>JAQPZY010001224.1:0-1200000 GCA_029931535.1 Margaritifera margaritifera | reverse complement strand
TAACATTTGTACTCTTGGTGTGAGGCTATCATATTAGGTACAGACCAGGGATCCCCCTGTATAGCATCACGAGACTCGAAAACATGCTGCGAAGCACCTGTTTTTTAAGGATGAAAAAAATGTCTCTAACTGTAATGAATGGATCCATGTGTGGTTTGTATGCCAAGCTAATGAAGAATTTATTTTTATTTTGTAATATATTAACATTAAGTTCTATGGGAAATGAATTAGTGGTCCGATCCCTTTACGGAAATTCATAAATGGTAACGTTAGTGAGTTTCACGCATAATGGATGAATTTGAAATTATAAATGTGTAACATTCTCTGTAACAAATCTGTACCATCAACTTCCAACAATTTCTCCAATCCTGTTGTAAATAACTGTCAAAATAACGTTGTAATTCCCATGTCAAGTTCCCATTGTAGCCTCTCACAATGTTCCACCTGAAACAGTTCAACCGCATTCACCCTGGCCTCTGAAAGAAACTTCCAGTCATTCAGCTGGTGAAATCTTCAGTGATGGAAAATTTGAGAACTGCACAATAACTGTAACTCACATATATGAGTCTGCTGCCCCAAAGCGTCGAAGAATTCGTGTTATTGACAGTGAGTGTAGTCAAACTGAGTGAGCGTTGTTTCACGAGCTTCATCCATGAAACTAATATTCATGCGAATGTCAGCCTTTCAAAAAGTAATTCGGTTTATGCTTTAAGATGAAGTTCGTATTAAAGAGGTTGAAATGTTTAGCAATGCCTTGTGTTTTTCAGCTACATATAGTGATTTTATTAAATTATCTGAAAATTGATAGGTATATAACAAAATATCATTATCACAGTAATGCGATTTTGATTGCTAGATCACGTCTCTTTGTAAGCATAAAAAAATCCGGATTATGATTCGACGCTTCGACGTCTCGTAATGATCCGGATTTTCTAATGCTGACAACTCGACGTGATCCAGCACTCAAGATCGCGTTACTGTGATAATAATATATATGTATTGTCACAATTCGATTTTAAAATTTGAAATATTTTTTAAAATTTTACTTCGTTGTCACAGCAAGTTCTACCAAATCATACAAACACGCTTTTGGAGGCTCGGATGTTGGTGTAATGTGGTCTTTAATGATGGAAGTAGCTGCAGAAACCAAAATAAACGATAAACATTGGATGGGGTTTCAGTAACACTTGTACATACAGTACCAGAGCCAGAAACTGAACCCAGACCGCATAGACACAAAAAAGCGCGCCTAACCGTTTCTACAACCGACAGTACATATGTTTATATAATTATGTTAACTAACTGAGAGAGGGAGAGGGAGAGTATTACTGCTTTATTACATATTTAACTGACCTTCAATGTTTATTCGTCTTATACTTACACAAATTATCGGCAGAAACGTTTTGTTATATTTATTATTTAAATTGTTTTGAATGTGAAATGTTGTTTCGATTCCTGATGATGATGATGATGATGATGATGATGATAATGATGACGACGACGACGAGAACGATGATATACTTGCAGAAGCTGTAAAATGTCATTTATAAGTATTTATTGTGGTACGAATGAGACGAGGAAATAATCAAGGAATAACAACGGGTATCCAGTTTCGTACCTTGTGATCATTATCATCCACATCATCCTGATTATTCCTCATAATAACACTTATGACATGATGATGATGATGATGATGATTATCATCATCATCATTGTTATTGGAGAGAATGTTCCCATGCCTCTATGCTACTTTATGTACTGTGGCTGAAATTTCTTTACATGTGGCAATTATGGAAATCATACACTGTCGAAAGTATACAGCCAATCAAAATGGCTGCTCTCATGTGCTCGAGCTTGAACTAGTCCAAAGTGCACTAACTTTAGCAGTTATTAAAATAGGGAAAATTAATTTTGCCATAGTAGGCAGTACCAGCTTTTTAAACTGTAATAAATGAATTATAAAATATATAAAAAGTATTTTAAAAATTTTTTATCGGCTCGTTTCTTGTTTCTTCAATTTACCTCTGAAGTTCAGGAAGTGAAAATGGCCACGCGGAACTAGGAGTCTTTTGAAAGGTGCATATCGGAAGTAAGGCCAAGCTGTATACTCGCAAACCCAAATTACACCAGCTGTATACTCGCAAATCCAAATTACACCCATCAATCATACACCAAAATAAAGGGAATTAAAAGTTCTATTAACAATACCTAAGATATACAAGGCCTGTTTTAAATAGGCACGATTACCAGTGAGGAAAATATGGGAAATTCTTTTTCTTTAAAAATTAAACCCTATACAAATTACAAAACTGTTGAGCGGAAACTCAATGAAACCTTATCCGATGCTTACTTACATGTCCGTGTACATTCTAAAACTTCCACCATGTGTAGTAGTCAAGATTCCGCCGTGGAAGTTTTAGCAATCTCCATTGTTAAGGATAGCGATGATTGTCGAATGGAGGGAGGCTATCTTCAAAATTTGAATAGGAAATATCATGTAACTTTTTTGCAAAATGAAACATGGACGAAGGGAAATGTATTCCATTAAAGAAAAGGACACTTATAGAAAAGGAATACATCGCTAAGCACTGTTAACGATAAGGAGATGAAAACCACGATCGTAACATCTTGGGCCTCTTTTTTCGGTTAGTGGGTGGCCCCGAGATGTTGCGATTGGATAAGGTACTATTTCAGAGGCTGCCTGAAATTCAAACGAAAGATCAAAACGGATCATGATCTAGTACTTTCGACATTTAAATTTTAGACTTCGGTTTACACCTCTCAATGTATGCCGATAGTACGGCTTCAAACTAGAAACTCCCGAATTCGTCGAATTTACAATGCTAATCCCCATTCCCGATTTGGACATGGCAATTCACTGGCATGCGCCTCATATTTTCGTGCATAAATATATAACGTTATATTAATAATCATTTCTGCTATGAAAGGGGTTTCCAGAGTTCTTTTGCGGAAGCCCATCACCCGAATACAGACTGTGGTGCCTTCGTTTCCTTAAACTCCTAGTCCCGATTCTGCAGAATCTTCTTTCCAGCTTCCTGAATCTCCAGATTTGTCTTCCCCAACAAAGTTGGAAATCATCCCCTTCTGTCTGTCTGTCTATCTCTGTCTCTCTGTCTCAGAATGCTTACGGCATGAACGTCTGTCCCGGAGATAACAGATGCAGGTCCCAGAATGGAAATGATGTTCCATACTATTTGTCGTCTCTATTGTTGATAAGCAACAAGACAAAGTGCCAGGAGCTTCGTTTCCAGCGATGTTTGTAATTACAACTGCCTCGAATCACGTTCTTGGCAATTGATTAAATTTAGTTGTATAATTTAATTTACACAAACCCACAATATGATCGTTCTCATGACGAAGAGTTCCGCCCAGTGTCGTAGTATCTGGCCAAGATTTCAACAACAGAACTTAAGGTTGGGCTTAACTTAAGTCTTAATTACAACGGTCTGATTGGGTGAGTTTTAAGTCTGACTCAAAACTGACCAATCGTATGTCCTGAGTCTAAACTTAACTTCAAGTAGATGGGGCCTGCTGCATTGCGTGCACCGTTCAATAAGTAAAGTCTGCAGTAGTATCAATCGTGTAATGTCTATAGCAACATAATAACACATTTTAGTAAATATATTTTCACATCAATACTAAATGGTCTCCCTATGTGTAGTCTCTCTATTGTTATTTAGTGAATTCTGAAATAAATGCTGTAGGTAAATATTAATGTCAATTTTTTTTTTACAGGCGATATAGAATTATACAGAACTTTATTTTATTTAACATTTTTTGTACATATAGTTATATCTTTCATATGCTTACATTTATTTTGCATCAGTGTTTTCCAAATTAATAAAAATTGCCCAAAACAAAATATTTTCCCTATGACCAAGGAAAATACAACCGAAACGGGAAAACAACAGTCTTGTTTTGCATTATCAGGGAAAAGAAAAACGTGTTTACCCTATTATATAATATCTATGTCATAAAATCTGAACTCCGGTTTTTGTTTATTATTATTATTATTATTATTATTATTATTATTATTATTATTATTATTATTATTTATTTATTTATGGGGGGGGGCAGTCAATGTGTGCAGTTATTAGGTTGTCTGGAAATATTTAAGATTAGACCTCGTCTAGTCCGCCATAAAATGCATGTGGCTGTGGAAGAGCACAACCGCTTAAGAATTTTGATCCATCCTTTTGGGGGGCTGGGTGTTGGGGTGGAGGGGTCTCTTCTCGTCTTCTTTTTTCTTTACTAAATATCTGAGCCGCTTTCTTCCTTAAGATTAACTTAAAAATGTAATGACAATGCATTTTGTATATGGGAAAAACATTCTAAGATATCGTCTCTGAATACGGTTATTTTCCCTGTTCCCTCAGTGCAAATGATATTAATCCTGGACACAATACTGAAGTTATATAGGAATAGCTTTATTATTTTCGGGGCATAGAAAACGTCAAATATGCATGTCTAATACATAGATGTAGAAAAATGAGAATCGAAACTTTAAGCTACAAACAGCTTGTTTGTTAGCAGCTGAGAATAAATAATCAATTCGATTCTTCAAAGTGAAAACAAAAATGATGAACTGTCTTAGCTTAAATGTAGGTGTGAGGTAGAAATGGATAGGTGGATGTGGGTGTAACTTCTTATATAATTGTCGATGGAGATGTGCCGCATATTCAGTTGTCTTTTTTCAATTATAGGTGCAGTATTTGACCTTTATCTCATATTCTCTGTACAAGCATTTGTCCATAATTGATCAAATCAGGTGTATCACAGCAAATTTATGATCCGAGTGTAATTTAATCCCCGGGGCCAAGGTTAGAATATGACACATCTGCCTTGCTTTGTATATCTTTATTACACTTTACCGTCAGCTAGTTTCCTCGAATGTTACTATTAAATAGCAAATGATTTGTCTGACTAAGTACATGAATATTTATAAATATAATCAATTAATGAATACAGGTAACATACAACTCTTGAATAATATTTGCAGGTTCTTAGATTGTTTTTTTTCCGAATTTTGTAATATCTGTTAAGCATTATGTTATGATATCACAGGCTATATTTTCTTCTTAGTTTCGATTAGAGACGTGTTCGCCAATTCCACCATGTATGTCTACACGATATATTCATGTTCTTTTTCTTATGTACCTCATATGTTGTAAACTTTACAACCGGAGATAAAGTCTTGTTTTGTCTTGTCTTGTCTTGTTTCTTTATGATACGCTTGGTGGCGCAGTCGTACCCAAGTATCATTCCGGTATGAACTGCTCACATAATGTATCTGTTTATAGCAAAGTAAAGATATAAGTTTTATGAGCACTAGAAAAATCTAGTTAGTTCCGACGGCCGTGTCATAATTGCTTAACCTTAATACACATACATACATACATACATACATGTAGGTGATCATTATAAAGTTCCATATATTTGATTAACGTCTGTAGCGTGTGTGGTGTGTGTGTGTGTGGGGGGGGGGGGGAGGGTATACAAAAAGTAACAGGTTTCTCCTTCGTCCACAGAGGAAAGCCGTTCTTTAAGTTTGTTGAAAGAAGATCGTTTACAACACAAGATATAATGTAGAAACAAGGTTTCTCTCTTCAGGATTTTGTGACCTAGAACTTTCATATGTCGACCACAACAGCTATACCTTACTTCCTTTCTATAACGGAAATCCATTCTCGACGTTTGGTGCAATTTTTTGGGTTTGTAATTAAACTTTAAACTTAGAGAATTTGTTTCCGGTGTTTGTATTACATTGACTTTGCTCTGTGCCATTTTCACCCAAAGCAATAACTTCCTTTCCCTTCAAGTGCCAACCATCCACAAAGTTTGATTATGGTTGCTGGTCCAGAACTAAAGTTATTTTCTTCTGACATCTTTCTGTTTTCGAGTCGCGTTGACCGTGAGATTCTTTTATCCAAAGCAATAGGGTTAGAATCACCATTTGTGCAAGACATAAGCAAAGTTTGGTCAAGATAACTAAAACTATGGCCTGGAAACCATTTTTCTGTTTCAGTCACAGTGACCTTGACCACTGATCTATTTGATCTATTACCATCGAAATTCAAATTTTCTTTTTTTTTTCTTACAGTGCTAGCAACAAAGTCTGGACAACGTTACTGTGCAGAAATCTTTCATTTCCTTGCGTCTCTATGACCTGATCTTTGACCTTTAGACCTATAAATTAAGAGGCTTATTTTTAACTCTAAGTGCAAGATATTTACAAAGTTTGGTAAATGCACTTTGTCTAGAACTAAAGTTATTACGAAGTAACTGTTTTTCTTTTTTGAATGACTGTGACCTTTTTTTTTTAAATTACTCCTGGCGTAAGTCATCTACAAACATTGGTCTACAAATAAAGTATGTGTGCAGAAGTCAGAATCTGACAGACGGAGAGCCTGTCAGACGGGTAAGGTCATAACATGACACGCTCCGCCTTTCGTCTGGCGTATATAAACGACAGCCATCTCCATCCTAATTGATAAAGTGAGGCAAATCTCTGCATATATGTGTTTTATTACATTCGAATTTGGTAACTTATGGACAGCTTTTTGCAATACTTTAACTGTGCACAGAGCAATGTATATGGTTGCCCTCGTCCAGGGGCGTCCCGCCAACAGCTCTGCATTTGGACTCGTACTCGCTCGAGCGGGCGTCATTATGGAGATCCACTGCTCTTCCGATGTAGTGATCAGATGGACAGTGGTGGCAAGCTCCCGCAATTTCGTTTACCTGTAATTTGCAATATTTATTTTAAAAGTACATATCAAACAATCTCCTATGAATTCGATACAATTTTTTCAAGACGTTATTTACTGAAAATGAAGCCATGATTTTACAGCCATGTGAGCTGAATATTAAGTATTTTCAAAGGACCAGCATCACTAATAAATATTTGCTTCCCATAGTTTCACGATCTCATATATGCGATCACAATGTTCGTTTAAATTGAGACACTGCAATAGTTCATGGAGAAAATATCACAGCGTGCTCATCTTACTCCCTTTTAATACCTAGGTCGTCTACGCCGAGTATCTCGTGTGGTTCCGTGATATCCCCATACGAGGCTCTTGTAAAATGCTTCAATGATCGCTGTTACCGATTAAAGCCGCTTCGGTCAAACTTTGCACAAGGGAAACTAAAAAGAGCATATCTCACTATCTCAAACGTTATACAGACATACTTCTGGATCATTCATGCAAAACTTCTATTGTAAGGTTAAAAGAGTATCATTAAAATATAATTTCTATACAGACACCCATGCAAGGAGGCCTATTAGAACATGCTCGTCTCTTTCCGAAGCGAGTCGAATATCTCTAAATCTTTCAAAGAGACTCGGGTTGTAATCATAGCTATCCTTTCCAAATCGGTAAGATTTTGGCGGAAGAATATCCGGCCAGACGTGCGAAGAATAGAGTCTCATAAAAAAGAAGGGCGTTGAAATACCTGCACTTTTAATTTTTAATGCTATCTTGCAACATTTGTATGAAACAAATTGAAGAAATAATATAGTGTTAATAGTCTTATAATATCGCTACCGTTACTATTAGTGATGACGCGTCAATGAAGTTATTATGACGTAATAATAACCACTGGCTGGAGGGCAGTTCAGAACAGCCACTATTTACATCTGAGGTTGTTTTCGAGCATGCAACGGAAAGGTAGAGGACGTTCCGATTGGCAGGAGGTGTGTTTCAATCAGCCAGTGAAACTGTCAACGTTGACCAGAAACATGAAGTCATCTCCAACTCAGCTCATCAGCCAATCAAATTATTTTCCCAAATTGTGGGAAAGCTTCGTTCTGGCTTCACAAGAAAAAAGGTTTTACTAGGCCCTCGTTTGACGGACTCATGCGAGAGTTCCTAACCCTGCCACCAGGAGGCAGTGGGATCATTACTATGGTGGTAAGTTCAGGATTTAGCGCGTTAATGTTCATGCGTTCGATATGGCGAGAACAAGCAAAGAAAGAGCGCGAAAAGTGGATACATTTTCAGAGAATGAATTGTTAATTTTAGCGCTGATATGTCTGTTGTCTCTCGCCTCCCGTTCTCACACTCCGAAATCGGCCGTGAAACAGTGCCACCCTTCAGGTGAATTTCACTGCAATCTTAGCGTCTGTACCCCCTGCACGCAGCCGCATGCTACCTTAACCACGATCAGATTAGATTCAAATTTTGCTATGGTTTTCAGTTTATTTTCAGATAGTTAAATGTGGACTGCAAACCTACATCAAACAGGCTTCCTCTGTACAAGATCCAGATATTGTACCTTATTTTAGTCTGTACATTCAGCTCCTAGCAGAAAGTTACCTATCACATTCTGAGGAAGAAGCTCTTCATATTATTACGGATTACTAATCGACAACCGGATGTCCGTCATATTGCACATGACTCTATTAAAGATTTTGTGGTAAGTTGACTTTTTGTTTTGGGATTGTAACCTGCAACTTTGTTATTTGAGCACTGTCAGCAAAACAATAAAACTCTGTGAAAGTTTCATGTGTGGGGACCTTATATGGCTACTGTATTTCCTCCTGTCCCAAATTTCAAACTATCTTGGTCTTACTCCCAAAGATTCTAAGGCAATTATGCTCATTTCAAATTAGTGTTCTACACGGGCCATTAGGCTTTCTGTCAGTAGCACTGACCCCCCAAAACCTTAACTGATGTTGTCCTTAGACTTTTTTCATTTACTCATCACGCGTTTGACAGGTTCTCTCACACCAGAAGAATGGTTTGCACTTTGTTGTTGATGGTGTTTTACGGAAAAGTAACACTTTGGTTTGTGGTTTTTGGTGTTTTACGGAACAGCAAGACTTTGAAGGTTAATTCGTGCCAAAGCAAGTTGAGAGATGTGCCTTGCGCAAGGACACACAGCTGCAGTCGGCCTTTTTGGTCACGAGTCCAACACATTAACCACTGAGTAACCAAGGCTCTCCAACAAGAATGGCATTTTATGGCCAAATTGACCAATATTTAAGATCAGTATATAAAATATGGGCCATTCAGTGCTTTTAAGCATATTTGTGGTACATTGGATTCTTTGGCAATTTGATCACCAACCTGCTACATCTTTAAAAATTCCTGGGGAGAACACTGCAAGTGATGTGGCATGAGGCATTCATGTATGTATGGGAAATATTATATATTATATAATATCTCCATATTGCTGATAAATAATAATAATAATAATAATAACAATAACAACAACAACAAATATTTGATAATTATAATGGAAACTATAAAATGTTATTTGTCTGTGTCATGTGCATCACTATGACAAAGCAAATTTTTATAAACAGTATCAGTTATGGGCACAATTCTTCCTTGTTTGTGTTTGATGGGGGGGGGGGGGGCTGTCTTTCTCTAAAACAGACAGTGACTCTGAACCATAGTACTAACATAAAAGAGACATTATAGCTGCTGCAGAGGATAAAAGCAAGATCTCAAGTGTCAAATTTGTGCAGGGAAATGTGCCATCAGATACATGCATATCGTTGCAGAAAAGCTGAGTTTACGTGTCAGTGGCCTTGCGCAAGTCAGACAATCCACCCCAACAACACGGCACGCCCATGCAACCCCCCCCCCCCTTTGAGACCACCCCTTGAGATTCACTACAAAATTTCACACACACACACATACACACACGTCCACAAAAGCAATTAAATCATGCTCTCACATCCCCACCAATAGAGGGTTAGTCATAATACTTTAAAGACCTGTAAAGGCTACAGAACAGCTGACAACTGACACAAATCGCTGCCACCATGGTGATACATTCAATCCAACTACCGGACAATAAAGTCCAGATCATCTAGAGTGGACAACAGTGACTTTACATCGGTGGAAAAAAGTATGTATTTGACAGCCTTGGACAAGACGAATCTTTTTTTCTAAGCAAATACAATAGTCTGTTACTTGTCCAACATTTTCCAGTGTATATTTAGAAGAAACAAAATCTGTAGTTTGTACAGTTTTGTACAAATCTAAATTCTGAAAGTAAGCAATTGAAGGTTTTAATATCAGCCCAGTTTAGAATAGATTTACAATAATACAAGTTTTGAAAAATGCAACTGTGTATTGCATCCCATTGTTGTTTGACCCATTTAGGTGTGTGACTCAGTACTCCAGCAAGGAAACTGGTGCAGATGAGGTGGATGAAAGGGGAATGTATTGTTTTAAAATTGTGACCAATGGATACGGTGTTGATCAGATTTCAATATATTTCTTTTGGTGTAAAAGCATACCAAAATACACATTAATTTATTTATATAATGAATCAAAGCACGCAAAATTTGTATGTAGAATAAAAAGGTTATATGTATGAAATGAAATACTTCTTGGACCGAGCATTTAATTATATATATATATATATATATATATATATATATATATATATATATATATATTATATATATATATATATATATATATATATATATATATATATATATACATGAGGGAGATGGGTCTGATATTTTAAAAACATTTTACGGTCTACAAACACCTTGTAAAAATATTCTTGCTTTGATTTGAAGAAAAAAAATAACCAATTCTATTCATTATATTAGTTGAACAAAAATTAAATATCTTCAGGTAAAGGAAAAAAATATCCAAGTTCGATAGAAAATCTCAGGTCAAAAACAACCCTCCAGTTCCGCCTAGATATAAAGTAATGTCTGAGCGTATGTTTATAAGTACTTGTAAGCACATGTGTGTTATCTTTGCAGTAATAAATGTAAACATATAGGATGTGTGGAATTTAAACATAGAGGATGTGTGGAACTTAAACACAGAGGATGTGTGGAATTCAAACATAGAGGATGTGTGGAATTTAAACATGTACTGGTACATAATAGATTAGTCACACTGATTGATGTATAGAAATGGAACATTACGTCTCGAAACAGAGTAAGTAAGGGTAAGTGACTAGTGGTCGACTCAGAAAGGTTGCTGGCCATGAAACAGTACCTATATGTACTTATTATGTTGTTTTGTTTTGATTTGATTTGATTTTTTTTTTTGGGGGGGGGTCTTGTTTTTTTTTTTTCCTTTTTTTTTAAATGAGGAATCATGAGCGTCTACTGCAAGGTGCTTGTATTATTTAAAAATTCCAGTTAATGTCCTAATAAGTCGAAGTGGATATTGATTGCAAGTGTCCTTGACACATGAATAACTATGAAGTTTAGGTGTGATAAACAAAGAGGGACCAACCAATCACTGAAGTTCAGTGGGAAGTTTCCAAATTAGCCGTTTTGGGAATGATGTCACTGTTGTACGAATGACATCACTAACTAACCAATTAGGAGACAGATTCTGCTAGTTACCGATCTATGATATTGTCTTGCCTATTTAGGCTGGCTAACAGCAAAAATTAGTCTCGTTCCCTGCGAGAACGAGATAAGTAAAATGTAGTGGAGGCCAAGATATGGCATATTGTGACGCTATTTGTTCAGCCCATACACATTGGCCTAGTCCTCCATCACTGAAAGTAAAGAATTCCGCAGTCTTTCCTGCTTTATATTTTACAATAACTCCATATTCTGCACTAAACTGCTTAAAAGAAAAGCTATAATTTAAATTTAGTTAGATTCACAACGTTTCGGCAGTGGTCTTATACTACCAATGGAAAGTAACCCACTTGGAGCATGACCTTCGTTTCAGGTTTTATATACTCCTTCTACCAGATCTTTTGCATGGCTCCATGAGATCTTCACCATATGAGTGTCTGGCAAAGATCAATGCAAACGATTGTAATGCTCAAAACGAGGCTTACCACAAATCTGGTGAAATCGTTTGTTAGCGAAGTAAAGTTGATGATTCGTTGACAGGTTAGTAACTTTCATTATGTTTTGGAATGACCACATCGAATCTGTATATGTGATACAGGCATTTGCTTCTGCACGAAAATCTTGCAAATCGTCTGACTATGATCCTAACCCACTTAGTGCGTGCAAGTAGCAGGCATTGCCCGCGTGTGCACCAATGCATTGTACTACCTCTAAAGTAAATTATGAATATATTTAAATTTATCGCTGATACACAAATTGTACTGACGGAATACGGTATGGATGGTGTATTTTTTAGACAGAGTAAAATAATAAAGAAAAAAATATAAACGACGATCAAATGTACAGACATTTACTTTGCTGACAACTGAGTTACACTTCCAGTGCTCGTGAGACCGCAGATAACTAGCGTCCTCTATGTTAGTGACAGTTCGGAATGTGTGTACTTTTGTCTCCACCATCCACCGCGCCCATTAGTTTGGTTACTTACTTCGACTGCTCCGCTACACAACTAACAAATTGGGACACAGATTTTAATAATTACCGGTCTATGGTATTGGCTTGCCAATTTAGGCAGGGTACCAGCGAAATACCTTTACCAGACTTTAGGTCTGCAAAGATCTCTCAGAGCCACGCGAGTCTGGTAGAACGGAACTAGCTTTCTTTCCGGACAACTGCATCACACTTCCGGTACTCAGAGACCGCAGATAACTATCAACTTCCATCTTAAGTGATAGTACGAGATCTTTGTACTTCTTTCCCATAACGCTTCCAATCAATCACTGCAGGACAGGTGGAAGATTCCAAACTAGTTGTTATGGGAATGACGTTACTGTTGTGCAAATTGCGTCAATGACTAACCAATCAAAAGACACAGATTTACTAGTTATCAGCCTATGATACTGGCTTGCCAATTTAGGTCGGGTACCAGCGAACTAGGTTTTCTTTTTCTGATTTCTGACGATTTACTGCGGATGAGTACTTCAACAGTGAATACACATTTAAAACCAATAAATGCAAAGACGGTGGAAATAAACGAATTTTCCCAATACAAACTTCACAACTAAAAATATATTTTAGAGTTTCATCCTAGAATTAATAGTCCACGCAACGCGAAAACACTTATTTTTGCATGCACACGCGTCCTTATGCAAAACATTTCCATAACTTCATGAGATACTGTTCTCGTTGTCTTTGTATATTTCTCGTACTATGGAGAACGCAACGTCAGTATAACATTATGATAGTTGTATGTTTTATGTAGTTTGGAGTGGATAAAATCTAGGAAGCGAGCACACTTACAGTAATGTGTGTACTACACATTACCGTAAGTGTGCTTGCTTCAAAGATTATAGCCACTCCGAACTACATATCACATTTAACAGAAAACTCAGTCAGTTCGAACTAAACCTTAGTATGTTAACAGAAGTTTGAATTTCGCAATCTGCATCTAGGAACATAGAAATAAACGCCTTAGAAGCTGCCATGATTAATTTTAGAGAAGCATCATTTTAGCTAGAACCAACAAAACGTCAGCATGAATATGTATAATGTATTTAATAGTATGCTTCATACAATTCCTAACAGCTGTTTATGAACCGTAACAATTGTTTAACGAACGAAGACTTATGACGAGGTGTATGTTCCCCTGAACTGCAATTGGTGTAGTTTCAAATTATAAGAATCGCCATTTAGTTTCTGAAAATATGTTGTTTTCAAAAGGACTATCAGTCGTGTGACAAAATTCACTGTGAATACATACTACCTACCCATGCAAGTAAAATAAATTTGGTATTGATAACGTAGGCACAGAGTACTTACGTGAATCATGCCATGAGTGCCAAGGTCATAAATATAGCGCAGCAAAGTCTCGCTTAAACACACTTGACCTCCAGGTGCACCTGGGCTCCTGCACTCGCTGCAGGTATAGCTGATAAACAAAAGGAAATATATAAGAAATCAGTTGTTTGGTACGATGCGTATAATTACGCCCTTCTAATTAGAATATTTAGTGCAGTCGATCTCATATGAATACCCAGCATACCACAAGGATTAATCATATACAAAATCAAACCGCAAAAGCGGCTAATAAAGCTGTTTGTTTCTTAACTGAAATAAAAAATTCAAGTAAACCTTATGAAACTTGCTGTGCGCCATCATGACATTTGTCTGGATACTAGTAACATATTACAGAAAATTTTGCCTTCATTTTAAATGTCGGCGTTTATATATATATATATATATATATATATATATATATATATATATATATATATATATATATATATATATATATATATAGATATATAGATATATATAGATATATATATATATATATATATATATATATATATTGTTTCTTTTAGAGAAATATTGGAACACTTAGTACTTAACGTGGAATCTGCTATGTTGTCTGAACCTATGCAATACCCCTAAGAGATTCAACGCAATCAAAAACGTTGACAGACAATGGCTACAACTAGTTAGGAGAAGGACAAATGCAACGGCGAAATCTTATGAGAGAATCAATATTTACTCTGGAGAGGTGGGTAGGGTTATGTCGGATGATCTTGTAATGTTATAGAAACTCTTACCACTCTCCCAACCTGTTTTTACTCTATAATGGAACGTACAACTGTTATTTACATTTTTGTACAGCAAGTGTATTCCAATCTAATTAAAATCGAGATCTAATGTTTAAAAGTAGATCTCACAGGCACCCATACGAGGGCATATTCTGTTGACCTTTGTTTCACCGATGAAAATACAGATTTCATACTGATGTAAATGAAAATCATCATTTGAAACATGATTGCTAACAATAACTCTTCCTAGCACTCAATGTGACGCATTATCAGATAGATTACTAAATCTAGATGGTCATGGAATTCCAAAGATCAGCAGAACATGAACTATTATCGGTGCCTGTCAGATATCTCCGTTATATCAGAGATCTCGATTGCAATCCGACAGTAGTTTGCTCTAGATGTATTAAGTGTGTACAAGATCATGCAGAATCACAAAATTACATCCCCTTAATTCACAGCTAAATAATGGTCACTTCCTGAGAAAACACAACACGAATAATTTTGATTGAAATAATAAATAAAACTATCGAGATCGCAGAAATATGCCACCAAAAGTTTTCTTTTCTACAACAAACAAACTTGCCTTTCTCTCTCTCTCTCTCTCTCTCTCTCTCTCTCTCTCTCTCTCTCTCTCTCTCTCTCTCTCTCTCTCGTACTCACTGAGAACGAGATGCCATATGTCCATTGCACGTGTCCCGGATGTTATTGAGGGCGAATGCATTGTCATTTACACCAGAGGGATGTTGCTCCCAGAGTGTAATTTGGTGGCTATTGTGTAGAGCGAGGATCTTACAAGCGAGGTCCTTGACGGCGGCACTACATGAACCGGTGCCAGTAGCTGCAAACAGAGGATAAGGTAATGACATATGACGGCGTATTCACCAAGAAAGAGTGGTTTATCTGCTAGTTTTTAACGTAATCATCGATCATGACCGAGTATCCATTCCCAGTGCACCACATATAATTCAACAAAAAAGTCCGACAATTTCCGATTACGATTCTGTCTCCTTCCTCTCCCGTATTGTGCCATGTTAAACAAAAATCCAAATATAGTTCTCAGTATTTCTCAATGGCGGCGAATTACATCCGAGGTTTGTTTCTCGACTTGACGCGAAAAGGCCAAGGATGTTCCGATTGTCATCGGCACGTAACTGCACGGGGCGCCAATTATAATGTGGTATCAAAACAAAACATTTCTACCTTCTGCAAACAAGTTAGCTGGCTAAGTTATAAAATGCTTTAAAAAATAGTGTAACGACAATGATCTTGCGCGCGCGCGAGAGAGATGCTTTATAAGAATCAAGAAATCATTTTTAATATCTCTAAACCAAGTTTTAATCGCTCCCGTTTGCAAATTAGACACCATGCTTGATTATAACCTTAATAATAATAATAAAACTCATTTTAACTTTTAAATCTTTTAAACAAGGAAAAGATTTTTTTGCTCGGTGTTATATTTAACTGTTTCAGTACTTACTTGCACCTCCAGTACACTTTGAGGCATCGGCTGTATTAAGGTAGTTACCGGCTACCCAGGCATTCTGAAATTGAATATATCAGATCAGTTCATTAGTCCTCACAAACAGAGCTGGAAGAGGAAGGAGGAGGATGGTGATGTGTCCAGTAATGGTAGTAGTAATAGTTGTGAAGATCATACTCAATCACAACTTCTTGGGCAACCATTTTCAAAATGGCGGCATTCTAATACTGCAGCCATTTTGAACTTCTTCTTTAGCACTCAGAATTCCTCATATATCAATCTGATTAAAATCTAGATCTACTTATCAGAAGTAGATCTGATGGGCACCGAAAATATGTCATGTTCTGTTGACCTTTTAATGCACCAATCAAATTACAATTTTCATATTTCTGAAAGTGAAAAACGTTTTTCGGAACATTATTACTAACGGTAACTTTCGCTAACACGAAATTCAACGCTTAATCAGATAGCCTACTGAAAATAAATGTACCGAGGATTCCAAAGGTCACAAAAAGGATCTTTTATCGATGTATATATAAAATCTCCGCTATGTTAGACATCTCAATTTTAGTCAGATTGCCTCGTTTATTGAAATCCGCTTGACAGAAACCCTAAAACATTCTGGTTGTGTCTGCATAAATGATACATAGCGAAGCGGTCTTCTGGCAGATAAAATGTTTGAAAATCGTAACATGTTACTAAACTATCACATGCGATGCTAGTCTTGGAATTACAACCGTGACCGAGTAATTACGAATATGTCATAATGTTTTCGGAGTTGCAGACTTAATTGAAATCAGGAGATATTATCCACAAGTAGGCTTGATCATCCTTTAAAATCGATATTTGATGAATATTTAATTTCAATTTGTATGATGATGACGCTTGTGGTGCATATGCAAGTGGCGGAGGGGTTGAGGTGTGGAGACATGCCCTTTTGGGAAAAATGTTCATGGTTTTATTTTTGGAATCGGCATACAAATGGGATAATGATGATTTATTGACGGGAATGTTAGCCCACAAGCTCTGTCAACTTAAAATTAGCCTTTCCTTCACACACAAAATACAAAACATGGCTTCAAGATTCATCACGAAAGAAAGAAAAATAAGCTAGAATGAGAGTGAGATAGTTGAAGTAAACATGAGCAATTATTCATTATAATTTAAAGATTTAAGTTGGTTCTCGAATGCTGTTGTTGAACTTTTTAATTCGGAATCATTTACTAACTTCTGAACCGATCTTAACAAGTTACAGTTCTGACTAAAAGCTGCGTTTACATTCCAGTAAATAGAAACTTTGTATAATGTTGTAAGATTTTGACGCTTGAAATTGAAAAAAAAGCTGCATATTCAAAGAAATATTTGTAAGTTTTTTCAATCTCCTTCCCCATTGAATTCAAAGGGTTCTGGAAATTTATTTGTCAAAAATCATAATTAATGATATTAAATGTTTCTCTATCTCTCATTAATAATTAAATATTTCCGTTAAATAAGAAGATATTTTTAGGTGATTCTGACTGTATAGTGTAATTCTTCTGAATGATAATGGTAAATAATTTGTTTCATTTTTTTTTTTTTTTTTTAATTCTTGCAATGTGATACAGCAGATTTGAAACAATTACTTCTATCGATCGCTCATTTAAGGAATCTTGCCTTTTATCATCTTCATCATCGATTAGCTTGATACGAATATTACATTCTTCTTCTTTTTCTTCTTCATTGTATTATTATTATTATTATTATTATTACATCTGCTGTACTTACATGTCCTTGTACGTTCTGAAGTTGGAACCAGGTGTAACCATCTGCCGTTAATATTCCTCCGTTGAATTTGAAGCATTCTCCATCGTTGAGGGTAGCCACAATTGTCGATTGGGTGCTGTCTTAAAGTTTTTTGCAAAGGAGAATATAATGCATTTTTAAGGAAAATTAAAAATAACCTTTGCTTTTCTTACGGAAAAAGAAAGAAAGATAAAAAAATTCGTTTAGCAATAGAGATATCGGGGCATACAATTCAGTTTTAGTTCCATCCACGGCTTGCTTTTTTGTGGATTCAAGGACTAAAAATTTTCAATACGGCGTGGAACATAAAACACTACCGTGTGGATTTTAATCCGCCCAGAAATAAACCCTTTTATATCTCATGGCTATGGGCTGACACTTTAAAAACGTCACACTTGTTTCCACTGTTACTATCGCCTGAGATACTGCATAAATAGTGCATTTTATATTTGTTGATAAAAATCATTGCACTGTGATATTTAATCATTTCTTCTATTAGTATCGTTTGATTTCAAGATTTTGTCAGGGTCTACTTCTCTTTATATATATATGCATGTAAGTGACTTCTTTCCTTTACAACCCCTCTAAATTTGCTTCAAACATCTCTCTCTCACACCATATACACCATATACATAGCGTACTTACGGTTCTCCCGGGCATTAACTGCTGAACCAGAGATACATAGACAGGATCCTGTAGCGGGATGCTGTCCAGTAATATTTGCCCTCGCCGTTGTTGCCAAAGCAAGAAAACAAACAACCAGAAACTTCATTTTTCTTCGACGCCTGGAATTAAACTGCCTTGATCCCTACAAAGATCTTGAGTTCATTTTCTTATCTTATCTCATTTACATGACTAATAGACAGTTTGTAGGACATTGTGATCCGCTCAGTGCCAAAACCTAGGATGTCTCGGATGCGGAGAAACAAGCATCAAGTGCATACTGTCAGCAATATGTGCAGCCCCTGTTTAGTATACATAAGAAAGGTAATAACTAACAAATCTGGATACATTATTTCACCTATATTTCGTAGAAATTGTTTAAGATTCTCCTTATTTCTCTATACTCTTTCCCTTTTTAAAAGGTTACTGGTATGCATTGGACCACCCATAAATCACGATGCCACGTGTTTAACAAGTTAAATAATGTTCAGTTGTATCCATGCTTTATAAAGTTGTTCTTAGATGTTTATAATCTGATACATTTTCAAATTCATTATTTAAATACCACAACATTGCCCAAAGGAAGATGTAATCACAATGCGAAAACCAGGTATAATAGCAGTATGCGCTGTAAATATGACTATTGGAACGAAATAAATAGAAAAAAGGAAGATACAATCACAATGTAAAAACGAGGAATATTAATAGCCAACGCTATAAATATGACTGTACTGGAAGAAAATACTATTTGATACGCCTCCTCTTCTTCTTTCTGTTTCTCTTTTCTTAACTATAGGCTGAGCGGAATAAATAGGAACGAGAAATATACAATCACAATGCGAAAACCAGGAATATTAATAGCCTGCGTTTTGTCTTACAAAATCTGGTACGAAGACCTTTTTGTACTTAAATACTTCTTTTTCACGGATTTTATATATTTTGTTATTGACAAGGATAAAATTGTGCTTTTGGTAAATTGTTTTTCAAAAACTTTTCAGACCAATATAAACTGCAACTAGCTATCACCTTGTCATAATTTTGTTGATCGGGAAACATGTTTTAATGGAGTCACTTCAATAAGATGAATTGCAAGGTGCTTCAAGGTAAACTGATGGACGTCCTAGGCTATCCATGAAACAAAGATGTATCTATTTACTCTGTACAAGATACTCACTTCCTACCTGAAAAAGAATGCATGGTTAGAGAGGAATGGGGCTTTGAGTGTTATTTTCTCTATATTGCTTTTAGGTTTGTACGTAATTGATGTATGTAATGTCAGACAATTGATGTACGTAAAGATAAATAATTCATGTTTACAATAACTTGCTGCCTTAGTTTGAGCAATGGTTTTAAATTGAATAACCTGGAAATAAATGAACGCAATGAGCAAATTTAATATACTATAAATATGACTGTATAGGAAGCAAATACTATTTGATGCACTTTCCCTTTTCCTTTCTGACTCTCTTTTTTTAACTATAGTCTGAACCAGAATTTTGTTGACCAGGTAATATGTACTAATAGGGTTACTTTGATAAGATCAATCAATTTGAGGTTACTTCAATATAAAGTCAAACTGAAGGACTTCTATACAATCTATGAAACAACACGTATCTATTGACTCTTTACAATATACTCACTTCCTACCTGGAAAAGAAAGCATGGTAAGAACGGAATGGGGCCTTGAATGCTATCTTCTCTGTATTGTTTATTTGAAAAAAGTAATAAAATTAAAAGAAGTTTTGTTTTAGCACAATTAAGCAGAAAGCGCTTGAACTAGGCAAATTATATTTGGTACGCATGATTACAGGCATATGCATATCATCTGATTAGATATTAATACCTTTAAAGAAATTATTTATATTTGTACTTACAATTATTTGTTGCAATTTTCTTTACTTACTCTTATATTTGGTGCAAACTTTCTTCGCACATGTGCTTAGAAACCGATTGACATTTGCAAATGAAATCTGGAAGGATTAATTATGTGCACGTGCAGTTGGCCTAATTAAAGTGTTTACCATTTTGCATTATGTTTTTTTTTTTAAATAAAAGGTTTAAGAAGTTTTATTTCGTTTTGATTTGTGGACGTTTATCTTACTCTGGATATATTCGCTGCAGTGTATGTAGTGCTCTGAGACACATTACACATCGTGAAAACGTGAGGTTCTTATCGATCGTGCTCCAGACAACTTAATATATGTCCTAGTTCTCAACAGAGCACAGGGTATGAAACTTAACACGACTTGATTTTGACCATTGCATGTAGTTCTGATATCATGTTACACCTTTGACACTGTTGCGGCATTCAGTGTGACTTTATCGAGTGCTGGATTGTATATATATATATTTTAAAACATTTACAATATGGGCTCATATTTTATGAAATTAGGAAATTCTTTTGCAGATCTAAGGTAATCCATGAGGATGAAACGTACTTATGCTTGAAGACAAGAAAGGACTTCTAGATTGATTTACTAAACATATTTTACTATAAGAGCAAAGGGGATTAGGCAAAAAGTTCTCACAATATTGTATGACATCAACCCCCACCCCTTGGACACAACACAATGTATATAAACATGGAAAGAAGAAATTAGGTAAACTGCAGTAACTTTAGATTGTACAAGAAAGAAAAGAAAAAAAGCAAAACAAAACAACAACAACAACAACAACTCATTTAAAGAGATAATAATAATAATAATAATAATAATAATAATAATAATAATAATACAGGCAAAAAGAAATCGAAACAAGAGGTGTCAGAAGAAAGAATATTTCGCGTCTACACCAATGTCAAGCGTTAACACCTTACCAGAACTAAATTGTTGGAACTTCGAAGGAAATCCTATTTTGCTATGGAATACACTTTCCATTATTTTGGCATACTAAAGGTTTCCAAGCAAACAAATTTGTGCAAAGCATGAAATATAGGTCACAATGGCCTATTTTTGGAATAACGGTGTTGATGGTGTCATACATGTCACAAACTATCCACACAAAGGTACATAACCCAGTAAGTAGCATTACCTGAGAAAATGACTTAAACGCATAATTCAAAGTCATTGATGCATTAAATACCTGTCACATTGTCCTACTTTTGAAGTAATGATGTAGTACTTAACATAATGGATCCATAGACAAAGACACATGACTTTATGCTCAAAGTTGTCTGACAAACTAACCAAATACCCAAGGTAAAATAAGTCACTGAAGCATGAAATATAGATCATGGTAACCTACTTTTGATATATTGGTTTAGTTCTCTCAAGGTAGGATCCACAGGCTAAACAACAACACACTATAAGTAAACAACTGAAACTGAAAATTGAAAATAACTGAAGAGATGACATAAAGTAATGCAAAATTAAACCTAGGTATGATGGAGACGTCGACAGACACATGAACAGATGGGCAGTCTTTTGAGATTAACACGATATGCCCATTCCTCATTTAGTGTGGATCATGAAAAAATGGTTTGTGTCCAAAGAAAACAAATCAAAACATTGGCCTCAGTGTGGCAAGAAAGCTGATTTTAAAACGTACCTGATAGAGCAAATATAAAAACTTGTAACCCTTACTTTTCACTATAAATTGTAATAAAACTAAGTAATAATTGTACTAACACTAATGAAAAGGACACGAAATATTATTTTCAATGCACCGAGGTGATATTTAAATGACACAGTTTCTGCATATTAATACAAGCAAAACCTTCAACACAAACTTTAATTTGCTGTCTGCATATAACAAACCTTAAGGTGCAAACTTTAACCTCAAACATTTCACTACAAATTTCAGAAGAATACAATTTGGTAACATTGTATAAACAGTAACAAGAATGTCAGGTTCGTGCTATTTAACACACACAAGTGCTATTTAACACACAGAAGTGATATTTAAATGCATAGGTCCTTCATATGAATCATAATCAAAACCATCAAATGCAAACTTTAACCTACTGTCTGCATGTAACAACCCTTAAACGCAAACTTTAACCTACTGTCTGCATGTAACATCCCTTAAACGCAAACTTTAAGCATAGACATTTCGCTACAATTGCCAAACAATTACTAAAACTGTGCAAAAATGTAACCAGTAATGTAAGGCATATCCTAATCAAGACACTGAAGTTTAAATGCATAATTCCTCATATGAGCCCTACACAAAGCGCTAAACAAAACATTTGAGCCGCTGTCTATACAGAGCAACCCTTAAACTCAAACATTAACCTGCTGTCTAAATAAAGCAAATCTTAAATGCAAAATGTAACATGCTATCTACATGAAGCAAATCTAAAAAGCAAACTTTAACATGCTGTCTTCATAGAGCAAACCTTAAACACAAAAGTAGTATAGAAAATATTCGTCCTAGCTCAGTCATCCAATTTAAACCGGTTAACCCGGTCTAACCACTTTAAATCTGTTTCTAAAAAGCTGGCTCACCAAGATATGAAGATAGGTCATTTTTATTTTTATTTACAAAAAGAAAGCTGGCTCAACATCATTTTTAATTTTTTTTAAAAGCTGGTTCACCACTATTTTCAATAAATATTAAAATACTCCAGGGGTATGATTACTACTTGTAAAATATTTTTAAAAAGGCGACTAACTACCATTTCAATAAACACCCGTCTATGATTACTATTTGTTAAATTTTAGAGAAAATGCTTGCTCAGCACCATTTTCGAAATTTATGATTACTACTTTTTTATATAAAAAGATGGCTCACCATGTTTAAAATATAGACATATTTTTTGTTCAAGCACATAGTTCAGAAATTAAATCAGAACAGTTGTATACATAGTGCACAAATATGAAGTGAAAACTAATATTCATATAGACTAGAAATCATATTAATAGTAACTGAATGAAATAGGTCAACTAGTATAATCGTTGGATTTGTAAAGCAAATGTTGACGGATCGAAACATGATATCCAATTAAAATATTTTGCATATATAATAGAGTACCACCTCAGTACATAAAGCTAGCCGCATAAAAAGCAAAACACCACACGATATGTTTCAAAGCGATAAAATAAAATTTATAAGGAAAATTACATAAGCTACTATGTAAGTGCTAAGTGAAGCAGCCCAGGTCAGCCAGAAAGGCGCTGGTAAAGTACTGGTTTTGTGCAAAGTACTTGAAATAAGAGCCTGGTAATACAATGTAGTCTTGACTAACCTCTGAACATTCTAGCCTTTTGTTTTGCCTGAGATCTTCAATAGGGGTTATAGTGAAACAAAGAAACTAAAGGCCATAGGAGTCACCATGTATGTACAAATGAAACAGCCCAGATCAGCCAGAAGGGCGCAAAAGGTAAAGGTATAATATGTATTCAATCGATCCAGTTCATTTTATTTATTACATCTTTCAACTCTGAGCACAATTAGCCCACCAATTTAGGAAAAATCATCCTTTAATTTCTCTACTTTTACGACACAGGAGGTTCGTCATTTTCTAGTAGAGGACTCTACATGTATGACCATACTCCAATCGGATGCTCCTCGACCATTTTCGTCGCATGCAGGAAAAAGAAAAAAATCGGATGTAAATAATGTCCATTTTGAATAGCCCTCAAGCCCATGGCTGTCATTACGTCATAATAACTTCATTGACGTCACAATGACTAGATGATGCGTCATCATTAATAGCAACATAAGCAATCGTTGCAACTGAAACGGAATAATTTTTTCCATTTTTTCCTTGCAAAGTTCCAGGAATAGCATTAAAAAATTAAACGTCTAGGTATTTCATTGATTGTTGAAACGTCGTCGAGTGTTATTGTGAACACTTATCATTTTTATAAGAATCTGTTCTTCGCACATCAAGCCAAGCTCGTGAGCCAAAAGTTTACCAATTTGAAAAGTATCACTACAATTACTTCCGGGTCTCTTTCGAAGTTATTCGACTCGCTTCGAAAAGAGACGAGGATGTTCCGAATGGACAATACTACTCACAGTGGGTTAAATCCCTTTGGAAGGATAACACCACTGCCACAACGCTGTAAATTTGCTGGTAAATTGACACAAGGAGACACCGTACGCTTTGATAACTGCAACACACTCAATTTATATTGAGTTTTCTGCGCTTTTTGTCTACAGTGGTTTTAAGGCAGAATCTGAATATTTTATCTAATACGTAGGAGGAAAAAGTTATGAACTCTTCACTTGCAGAGATAGGTCACAAGGCTGAAGACGTTGCAAGGTCGAATGCGGCTGAGATTACACTATACCGATGACGTCACAATGAAGTGCATCTGAGCCGCCATACATATTCTGGTTTGTATCCATCGTTTTTATTTGATTTTAATGGGAGATTAGAGAAGGAAAGTAGGATCCAGTCAATGTGCTCGTGCACTAATGCGCTCAGACGATGAACTAAGGTTTAAATGATTCAGGGGTCAAAACGGCCTTATGGCAGCGATATATTCTGAAAGAGTATGAGCTGTGAGGAGCATGCATTTATGACGTGTAACCGGCACTTCCGGTGAATATCGTGTGAACACTGTCAGGTATATTCTGAAATGTTTTGCTATCATTCTAATGGGTTTTCTAATAATCGATTGATGCTCGGAGTCGGAATTCTTTTGTTTACTAGAAAAGTAAGCCTTGTCAGGTCACACTTATTACTTCAGAGTCAATACCCACGAATGTAGTCCCAATCTTTTTTAGAGCATATTTTCCTCTCTTTTCCTGGTTTGATCCTTGGCTTAGGTTTAGTCATTCTTGGTATTGATTTAAAGGAAATTGTTTATTCTTTAGAATATGAGAATTAAGCTGTGATTGTCTGTGTTTATTTTGGCGACAGTGCACAATGAATAATTTGGCATTCATGTGTGCCCAGAAGTGAAATCTGTGACCTATGGTGCGTTGTTTTGTTAACAGGTCAATCAAATGCATGTTAACCAATGACAGAACTTCACCGTGAGTTTATCTTTGAATATACTTTCGATTAACATATGATTTATTAGCATTTAGACACAATGAAAAGTTCAAACAAATGTAGGGAATATATTGGGAAAATAAATGTGATCTGAGTCCTGCTATACCAAGTTCAAAGAAAAACATTGATGGACGACTATTGCAACGAATTTGTAGCAGGATGAGCGAGAAAAGCGAAACAAGAAATCTAATGAGGATGACGACGAAAAGGGAAACTTAGAATACACATTAGGAAGAAATTTTGATCATAACCTAAACTAAAACTATCATGAAGTCACACATTTACACAGATTTTCTCCCTCTCTGTCTGTCTGTCTGTCTGTCTCTCTGAGAACGGGATGATATGTGTCCACTGCACGTGTATGTATGCTATTGAGGGCGTATACATTGTCGTGGACACAGAACGGATGTATATCCCAGACTTTGATATGGCCCGTATTGTAGAGGACGAGAATCTTCCTAGCGAGGCCCTTAGCAGTGGCGCTGCATAAACAGGAATGTCCCAAAGGGTGCTTGAATATTAGATTGGGTCATGAGTTATATTGGCAAATCACTATGAAGAGGTCAGTCGTTTCAGTGAGCCCATTGTACTGAAATCCATGAGTTATTTTGAAATAGGCTGTTCTGATTTATAAATAATGAAATTAAGACATAGCTAAATTAGCCATATTTAAAAATACTTGTATAAGATGTAACTCGAGCTCTAGCTGAAAGAGTTAAAATACAGAAATAATCTAGCAATATAAAAGAAGCGTTGGTTTTATTTCAAGATTTTATTTCCTGTCGATCTATAGGTCATATCATTAAGCTTCAAACATGCTGCTTAAGTGATGGTCAACCCTATCTCAACTGCTTTTTATTTTGCTGATCAATGAGTGATCTACTCGACACACGCTAGTTTTCAAGCCTCGAGATTTTAGCTACCTCAGAACAAAGCATATTTTTCAAGCCTTGAGATTTCAGGAAATTCAGGACACGGCATACTTTTCAAGCCTTGAGATTTCATGTAACGCAGGGCACAACATTGATTTAAAGTCTTGACATTTCCGGCAACTCAGGATTGAACGAAATGATATACGTAAAAACAGTGGATAAACTATTGGATGTTTCCACCCATAAAAGATGGATATTCTCTTTAGTACCAAATTGTCTTCCCAATATCTTCGTGTTTCTGTACAGTTTTCATTATTCTCAAGCCCTCCGACCAATCCTAGTTCTACCATATCTCCCTGTTTCTGTCCTAAAATCATGTGATATCAAATGAAGCGCTGAACACTATACTAGCTCACGCATATGTTATTTCATTCAAACACGAGCGGCATATTACTGTTTTATTGAATAAGATTGAATTGAATCAAAACATCTTTTGATTCCACAAGTAGTATAATTATATCTAAGCAAAGCCAGGATCACTCTCGTATCCAGAATTGAATCCGTACTTAGGTCATTTTCTTCAGACAGTGCTCAGACTCATTTGCAATTGTTCAGACTAGGTAACTGCTGTTTATGTTTCTGGGTTTTACATTCTGATTTTTTATTACTTGCATCCGAAACATTGCAAGCGTCGGCTGTGACAATATAGTTCCCAGCTACACAGGCATTCTGACATTCAGAATACAAGATAATTGCATTAGCCTATATGTATAACGCTGAAAGAAGAGGAGTAATAATAGTAATTAGTAATGTCACAATCTTCTTTTTTAATATTTGAAACTTGTTTAATTTTACGCCGATGTCACAACATCATACAAACACGCTCTTGACGGCTCAACTGTTGTCATAAGGTCTTTAATGGTGTAAGAAACCCGAGAACCCTGAAGAAATGATAAACACTGGATGGGCGGTCACTAACACGTCATATTCAGTACCAGAGCCCGTAATTTAACCCAGACCGCATAGGCGCAAAACTCGCGCTTTACCGCTGCTATATCTCATGGTAAATATACTATATTATTATATTTACTTACTGAGAGAGAGAGAGAGAGAGAGAGTGGTGGGGAAGAGTAACCATATACCACGTATTACTGCTTTATTACATATTGTTCTGACCTACATGTAAAATATTATTTCTTCTTATACGTACACATGTTATCGTCTGAACCGTTTTGTGATGATAAGTAGTTAAATTGTTCTTAATGTAAAATGTTGTTTCGATTCCTATTGTTGAGGATGATGATGATGATGACGACAATGATATACTCGCCCAAGCTCTAAAATGTCATTCTAAAGTTGATTTTTTGATGCGTGCAGTTATTAAGTTGTGTCTGGAAATATTTCAATATAAATCGTCTAAAAATATTTCAGATTAGACCTTGTCTAGTCCGCCATGCATCGCATGTGGCTGTGAATGAGGACACAACGGCTTTAGAATTTTTATCCATCCTTTTTTATATTGTTATTGCTATTTATTAAAATTGTGCTTTTTGATTTTTCAAATTTGTTTTATTTAATAATTTTTTAATTATTTTTTATTTTTTTATTTTTTTAAATTTTTTTAAATTTTTAAATTTTTTTTTTTTTTTTTTTTTTGGGGGGGGGGGGGGCTTCACGTCTGTATTTTTGTTTACTAAATATCTGAGCCGCTTCCCTAGCTAACATTAACTTACAAACACAAAGACAATACGGCTGGGATATGGGACAAAGCAACAAAGGTATGGTCTCTGAACTGAATACGGTCATTGTCCCATATTCAGCAGTACAAATAAGGCTAATCTTGCTGTAGCGAACTAACGGGGGGGGGGGCGCGGACAGGGCTGTTGCCCCGGGGCGCCAGAGGTCTTGGGGCGCCAAAACATCTGATAAAAATTCGGGCCTCGTATTCTGTCCCTTTGGATCATCATCGTCGCCCCGGGCGCCATTTACCCTTAGTACGCCACTGAATCTTGGATACAATAAGGAATTACCATATTAATAAGTTTGTTATTTTAGGGACAAAGAAAGCGTTCAATGTGCATTTCTAATACGTGGTGGCAGAAAAATGAGAATCAAAACTTTAAACTACAAAATCGTTACAGGAACAGGTAAACTTAATTCTAAACACTGGTCCTTTTAATTTGTAATGCTTTAAAGTGCCGATTTGAAATCAGACATTACGATAGATAGATATATTGCTAACGAATAGAATATGAACATGTCGATTTGCAATACGTAACACACAATCGCAGGAAACACTGAGGTCGTGTGGTATTAACTGCTCTTCGGAAGGGGATTTCCATTCTTATGCCGCCCAGTAAGGACTTAGGATTGTTTCCTCCTATGTTTAGAGATTTCTGACCTGGAACAGCCTACTTTTTTTGCGAAATCTGATTGGAATCTTCCCTTCTCGAGTCTCCAGATAACTTCTTCATACTCGGCAAATGTAAGGGTCTTCATCTTCCCAGTAATCATGTGTACTATGTTTATTTAGCACCTGAGAATATTAATCAATTTGATTGTTCCAAGTAACAGAAACATGATGAACTGTTTTAGTTTCCATGGAGTGGTGGGGTAGAGGTTGGTAGGTGTAGGTATAATTTCTTATATACTGGTTTAAGGAGATGTGCCGTCCATTTACCCCGGTAGGTCTGTTTTTCAAATCTGGCGATACATCGATAGGTGGTTTTTTTTCTTCAATTATAGGTGCAGTACTTGATCTGTACCTCAGAGTATCTATACATGCATTGGTCTCTAATTGAACAAATCAGGGGTTTATCACAGCAAATTCATGATCTGACTCTAATTTAACCCCATGAGCAAGGTTAGAAAATGACACAGGTGCCTTGTTATGCATATGTTTACATAAGATTTACGCTTTACGGTCAGTTCGTTTCGTTAAATGTTACCATTATATAGCAAATGAATATATGTTTCAAATTACTGTAGCACATGACTGTGTATCTTTGATGATAATACGCTTGGCGGCACAGTCGTACCCAAGGTGCTATTAAGCTATCCCTCTGGTGTTAGCTTAAATACTAAAAAAAAGCGCACATAATGTATCTATTTAAGTGAAGGTTATAAGTTTTGTGAGCACTAGAAGAAGTTAGTTAGTTCCATCGGCCGTTTCATAAATGCATACGCTTAATGAACATACACTTACACGCACATACACATACACACGTATGTGATCATCATCGAGTCATATGTATTTCATTGACCTCAGTCGGAGGGGGGGGGGGAGGGGTAGCTAAAAGGGAAATAGTTTTCTCTTTTCTTCCCAAAGGTAAGCCATTTTTTTAAGTTTGTTGAAAGAAGATTGCGTGCAACACGAGTTATAATGAAGAATCAAACTTGCTCTCTTCAGGACTTTGTGGCCTTGAACTCTCATATGTCGACCCCAACAACTATACTTTACTTTCTTTCCATGAAATTGATCTTTGACATTTGTACCTGAAACAATAACCATTTTCCCCCTCAAGTGCCAGCAATAGCCATTTTCCCCCTCAAGTGCCAACAATAGCCATTTTCCCCCTCAAGTGCCAGCAATAGCCATTTTCCCCCTCAAGTGCCAACAATAGCCATTTTCCCCCTCAAGTGCCAGCAATAGCCATTTTCCCCCTCAAGTGCCAGCAATAGCCATTTTCCCCCTCAAGTGCCAGCAATAGCCATTTTCCCCCTCAAGTGCCAACCATCCTCAAAGTTTGGTTAATGTTGGTGGTCCAGAAATAAAGTTATTTTGTCCTGAGACTTTTTACCTTTAGAGTCACTTTGACCTTGAGATTCTTATATTCCAAACAATAGGTTTAGAATCGCCGTTTGTGCAAGACATAAGGAAAGTTTAGTCAAGGTAATTAAAAGTATGGCGCGGAAACCACTTTTATGTTTTTAGTCACGATGACCTTAACCTTTGATATATCGCTATTCAAAATCAAAGGTTGTTTTTGTTTGTATATTTTTTATTCTTTCTCAAGGTGCCAGCACCAACGTTTGGGCAAAGTTGGTAGTTTCTTTTCGTCACTATGACCCACGAGCTTTGACCTTTTGACTTATAAATGAATAGGTTTATTTTTAACCTTAAGTGCAAGACATGTACAAAGTTTGGTAAAAGCACGTTGTCTGGAACTAAACCTTTTATTTAAAAACTGTTTTTCTTCTTTGAGTGTCTGTGACCTTGACCTTTTACTTTTTTCGCAAAAATTCAATTCGTTTTATCACTACCCCGAATGTAAGGCATCCACAAACATTGGTCCAGAAGTAAAGTTTGTGTGCGAAAACCAAAATCTGACGGACGGAAAGAATGTCGGACGGATAAGGTCATAACATGATACGCTCCGCCTTTCGGTAGGCGTATAAAAACGAAAGACATCCACGTGTAATTAATAAAGTGAGACAAATCTCTGCTTATATGTGTTTTTATTACATTCGAACTGGTAACTGATGCCCAACTCTTTTACAATATTTTAGCTGTGCACTGAGCAATGTATGTGGTTGCCTTCGTCCAGGGGCGTCCCGCCATGAGATTTGCATTTAGATATGTACTCGCTCGAGCGGGCATCGTTATGAAGATCCACTGCCCTTCCGAGGTAGTGGTCAGACGGACAGTGGTGGCAAGCTCCCGCAATTTCGTTTACCTGTAATGTGCAGTATTGATTTTAAAAGATATAAGCAAACAGATGAAACAATCTCCTAAGAATTCGATACAATTTATTCAAAAAGTTATTTATTTAAAACAAAGTAATGACAATGAATTTACAGACAGGTGAGCTAAATGTCAGGTATTTTTAAAGGACCAGCATCTCTAATAAATATTAACTTCCCATATTTTTATGACCTTTCATATGCAATCACAATTTTTGTTATTTAATTTCAGACACTGCAATCGTTCATGTAGAAAGTATCATAACTCATCTAACGTTCATTTGACCCCTAGGTCGTCTAAACCTAAGCTCGTTCAACCATACTATCGCGTAGACGTGGGTCTCGTAAAATTCTTCATGGGTCGCTTTTACCGATAGAAAGCGCATCGGTCAAACTTTGTACAAGCGTAACTACAAAAGACATTTATCACTATCTCAAAAGTTATGCAGACATACTTTCTGTGATCATTTGTGAAAAGCTTCTATTGTAAGTTTAAAAGGATATATATATATATATATATATATATATATATATATATATATATATATATATATATATATATATATATATATATATATATATATATATTTATACAGACGCACATGCAGGAGGCAAATCGCAACATCCTCGTCTCTTTCCTAAGAGAGTCAAATATCTTCAGCTCTCTGGAGTCTCGGGGGATAATCGTAGTGATACTTCCCAAATTGGTAAGTTTTTTAGCGAACGAATATCCAGCTAGATGTGCGAAGAATAGATCCTCATAAAAGAGATGGGCGTGACAAAAAACATTCAATAACGTTTCAACCATAATGAAATACCTGCACTTTTAATTTTTAATGCTATCCTGCAATTCTTTTATGAAAACAATGAAGAAATAATGCAATTTCTATAACCTTCACATATTGCTTACGATACTATGGTGATGACGAGTCGCCGATTCTTTATTGTCTCAATAAAGATAGTATGACGTAATAATGATCACTGGCTGGAAGGCAATTCAAAATAGCCACTATTTACATCTGAGATTCTTTTCGAGCGTGCAAATGGAAAGGACGAGGACGTTCCGATTGGCAGGAGGTGTATTTCAATCAGCCAATGCAACTGTCAATGTTTACCAGAAACATGACGCGATCTCAGCATCACAGTCACCTCAGCTTATCAGCAAATCTATGAATTTTCCAAAGCTCTGCTTTGCAAGGAAAACTCTGTTTTTATTAGACCCTCATTTCACGGAGGTCTCGGAGACCACGCGAGAGATATGGTTAAACGAGACTAGTCTAAACGTAACCCTGCCACCAGGACGTAGTAGAGTCATTACCACCAGACTTAGCGCGTTGATTTTGGTGCATTCCATATGGCGAGAACAAACAAAGAAAGAGGGCAAAAAAGTAGATACATTTCCAGAAAAGGAATCTTCAGTTTAAGTGTTCATATGTTTATTGTCTCTCGCCTCCCATTCTAACACTCCGAAATCGGCCGTGAAACAGCTTCGCCTTCCGGCAAAATTCTGTTCAAACTAGGGGTCTTTACCCTATTCACACAACTTCATGCGACCTTAAAAACGAGCCGTGTACATGTAAAGTTTGCTACCCATTTCAGTTTACTTTCGGAGAGTTAAATGTGGACTGCAAACCTACATCAAAATGAGGCTTGCAGAACTTTACTCTTCATTGTCTGGGAAAGGAACTGTTCCTATTCTCACGGATTACTACTCGACAACCGGATGTCCCTTATATTTAACATGCCTTTGTTAAACATTTTGTGGCAAGTGGACTTTTTGGGGGAATTGTGTCCTGAGTAACTGCTGCCCACAAGAATTACCTAAATTAACCAATATTTAAGATCAACATATAAAATATGGGCCATTTCCCTCTATTCTGAACACTTAAGCAGTAATTTTAAGTATATTTGTGGTACAGTGGACTCCTTGGCAATTTGATCACCAAACAGCTGGTATGTTTATCTATACATCTTTAAAAATGTATGGGGAGAACACTTTAAGCCATGTGGCATGAGGCATTCGTGTATCTATGTACAAGATTATATTATATATAACATCTCAATATTGCTGATAAATAATAATAATAATCATAAAAATATTAATAATAATAAATATTTGATACTTATAATGGTAACTTAAACATCTTATTTGACTGTGTCGAGTACACCAGCTGGACAAGGAAAATTGTAATAAACAGTATCAGTATTGGGCATAATTCTTTAATTTATTGGGGGTGGGGGCTTTTTTATCTGTAAAACTGGCAGTAACTCTGAACCATAGCACTAATATAAATGAGACAGTATATCTGCTGCAGAGAATAAAACTAGAATCTTAATGAAAATATGCCATCAGATACATGTATATAGTTGCAGACTGAACCATAGCACTAATATAAATGAGACAGTATATCTGCTGCAGAGAATAAAACTAGAATCTTAATGAAAATATGCCATCAGATACATGTATATAGTTGCAGACTGAACCATAGCACTAATATAAATGAGACAGTATATCTGCTGCAGAGAATAAAACTAGAATCTTAATGAAAATATGCCATCAGATACATGTATATAGTTGCAGACTGAACCATAGCACTAATATAAATGAGACAGTATATCTGCTGCAGAGAATAAAACTAGAATCTTAATGAAAATATGCCATCAGATACATGTATATAGTTGCAGACCAGCTAGGTTTACTTGTCAGTGGCACTGCACACCTCAGCTACTCCAGCCTAACATCACGAATACCTCTGTGCATTCCTTCTTTTAAGACCCCACCCCAATTTGAGATTCACTACCAAATCCCACATAACACACACACACACACACACACACACACACCTCTGCTCGTCCCCAAGGCAATTAAAAGATGCTTTCACATCCCCGCCCAATAGAGGGTTAGTCACAGTGCATGGAAATCATGAAATGACTATAGAACAGCTGGCACTGATCTCTGCCATCATAGTGGTACATTCAATTCTACCACCAGACAATATGGTCCAGACCAGCTAGAATGGACAATAGTCAGTCTACATACGTGTACATGGACCTCTAAAGTATTTATCAGACTGTCATGGATGGAAAATGTATTTGTCTGACAGCAATGGACAAGTTGAATATTCTCCTGGGCAAATAAAATAGCCTCACTTGTCCAACATTTTTCGTTGACTATTTAGAAAATAAATCCATATTTTGTGCAGTTTTGTACATATCTGAAAAGTATGCCATTGTCGGCTTTAATCTCAGTCCTGTTGAGACTTGATTTTAAATAATACATGTTTCGACAAATGCAACTGTTGCATCACATTGTTCTCTAACCCATTTATGTGTGTGACTTAGTGCTCTAGTATGAAACTAGTGCATATGTCATGGATGAATGGCGACATTATTGTTTTCAAATTGTGGCCAATCGATATGGTGCTGACAATATTTCGGGATATTTTCTTTTGGTGCAAAAGCATACAAAAATACACATTCATTTCTTAGATCATGAATAAAAACATGCAAAACTGTATCTACAATAAAGGTTTTAAATGAAATATTTAAGTGATATTGAGAGAGGCAGAGAGGACACTAAGAAGTGAGGTGAGGGACAGCCGTCTGTTTCTCTCTTGTTATAGATTAGTGTCTGTGTGCATCTGTTTATAAGTACTTGGAAGTAAATGCATGTTATATTTGCAAACAAATTAAACATAGGGGATGGTTGGAATATTGGAATATATCTGTATATGCACAGATACACAGAAGGCTGTGAGAGTTTTTAATTATTTTCCAGGAAGAGCTGTATCGAAGCGGAGTGTGTCACCAGTGGTTGGAAAATGGAGAAAAAAAGAGATCGCTTATTGATAGTAACCCTTTTCTTCATTTCTCTTTCATGCATTAATGTGTTAGTCTGTTTCTAGTAAAACATTCCTATATAATTCAGTTAGCACAAAATCAACATAAATGTTAGAAATTTTATCACTGTTTTTATTCATCCTTTTTAGTAGGAACGCCAGGTATTATCATGGGGTAGCAATGGATATAATTACCATATATTTAGTATAGTGACTGCAAAACCACCTAAAAGAACAAACAAACAAACAAAAAACAAAAGAAACCCCAAGAACAACCAAACAAACAAAATGCATTAAACTATTTTATTGTTTGATTATTGTATTGCTTGATTTATGTATTTATTTACAGGACTTATGACTGATTTCAGAATAGTAATGACCTAGCCATGATTGATACTAACCAACCCTTGAAAGTGTATCTTGTAATAGTATATCCTCTAATTCAAAATCAAGAGATACCATAGGTAATAGTACAGTGTATAAAGTCTATAAGCTACAATAAAAAATATTTTACTCTATGTAAAAGTGTGGTACAATTATTGTACTGAAGTTACTTTGCGTTCAATAAACAAAAATGGAATTACTTTGTATTATGTGCCTTCTATTAACGTCAGTATTTCCTTAGAATGAAAACTATTTTAATTTCATCTCCTTTTAGTGGCATCTATTGTTAACAATGGGCACAGTTTATAGGCATCTTATAAGGATATGAATATTCTCAAGTTTTTACTATCTTTAAGTTACACGTAGGTTGATAGGGGCAATAGCTTACAAATATCTGTAGCAAGCCAGCTCTCTTTTATGCCGAACTCCAAATTTGGTGAAAGCATCATGATTTGTTTCTGTTTGTCCAAGCTAGCTTGATGGAATAATTACTTAAACACGACTCAACACAGACGAATTAAAGTTTGATGAAGTTATCAAAAAGCACGGTTTTCTCCAGGTGGCGTTTGGCCACCAGTTTTACAGCAATTTTACAGTGATGTTATACTACCAATGGTAAGTAATCAACTTGGAGTATGACGATCGTTTCAGCTTTTCTATACTCGCTCAACGAGAATTTTTGGATGGTTCCATGAGATCTTCGCCATACGAGGGTCTGGTAAAGTTCTATACAAACGATGGTAACGCTCAAATGGAAGAACCACGTAAAACATGAATGTACTATAGGCTTTCGCTTCTGCACGAAAATCTTGCAAATCGTCAGATTATAACACTATGCCACTGAGTGTGTACGAGCAGCACGTAATGCACGCGTTTGCACAATATACATTCTGCCACATCTAATATACATTATGAGTATGTTTACTTTTATCGCTGATACACAAATAGTACTGATGGAATCCGTTATGGATGATGTATTGTTCTGACAGAGTAAAATAAGAAAGAAAAAAGATAAAAATGACAACTACTGCTAACAATCAATTCGACAGACCTTTACATCGCTGATAATTGCGTCACACTTTTGGTGCTCGTGAGGCTGCAGATAACTAGCATCCTCCATTTTATTGAAATTACAGAATGTCTGTACTTTTCCCTATGATGCCCCACGCTCATTAGGATGGTTTCTTACTTCCATTGCTCCCTGCTACGCACTCCGCTGCACAACTAACGAATCGGGAAACATATCTTACTAGTTACCGGCCTATGACAAGGGCTTGCCAATTTAAATCGGGTACCAGTAAAAGACCTTTACCAGACTATAAGTCTGCATATATCTCTCAGAGTCACGCGTGAGTCTAGTTGAACGGAACTAGTTTTTCTCCCTAACAACTGCTTCAGACTTAGGTGTTCTTGAAACCGCATAAGGAATTTTCTCAATACAACTTCCCAACTTAAAATATATTTCAGACATTCGTCTTAGAAATTAATAGTCAACGCAAGGCAAAAACACTTTTTTAAAGTGTCTTTATGAAAAAAATTTCCATAACATTACGAGATATTGTTGTTGTTGTCTGTGTACATTTCTCCGTACTATGGAGAATGCAACGTCAGTACAAAATGTTATGATATTACGCACAATACTGCATGTGTGCTCGCTTCCTATGTTTTATAAATTCCAAACTACATATAACATTTAAGAAAAAGTCAGTAACTTCGAACTAAACCTTAGTATGTTAAAGAAAGATTTTAGAAATGCTGCCAATAAGGTCATAACAGTTTTAATATCGCCATGTTCATCTAGGATCATCGAAATATAAGAGTTTGAAGCGGACATAATTAATTTTAGAAAAGCATCATCTTAGCTAGAACTAGCTAAACATTCGCATGAATATGTATAATTTATTTCATAATATGTTTCACAATCATCTTAACACCAGCAATGATTGTGTAACAAACAAATACTACAGACGACGCCTATGTTCCCCTGAACTGCAAACGGTAAAGTTTCAAATTATAAGAATCTACCTTTAGTTTCAGAAAAATATATTGCTTTCGAAAAGAATTTCTGCCGTATGACAAAACTCTGCGTGTGTACATGTTCACTACCTGCCCATGGAACGAAATTTAATTTGGTATAGATGACGTATAATACTATAGTACTTACGTGAATCCTACCATGACTGCCGAGGTCATACAAATAGCGCAGCAAAGTCTCGCTTAGACAAACATGACCTCCCGGTGCACCTGGGCTGCTGCACTCAGTGCATGTATAGCTGATAAACAAAAGGAAACATTTGTAACATATAAGAAATAAATTCCTTGATGCAATGAGTATATTCACGTCCTTCTAATTAAATATTTAGTGCACTTGATCTCATATGAATGTCCAGCGTACCACAAGGATTAATCCTGCACAAATCAAACCACAAAAGCGACTGATAAAGCTGTTTCTTCACTGAAAACAAGAACCGAATAAACCTTTATTAAACTTCCTTTATGCCATTATGACTTTTGTCTGAACACTAGTAAAATTCTTCAGAACATTTTGCCTTCATTTTATTTTTATTTTATTATTTGTTTTTTTTTTTTTTGTTTTTTTTTTTGTTTTTTTTTTTCCAAGAAAAATATTGGAACACTTGGTACTTAACGTTGAATCTGCTACTTTATCTGAACCAATGCAATGCTCCCAAGAAATTAAATTCAATCAGGAACGTTGACAGACGATAGCTTCAACTAGTTGGGAGAAGGACGAAGACAACAACGGAAAGAAATACTTATGGGAGAGTCAATATTTACTCTGGAGAAGATAGTAGGAAAATGTCAAATCATCTTGAAGTTTTATACAAACTCTAACCACTCTCACAACCTTGTTACACCAATTTAACCTTGTTACACTGATGATGTTATCCTACTATGAAACGTATAAATGGAATATAGATTTCTTTACAAAAAGTTTACCCCAATCTGATCAAAATCGAGACCTACTTTTCAAAAGTAGATCTGATAGGCCCCCAAACGAGGTCATGTTCTGTTGCCCTTTTGTTTCACCAATCAAATTACAGCTTTTATACTGCTGAGAATAAAAGCATCATTCGAGACATGGTTGCTAACGATAACTGTAAACACTAAATGTAACGCTTTATCTGATAGGCTACTAACACTAGATGGAAATGGAAATCAAAAGGTCAGCAGAACATGAACTTTTATCGATGCCTGTCATATATCTCCGTTAAGTCAGAGATCTCGATTGTAATCCGACAGTAGTTTCCTCTACATATTATAAGTGTTCACAAGGTCATACCCAATCACAAAATGTACACTCCCTTAATTCAGAGCGAAATATTGGTCACTTCTTAGAAAGCACAACACGAATAATTTTGATAGCAATAATAAATAAAACTATCCAGATTGCAAAAATATGCCACCAAAAGTGTTTTAAAATAATAAATGATAACTATCTCTCTCTCTCTCTCTCTCTCTCTCTCTCTCTCTCTCTCTCTCTCTCTCTCTCTCTCTCTCTCGCTCTCTGCGCTACTCACTGAGAACGAGATGCCATTTGTCCATTGCACGTGTCCCGGATGTTATTGAGGGCGAATGCATTGTCATGAACACCAGAGGGATGTTGCTCCCACAGTGTAATTTGGTGGCTATTGTGTAGAGCGAGGATCTTACAAGCGAGATCCTGGACGGCTGCGCCACATGGACCGGTAGCGCGAACTGACACTGCGAACAGAAGATAGGGTCGTGACATATGGCGGCGTATTCACCAAGAAAGAGTGGTTTATCCGCTAGTTGTTAACTTCATCATCGCTCATGACATAGCAGCCATTCCCAAGGGGCTTGGTCCAGACTTCTCCCCTCCCAACTCCCCGCCCTTAATTCAAATCCTTCACCTAAGTTTGTAAATTTATTTTCAAAGTCTTTTTATGGCCTTCGATCGACGGATTGTTCAAATAAAGAAGTCGGAGTAATTATAGAAATCAAGGGTGTTCTATGGACATGTCTCCTTAATTCTTTCGTGCTTTTATTTATATTCCTTAATTACAGCAACATGAAGGAATTATGCATTCACACGAGATCTGCATGTCATCTGAAAGAATTTGGGGGTGGGGGGTACTAAATATTCAAATTTGCCACCTTCTTTTAATTTCATCGAATGAATAAATCAGTACTAATTACATGTTCACTGAAAATGCCGAGTATGTAACAATTCAAGTTTTAGTGGAAAAACTAAAAATCAGAAACAGACTAGAGAGATTTGAAAATCACCTTTTGCCCGATTAATTATAGACTTTCCTATCTGTAGACATGATGAAAAAAATACTAATTTGAAAATGTATGACGTATCACTTTTCATGCTACTGGGTGAGTATCAACAATGGTTCTAATCTTTACGTAATTTCAGTATTTTTTCATTCATTTGTTCGTAACCTCACGGGAAACTTGTGATATTGTGGGTTCAAAAATGAAACATCTCCACCTTCTACACACGTGTCCAAGTGGTCTACGTTAAACAATAATTTAAAATTTGTGTAGACACAAGAATAATGCACGCGCAGGAGCGAGTGAGAGAAAGAGAAAGAGAAAGACAGAGACGAAGATGTTTTATCATCTCTCATCATGAAATCATATACTAATATATCTAGACAAAGTTTGAATCACTTCCATTTTCAAATTAGACGCAATCCTTAATTATGACTTTATTGATAGTTGTAAAATTCATATTTTACTTTTTAATCTTTTAAACTAGGAAACATTAAATTCGTTTTCTTTGCCCGGGGTTAATTTCCAGATTCAGTACTTACATCCTCCATCGGTACACTTTGATGTCTCGGCTGTGTTCAGATAGTCACCGGCTACCCAGGCATTCTGAATTTGAATGTATCAGATCATTTCATCAGTCCATACAAATTGAAGTGGAATAGGGGGGAGGGGGATTAGAATACTGGTGAGTGTAGGTAACAGAAGTAGTATTAGTTGTGAAGGTCATACTCAATGTGAAGGTCATACTCAATGTGAAGGTCATACTCAATTTGAAGGTCATACTCAATCACAACTTTTCGGGCAATCATTTTGGAAATAGCGGCAGTCTAATGAGGCAGCCGTTTTGCACTTCTTCTTTAGCACTCGGAATTCCTCGTTTATCAATCTGATTAAAATCTAGATCTTCTTATTAGAAGTAGATCTGATGGATACCGAAAATATGTCATGTTCTGTTGACCTTTTCGTTCAAAATCAAATTACAGTTTTCATATTTCTGAAAGTGAAAAACGTTTCTCGGAACATCATTACTAACGAAAAGTTTCCCTAACACGAAATTCATCATTCTATCACATAACCTACGAAGAAGAAAAAAATGGACCGCGGATTCCAAAGATCACTAAAGAGGAACTTATATCGGTGTATATGTAAAACCTACGTTATGTCAACCATCTCAATTATAATCCGATTGCCTCGTTTACTGAAACCCGATTGACAGAAACCCCTAAAACATTCTAGTTGTGTCTGCATACTAATACAAAGCGACGCGGTCTTCTGGCAGATAAAATGTGGGGAAATCGCACATATCACTAAACCAGCACACAAATTATGTTATTCTCGGGATTACGGGAATGGCTGAGAAGTTACGATTACGTCGTAATATTTTCTGAGTTGCAGACTTGATTGAAACCAGGAGAAATTTGCCACAAGTAGGCTCGAGTAGACGTTAAAGTTGATATTTCGTGAATATTTAATTTCAATTTGTATGATGACGAAGATGGTGGTACAGATGCAATGGGAGAAGGGCGGACTGGCGTGCCTTATTGACAAAAATATAATTCGTAACATTTTTGGAATTGTCATACAGATGGGTTAATGGTCATTAATTGACTGGAATGTTAGTCCTCAAACTCTGTCAACTTAAAATCAGCCTTTCCTTCACACACAAAATACAAGAAATGACTTAAAAGTTCATCATGAGAGAAAGAATAATAAGGCAGAACAAGAGAGGGATAGTTGAAGTAAACAGGAACAATTGTTCACTGTAATTTAGATATTTACGTTGGTTCTTGGACATTCTCGTTGAAATTGTTAATTCGGAATCATTTACTGATTTCTGAACTGATCTGAACAAGTTAAAGCTTTGACTGAGAGCTAAGGTTTACATTTCCAGTAAAAAGAAACTTTGGATATGTTGTACGATTGTGAAGCTCAAATAAAGCACGTAGTACTTACCACTGACAAAGGAAAGCTGCACATTCAAAGAAATATTGGTAAGTTTTTTCAATCTCCCTCCGCAATGACATTAAAAGGTTCTGGAAATTTGTTTGCAAATAATCATCTTGAAGGCTATTAAATCTGTTTCTCGCCCCAGCATGAATAACAAACTATTTTCGTTGAATACAAAGATATTTTTAAGCGATTTTGGCCATGCAGTGTAATTTTTTAGAGTAATGGAAAATAATTTGTTTCATGTTATTATGATAATTCTTCTAATGTGATACAGCAGATTGGAAAAAAATACTTTTATCGATCACTGATTTAAGGTATCTTGCCCTTTATCATCATCATCATCATCATCAATAAGTTTCATACGAACATAAAACAAATTATTGCTACTATTCATCTTGTTGTTATTATTATTATTTTTATGTTTGGCCTATAGTATTCGCTTACCCTCCCATTTGTTTGTACCCCCCTACCGATTTTAAAAACGAAAAGCATGAAAGATATTAAAAAATGCACAAAACTTAGTCATTTCATTCATCAATTTATAATTTCTAACCTGACTGTCGCCAAGGGATCACTAACACTGTCAACTTATTGGCGTTTGAAGCAGACAGACTGCTCGCTGACCTTTACTGGTTTCTAGAACAGTCCATTTCAGTAAAAAGATTGTGTCGTCTGAATCCAATATTTGCAATGTCTAGTTTTAATCTTTCTAAAATAAAAATTGAAAAAATAAAAATGAGGAACTTTTTTATACATGTATCCAAAGAGATGCAACTCCTAAATTTACGTAATTATTCAGAGCTTATCGAAGACGGTTAACTACATCACATCTGTTGCCGGAAAACATAGACTCGCCCATGCAAATATGGCGACAGTGTCACTAAAGAAACTCCCGTTTGGTTTGAAACGCCAATAAGTTGACTGTGTTAGGGACCTCATGGCGACAATCAGGTTAGAAATACTAAATTGATGAATGAAATGACTTGTGCCTTTTTTATATCCTTGATGCTTTTTGTTTTTAATATCGGTGGGGGGTGGGGGGGGGGTAAAACAAACGGAAGGGTAAACAAATACTATAATTAGAACAAATTACAATCATGAATAATTGCACGTATAATGTTCTCAATAGACACACGATGTTCTAACGTTACAGACTATAACACCTGTGTGTACCGCATGATGTAATGATATATATGGATTTGTATCATGGTCCAGTGGCCTGTATTACAAATAAACGCATTATTATTATTATTATTATTATTAACTATTCTCTACTTACGTGTCCATTTACGTTCAGAAGGTGGAACCATGTGTGACCATCAGAAGTTGAGACTGCGCCGTTTAATTTGAAGCAGTCTCCATTGTTGAGTGTAGCCACAATTGTCGATTGGGTGCTGTCTTAAAATTTTGCAAAGGAAATTATAATGCATTTATAAGCAAAATGTAAAATTACTATTGTTTTTCTTACTGAAGGAGAAATATCAAAAACTGTCATTTAGCAATGGAGGTCGCGGGACATACATTTCGGTTTTACTCCCAGCCACGGTTTGCTCATTTTCGTTGAAGTTTTCAATACGGCGTAGAAAATAAAACACATTGCTACCATGTGGTTTCGAACCCGCTCAGAAGTAAACCCTTAAATATCTCACTGCTACGGGCTGACACTTTGAAAACGGTACACTTGTTTGCACTGTTACTGCGGCCATAGGTACTACACATACTGCACATTTGATATTTGTTGATAATAACTAATTGCGCTGTGATATTGAATCATTCCTACGAATCAAATGGAAGCTTCTATTAGTATAATTTCAACTTTTGTCAGTGACTGTTTCCCCTTATACTATATACAAGTGTAGTTGACTTCTTTTCTAAAATCCCCTCTTAATATTCTCTCTCTCTCTCTCTCTCTCTCTCTCTCTCTCTCTCTCTCTCTCTCTCTCTCTCTCTCTCTCTCTCTCTCTCCATATACATAGCGTACTTACGGTTGTCCCGCGCGTTAACTGCTGAACCAGAGATACATAGACAGGACCCGGTGGCAACATTCTGTACATTAAGATTTGCCATCACCGTTGTTGCCAACGCAGCAAAACAAATTGCTAGAAACTTCATTTTTCTTCGACCTCTGGAAAATACTGCCTTGAGCCCAACAAGGTTCTTGTACATTAAGTTCGTTTTGTTATCTTATCTCATTGACACGAACACATAAATCGACCGTTCTCATGACATTGTCGCCCGCCCAGTGCCAATATCTCTGATGTCACGATGCCTCCTACGTGTTTAGCAAGGGAAATAATATTCAATTGTATTTATGGTTTCTAATGTTGCTCTCAGATTTGTATTTCCTACAAAAATTTCAAATGCATGATTTAATAGCACAATATTGCCGGAAGTGAATCTAAATACGAAATGAACAGACACAAGGAAGGCACAATTCATCAATAAAGGTAGATTGGGCGTTACACTGCACCATCGCCGCTAATCGGTTTTGAAAAACACCGGAACTTTTGAAGTTTGAATTGGGCGTCATTTAACTTTGCATTAAAATTACACGTGACAAGGCCTTAAAAAATGGCTGTCGTAATGAGAGACCTATGATCGTATGGGTAACATTTAACATGGCGGCGTCCATAACCGAAGGTGAGACCGGAAATCGACTTTTTGGACCAGAAGTCGGTTTTAATGATGTTATCACTAAAGTATATTTTTATGACGTCAAAGCCGTAAGTAGATCTTTTAGACTGAAAGTCAATTTTTATGATCGTAAGTAGGTTTTGTAGACTGGTATTCGATTTTCGTTTGTTTGTAAATCGATTATAATGACCTGAAACATATTTTTTGTTAGCCATTTTCATTTTAGACTCTGTCCAATGTCACTTTAGTGGAAAGTTAACGGACGCCTAATTTTGGAAAAATTCTATTTTTTACAAATTTGTTAAAGAAAACACAAGCGTTGTAAAAATCTAGATATAAGTGGATAATTTAGCATTATCGATTGGAATCATCCAGTGTTATCAGACTTTTATAAAAACTATATATCAGACCACTACTAAAACTTTTAAAAGAAAAGACAATTTTAATCTGCAATACATACAAAAAAAACTTTGCCGATAAAGATTACGTTTGACTTAGAAATGATCTAGATGTGCCATTTTTTGCACAAATACAAATGAATCCTAGGGGACTTGATGGATGTGATAGGTATTGTCAAATTTTGTGAACAGACAGACATATGCATTAAAAGACACATACATAAACATAGTGATTCCGGTTGAGAAGGTAAAGGAGTTAGAATTGAATATATTCTTCATATAAACCTCACCCATCAGGCATCTTACTGAAGTAATTGCATTTTTGTTTTCATTTCTGAGTAATAAAAACTGAAAATAACTAAATATAAACTTGACGATCAAGGAAATAAAACTTTAGATATAATAATTGTAATAATAATTATTTGTATTTATGTAGTGTAATTTCTCTCTTAATATTAATATTTATGTAACGCAAATATTTTAGTTTTCTTTGTATTTATATTAGTATTAGTCATATAACTAAGAAATGGAAATAATACTATTGAGTAGATATCCTAATTCATACCCATTAGAAGTTGGGTAAACATAAACCATTGAAAACTTTTTCATAACCCTCAATTGTCATCTTTCTAATACCATTGAAGAAGGATCTACCTTTATTGGAAAATACAAATGAACATCAGACTACATGAAATAAAAGCTTTTGTACAAGAAAGAATTTATTAATTATAAATATGTTGTGTAAAAATAAAAGATCAGAAAAGCATACCAACTACTTTAAAAATTATGTCAGAACATAGAGGCAGAGGACCAGAACAAATACGCTGAGACTGCACTATGTAATTTCTAACCAAACTCACATATTTCAGCACTCGAAATATAATATTAAATTATTTTTAAAATGTCATGTTTTGGAAATCAAACATATTTTTGGAAAAATTCCAACTAAAAAAAAAAAATTATCGGAAAAAAAAAAAATTTTTGAATATGATCTTAAACCAGTGGATCAATTGAAACCGTAGCATTTGGTGAAGCAGTAAACATTTTTATTAAGAAAATGTATCCTAAATTGAAGACCGACCCTGGTAGCAAACATGTAATAACAAGGGAACACAATTCGGTTTGATATTTATATAGTGTAAATATTATATTTTCTAAATATTTATGTTAATGTTTGTAAACAAATTTATAAACTAAAAAATAAATTGAATGATTTGCGGAAGAAAAAAAACCCTAAAATTAATATAATTGGAATAATAATTATCTGTATTTATTTAGTGTAAATATTCTGTAATATTGTTTAAGAAAAGGGAGACAAGTCAGAAATGTAATAATTTGTAAAAACATAAACTTAAGAAATATAAAAATAAATTGGGTGATTCAGGAGAAAAAATTAAGATATAATAGCTGGAATAATAATTATTTGTATTTATGTAGTGTAAATATTTTGTATTATTTTTTTAGAAAGGGGCACAAGTCAGAAATGTTATAGAGAGGAAACACTTCAAGTCATGTACAGTCAGTCATATACATTGTAAGCATTGCAAGAAAAAGGAGACAAGTCAGGAAAGAAAGGTCATACAGAGTAAAAGGTGCATACATTCAGTCATATACATGGTAAGCATTGCAAGAAAAAGGAGACAAGTCAGGAAATAAAGGTCATAAAGAGTAAAAAATGCAAGGTGCATATAGTCAGTCATATACATGGTAAGCACCAATGCCAGTCAAGTTATAAGAGAATATATGGAATCATCCTCAATTTACACAAATAAGATATCTTGAGTTTTCTTCTGATGAAACAATACAAGGACGTGATATGCTTTTCCAGATTGATATGTGTTCGTGTCATAGTTTATCTTCAAGGAGGTGATATACATTTTCCTGATAGAACATTTGCGACCGTGTCATATATTTTCTTTGAGAAGGAATTTGAAACTAAAAAGAAAAGAATTTTTAAAAAAAAATCCATTAGCCTAGTTTTTACCAAAAATAAAAACGTTTCAGTTGAAATGTATATGGTGACTTTTAAAAAAATTCCTTTTTTTGGGGGGGGGGGGGGGGTTGTATTTTGTTTGTTCTATTATTTTTGTTTAATTTTTTTATTTATTTTTTTTGGTGTGTATTTTTTTTTTTTTTTTTTTTGGGAGGGGCAAACAAAATAACAAATAGTATCAACAATGTAATGATAACAATTATATTATTACCAATTACAACAATTATATTATTGACAATTAACAAGGAATAATTATATCATTACTAATGAATACTCTTTTTTAAAAAAAAAAAAAAAACAGGAGAAGGAGAATAAAAGTGAATTAATGATCATTATGATAATTAACAATATCAAAAGTCATCTGGATTTACTTGTATATTAGAAAGACAATTTTAAAAATGTATGGATTCTAACATTTCAGGGTTAGGGTCAAGAACAGGATCCGGTTCAGGATCATGAAACTCAGCTTCAGGTTTTATAATTTCAGTATGTATAGATACTTGATCAGATTATTGATTGTTGTTAAAGGTTCTTGAATTCTGCTTCATATTCATTTAATATTTCATTATCATAAAAAGAAATAGGTACGTTGTTTATATTTTGCTTTTTTATTCTAACAAAAAAAATGAACTTAACTTCTACTGATAGTTATATTTTTCTCCCTCTCCCCCTTGTTTTTTTTTTGTGTGCTTCCTTTTGTCTGTTCTTTGGACATTATTTTCTTCACACTCTAAATGTTCTACATAAAATTATATATGCTCCATGTTATTACATTGAAGCAATAATGAGATCTATCTTTTCCATTGGTGGAACATTTCTTTGAATTAAGGATTCAACAGGAGTTGTCTCTATTGCCATGTTGTGTAGGTTAACAATAGCCTTATCTGCTTTGTAAACATTAAGAAAGTAGTAAGTTTTCTCATCAAGATGATAAACTTTAAGGATCAACTCCTGAATGTCAAAACAAAAAAATCTCTGAGTTCCACGATCGTAGTAAATGGAGCATGCACTATATGGTTTCTAACGAACATCACAAAACGGAATAAATTTCGCATAGAGATATATGAGCTCTTTTGTACTTTACTTGACTCTTTACAACCTGCAAATACATCTTCTCTCTGATCTCATACATGGCAAGATCATTATCTCAAAGAAAATAAATTATTTTTTTTATAAATTGCTTATGAATGAAAAGTATTTTATAAAATCAATTTAACGTTAAATTATATTTTTTAAAACTAATTTTACGTTTTGAAAATCAAAAATAATCTCAGAAAAATTCCAAATGTTTTACTAAAGACTTAAACTAAAAAGTAATAATTATAAGTTTACTTATTTTGTTGTTCAAAAGGAGGACTTATAAAAGACATTAAAAAAATTGAATATTATGGCAATAGTTTCTTAACAAATAGGGGTCAGTTTCAATTCTAAAATAAAAATACCTCACTCCAGCCCCTTCCTTTCTTCGGGTCTCAGAATAGTATAGTGAAGGTTAGTCATTCAACCAAAAATTAAATAAAAATGAAACACAAATCAAATGCCTTTTCACACAATTCTATTGAATCTATTAGCTTTTGTTTTTCTCCAATTCTGTCTTGTACAAACAAATGATAACTGTAATCTTGTTTTCAAGAGGCAGACTTTGGATTTTATAATCAAGATAATCATCCTGAAAAAATTAAATGTACAGGCTTGAATAAATGCGATTTATTTTCTGTATTAAAGTACAAATACGTAAATCGCATTTACAGGAATATTTGCAACTTTTCAAACAAATATGGATCTATAATATCATATCTAATGCAGGTTAACAAATTAATTCTTTATCATACCCCAAAGATAAAACGGTTGCCCATTGATATAATAGTTCTCCAGGGTTCAAACACCTACTTTTCATGAGAATTTGTTATTTAACAAATATTCTATACAGGTACATTTTTAACTCAAGAAGGAATCTCCTAATCTGTACAATTTTTTGTTTTTAAAGTACTACTAATATTGGAAAGTTTAAATATGAAAAAGACTACATCATGGCAAAGATCCCAATAGTAACCTTGCAATTGACTGTAACTCAGTTTAGTAATTACATTATCTATATACATTTCGAACAGTTCATGATAATAAGCCTTGTACCTAGCGCACATGTCGTAATAAAACATCTCTACATATAGCAATTTCCCTTGGGTTGTAAATTTGCAAGCTTTCAAGTAGAAAATATGAATTTTCTTTTGAAGGCTGTGAAAACTAATTCGACACAAATTGTATGTATGTCTCATACATGAATGTTTTTCTTTGGATCATGTATTCTACTTTTGATTTGCTCTTGCACTTATTCCATACAAGGAATGAATCTGAATGGATAAACTATTTTATATCCATAAGGTTAAGTCAGCAGTGTTTTGCAATCGATTCTTCGTTTGGCATACACTATTTTACAGTCTTTGCATTCTAATCGATTGTGCACAGATCAAACTATTATGCTTCTGGACATTTTCAGAGTTTTTGTTTGTGCTATACTATTTGGATGTTCTCAATAATTTCTTTCATTTGATCAAAATTGATCAATTGTTCATTTCTGAAATGCAGTCGAAACCCCGGTACTTTACAGACATTTTCTTTCCTTTTTGTAGTAACATGTGCATAGTTTTTAGGTCCTCCTGAAGCACATTTTATAATGCGGTATCCATGTAATTCATCTGTAAAGCCCCCAAGAAAAAAGTTAAGTGTTATATAATTATGCTTAGGATCATCCACATAAAAAGCGATGTCCGGATCATGATATACGACTCTATCCAAGAGGAGCCATAACTTCCAATAGTCCATGTAGTGCCCAGCAAGTTGTAAAGCTAACTCAATATACTTCAGTTTTGTCATCTGCTTCGACAATAGTATGATTGGTTTAAACATCGCCAAAATTAACTGGTCATGAACGATGTGCCAAGTTTTGATCACAATAGTTTTGTCTGGAAGGAATGTATACAATTCAGAGAGTTAATTTGCAGTGAAATATTTGCTTTGAGTAAATGAGTAAAATGCGATATTCCTAATGTTCCCCACATAGAGTTTAGCATAAGTTAACTTAATGATCTCAATCCAGGATTGTTTTGAACGTTGTTTTATTATCTAATTTAATACCGTTCTACTGGGGTTTTTTCAATTGCCGATCACTGGTTGGAATTCTTATGTTTACTAGACAAGCGAGCCTTACTATACAACGTTCAAAGAGAAACATTGATAGACGATTACTGCAACTAATTTGTACCCGGATGAGAAGAAAAAGCAAGAGAACGCCAGTGAGGATGATGACGAAAAGGTGAACTTAGAATACATATTAGAAATAAATTTTGATCACGATCTTGACTACAACTATCACTCACATACACATTTTCTCTCCCACCCCCACCTCCACACACTTCTCTCTCTCTCTCTCTCTCTGAGAACGGGATGTTATGTTATGTGTCCACTGCACGTGTCCCGTATGTTATTGAGGGCGTATGGATTGTCGTGAACACAGGGGGGATGTATATCCCAGACTTTGATATGGTTGGTATTGTGGAGGGCTGCATGAACCGGAATCACTAGAGGGCGCTGTGAATAATAGATTTGATCATGAGTTATAGTGGCACATTCACAATGAAGAGCTCAGTCGTTTCAGTAAGCCCATTTGATTGAAATCCGTGTCATTTATTTTTAAACAGACTGTTGTGAATGGTAAATAATGAAATCAATGCATAACTGATATAATAATTGTATATAATGTAACTCGCGCCCTAATTGAAAGAACGAAACTATAGAAATGTATAATCTAGCAAGATAAAAGAAGCGTGAGTCTAATTTGCATAGTGTATTTCCTGCAGATCTAAGTGATGGTCAGTGCTATCTCAACTGCTTTTTATTTTATTGATCAATGAGTAATCTACTCGACACAGCCCAATTTTCAAGCCTTGCGATTTCAGGAAATTCAGGACACCGCGTAGTTTTCAAGCCTTGATATTTCAGGCAACCCAGCTTTCAGGATACTTTCCAAGCCTTGATATTTCAAGTAACTCAGGACACAGCATAGTTTTCAAGTCTTGAGATTTTAGGAGACTAGACAACAGCATAGTTTTGAAGCCTTGAGATTTCATGCGACTCAGAAAACAGCATAGTCGACAAGACTTGATATTTCAGGTAATTCAGGATTGAGAGAAAGGCTATAGGTGAAAACAGTGGATAAACCATTGGTTGTCTCTACACACAAAGGACGGAAATCCTCTTGAGTACCGTATCGTTTTCCCGATATCTTCATTTTTTCTGTAAAGTTTTCATTATTCTTAAGCCCTTTCAATCTGACCCATCCTAGTTCTACCTTATCATCCTATTTTTGTTTTAAAATCATGTGGCCATGCATATTTAAGTGTTTGATTATGAATTGAAGTAAATACAAATAACATTCCAGTTTCAAATCTTTTTCAAGAGGGGGCATTGAAAACCATTTTCGTAAAACAAACCTGATTTGACATCCGTGTAGTAATAAAAACGTCTCTTGTTCTCTGTTTAGCAACATGAGCCAATAATTTATCAATTCTTTTTTATGTAGAGCTTATGAAAACTTTAAGATAAAGACTTATCAATATTTCAGGCTTAGACCGAGTATGTTTAAATATTTCGAATCAATGAATAGTAATAATAATTTAGTCTTTCGTAATTTGGGAAATGAATCTATCCATGTCCAGAATTCTTTATTCTTTCAGAGTGATTCTTGATTTATTGCTTTTATTTTCCCAAACTTTCTGTAATTAATTTATTTAATTTTAATGTAATTTAATTTATTTTCAGTGTACTTAATTGTATGGCTATGTGCCAGTGTACTTTGAATAAGTTCATGCATAATCGTTGCATATTATTTGTAAATGTTTTTGGATTATGTACCGTTATTCTGTATACTCTATGCTAGCTCATGCCTATGTTATTGCATACGATCACGAGCGGCATGTTACACTGTATACTCTATGCTAGCTCATGACTATGTTATTGCATACGATCACGAGCGGCATGTTACACTGTATACTCTATGCTAGCTCATGACTATGTTATTGCATACGATCACGAGCGGCATGTTACACTGTATACTCTATGCTAGCTCATGACTATGTTATTGCATACGATCACGAGCGGCATGTTACACTGTATGCCCTATGCTAGCTCATGACTATGTTATTGCATACGATCACTAGCGGCATGTTACTGTTTTATTGAATAAGACTGAATAGAATCAAAACCATCTTTTGATTCCAGGAGTATTATATTTATATCTAAGCAAAGCCAAGTTGACTCTCATATCCAGAATTTAATCCGTACTTAGATGATAATTTTGTTTCAGTTAGTGCTCAAACTCATTTGTAATTTTTCAGACTAGGCGTCGGCTGTGAGCATATAGTTCCAAGCTACCCAGGCATTCTGACATTCAGTATACAAGATAAATTTATTAGTCTACACAGATAACGCTGGAAGAAGATGATAGGTAATAATTGTAATTAGTAATGTCACAATTCTCTTTTTTAAATTTGAATTTTTTTTAAATTTTATGACAATGTCACAACATGTTCTACCAAATCATACAAATATTTTGACGACTCAGATGTTGGTGTCATGTTGTCTTCAATGGTGGAGGAAATCAGAGAACCGGTAAGAAACGATAAACATTAGATGCGCGGTAACTAACACTTCACATCCAATACCAGAGTCCGAAATTGAACCCAGACAGCATAGGCACAAAACCCGCGCCTTACCGCTGCTCTCTCTCAGATAGTAAACAAAGAGTAACAATATATCCGTACTATTGTTTTATTACATACGTTACTGACCTTCATGTAAAATATTATTTCGTCTTATACTTAAAAAAATTATCATCAGAAACGTTTTTTGATAATGAATAGTTAAATTACATTTAGTGTAAAATGTTTTGTTTTGATTCATCATGTTAATGATTGTGGTGACGACGATGATGATGATGACGATGATTATGATGATGATGACGACGATGATATACTGGCCCAAGATGTAAAATGTCATCCTTAAATTGTTGTTTTCTTGTGTGATACGAATGGGACGAGGAAAATAATCAAGGAATAACAATTGGTATGCAGTATCGTACCGTTTGATAATCATCATCCTCATCATCCTCATTATTCATCATAATAACAATTATTACATCATAATCAATACCATTATTTATTATTATTATTATTATTATTATTATTATTATTTGTAATTTTCCTATCTTCTACTAATCGGACGTTAAATCAATGTTTTAGTGAAACTTTATCCGATGCTTACTTACATGTCCGTGTACATTCTTAAGCTTTCACCATGTGTAACCATTAGCAATCAAGATCCCGACGTGGAATTTGTAACAATCTCCATTTTTAAGGATAGCTATGATTGTTGAACGGAGGCTATCTACACAATTTGAATAGGAAATATAATGTAACTTCTTTTCAAAATGAACATGGAAGAAAGGGCGTGTATTCCCTTACAGAAAACGAATAGATCTCAAGGCACTGTCATGAACCAGGAGATGATAACAACGATTGTAACATCTCGGGCTTTTTTAGGTTAGCGGAGAGACCAGAGATATTGCGATTGGATACTACTACTGTTCCATAGGCTGTTCGAAATTGGATCAAAACGTGACATGATCTAATACTTTCGACAATGAAATTTTAGGCTCCGGTTTACACCTCTCAATACTTGCCGATGGTGCGGCTTCAAACTAGAAACTCCAGTATTCGTTGAATTTAGAGTCCAAATCCCCATTCCCGATTTTAAAATGGAAATTCATTGGCATGCGTCTCAGATGTTCGTGCATAAAAATTAATCATTATTGCTACGTACGGAGCTTCCAAAGCTATTTTACAGAAGCCCATGACCCAAATCCAGACAGAGGTGCCTTTGTTTCCTTGAACTCCTTGTCCCGAATCTCCGGTTTCCCCAACAAAGTGGAAATCATCTCCTCCTCCCCCCCCCCCCGTCTCTCTCTCTCTCTCTCTCTCTCTCTCTCTCTCTCTCTCTCTCTCTCTCTCTCTCAGTCTGTCTCTCTCTCTGTCTGTCTCTCTCTGTCTGTCTGTCTCTCTCTCTCTCTCCTAGAATACTTACGGCTATCACGGGCACAAACGGCTCTCCCAGAGATACAGAGGCAGGTCCCTGAATGGGGATGTTGTTCCATAATGTATCCCGTTCTTGTTGTTAAGCAACAATACAAAGAATCATTATTGCTACGCACGGAGCTTCCAACGCTATTTTACAGAAGCCCATCACCCAAATCCAGACAGAGGTGCCTTTGTTTCCTTGAACTCTTTGTCCCGAATCTCCGGTTTCCCCAACAAAGTGGAACTCATCTCCTCCTCCCCCCCCCCCCGTCTCTCTCTCTCTCTCTCTCTCTCTCTCTCTCTCTCTCTCTCTCTCTCTCTCTCTCTCTCTCTCTCTCTCCTAGAATGCTTATGGCTATCACGGGCACAAACGGCTCTCCCAAAGATACAGAGGCAGGTCCCTGAATGGGGATGTTGTTCCATAATGTATCCCGTTCTTGTTGTTAAGCAACAATACAAAGAATCAGGGGCTTCGTTTTTCCTTCATGTGTGCAATACAACTGCTTCTAATCACGTTCTTGTCTCATTTGAATCAGTTTCATTGTGCACTTTAATTTACATGATCCGACAATATAGCCGTTCTCATGACGAAGAGTCTTCCCAGTGCCGTAGTATATCTGGCCAAGATTTCACTAACAGAACTTAAATCTGATTATCAGACTGGATGAGCTTTAAGTCTAGCTCAAAACTGACCAATCATATGTCTTGAGTAAAGACTTAACTTTAAAGAAATTGGAGTATGATGCCGACATGTAAAAGAAGGGCATAAAGGAGAGTTTGGCGTGAATGAGTTAAAATACAATTAGGAGAAAAACAACCGTAAAATACAAAAAACTCTGTGTTATATCTTTTCAAAATATGTGATTTATGATTGTCTATTCAACCAGATGGAAAGGCGATTCAAACACCAGGAAAGGCGACATCAGATCAATGCTAGCAGCTAGCACTATAGATCGTCAGACTGGAAAGGAGTTTTTAGAAACATTAGGATGGATAAAACAAGAGACAAATACCAATGGGCACGTCCTACTGAGGACACTAAACCGAAATATCCTCTGGAAGCCGCTGTTCTCCAAATGCAACTATTAAAAGTACCCGAGGAAATATAAATGTCAACAGTAGACAGTTTGATGAGCAGTAAGATAAACAGAATCTTTAATAGATGATTACATGAAATAATTCTAAGCGTAGAGAGTCAACCTGCAGTAAACAGATCATTCATATTCACTGTAGAAGAGGACAAAGTGTTATGTAAAAGAATCCGGTAGAAGTTATCAATTATAAAATAAAATCTACGAGATCCAATGCTGAAATGTTTGAAAACAGATTGAATAGTTTAGAAAAAGACACCAGTAATTTGGTAGATGAATTGCTTATTAAATGTAGATTTTGCCTTTAAAAGGTTTCTTTATTTCATGTCAAATGTTTATACAATTATTGTCCTTTTTCAATCAAAATTACTTCTGCACTTTTGCAGATTCGTGTAACCATCATACCTCAATACCCATTCAAAATATTCTGATGCAAATTTGTGTACATTGTGCCTATAAGACCTATATGTGCTTTTTATGGGCTTTGTCTCGTAAACCTCATTTTGGATAGAGTTATGTCCCTTGAAACTTAACTTCATATCCTCACATGAGATAACCGGCAAGCTCAAGAACCATTCATCACGTTTTTATGCAGTTTGGTAAGAGCATTGTCTCATATACTTATATATATCTGATATGGGCTTAGTTTCGTTAAGAAGAGTTATGTCCCCTGCTCGCTCTTCGTCGTCACTTTGGTCTCTGCAAAGTAACTTCACCGGTTCGTAAAATAAAATTAAACTAAATTGGCATATGGCTTCAGATTGGTGAGAGACTGAGTAAATTAGATTTCGAGTATTCCACATAATCATTTACAGGAAGTAAGGCTTCTGATTGCCATCCTGACTTTGGTTTATTGCAGGATAACTTTACTAATATTTCTTACATTTCAACCAAATTTGGCATGCAGCTTTATATTGATGAGACCTTTAATGACTTTAATTTTAAGTGTATTACATTATTATTTAGAAGATTGTATGGCCTCATCATTGGCCTACTGCTAACAGGGTGGATCCAGATCTACGATTGCATGAACCTTCGCTGTTCTTCAGGAATAACAAAAAAAAAACAAACAACATTTATTCTGATATGGGTGCACATTATGCGACGGCAGATCTGGGCCGACGTTGTTTGCATTTAAATGCGGGCCGTAGAGCAACAAATGGGAGTATAGTTGAAAGATCTGATTTTTAATCAGATGGCATACTTCAGTACTTTCAATCAGTACACGTACACTCATGGCACTGGTGTTAAATGAACGCCTGCGCGGTGAGCAAACAGCAATAACAACAACTGACAAATCTGTCATAACGGCCTCTATTGCAGACAGAATTCATTTATTCCATTAAGATTCTTTGAATATTTAACACCTTAAGCTTTGTCATCCATTCGACTGATAAAAAGCTCATTACATAAATTCCAGACAAAGTTGTACATGTAATTTAAATTTCCGATTTCCAAACAAGATAAAGAAAGAACAAATAAGTAAATACTCTTATTATTACGTCCGAGATCAGCATACACTTTACACCTCTTTCGTGTTCTCCATGTTCTCGGTATTTGATTAGTGTCACGTGTGGCAGATACAGCTCCGACTGCCTGTTGCAAAGGACACAGTAATATTCTTTAAGCCGAAAGAAATCTGCTGGTTAGTTATAACTTCTCCAGATCAAGAGGCCCCTCCTGAACATTTTCTATTCTGATTAGTTCTTTCGGATCCTTCTGCAGTAGAAAGTTCTCCAATATAATTTCCTCATCGAATAACAAATTTACAAGACTGATCTTAGAATTTTCTTGGTCGATAATTTTTTCGAACCCGCGAATTTGTGAATCAATCTGTTTCAAGATCACAAATATTTTTTCTTCATTTCCTTCCCTTACTGCTGACTCCAAAACTGTGACACAACCTTCCACGGTTGTAAAAAGATGGCGACACCTATCCGCCTGTAAAGTATTACGTGAGGATTCCCCCTCGTACATGGAATCATTTGCCTCTGACAAATTCTTCTCGAACTCATCGAATAGTTGATTAACCTTAAGACGTGACTCCGCTAATGTCCGTCGAAGATCAGAAGTCTGTTTTTGCAACTTTCTATTATTGGTCTCAAGGAGAGCCACGACCGATCTCAAGGATGACTGGCATTGTCGCAGCTTGTCCTTGGTAACGTCTGCTAAGTTGCTGTTTTTGATGCCGCAAGCGGCCTCCTTCACAGGAAGAATGCTCTCACATTTCCTGTGAGTCATCACTGCGCATGTGCTGCAGCAGACGGTATTATGGTCTTTACAGTAAAACTCGATTTCTTTTCCATTGTGCTGCAGACACCTTTGAAGGTCTGGATTGTTTGATGTCTCCCGAAATTTGTCAAGGTTGTTTTCCGCCATTTTTATACTAGATCTTGTAATATCTATCTTATCAAAATATGTGATTTATGATTGTCTATTCATAAAATTTGACAATACTTACTTTGATGTCTTGCGTCAACTCTCTGAGAAAACTTTGGTTATCATTAATTTCTTCAGTTCAGTGATGTCAAAAGTGTGCCGGAAGACACATTACTTTCCTGATACAAAACCCTTATTTGTTCCTGAACAATTATTAGAAATCCTCTTGCATGCAAGTCAATGAATGCATAATCTATTATCTATTCATATAACTTTGTTCCAGGTCCTGTGTCTTGAGGAATGAAATTCCATTTTAGAGCACATTCATATTAGCAAACATAGATTTTTTATGTTAAGTTTGTGCTGAAACTCTCTATTTTTGTAACATTATCCAAAATTGAAACAATTAGAAACGAATCGCTATCCCTCAAACGAGTAAAACTTGTAGGTTGTATTAAAGAAGTGAGTACTAATGCTACAGCTCTGCCAGATACATAACTTTCAAATTTCTTTCGCAGGGTGTAATAGTCACCAAGCAAGAGATTTGTTGATCTGTTGCATGCATACCATATTCATACTCAGTTTACGTTCCCTTTCCAGTGAAGGAGGCGGTAATGAAATGTGTACAAACATGCTACAACTTTCTTTGAGTGTATTACAGACAATAATAAGACAAACTGTAGTGATTTTCTCTCAATGGACCCACAAATCAATAGAGAAAAATCTAATTAGATCCTAATGCTCTTTGATCACACTGTCTTTACCTGTTCCTGCATCGATACTCATAAAATATTTATACGTTTATCCACCTTCGTATGTTATATATGGTATAACTCATTGCATGATTGCTTTCCAAGGCGATCGGTCGGAATAGGAATCAATCGTAAGGTAACATTGATGAGAATTGCATCACAGCAATCAAAATGACTTTTCTTCTTATAAAATCCACAAGGTAGACACACTTACAAAAAAGTGAGAATGAGATGATAAATTAGGAAGAGACAAAAATCACAGAAGTGACGAAAAAGTGTGCACTGACCACTACCCCCCCCCCCACACACACACACACACCCACACTTTTGATGGCAATGGGGAATCAATCAGCGGGAGCCTCACAACTCAACACAACAGCATAATGGCATACATACATACATACATACATACATACATACATACATACATACATACATACATACATACATACATACATACATACATACATACATACATACATACATACATACATACATACATACATACATACATACATACATACATGGTTTTAATACTTGCAGTTATGCTTGGTAATTCAAACATTTCTCTCCATTAAAATCATATACGCGACATTTCCAGAACAGTATAGACCGAGTTTCGTCTGTCTTGAAAAACGTTTTATTATTTGGCTGTTACTATCCATTTCCTAGACAGATCGTAATGCACATAAATCATGTGCGGAAGAAAAATAAATGTATACAGCGTTTTTTATGGCAGTTGTTTTCAAGGGCATTCCTCGACTTAGGAAGCAACGTATTAAATACGTGGTCAGCCTGATGATCCATTTTAACTTCCAAACACCTATCGTTCAAATCCAGAGTTAATTTTTTTATAAATCGTCCGTTGCTAGTTAGCTATCCAAGTGTCTTTCGAGTTTTCTGAAATTTTTTATTCTCGTACCTGCGCTCTGCCCTCGAAATCTTGGGCCACATTTTGACAACTTTAGTTACCGTCGCTCAGTCCATATATGGCACTTCTACAACTGTTTATTTCGTCACATTGAGCTGGTTTCAGAGAGTATGCTGCTTCGGATACGTCAAAAGTAATATATTTCTTTTTAAAGATACAGAAACTGAAAAAGAAAAACAAATCAGAGCTAATTCATGATTGAAGTCTAGTAAAGAAGAGTTTGCTTAACTTTGAGACTTAAAAGAAATAGTAAGGTTTCAATGTGAAAGAGAGGCCCAATAGATGTCAAAATAAGACGATGAGGTATTTGCCAGGACCGCGAGCCGGGAACCGGGACTGCGAACGGGACCGGGACCGCGAAGCAGGAGCCGCGACCAGGACTTCGGACCAGCATACTTTTCTAAATATCTCACACTATAATAACAATTTTCTGGACCAAGACTTCATTTCTTATTTCATTATTAATTACACATCATGAAAATTTCAACTATGTTAGTATCTGCAATACGCTGATTCAAAACACAACCCAAGATCTACCTGAACCAGAGCGGGGATACCAATACACAAGTGGGTGATAGTACAAGACATGAGATGTTGAATTTAGTGAAACTTTTAATAATTGTGGAATATGGTTTGTAATTATTGGGAGGTTAAGGAAACGTTTTAGGGATTTTTTTAAAAAATACAGAGATTGTTTGACAAACAATTGTAAAAAAAAAGTCAAATATGGACTGAGCGACGGTGTCGTAAGTTGCCAAATATGGCCAAAGATCATGGCGGCAGAGGGCAGGCGCAAGATTAAAAACTGTATCAAAACTAGGAAGATGGCTTGGGTAGCTGACTTGAATCACAAATGTATTCAGGATTGGAACAATACCTGTCTGGAAGTAAAGATAGATGATCAGGCTAATCACGTGTTTAATATTTTCCTTTCGAAATGAAGGTAAGCCCTTGAAAACACATGCCATCAAACACTCTGGCAAATATTTTATTTCTCCGCACATGATTTATGTGTATCACACTCTGTCTGGGAAATGAATAGTAACACCCAAATAATTAAACGATTTTAAAGACAGAGGAAACTCGGTCTAAGAACATGTATACTTGTACTTAGCACATTCATACACAAGTCCTTTCTTTTGTACGGGCATATTTACGTTTCATCATCATGTATTAACTAACGAGGTTCTGATTTGTTGATCGGTATTGATGAGTAAAGGTGTAGACATGTAACATGTACAAATGGCACGTATCTTGAGTACAAAAGGAGGATCAGAGTACCTGTGTACTTATCATTGGAACCACTGGCGTAGCGACGGGGGGGGGGGGGGGCGGACGAAGGGGTCGGTACTTTCTATGGGGCGGCAATTTGGTAAGAGTACCGTATATATCATAAATAATAAAAATGGAGTGGGGGCGTAATTTTGGTAGTTGGCAACAATAACTATCAACTAAAAATTGAAAATCTCTTATATGGCATAAAAATATAATCAAATCATCTACATATGTATATAAACATCCGTACCAAATTTCATTTGCATAGATCAAGCGGTTTCTGTGTAATCGCTCTAACAAGATTTTCGCTAAAACCGTCCACGTGCAAACAAAAGTGCCGAAAATAAAAGGCTGAAGTGATATGAAAATCTAATCGGGTCATCTATTTATGTATATAAGTATACCTATGAAACCTAATTTGTATACATCAAGTTCTTTCTGTTTAAACGTTCTAATGAGTCAGCCTGGGTCAGACGCACGTAAAGACGTATAAATGGAAAGACGCAGGAAATACGGACGTACAGACAAGACCAAATCATAACATCCCAGCTGTACTTGCACTGAAGCTATCAATAATTACATTTAACCACCACTAACATGAGACCACTCACCTATAGTAAACATTTAGGTCATCCAAAATATACTTTGTAAAACAGACAAATCACCTTCTTATCCAGACCACATAATAGAGGCCTAATTGATAAATATCAAATGTGATTTATATCATATTGATAGTTTTTATACAGTATGATCTGCTTTATAACCAGTGCTTAGGTTATATGTTTACATAGATTTAGAGAATTTAAGAGAGTGATTTGTTGAATTCTGGATTGCTGAGTCATTTTCCTCCTTATCATCTCTCTCTCTCTCTCTCTCTCTCTCTCTCTCTCTCTCTCTCTCTCTCTCTCTCTCTCTCTCTCTGAAAAGTGAATATGTCGGTGTTCCGGTTTATGTATAGAAATAAATTTGTAACTTCAACAGGATATCAGTTATGTTCATCCTTTATTATCTTCAGGTGCTTTCGCATCATCATGATGGATGTTCTTCTGGTAGATCTGTTCATCCCTTATTGATTCAAGCGCTTTCGCATCATCATTACCGATGTTCTTCAGGTAGATCTACCTAAAGAGCATCCATCATGATGATGCGAAAGCTCTTTAAGGAATATATATATATATATATATATATATATATATATATATATATATATATATATATATATATATATAATTGTGTTCATCTGAAATATTTTTAAATTTTTAAATAAAACCACCCAAATTCTTCCATTCATGATGTTTAATTCATTTTCCTTTCACATTTCAGTGCTTTGAAAGCATTGGTTCTTTTAAAGCATTGGTAGCCTATTTTACTTTCACAATTTGAAACTGGCTCACTTATTCAGTAAAAGAAAAAGCAACCGAAAAGATTTTTTCTGTAAATTCACAATCGGTAGCCACCTACAATGGCTGGCGGTCTAAATCGGATTTCCCTAAAAGTTATTTTGATCTGAAACATTTTAAAAAGCAATTTTAACAAATACACAAATTCTTGGCAATAATAAAATATATCATTACCTTGAAAAACAGTTATGTACGAGCAAAAAGGTCTTCTCTTTTAACGGATGTTGTAAGACAAATCTTCTTTATCTTCCGTGTTCCTGTTTATTTCGTATTCTGATTCGCATTTGGCAATGTAGTGCTATTAAAACATGAATTTAAACATTTGTGAAGATATAAAAGTCCAATAGCAACACAAATAATCATGGATACAACTGAGTTTTATTTCGCTAACAAGTAGCATCGTGATTTACAGCGGCCTTATGCATACCAGCAACATTTTAAAAGGGAAATAGTATAGAGAAATAAGGAGAATCTTAAATAGTTTATATGAAATATAGGTAGAATAATGTACCCAGATTTGTTAGTTATTACAGTTACTATAGATACTAAACGGTGACTGCACATATTGCTTTCATTATACACTTGATGCCAGTTTCTCTGGACCCAAGACATCATAGGTTTCGGCACTGAGAAGCTCACAATATCTTGAGAAAGATTCGTTTGCTTGTTCGTGTAAATGAGATAAGATAACAACACGAACTCAGATAACAAGAACTTTGTTGGATTCAAGGCGGTTTATTTCCATACGTCGATAAAAATGAAGCTTCTGGCACTTTGTTTTCTTGCTTTGGCAACAACGGTGAAGGCAAACATTACTGGACAGCATCCCGCCACTGGAACCTGTCTTTGCGTCTCAGGCTCAGCGGTTAATGCCCGGGAGGACCGTAAGTACGATATGTGTGGTATAAGTGAGAGAGAGGGAAGACATATTGGAAGAAAATAAAGATGGTTATTTACAGTAATTTGAGATCAAATGATACTAATAAGATCTTCCTCTTTATTCGCAGGAATGATTCATGATCATAAATGTGCTATTTTATTTACAAGTATAAAATGTACACAATCTGATTAAATTCGAGATATCAGGAAATACGGAGATCTGACGGACGCCCAGTACGAAGGCATGTTCAGTTGAACTTTTGATTCACCAATCAAATTGCTGCTTTCACATTCATGAAAGTGAAAAACGTCATTTGGAACATGACGTTTCTAACAATAACTTTCCCTAACACGAAATGCAACGCTTTATCTGATAGGTTACTAAATAAAAGGTGGTGCCAGAATTCCTAATGGCACCAGAACATGAACCTTTATCGGTACCTGTCAGATCTTCATAATATAAGTTGATCAAGATTTTAATCAGATTGAAAATAAACATTCTCTGCAGTATCTGAGTCCACGTTAACAGTACAAAAAGGTTTGCCTTTTGTAAAGTGCTGGCGCCCATAGATATGAGATCTATAGGTTCGAATCCACCTGGAGGCAATATGTTTTTCTCCATGCTATTTTGAACATTTCGAGTTCTTAAATCTATTTTAAAAAAAGCAAAAGGCGGAGGTAAAAACTGAAGTGTATGCTCTGCAACTTCTGTTGCTATGCTGAGGATCCTGAATTAGACGCTTAAATCTCGAATTTTCCGGTTCAAGACAGATCATTTGCGAAAGAGAGAGAGGGGGGGGGGGGGCAGGGACAGAGGGAGATCACGTCTTGTTCTGACGAAGGATCAGATTGGATACAGACTTTGGAACAGTGACCTATAAACGAGTTTTGATTTTTTCTCTCCTTCGAAAAGCAAAAGTTATTTTAAATCTTCATTAAAAATGCATTATATGTTCTTTTGCAAAAAAAAACTTTAAGACAGCATCCATGCGACAGTTGTGGCTACCCTTAACAATGGAGACTGCTTCAAATTCAACGGCGGAATCTTAACGGCAGATGGTTACACCTGGTTCCAACTTCAGAACGTACAAGGACATGTAAGTACAGGATAGGTAATAATAATAATAATAATAATAATAATAATAATAATAATATTATTATTATTATTATTATTATTATTATTATTATTATTATTATTTTCTTGTTTGTACAAAACTTATTATTTACCATCCTTCAAAAGGATTACACTATATAGCAAAAATCAGCACTAAATATTTTGGTGGTGAACAAAACATTTTGTTTATTTTTGCGATGATTGGAAACAAATATAGTGACCTAAATTATAGTTTTATTTTTTTTCTAAACCATATTTCCACAACTTTTGAATGTCACTGGGGATGAGATTAAAAATACTTGACATTATTTCTTGTAATGTCCGCTTTCTTTGACCACTATGGAGTACTATTTGCTTCACTTTAGCATGAACACATTGCAAAATATCAGACTCTTCTTTTGACTGGAAAATATAAACATAACATTTAATTAAAACTATAACTTGTTCAGAACAGTTCAAAAACATCTGTAAAGTTTCAAATAAATTACCAATTCCAACGACTAAGTCATTAAATGGACTGATACAGGTATATTATGGCTAATATTTGTTCCTGCTTTACTCTCTCAATCTAAGGGATGTGTGTAGAGGAAAGGTCGATTCCAAATTGGCAGAGCTTGTAGCCTAATCTCCAGTCATTTTATGGCAATACAACATGTTTAATTTAGGCCAAAAAAAGCGGTATGAATTACATTTTTGGCAATGTGCTTCTCTCTCTCTCCCTCCCGCTGTATCATCATCATCATCATCATCACAAATTGTAATTAAATATTAAATAAAATATCAAGGATACAATCTACTCCAACCTGTTCAACCTACTTGTGGTAAATTTATCCGGGTTTCAATGTCGTCTGCAACTTAGAATATACCACAACCCAGCTCTGCCATTCCAGTAATCTAGAAAATAACCTCGTATGTTTTAGGTTTACTGTACTGATATGTGCGATTTTCAGTTTTTTGCCGGAAGACCGCTTCGCTGTGTGTCATTCAGCAGACACAAATGGACTGCTTTAGGGGTTTCTGTCGATCTGATCTGCAACTTGATTAAAACTGAGATGTCCGATATAGCGTAGATCTGACTTATACAGATAAAAGTTCATATTATGGTAACCTCTGGAATTCCCAGTAAGCTTATTTAGTAGTCTATTAGATAAAGCGCTGCACTTCGTGTTAGGGAGAGTTAAAGTTAGTAACGATATGTTCTGAATGACGTTTTCCAATTTCAGAAATATCAAAACTGAAATTCTTAGATCTCGATTGTAATTAGATTGATAAACGAAGGAAGATGCTAAAAGGGAAGTTCAAAATGGCCGCTTTCCTAGACTGCCGCCATTTCCAAATTCGCGACCCCGCACATCCAGATATTATTAATGAGAACTTCTTTCGAAATTGGTGAAGGTCTTTGCCATTATCCTTGGCAGATAACCAAGTTTAAGACCGTGAAATCGATCACGGAGCGATTTATATTATAATAAGTCTATGACTAATGTTGCTGTAACAATATATAAATAGGTGCCGTTACTCGCAGCACGGGTTCGGGTCCTGCTTGGAACGAATTATTACTCTCTAACCTGTTTGATTATATTGGTGTCATTATATATGTTGTAAGCGTTTTTTACATCCACAAGCATAGTTTTGTATTTTAGTGTGACGAGTACGTGTGAGCATGACGTCACATTTCGAGGTCACTGAAATAGCCGAGAAGTTACGTTAGAGTATGGCACTCACAACTATTACTGCAACCATTACCAACACACAATACTCTCCTCCTCTGTTGTCTCTTACTTCTCCTTCTTCTAACGCTTTTTGTGTATTTATAAATTGATCTTGTTCATAAAATTTCAGAATCCCTGGGTAGCCGGTAACTACCTGAACACAGCTGACGCCTCAAAGTGTTCGGGAGGAGGGTGTAAGTACTGAGACAGTGGATTATAAAACCAGGAAAAGGAAACACATTACTTTTTCCCTCGTTTAAAGGACTACAAAATTATAAAGAGTTTGAAAACTCTCAGTAATGCTATTATCAAGCAATAGTTTCGAATTTGGAAATGAAAGCTATTCAAATTTGTTCTTAAGATAGGTAACAATTTCATGGTAAGAGATTATTAAACATCTCTCTCTCTCTCTCTCTCTCTCTCTCTCTCTCTCTCTCTCTCTCTCTCTCTCTCTCTCACTCTCTCTCTCTCTCTCTATCTATCCATATATATATATATATATATATATATATATATATATATATACTGTGTGTATGTGTGTGTCACATGTTTCTTTTGGATGCATACATTTTAAATCATTACTTAACTTACCACGTTTTGGCTCGTGTGTAGAAGGTATAAATGTTTACCTTTTTCCCACGATATGATAGGCACCCCGTGATGTTACGTACAGAGGAATGAAGACACCCCGTGATGTTACGTACAGAGAAATGAAAAAGATTGAAAATACGCGCAGATTACAAACATCGTTGCTCACAGAGTGATTTGAAAAGTGATACTTCATATATATTTAAAAATTAACATTTGTTGGCGTCGTTTTGTTGTTGTTGTTGTTGCTTTTTTTTTTTTTTTTTTTTTTTTTTTTTTTTTTTTTTTTTATAGTTGTTTTTTTCGCCATATCGACAGGCAAGAGAGGATTTAATTAATATCACCTTAAGGAATATTTAAAAGTCTATTAGGTAATATCTGAGTTATATATTTTTCCACCAAAATGTAAGTTCTTCAATACTAGCATTATCAGCATCGTCAGTGAACATGTAATTAGCAACGATTTATTCATTCGATAAAACGAAACAGTTAGAAAACCGAAATATTAGATATTTTGTGCAAAGAAAACATTCAGATGGCATGAAGATCTTTTGTCTGAATGCATAATTCCTTACAGATCACCCTAATTAGGGTATGTAACTGTAAACAAGCAGCAATTAAGGAGACATGCTAATAGAAAAACTCTTGAGTTCTTCAATTGCGACAACCACCACCACCGTCGAAACTTCTTTTTGGAGCAATTAGTCGCTGGAAGGCCATAACAGGTGTAATTAATCTTCAACACTTTAAAGAAGTCTTCAAAAACATTGATATTTGATTCAGAAGGACTGATAGGGGAGGGGTATAGAGCTGAGCTCTTGGAAAAGGATGCTCAGTCATGACAAATTAGGTTTGGAACAAATTATGACTAGAGGGTACACCACTCTTTCTTAAGTTAATACGCTGCGATATGGCATGACCCTATCCTATATTTGCAGCGTCCACTGGCGGTACCGGTTCATGTAGCGCCGCCGTCAAGGACCTCGCCTGTCAGATTCTCGCCCAGCACAATAGCCACCAAATTTCACTCTGGGACCAACATCCCTCTGGCGTCCATGACAATGCTTACGCCCTCAATAACATCCGGGACACGTGCGATGGACATATGGCGTCGCGTTCCCAGTAAGTCCAGCACTAAGAGAGAGAGAGAGAGAGAGGAGAGATCTGTTAATGGCCACTATGACGAGAAAACCGTGACAGTGACCTTCCAGTTATGCGTGAGTGGGGTCTATAATGCAGACAAAACATTTACTAGTAGTTGTTCAAGTTAAACGGGTGTATCTCTTTATAGGTATAAGAATTTGATTTGATCAATTCATTTTTCCCCTACGGGCTCATGGATGCCGAATAAGCCTGATGCGCCCTCTTGCATATCGTATGAGGCGATTACTGGAGGAAACCTGTTTATTGTGGATTGCGGAGGAGAGGACACTGGTAATTGAGCAATTGAGAAGCTGATTGTGCCACTCCAACGCAACAAACTTAATCTCATTAGTCACAACGTCTCCGAAATGAAACGAATCAATATTCGCCGTAACGGCAAGTTGATTCCAACTAACACTTACATACTGATGTTTGAATGTGCTACTTTCCCTGCAGTGATCAAGGCTGGATTCCGGATAATCCTAGTAGACCTTTCATCTCAAATCTCTTTCAGTGCTTCGACTGCCACCGCAGAGATTGCTGCAAAAGAAAACCAGTCCGTTCCAGGTGTGGACAAGAGAGCCATAATGGATCGCCATACCAAAACACAATCTGAATTGTCAGAGAGACAACTTCTCGTACTTCAAACTGTGCCCTCAGTGAAAACCCGAAGACATCTGACGCGATAGACCAGAGAAAGGCATGACTTTCACCGAGGCAAGAAAAATTTTGGAAGCCACGACTCCACTAAATACTACAAATCCTAAGCCAACACAGCCTAGGTGGAGAAGAATTATTCACATAGTATATATGTACTCAGACAGACATGGCCTGGCCACAAGCTAGACCACGTTTACAGTCTTGACACCTCCCAAACCTATACAAGCAACCACCGAAAGTGAACCAGAGAAGACAATTATTCAATGGCTCACAGTGATAATTATAAACCAAACGCTACAATCGAAAAACGGTTAGATCAAGCCCACAAAAAAGCAGAAAACTACTGACCCCAATGGTCAAGATGCTTATCGTTTTCAAAATCGGTAGGTGGTTATAAACTGCTCGGGGGAGGGGAGGCGAATAATATATACCAACTGGCTTTCAGTATGGATTCAGACGCCAGAGAAGCACAATTGACCACCTAATCTGTCTTGAAACATTTTTTCGAAGCTTTCGTAAAGAAAGAACATTTATTAGCCATTTCTTTGACTTGGAGAAAGCTTACGACACCACATGGAAGTACGGCATGATAAATGACCATTTCAGCTTAGGTCTAAAGGGCCGCCAACCTATTTGTATGTCTTTCTTTTTGAAAGAATGAAATTTCAGAGTTAAGGTAGATACCACCCATTCTGAAAGCTATCCAGATTATATGGGTGTACCTCAGCGTAGCATATTGTCAGTCACCTCTACCAACATCAAAATTGACGATATGGTCATATGCCTAAATCCAGCAACTGACCGCGTAGTATACGTCGAACACTTTTGTGTCTGTTATAGGTCAAAATGTGTGCATACTATCGAACGTCAACTACAGATATTCTCAAATAGAGTTTAGATATGGTCAGAAGAAAACATTTTCAAATTTTCGAAATCAAAAATCTGTCTGTATGCACTTCTGCCAGTTCTGTAAAATACGCGATGACACAAAAGTCTACCCTAACGGTTCTCTTATCCCTGTTGTAGAAGAAACCACATTTTTAAGACATGTTTTGACCGTTAACTATCTTTCTGTCCACATATTAGATACCTCAGACACAAGTGTCAAAAAGTCTCAAAGAAGTCGTGGCAAACACAGATTGGGGAGCAGACCGGAAGGTGTTACTTACGCTTATATGGGACTTTATTGAGATCTAAACTTTAGTATATCTTGGCAGTGTACCGATCATCTCGCAAATCTTACCCTCAGATTCTTTATCTGATCAACAATGAGGACTTGTCCGGCAGCATTTGAACTTCCCCTTGAGAAAGCCTCTGTGTTCAACCAATTCTTTGTCTCAGACAAACAAAACTGGCTCTTCAACATACTACGAAAATATCCTCTAAACCATCTTACCCCACTAGCTGACGTCGTCTTTAGGCCCAAACTCCAAACCATGTACAATCGGAAAGTAAATTTCATTCCACATTTGGCTTACGAATTCATCCTCATCTTCAGGCAACAAACATAGATCTTGCCAAAACTACAAAATTCTCAATGACAAAATCACCACAGTGGTTATTTAAACCCACAAAATAATATTTGATCTGTGACAATTCAAAAGGTCTGCTACCAATCCTCTCACTTTTCATAGTAAATTCAATGACATGAGAGCCTACTACATTGGCCATATGTTCCTGTATACAAACGGGTCAACAGATAGAGACATGGCTCCAGCTGCTGTTGCAACACCCCACGACACCATCTCCAGCTGAGTACCAAATACAGCTTCATCTTTAGGGCAGAAATTATAGCCATACTTCAATCATTGCTCTATATTGAAGAGTCTCTAAAAACTCATTTCATTATCTTTTCGCATTCTCTTTCCACACTAAAAACACCTTATAAAATCTAAAGCAACCCTTCAGTCACCCTTACTAATACTTGACAGAATATGTGGTATGAAAACTGCACATACAAGCTTCGAAACATCAAAACCAGCATTATATACTGGCATCACTCATGTAGAACAAACCGTATGGTCAGGGCCGGATTAAGACCTTTAGAAGCCCTAAGCACTGAAAAGATTATGGTGCCCCCCCCCCCCCCCACATGTAATTTAAAAAAAGCAAAATAAAAAAATAATAATTTCTCATTTATTTTTTTCCTCTGCTTTGCTGGTGTCCTAAGCACGTGCTTAGTCTGCTAATTGGGTAATCCAGCACTGCGTATAGTTGATGTGGTATTGCGTCTCTGACGTGTAGGACACATACCTGACCCATGCGTACCTCCTGAAGGGTGAACCTCGACTGGAGTGTGTACCAGTGTCTATTCTTGTCGATTGTATCGACTTCCAAATTGCGAGACAGAAATATTATGATGATGTTCCGCAAGAAACAAAAACGTTTGACTTTCTAAAAGAATGCGGTTTAGATAACAAAGTTTGGATCATATATTTTAAGGAATTTACGCTTTAACCTTTTTAGTCTTTTTAAATACTTTTTACAGAACTTTGGCATCTTTTACCTTTTATAATTTATCTTGGAAGTTATTTGCTTTGATTTGGAAGGTTTTATCTTCCTGGATGTCTTAGAATTTGTTAACCTTTTTATTTACACAACCTTTATATTAATACAACCTTTTGAAAATCTTTGCATATTTACGTTTATTTGGAAGTGTTGATATTCCCAAAGCTTTTTGCAATTGTTTCCTTTATATTTTTAGAACCATACTTTTAATCGGCACTCTATAACCAGGATTGTGCAGACGTGAAGTTAATCCCATGCAAACATATATTCCTACGTATTATTTCTTTTTTCTCGGAAACATAATTTGCTGAATGTGAGGACTTGTGGCGATATTTCTTGTGAAGTAAAGTCATATCTGACTGAATATAACGTAGAGGTAACAAACAACGACCCCATAGAAACACAAACACACACAAGTATATATAATACCTCAATACTCACGCGTACTCTATCATATCTCACTTTATTTCACGAGAAATATCTGCACCAAATCTTCACATTTAGAAACTATTTTAAAAAATTAACAAAAGAACTGGTCGAATTATATTTTAGTTTTTGTAACTTGAAACGTATACATTCAGTTGTCTATTTTAAGTGGACAACTAACTGTTTCGGCTGCATTCTAGATCCCACCGACGCATAATTGCGAGGCACCTTTCACGGTTTTCTCGTCATAGCACTTTTCGGTGAAAGAGAGATTGGTGGCCGTGTTGTTTGAAAAAATCTTTTGGTGGCATATATTTGCCATCCTTGTAGTTATAGTCCAGATGGTCATAAAAGATATTGCTGTTGTGTTTCTAATGTAGAGGTTAGTATAGACTCTGAAGTTTTGTGTCAGGTGATTTACAATTGTTGTTTGGAAGGCATGGTCCTATATTCCTTCTCTGAGAAATGAGTTCACCAAAATTATTCCTTACAAACCATTTGACTGATGTCCAAATGTTCTTGAATCCGTAAGTTTGAAAAATATTAATATAGCATATGGAGAGTTCAATACAAGTTTACCACGTCCTTTGTTTGTCGGTGGAGAAAAGCGTAATATACAGTATGCAGGCTCTTCGTATCAGATAAACTGCAAACAATATTCCGCATAGAAGGATGTGCATTTGATTCTTGTGTATTACAAGTGTTTATTTTTGTTTGACAGCTATACTTGTAGTATATGCCCCTCAGGAGCACCAGGAGGTCATGTGTGTCTGAGCGAGACATTGCTGCGCTATTTGCATGACCTCGGCACTTCTGGTAGGATTCACGTAAGTATTCTGCTCCGGCGTCTTCTATTTTGTACTCTGTTTCCTTTCCTCCTTACATAAGGTAGTAAACATATACACCCAAGGAATGTTTTCACTCTAGAATGGTTGGTCATGTCGCCATGGGTCTTTCGTCAAACCAATCTTCGCAAACATGGTGGTTTGTAAATAAGTTCCCTTTAATATTCAACGCGGCTGCAACGAATGCCATCTTGAAAAGATTGTGATCAATACTGTCTCTGGATTGTTGGCAATACTGACACAAGGTTCTCACCAAAACACCCTTTGTCACATACATGCAGGTGTTCCTAATCGACAATTGTGCTCCTTTAGACGTCCAAAACTGCTGCCATGTCAGCCATCTTTAGAATTGTGTTATATCAGCTCCTACTGAATAGTTTGTCAACAAGGAATTATTTTCAGTAAAAGCACTCGCAACATGCAGTTGTTTCTAATTCAAAATGATGTCCAGCTGGCATTAAACATGGCAACCATGTCGACCTTTGTATTTGTTTTTAATCATAACACCTCCCAACCTGTATGTCATATTAACTTCGAGCTTTTACCCACACATTCCTCACAAAATGTATTTTAATAGTATCTGGCATTAAATATATCCGATGAGAGAGCCATTTTGAAAATTTTGCAAATGTTGCTTGCCATAAGCAGTTTGTCAGGTTGACGCGGGTTTTCTACGTAACCATTACTTAAAATATTTCGGTGTTCATAGATAAACATGGCGAACATTCGACGTCTGTTATGGTCATAATGATAGCAGTAAAGTAATTTTACTTTACTATCCTAAGGTTTCTCTTAAATGTTATATGTAATATGAAATAGACAAAACCTATGATGCGAGCGCAGTTGCAGCAATGCGAGTACTACTGATTATCACAATGTTGTTACTGACATTGAGGTTCTCCATAGTACAGGGAAATATACGAAGACAGCAACAATATCTCGTAACGTAATGGAACTGTTTTCCATAAGGGCACGTTCTAGTTCCGAGTCTCTCCCAAAAAATGTGTGTGTGTGGAGTGGGGGGGGGGGGGCGTTGCTTGGAATATTAGTTTCTACGATGAGTTTTTGTAATATAGTTTAGGTTGTGAAGTTTTACTGCGAAAGGGAGATTTACTATTTACCGTCGTTTTTGGTCCAAGTAATAGGCGATTTTTTCAAAATTCATACCAATAGGTAAGATTCATATCAATTTCTGTAGAAACGTTTGAACTCATACAGAAATAAAATTTTGAACTGATGTTTCTATTTATTGTGGTAAAAATAGCCTCCAAAGTATTCTAGCGTCATCAAAAATACCTATTTTTGACTAATTTAGAACCTTCAAGATTTTCGTAGGCAGCTTCTTCAATCAAGAACCAACTCACATTCCTATATGCATCAGATCCTCTTTTTCACATTTGAACACCGGTGGATAATATTTATATTTTTCATCACATGACCGATGTTTTATGTAACATGACGGCTTAATAGCTTTTTAATTAGCGTATCGTCACATTGACTTGTTTGTATGACAACATCATATACATCACGCCACGATGGTCTGCTATTAATCAATAGCTTTTATTTATGAAGTTATCTAATCTATCTGCGTTTTAGTCTCATTTCCAACTTCACACCTAATTCTTCAGTTTAATCTAAACATTATACCCTCTCTCTAAATATTGAAACATTTTTAATGTCGATTTTGTCATTTTTATGTTTTTTTCTGTACCTACTGGAGGTCATTTTTTTATAACCTATGCTTTGTGGCCAGGAATGTGAGAAAAAAATTCCTTCATTGTGCATCAGTGCTGGATAGGAAAATTCCACCCTCGGGATCAGGATTTAGCGTCAGACACAAGGAAAGAAGTTTGACCCTCGGGTGGCATTTCCCTATTCTACACCGATCCATATGAAGGATTCTATTAATTTCCAACATGTAAAAGGTCTCTTTTTGTTCTCGAATAAGGCTTTGACCAAAAATAGAAACATTTATATTTTTGAATCCTAAAATTGATCAGCTTGGGTTGTGATAAACGAAATTATTTTTTTTTTTTTTATAGAATATAATTTCTTACATTATTTCTAAATTGTTTTTAGATTTTTCTCAGTACAGTAACCTGATCTGGGCGCTTGTATAGCGTCGAGTTTGATAGTAGAATGATATCGGATCTCGCGAGATCTGAAGGGTCTAGCGGGATCCGATGTCCTTCCGCTATCAAACGAGACGCGATACAATCACCCAGATCAAGTCACTGTACTCGTGATGTGTTTATTATATACCCTAAACAATTATTTCGTATTTTAAAAAAATTGATGTTGTTGTTGTTCTTTACTTTGATTCCATCCATTCATTCGCAACTTCGAGGTCAATCCTACGGATCATACCTCGAATATATGTCGACAGCTGCCATTCGGATCACTTTGGCTATTTAAGAAACAAGGAATGACCGAGAAGTTACAAATTATCGAACTATTTGTTTTCCATTCGTAACCTCTCGGTCAATCTTACAGTCAATCCAATTGCAGAAATAACGAAGATAGTCCGAATATATTGGGTTTCTTTTCTTGCGGAGAAATTTTCAAACAACAAAATGTATGATTTTTCTGTAAATTACTGCGCCGACATACATCCGATGCATGCTTGTATCTCGCTGAAATAGCCGAGGATGTTTCGAATGTCCATCCATCTACTTACATTGTACATTGCGTCTAAATATAGCGTTACTTTCGATAAATGATACAAGATTTCAGATCAACATGGGGAAAAGTAGCCTTTATCATGATGTGTAATGATGGAAACATAATAAATACAGGTTATAGTTACATTACCTTGATCTAGGTGTTTTCATAAAGCGTCTCGTTTGATAGCGGAAGGACATCGGATCTCGCGAGAACAGACGGGTAGATCGTGATCCCAATGTCCTTCCACAATCAAAAGAGACGTGATTCAAGCACCCAAATCAAGTTACTTTATTGATGATGTGCTCATTGTACACCCTGAACAATAATTTCATAATAAAAAGACACGCTTTTTATCTTGTTGTTCTTTAACTTTGATTCCATACATCCACTCCCTTCACGCGACCGTTGCTAGGTGACGTCATCCTTGACAGCAATGAATCTAAATTGGTGTCAGATGCGCATCAGATACACATAATATTAACGTTCTGCATGAAAGCCAGTTTAGACGAATGATCGCAGAAAAATGCATTCTCACCCATCCAACAGAAAAATCTAGCTCATTTGCTTGCCTTACTTTTTTTTTATCTCAGTCCGGCTGTCTCAGCCCTGTTGTCTCAGTCATGGTGTCCACGCGCAATGAACTCTTTTATCGAGGGAAGCAACTCTTCTTGTCTTCTGCTGTGCCTGACAGAGTTGTTTTAAAATCAAACAAAGACCGATACTGTTTTACAAAATTGTCAAAAAACTAAAAGAAAACAATGTTCCAGACACACGGGCTATACACATCAATGGCCACACAAATTCTAACTCTGTCAACAACTACCACAGATTTAGTAACAACCAGAAATGTATTATGTCAAACCTGCTTTCTTATAACTTTGCCAAATACCACCCTTCTGCCTTAGTTGAATCAAACATGAACATGCAGTCAGAAATGAAAAATTCTGCACTTACCAGTCAGTGTGGATCATTTATCCGTCCATACTTTATTTCACAAGCAGATTTCCCTGTAGCATATCCTTGCAATAGTAATAGCAACACTTGCCATATTTCCAGGACAGAAACTATCAATTTCCCACGAAACCATGAAGTGGAAAGCTCTTCACATGGTTATCAGCTGGGTACCGTATTTTGGGGGTCTTTCATACACGGGGGTAATTTTATAATTGATATCAATTACAACAACAGTATGTCACAAACAGTTTCACCTCTTCCAAAGAAAAGGAGAGTTATATATGGTAGTGACACAGATTTCTAATTGTCCATGAATAATCCAGCACATGGTCAATCGTTCTACATTTTACTCTTCGTTAGAACTGTGTTCCCAGTATCGTATCATTGGCTACCATAGAACTTTTCCAAATTAGAACTGATGAAAGATAAAAGCTATCTTTATAAAACAAAATTGATTATTAATTGTTATTTTCATTTGACATCTATCGATTGCATTTGATAATACATGTACCTCAATACTATCAAATATTTTTATGTTGTTATTTTCTCACGCCTAGAACTTGTGTACTTCAGGTCGACAGGTCACGCCACAGCCCTCATTAACATATTTTGTATGAATATCATCTGTTTACAAAATAATCACACGTGGCTCGAGACCTCTTGGTGCAATACTTACAATACGTAAAAATTATAAATATTAAATTGTTGCTGGGGGGGGGGGGTATAAACTGCAGCTATAATTGGATTCTACTGAGATGACTATTTAGATTTTCATTCAATATTATAAGACCGAATGATCAACAGAAGAATATGAGAAAATAATAGAACTTGATGAATACTGTATGTGTTGAATGTTCTAAACTATATTGCAAAAATTAAGGGTTCTTTTAATTTTAAAGGAAAAAATTGGATGAAAAAAAATTATCTAGGTTAGGGTTTGCACAGAGACAAGGAAATCCCAGTCGCGGGGTTGGCATCTCTGGGAGATAAATAATGTAAATCCTCGACTGGGATTTCCTTGTCTCGGTGCAATCCCCAACATAGATTATGTTAGTCTTAACTGAATTTGATACGTGGTATTTAACGACAAATTAAAATTGTGGTTGTGGTATTATCCTACTAAAGGGGATATAATCCACTGTGAGGAGGAGGAATTTATCCCAGCAAGATTCCTCCCCGCCCCCCCCCCCCTTTGAAAACTCCTCTTGCAAAGAGACATATCGTTCTTTTTAAAATGAGGTTGCTGTCAGTATGTTTTCCGTGGTTTTTAACTTTGCAAATAACGATTGTATTTATTTCCTCTGAATTTTTTTTTTTACATCTACCACTGTTGCTCTGTTGGCAGGCTTCTCCGTACCTATTTAAAACTCGGCTGATGACGTATAAATACAAGTTTTACGTCAGCCAATAAAAAGTTTCTTTCATACCTCCAATCAGTGCGACGGAGGCATAGGAACATAATGGATGTAATGTGTCTCTTGAACTGATCCCCAGTAATGTAGGCTAACAACGTTACTGCTTCCAGTGGCCCAAACGGAACATCGCTAGTCCATTTCCGTCAATCCAACAGAGACTCGGATTGTGTTAGGTCGAATAATTTACAAAGGTGTCTTCAATAAAAGGAGTTGCACTATTTGTAACCATAGAAGCAGGTGTGATAGAGTTATCTTTCTTAGAAATAGTTCTGAATATGGTGGACGAGGTTATTTTCGGGTTTGACGGAAATGACAGAGTACTATTTTGACAGTGTGACCTCACGGTCAGCCTCGTTTTGAGTTGTCATTTCAGTCATTTTGTGTTGAATTTAAACGAAAATAAGATGAAAAGTAAACAATAACGTTTCTAGAGTTGTTTGTTTAAGGCTTGAAATTTTTATATTTTCCGTTACTTCTGAGTTACTTTTTGAGACTCACTTAAAAATGAGATAGAAACAACAGCAAGTATTTCTATTTCGTCACAGCCACAGGCGAAAATCCACTATGCTCTGTTTTCACCCGTGGCTAATTTCGATAAGATTTCATTGTTTCTCATGAAAATGCATAATAATACGTCATCGACGATCCAATGAAATTAGTTTTATACATCAACAGAAAACAATACTCGGGCTCGCAATAATTGGTTAAGCAGGTTTATATGGTTAGAAAAGAGATCTCAGAGGATTTTCATCCGTGACTTGCGGCTACTGTGTATCTACAACACAAAAATCAACTTATGTGGTGCCAGTGACGTTTTGAGAAAAGCAACAGCGACACCTGGGTAGCAGTTTTGGATATGCCCAGTTATCCGGCGCATACCGGGGCCGCCACACGAACTCCGGTTCCTTTTCCCTTGTTCTTGATGGTATTCCAATTCGTGCTAAAAGTGCTCTAGATGTGCGCGATATAATTTTTTTTTTATAAATGATTGCAGTGTCTGAAATTTTAAATAAACTAGTGATTGCACATATTGGGTAGTGAAAACATGGAAACTCAACATTTATTAGAGATAGCGGTACGTTAAAAAAAATATCTGATATTATTTAGCCCATCCGGCCGTAAGGCCATGGTATCACGATGTTTTCAGTAAATCACTTAAAATTTGTTATCAGATACTTTGGAAAATGTTTTACCGGTTTGCTTTTGTCTTTTAAAATTAATATTGTATATTAAAGGTTAACGAAATTGCGGGAGCTTGTCACCACTGTGGATCGGACCATTACAGCGGAAGGGCAGTGGATCTCCACAACGACGCCCGCTCGAGCGAGTACATGTCCAAATGCAGAGCTGTTGGCGGGACGCCTCTGGACGAGGGCAACCATATACATTGTTCAGTACACAGTTAAATTGTTGGGAAGACCTGGACTAAGTTTGAATGTAATAAAAACACATTTAAGTAGAGATTTGCCGCACCTTATCAATTTGAATGTTGAAGGGTTTCGTTTTTATACGCCAACTGTGAGTCGAATCGTATCATGTTATGATGCTATCCGTCCGACATTCTGAGTCTATTTGTCTTTTCAGTTTTTGCTTCTGCGCCTGTACTTCAGTTGTAAATCAAAGTTTATAGATGGCATGCGCTTGGGGTAAAAGATATGTCTATTTAATTTCTGCTTAATACAAAAGTAAAAGTCAAATTCACAATCACTCATAAAAGGAAAACTGTTTCTACATAATAACTTTATTTCTAGACAAATTGCATTTACCAGACTTTGGAGATCACTGGCACTTACGGTTTTAAAACAAAATATAGTAATTTTGGGTCAAAACATCAAAAGTTAAGACCATAGTGACGCAAAGTAATGTATCTACCATGTTCTAACTTTGTGGCTCGCACATTGAGCTAACAAACAAAAGACACCGCCAACAACAAAATAATATTATTGATTTTGATGCCAATAGATCAAAGATCAAGCTTACTGTGGTTAAGAATATAAAAATGGTTTCCTCAGAAGAATTTTATTTTCGGACAACGTGCTTTGACTAAACTTTGCTGATGTCTTTCAAAAACGATCATTATTGTTTTGGATTGTAAATATGTAAAAGTGTCAAGGTCAGAGGGATTAAAATACGAAAGCCTTAGTTCTGGACCACTGATCTTAACCAAACTTTGCTGATGGTTGGCACTTGGGGCAAGAAAATAAAAAGTTATTGCCTCACGGGCCAATGTGACACAAACACGGAAAATGATTCTCTAAAATAAGAAGTTTAATTACAAACCACATAATTGTACCAAACTCTGAGGATGGATTGTCGTTATGTAAAGTAAAGTTGCGGGGAGGGGGGGGGCGACAGACGAAAGTTCAAAGTTACAATTATATCTTTAGAAAAAAAAGGATTTTCATAGATATGATAGAGTAAGCACATCTTTCTTTTCCCTGATTATGTAAGACTATGCACTGGTTTTCCTATTCCGGTTGTATTTTATATGTTCCTCTGAATAAATATTTGATTTTTGGTAATTTTTTGTGTATTTGGACAGCATTATTATAAAATAATTGTAAGAATATAAAAATATCTAACGATATGAACACAAAAATGATGAATTAAATAAAGGTTTGTATAATTCTTTATCACCCACAAAACAAATGGCATTAAAAGCTGCATATAGCCTGAATTTTGGATTTCACTTAATGAGAAGAAAAAGGGTGTACATAATGAGAACATCAGGCCCCAATATAAGTCTTAAAGTAAAGTCTATAATCAAGATATTTGATTCGTCAATTTTGAGTTAGACTTAAAACTCATCCAATCAGATGGTTGCAATTTAGACTTAAGTTAAGCCCAGCCTAAAGATCTGTTGTTGAAATCTTGGCCAGATACTAGGGTACTGGGCGAGACTCTTCGTCATGAAAACGGCCATTTTGTGGGTTTGTGTAAATTAAATTATACAACTAAACCGAATCAAGTGCCAAGAACGTGATTTGAGGCAGTTGTATTACAAACATTGAAGGAAAATGGGGCTCCTGGCTCTCTGTCTTGCTTTGAAAACACCAGCGACGGCAGGAAAACATTCTTAGTGTGCTTAAGAATGTACGGAGCCGTCCGTTCATGGATTTTTGCATAACCTAGACTGTGCTTCATGAGCTGACTGTGGGACTCTGAAAGGTGATCAAAATGAGTCCTGCGCCAGCTGGTGGTCTCCCGGCACCTTATGAGACAAGGGACGGCGGAGTGGCTCCACTTTCTGCCAATAGGGTACAGCAACTCGACAGAGTCTTTGAGTGGGTGGAAGCTGAAAGCTAGTCAAGTCTCCCCACGGGTGCCCTAATTTCGCTTGCTAAGGCGTGAAAGTTATGGGGTTTAATTTGATTATGAGTGGCAATCACGAACTTTCTCATGTCGACGTCGACGGGGATCGATAGGTGTTGCAGCGTTACAGCGGGAGCTACAGCTGTCGCGGGCGTTGCGTACGATACAAAGGGTGTCCACGCATATTAGAGAGGGCGTTGCTTGCGTTACAGTGGCCTTCTGGTGATTCCGGGCGCTACAGATGGCATTAAAGAGGGCGTTGCGGGCGTCAAAATGTGTGCTGCTGTCATCATAGCAGGTGTTGCGGGCGTTACAGCGGGTGCTTTGGGCGTCATAGCGGGTACTCTGACTGCGGGCGTCACATTCACTGTTGCAAGCAACACAATAGGCGTTGCAAAAGTCAAGCAAATGTTACAGCGGGCGTTGCGGGCGTCTCAGCTGTTGCTGCGGGCGTTGGAGCTCGCGTCATGTTTTTCGCCAATTCTAATATATATATATATATATATATATATATATATATATATATATATATATATATATATATATATACTGTGTCTCCCGTAATATTTGGTTAATACTATGAACATGTATCTATACATGAAACTAATTTGCCGATGATGACTTCAACATAGAACAGAGTAACAGGAATAAGAAACAAATGCACTCGAATATAATCTCATACAATTATAATTACAATGATATTATGAATAACTAAATTATCCTTTTAAAGCAATAAAACTGTAAATATAATTATGAGAGTGGAAGGGGTACAGATGGAGATACAAAGAGAGAAAGCTTATTCTTATACCTTATTGTCGCTAAGTGAGCGCCTCTATGACAATATGTAATTTATCGTACAGAACTGCCAAGCTAATCAAACTTGATTTAGGTTTAAGTGCCATTTTAGTCGTTACACCGTGTATTTGAGCCATATGACTTCAAATGAGCACAGCAGAACAAATGCATTGTAATTAATTCTAACTGATAGCAGCAACTAGATTACATTATTGTAATTACAGATAGGTTAACAAAAATATTTAATCAAATAAACACTTAAACAGCAAATTTTTTTTCTTCTAAAACTTTACTAACAAATGACAAAGTCCAAAACATTATAAACAATTTTTGCAACAACCTCTATAAATGTACATGAGAGCACATGCATGGGTATCTAACTCACACCATCTATTCAAACCATAGTGATCACTGATTTTACGAGTGAATAACCTCAACTTTACAGCTACATGTTTAAGGGTTAATTCAAAACTAACACTGGATCTTTTGGAATTCGTAAATTTTTGGTCAAGTTTTGAAAAATAAATTTTTTAAAAATAAATACATGAAGTAATGACCAAAACGGACACACAAACCTTAAAGAATCAAAAAGGTCTGATCAAAGGCATGCTGTAGTCCGAGCTTACGTAATTAATTGTCGATCAACGATAATTGTGACTCAACGGTGATAAAAGTTAATCACCTACCGTCACATGTTTGAATAGAATATATGTCAGGTGAGTTTACCTTTCTAAAAGCCCTCTGACACTTGTGTTCAACAGATCAATCACAGAAAAAGGACCGTCCATGGCACCTATGTTTTAATTCCATCATTCTCAGTTCTCCTTTTTGACCACAGTTCGATTATCCGGACCAACGATTATCTGGACGAAATCTGTGTACACATATGAGTCCGGATAATAGACGTTTTACTCTGTCTGTCTGTCTGTGTGTGTGTGTGTGTGTGAAACAGAAAGATTGAGAGAGAGACAGGGAGATTTTGAATACGGAAAGTGATTATGACATGTACAAGATATACGAGAGAGAGAGAGAGAGAGAGAGAGAGAGAGAGAGAGAGAGAGAGAGAGAGAGAGAGCGTTTGTGTGTATATTGAATATCTTATCCATGATAGAGAGAGATCAAGACTATAATTTTCTCAAAACCCGAATGGCCCTTTTTGACAGTCCGCCAAGATCTGTGTGTGTGTGTGTTTGTTTGTGTGTGTGTGTGTGTGGTACACATTACCTACATTAAGAGGTAGACCCGATGTTTATAAATCAACACAGAGAGGACATCTGATACTAATAGGACATCCTCCTAATGCATATGGAGCAACATGTCAACATATTTAAATATTAGAATTCTGGAGATTCTATAGATTTGATCGTAATAATTTTTGGTCATACAGGCAGGCACAAAATCTTGAAACGATATGATAGCAGGTAAAACAAGTATGTACATTTTTGGGGCCTGTGTTGTAAGACCTGCCTTTGGATGGACATGAAGTAAATGCGTGAAACTTTTTGCTGAAAAGACTAGTTAAAGATATTCCTAATAGCAAAAATTATGGAGTTATTTTTTTTCTAAGATGTAAGCTAATTGATCTATAAATGAGAGAATACACACATATTTTATACAGCCCTCTTGACGTTAGTGTTTAAACATGGCATACGATAAGACCTTTCAATACTGATGTTTAAACATGTCATACGATAAGACCTTTCAATATTGATGTTTAAACATGTCATACGATAAGACCTCTCAATATTGATCTTTAAACAAGTCATACGATAAGACCTTTCAATATTGATCTTTAAACATGTCATACGATAAGACCTTTCAATCTTGATCTTTAAAGATGTCATACGTTAAGACCTCTCAATATTGATGTTTAAACATGTCATACGATAAGACCTCTCAATATTGATGTTTAAACATGTCATACGATAAGACCTCTCAATATTGATCTTTAAACAAGTCATACGATAAGACCTCTCAATATTGATCTTTAAACAAGTCATACGATAAGACCTCTCAATATTGATCTTTAAACAAGTCATACGATAAGACCTCTCAATATTGATCTTTAAATATATTATACGATAAGACTTCAAAATATTAATGTTTAAACATATCATAAGATAAGACCTCTCAATATTGATGTTTAAACAAGTTATATGATATGATCTCTCAACGTTGATGGATACTCAGGTCATTCCCAACCTTCTGATGCTATTGCATTAGCAACTTATATTTGACATATATATAGTCATTATTGTGCTGACGTGCTGTAAAACCATACCTACCTACCTATCTACCTACATATATGCATACCCCCTTGCATGTGTGTAGTATTTGTAGGTGTCAAATACCTTTAACAAAGCGTGAAGTTACACGTTTGATATCACAGGATGATTTTTTAATATTGCTGATTGTGTTTAAAATGTCTTAAAAAATCTTGATAAATGTTTCAGAATCCTTACGGACCTGTGCAAACAGTGGTGGCGCGAGGGTTCGAGGCGCCAGGGGGCAATGTTCTTTAGTGGCGCCCCAACCGAGGCGTCCGGGGGCAATGTTTTTTAGTGGCGTTCCTCATTTGCCACAGAGAACAGTTTTTATGTCAGTTGCAAACCTCCACACACACACCATTTACGCCCCGGTTACAGATGCAAAAAAAGCTCCCGACGACGCCCCACTCTCCTGGCCCCCAGGGACAATTGCCCCATACCTCCACCCCCACCCCCCACCCCCACCCCCCACCCCCACCCCCGACCCCCTTCTGTCGCCACTGGTACCACTGGCACTTTTACAAGCAGAAGAGACACAGAGAGAGAGACAGAGACAGAGAGAGATACAGAGACAGAGTCATAGTCAAATACAGAGAGAAAGAGAGTATTAGTGCTATTGGCATTTTGATGTGTGTGTCTGTGTGTGTGTGTCTGTGTGTGAGAGAGAGAGAGAGAGAGAGAGAGAGAGAGAGAGAGAGAGAATAGACTAGTTTGTTAATAAATAAAAAACATTTCTGAATGGAGAACATAAGGTGATATATCTTAACAATGTAATGCAGAAACAGTTATGTGCATCTAATTCTATTAAATCAAGCTAGAAAGGAAATCTGAAAAGATAACAAGTCAATCTAGTGATAACTTAGCTATTCCTCTTATGCCTAAATCTTCTTTCCCGGTAGGGAATTATAACTTAATATTTTAGAAAGGTTACATGCTGGCAGTTTGTTATACAGCTACAAAGTTTGGTGGGCGTCTCCTCTACCAAATAAACACACGTTCTCTTTCTCGTCTATCATTACCCGTAACATCCGTTTTAAACTTCGTTATGCAAAGTAATAGCTAATTGCCTACTACACTAGACGTAGTATCTAAATAACTTAAAAATTATATTGCTTACCAAACAAATCAAATACAAACCAACAATTCCGAGAGCATTAAAAAAGCAGACATCCGTGAATAGTTGTCTGCAAATTCTTAATAATGCCTGGCAGCATATTCCTAGATGTTAAAGATCCTGTTGACGTAACTCTTTCAAGTTTAACAGACCGGTGAACAGTCATCAGCATAGACAAAGAAAGCAATCAAAAGTCGATTAAAAAGGAAAAAAAGTTATTAATGGCCAGGCGCTTATTGTTTTGTTGTTTTTTATTTTTTTTGGGGGGGGGGTTGGGGGGGGGTCATTTCTTAAATCGTTTGTCTCTGCATCGCAGATTCTTGCCATTTGTGATACACATTCCATTACGGATTGACGAAATGATTAACTCGGCGAATTTCCATCAATGCAAGAAAACATAAACAGATTGAATTTACTTACTGAAGATATTGAAGATTAAAGTATTAATCAAGTGACCACGAATAGATCCATATTTGTCGAGGAACGTCTTTCCTTACTTCATCTTTAGTCTGTTCTACAATGTACCTTTCTTCGCTTCTTGCCTTTAGAATTTAGCTGGCACACGGCCAGTCTTGAATTTAATTGATTTGCTTGAGCCATGTTCGGTCCATCAAAAGCATACGGCCAGTCTTGAATTGAATTGATTTGCTTGAACCATGTTCAGTCCATCAAAAGCATACGGCCAGTCTTGAATTGAATTGATTTGCTTGAGCCATGTTCAGTCCATCAAAAGCATACGGCCAGTCTTGAATTGAATTGATTTGCTTGAGCCATGTTCAGTCCATCAAAAGATATATTTATTTCAACGTAGGGAGGATATAACTGGTTCAGCCAGTACATCATGAGATCTTTTTTTTCTCGAAGTTTTCAACGTTTACAAATTAAAACGGAATCCCATAAAACCCATACACCAATTACGCCTCGTCCAGGTTCCCATAAAACCCTTACACAAATTACGCCTCGTCAAGGTTCCCATAAAACCCTTACACTAATTTCGCCTCGTCAAGGTTCCCATAAAACTCTTACAGCAATTATGTCTCGTCCATGTTCACATAAAACCCTTATACAAATTACGCCTCATCAAGGTTCCCATAAAACCCTTACACCAGTTATGCCTCGTCCAGGTTCACATAAAACCCTTACACCAATTATGCCTCGTCCATGTTCAAAAATGGTTGGAATAAATTGGGTAACTTTTCGATTTGGACAAGATGTAGCGAGGGACACAAACATGATTTGCTAAATTATATGGAGAGGATTACAATTTTCTTAGTTATCATCAGACTTGCCATAAATCAAACTGAGTCATAACGTTAGCATTCAGTTGCCAAAATAATGAGATGGAAATGTGATCGAGCACATAAACAAACTGATAATTTCAATGCAAATTGCCTCTACAAGCTCAAGGTTATCCTGCCATCGTTTTATTGATAAACAGTGGTAAATTCGCCAAGATCCCCCCCCCCCCCTTTTTGTTTCTTTTGGAAAATATTGGTGCTTTTCTGAAATGTTCATAGTGCTTTCGCATTTCTTATATCTGCCCATGCCTGAAAAGGAACTGGAAAAAATCATAGTCTAATCATGGAGAAAATCTATTTACCCCTGGAAAGTACTGAAGAAAATCACCGTCAGCAGCTTTCTACGGCATCCTATGGCCTTTATTGCGTCTTGTCAGTTTTTCCTCTATTTCAAAGAAAAACTATAGTGTTGTTTTGAAACTCATTATATTTATCACGATAAGAACACTATTGCCATCGGACGTATCAATCGGAACAATATTGCAGCCTGAAGTTGCAATCGGAAGAATATTGCAGCCTGAAGTAATAATAGGAACGATATTGCAGCCTAAAGTAGCAATCGGAACAATATTGCAGCCTGCAGTACGAATTGGAACAATATTGCAGCCTTCAGTACCAATGGGAACAATATTGCAACCTGACGTGGCAATCGAAACAATATTGCAATCTGATGTATCAGCAGATGAATTCGAAACATTTTTACCGGAACACATTATTCATATCATGACATACAACGATAGGGATAGCAATATTTGCTATATTTGCCAACCTAAACGACGATAAATAGGGGTTCAAGGCGTCCATGGGTAATGTACTTTAGTGGCGCCCATACCGAGGCGCCCGGGGGCAATTAACTTTAGTGGCGCACCCACTTAGCTACAGAGAACAGTTTTTAAGTCAGTCCTCCCCACCCCCCTAAATATGCGTTTTGTGAAGAATTTACCCCGTTACACTATGGTGAAGGTGAAATAATATAAAAATTAAGCTGCAAAACAAAAACAAAAAAAAATAGCTCCGGACAGCGCCACTTCGCCTGAATCCCGGAGGCAATTGCCCCCTCCCAACCCCTCCCTCGCACCGTCACTGTGTAAAAAATCGACTGAAATAATTTAAGCATAATTAGGGTTCGTGTTAAAACTCCGGCAAGTCTGCTGACGTCAGCATTTTACTGCCCAATAAAACTTGCTGACCAAATGTAAATATTTAACTGAAATAAACTTTGATGTGCAGTCTTCTACAAACTGGAACATTGTATCTCTTCTGACAATTATACATGTAGATCACATGTCTCTACTGACATTTCATAGCATTAGTATTAAAAGCAAGGGGTTTTTATAGGGGACACACTAACTCACTCACCTCACGTGCTGATTGTGGATAAGCACAAAAAATAAGCAACCTGAAAATGCGGTTTACATATTGAATTACTGCAGTGGTGTACTGGCCATTGGGCATACCGGGACAAATCCCGGTGGGCCGCCGCAAAAAAATCCGTTTTTACCATCGGTGTGGGGAGGGGGGGGGGGGCAAAACCCCGGGCCTGTCCCAGTAGATAAGTCCAGGGCGAGTTGCTTACCCAGTACACTCCTGAATTACCGTATGTATCCTAAAACAGTTACACCATATTTTTTGGTATATGGTATGTGGTATATATGTCCCTATGAGTTAAAATGAGAATTTTTGAATTGTTAATATATGTGACATATGTCTACCGGTTCAATAGATGATCTTTGTTTAATGAATGCAATAACCAATAAAGTTCACCGTTAAATTTTGCTCTTTTGAGAATAGAGTATTTTCCATTGATTTGTCATCTTTGATATATTTATTTTGGTGGACACATCCACACCTCTAGCTATAGAAAACTCTCAGGCCTATGAGGTGGCCCCTTTTATTCGAATATCAATGAATATTTATATCTTTTTGTTACCGCCTCCGCCCGATCAGCACTGCGGGTATCATAAAAAAAAACAATCAAACAGAATTTTGAAAACAAAATAAAATGTAATTTTGAATGGATTTGATCTTATTTTTGACTGGGATGTACTTGTTTAAATTCCCGTTATCAGGTTTTAATTCTTTCCATCCACAGGCCTAAAGTGTATTTCAAACAGTCTCTTACTCCCCTTCTGGGGCATTACACTTTTCGGCTGGTTTCCTCGCCCATTTTGAAAACTTTAAACGATCCTTGCCAGGGATCGATCTATTTTTTTTTTCTTGAAGTGTATTTATTGTATATGTGCTGTTAACCCTTCACATGTGTATTTGTCACTACCGGCTATCCTTGGATCAAATATAATATGGGTTGCTTATTTATTTATTTTTTTTTTTTTTTAACTATATAAGAGCATGGCCAAAAAAATGATTTAATAAAACTTTAAAGTGGTTTCTTGTTCTTTATATCTGTATGGTATGTGTATTTATGACCCACATTTGTTGATATATGTATCTGCTTTCTTCCGTTTTCTTGTTGTGGCATGTAAATATTTTTTCATGCCCTTATGTTCTGAAACTCCTGTGGGAGTCTGTCTACCCCAGGCAGAGCCTTGATCAGCATTGCTACTCATCATCCTTACCTCTTAATTAAGGGACATAACTCCCTGTTATTTGTTTCTTATATCGAAATTTGTTATCTATCAAAACTGGGTTAAAGTTATGTTTGTGAATGCATGTCTTTCTGGTTTTGTTAGAAGTCATATTTTTTTAAGTTTTATTGTATGAGTGGACATGTTCGCCTCACTTCTGGGATACAATTTTTCCCACACGTGAAGATGGGGTTTGGGCCGGCTGAGCACACTATGCCCCTAATGGGAATGATATACCCAATCCCACCCCAGTGTCTGTACTTCGTTCCTCCCCCGTCTTGGGCATACACCGTCCCTGTCTTTAAAAATACAGAAAATATAAATATTAACACACAGATAACATGTGAAATATATGTGCATTCATATGTGTGTACATTGTTATTATTTATTATGAGTGTCTTTGTTTTATAGTCACTCTGTAGCCTCCACTCGGATATACGAAACCGAAAGTACAAGGTTGGAGAGTACAGAGTTGACCGCTATTGCTGCCTCTTCTCCCTTTGTGGGTACGGGACCTGCATAGGGCATGCCCTTTGCCAGCCCTCGATGAAAAGTGCTCGAGGGCTGCGTTTCCTCTCTGGGAGATTGTTTTGTTTAGTTCGATGAGGTATATTTATTATTTTTTTTAATACCTCATCTTATTTCATATTTCGAATAGAGCAAAGACATGCTAAAGACATTTAATATTTCAAATGGAGTTAATACACGCTAAGACATTTAATATTTCGAATGGAGTTAATACACGCTAAGACATTTAATATTTCGAATGGAGTTAATACACGCTAAGACATTTAATATTTCGAATGCAGTTAATACACGCTAAGACATTTAATATTTCGAATGGAGTTAATACACGCTAAGACATTTAATATTTCGAATGGAGTTAATACACGCTAAGACATTTAATATTTCGAATGGAGTTAATACACGCTAAGACGTTTCATCCTTCGAATGGAGCATTGACATGCCTCTATATTTTATTTACTTATAATATATATTATATTACATCTTTGTAGATCTACGCTTTGTCAATTTGGTTTGTGTACAGGATTTGATTCGTCTCATATTTTCCATATTCCTTAATTAAAATATTTATAACTGGTTTCCCTTATTGTTGCTCTTTATTCACATTGAATTATACTGTTTCTTTTTTGTTTTGTTTTGTTTTGGCTGTTTTTTTTAGTCCCGATTTGCAAACCAGACATGGTTGAACACAGTTTGACAGGTGTCTTTTGGATACTGATTCCCCTGTCATCTACCCATCATGCAAGTATGTAAATAGTATTGATAGTTTATACGTTTCAGTTATTTTGTCCCATATCTTCCCTATTGTTTCCCAACTGAAATTTAAATTTCTTTGTTTTGCCTTGTTTCTAAATTTTGTGTTTTCCCATTCTCTATTTAAGTTGTATGTTTTTTCATTTTCATTTGTATTCCAAACCTTTTCGTGACCTCCGTGCTTAAAATCCATCTGTTTAATTTCATTTCCTTCCTAGACGGTTCTTGTATTTTCACGATATTATTGATCCTATTGATTTCCGTTATATTCCTCAACGTATACCCGAACCAGTATATGTATCATACAGTCTAAGGATGTCTCTTTCCTTTTGCTAGCTTTCTAAGTCTATTCATTTGGAAAGCTTCTTTTTTACCTTTTTATTTTTTGTATATTTAACCAGCCTTCCAATTTGCATTTATACAAAGGATCTTTTTTATATAATGTGCTCATCCCCACCCACCCGATATAATTAATTGATATAACTTATTTAGCTGCTCGTCGTTGAAGTCTATTGTATGCATAACATACCAGAGGTTGATACACACACACACACCAAGACACACACACACACACACACACACACACACACACACACACACACACACAGATAGATAGATAGACCAGTCCGAGTGGAAAGTGCTATCCCTGAATCCTAAACGAGGATGCACGATAATATAGAGTGAAATTGTACATTGAAAAAGAATATTACCATGCAGGTTAAAGAATTTTAAATTAGTCCCCTAGTGAGATTGGTGCCTGGGTCCGCGAGTTACGGCACCAATCGCCTTACCTGCACGCACCAACCCCCATACTCCCTCAACCATGCACAAATACCCCCCAAAAAGAATGGAGCATAGCCACTTATTTAAGCGTTCGTGCGTAGCAGACATTTCAATTTTTTTTAAATAGAAATCTACGGTTAAGTAGTCTCACACTGGAAATTTTCCCTTGCTTAACTGTTTTATTGCTTCTTTGATTTCTTTGTTTGTTATAAAATTGTCGCACGACTTACATACTTCCGTTATGTTTGAATTCAATGCTATCACAATATTCGTTTTTTTCTTCTTCTTTCGTTTATCTTGTTTGGTATATAAATCTGTATAGTATTCGTAAATTTCTTTTATACAATAGAGTAATTATGCATGTATGCTTTCTTTCATAGAAGATGCATTTCCGTAGTATTGTATGCCATCTCTAAAATTGCTTGGAATTAAAAATGGCGGCTTACTTTGGCGGCATCTTAGTCCATAAAGTGAATAGTGATGTATGATTCAGAGCTATAAATAAAATGAATATATTATTATATAATATATGGCATTGCCTTGGGCACTAAGGTCAATGGGATTATCTATACAGTAAGTAAGCTTTTCATTACACATTTAGCTTAGTGTCAAGTGGTAATTAACCCGCTTTGGTAATCCTTTTGTTCAATTATAAAGATTATGATAGTGAACTAATTAAAAGGACTCAAGCAGCTGTAAACAGCAAAGATGTGCAGTTGAGGAGCCCTAACATTTGGCAGAGGGGCAGCATGGCATAGGGGAAAAGGCCACCAAAAGGCCAGAGTACACATCACACAAATATTCAGTATAATAAGCAATCTTGTTTCTTTTTTCCGTACAATACAACAAATAAGTTCCACCGCCCCTAAAATTCAGTCTCTATTGCGATTTCAAGGAGTTCAGTTAGCAAAAAATGTCATTGACTGCACGTGAATCCAGTGGACTCACTATGCAATAAGGAAAAAAAGAAAAAAAGCGACTTTACAAGGATTTGAATTCAAGGAAAAATATCTTGCATAAACAGAACTCAAAGTGAAAGGAAATGTCAGTTCTACAGGAATACTTTTCAACCGCAGCCGAGAAAACAGAGCAAGGCACTTTTCTCGTGGCCAGTAGACGCCCGGGCGCGCAAGGAATCGACATGTCGACCATCGCGCCAGAAAAGAGGCCATCAATGGCGAAAATCTTAAGCACTCTAGAAGCGATAGGTCTTAATGTGGATGAAATACAGGCTGTAAGTAGTACAGGCAAAGGAGTCCTAATTATTCACCCAAAGGGAGGGAAACCTTTACTTGAAAAGAGAGGACATGAAATCAATGGACAAATGGTATACGTTATAGACCCACCACCAATTAAGAGAGAGATAGTAGTAAAATACGCAGAAGTCTACCTAACGGGAATCCCTATAGAGATCCCAATAGAAGTTACCGTCGGAAAAATTGAAGAAAAAAAATACCAACTAAAAGTGGAATCATTTTTCATGGCTACGTACGGAGGATACCGGAACATTCAAACAGGGGCAAGAGTAATAAAAGTAACCAGGGAGGATGCAAAGAAAATAACAACTTTCTTCTACACTCACGGATTCCTGGTCAAGTCATGGTACCGTGGATGTATATATGACAGGAAGTGCCAGAAATGTGGAAATATAGGACATGACATAAAGCACTGCAAACCAAAAGAAATCCCGGAAAACAGACCAACACCAAATACCACAGAAATGGAGACAGATCAACCGTCAGGGCAACCACAAATTCACAAAAGTGAACTTACAATTTTCCCTAGACAGATAAAACCAATACAGGAAGAGACAAAATTGCCGGAACCGAAAAATAATGAAAAAAAAAGACCTAGCGCAGGTAGAAAATCCGTTACCAGAGGTATCCCAACAAACCAGAAAAGAATTACCACCCAGGGAGCCTGCCTGCAACGGAAAAATAGGAGAAAGTGGAACAACCAAACAAAGGAAAAAGACAGTACAGGCAGAACAACGGAAAAAGACAAGTACTCCAAAAACAAATCAGGAAAAAACACGTTTCAGGAGGCACCACACTTGCCACACAGGGAGCCTGCCTCAAACGTAAAAAGAACGAAAAATAAAAAAGGAGCAGCAAACAACAACAGAAAGACTACTATCAAATTGTTTTTCCAAGTGATACAGAGGAAGAGACAGAAGAGTATGTAGATGAGGGAACCCCTTCCCCTGTGCAAGCCACGGCCGCACAGGCGAAAAGAAAGAATAACAACAACAAAAAAAACAAACAACATTTATATATATATATATATATATATATATATATATATATATATATATATATATATATATATAAAAGTACATATATATGTCGCTTAAATATCATGATTGAAAAATCATAACCATATCACTAAACAAATAACAAATCTCTAACCATGATAAACTAATATATCTTAACAAACTTATACTTATAACTAACAAAGGGCAGAGAGAACAAGATGGTAACAGGTAAGACAGCATACATGCAAACACCTACAATAATTAAAATTGTAAAATAAAAATAACTCTGAAACTTTGATCCTTTTAGCCTGGAAGTAAATTATGGTACATAAACACTCAATAAAAGGAAAATTTCTTCAAAACAACTAAAAAAGACTTACGGCAAAGGTCGCTAATGATTAGAAACTTACCTAGGGCATGAAGGCAAGGAAAACTGACCAACAGGAACTCTACCTGGAGGGAAGCGAGTACAAACCGGAAACCCTAAGCTCTAGAAAACTTGGAAAATAGGAACAAAACAGGAAGATGAACCGCTTTCAAAATTTTAATATAAAATATTGAAAACACTAAAACCTCTTGGTATTTGGAAATTTATGCGGAGACATCTCTTAGGTTCTAACCAGTTCTAAAAAAAAATCGTTCTGTGCTATGTACACAGATGTGTTTGTTATGTTATGGAGTGAACGTGTAGCCAAAACAAGTCTTTTTGTCTTGTCTGGAGTCCAGTGCGAAAAACAAACAACAAATAAATACTCCAAAAAGCTATAGGAGTTTATTGTGTGTTTTCTCCAACCAGCGTTTGCCGGGATCAGCCTGTGTGTTAGGGACGGAACAAATGGAAACCTGGCAACAGGAATCTAAACACGTCCCGATCAAAAAGAAAAGAGGAACTCCAGTAACTAATAATATTCGCCTTTTTTGGACTCAAAATTCTGTTTTTTGAAGAAGGAAAAAGTACAGAATAGAGGGGGGGGGGGAATGCAATCTTTTTCGTCATGTCCATATTCCTATATGCATGTGAGACATGGACCCTAACAGCAGAAATAGAGAGAAGAATCCATGCCTTAGAGATGAGATGTTATCGAAGGATCCTGAAAATCTCATACTTAGACCACGTCTCTAATGCGGAGGTGCGCACTAAAATCCAAGGCGCAATTGGACCTTATGAAGATCTGCTCACCACTGTAAAGAAACGCAAACTAAGATGGTATGGTCACGTCTCACGTTCAACTGGCCTGTCAAAGACAATCCTACAGGGCACAGTGAGAGGAAAGAGAAAACGAGGCAGACAGAAGAAGATATGTGAAGACAATATCAAAGAGTGGACAGGCATGGACTTTGCAAAGTCCCTAAGAGCAGTGGAGAACAGGGCGAAATGGAGAGAGATTGTCGCAAAGTCGTCAGTGGCGCCCCTACGACCAGCAAGGTTACGGGAGAAATGAAAATGAAAATACAATCTCTTAATTTTAGAATAAATGGAGGTCCACATCATAGGCCAGCTAATTTATCATAGATGGAGGTCCAAAGGTGTCCCACACACAAAAAAGTCGGTCATGGTACTAAAAAGTTGATACGAAACACCAAAGAGAGACAGATTAATACCGTTTTCGAAAAGTGGAGGAATGGCTTGCTTATCATCGGAAATAGTCTAAACAAGACAAGTCAATTTCTCAATAGCTAGGAGAATCATGCTTCAGCATTGATTAGATCACTGACACTGATATCACAAATATCGTTTGTTTAAAATTTATTACTTACAGTAGAGGAAAACTTTAAATCGTAATAACATTAGAAGGATAAGTCACCCTTTATTAAAAGAGAAAACCGATAACTTTCTGAATCACAATTATGGTATACAGTAGTGAATGAAAACAGTCATCCCTTGCTAAGTTTTGTCCAATTTATTTCAGTCCACTAATAAATGTAAGCATATTAGAAACCACAACTTCACACATCCAGCAAACGATCTGCTATGTTTCAATCTCTTACCATTATTTAAAATTCATAAAAATCTGCATATAATATGATTCAGTTGGTCTCAGATGTCATTGAATCAGAATAGTTGAAAATAGATATGATTGAACGAATCTTGATTACTTTTGCTAATGACTTATGGGTAGGGTAGACTGTGGATTTGATTTATTTGACTTTTATTGTTCCTTCGTTCGATCGATTTCGTACACCGAATTAAATATTGTCGTATTTTCTGACAGTAAAAATATGAATGATATTTTGCCATCCGAAAGTAAACAGAAATATGGTGACTCTGGATTCTCAGTTTTCTACAGTTGTTAATTCAGCTGATGCACATTTTCCTTAACAACTTTTGTTAAAAAGATTAAAAAGAAAAAGAAAAAAAGCCTCGCCATCTGCGTACTCAAGAAGGGGGTTGTACAATATGCTCAATGCGCCCTTCAGTATGTCGCAAGAGAAGACTAATGGAGGCATGAGCCGCGGTTGTTAGCGTCCCAGACTCGCGATCGAAAGTGTGCCAGTTGGAATCTTACCATCGGATCAGCCTGGGTCGGCTACTATAGTGTGTCTTTGGCAAAGCACTTTACTCTAATTACGAATCACCTTCTTGTGTTGTTGCTGTCTCGTAAAGCATCAAACTTAAACCAGGCACAAAAAAGAAACAAAAAATAATTGAATCAACAGAAATTAAATAAAGAATTCTCATATTCACAAAAGAACATTAAAAGTCATTGGCTTTCTTTCAAATCCTTCTATTTCTATACTGCACATTTTGTAACCTCCAACTACAAATTTTTTAAATAAAGTGTGTTGAAACTAAAAGATAAAAATTTAAAGGAAATACAGTACCGATATAGTCAATAAGATTTATTATAGTAAATGTTTATCAAATTGCCTTGGATGTAATGATTTTACGTCCACTCCGTTTTCACACCTGAAGACCCAATTCTTCTATTAAGATTCCTGATTTCTTAAAACTGAGGGTCCAGAACACCCGTGTAAAAGATCCACAGAGAGCTCTAAGATGTTTGACAGTAATCTTTGGGCCAGATTTACATGATTTAAAACTTTATCAGCTCTTCTTAGTCATTACACCGTGTATTTTGTCCATATGACTTCAAAGGAGCACAGCAGAAACTATACATTGTAATTAATTTTAATGGAAAGGAATACCTAGATTTCAGTATTGTAATTACCAAAATGGTACAAATATTTAATTAACTGCCACATAAACAAGCAGTTTATTTTATTTTTTTTATTTCTAAAACTTCACCAGAAAATGACAAAGTCGAAAAGATTTTAAAACTGTTTTGAAACAACCCCTATAGTTGACCCCTAAAAATGTACATGAGACCACATGTACATGTGTCTTCACACGATAGTGTTCATGCGTTCAATCATAGTGTTCATGCGTTCAATCATAGTGGTCCCTGGTGTTATAGATGAGCAACCTCAACTTAATAAGTACATGTACATTTTCATTGAATACTAAATGTAAATTTTTTGGACTTTCTTGGTTTTTGGTGAAGCTTTTTTTTTTTCAAAGCAAACAAAATTGTATTGCATTTTCCAGCAGCAGATGATTGACTATGTATACCTATATGTAATTACAATAATGTCATCTATGTACTCCTATTAGTTAGAATTCATTACAATGTATAGTTTCTGCTGTGCCGTGAGGTCATATGGACAAAATATATGGCGTAATGACCAAGAAGGCAAATGCGTGTTAACTTTCGAGCACACTTTGGAATTGTTTCTACTGAGACTAACAAATATGTTTAACCCATATAGTGCAAATAAAGACTATTCGGCTCCCTTTGAGTAGAACAACCTTGTATCAAACTTATTTTCTGCCTTCTTCAATTCAAACCTTGAACACTTTTACCAGAAGAAATAATAAACAACCCATCTATTTAAAATCTGAAAGTTTGCTGGAATCGGGATTTAACATTCAACTCCTTCGTATTATAACATTAGTTAAAGTCCAACTTGCGCGATTGAGAACCAAATATAATAGTTTCAATTGCGATTTTAATCTTAAATCTCTTTCCAAAAGTAGGCAATATACATGCTGACATATCGATTCAAATACACACTTCCTATCAGAATGTCGAAAATATACAGCTCTGAAGTATCGTGTTCTTTGCACATTACCAAATCGACTTGCAATTAGGATATTAATATTCAGAAATTCATTGTATTCTGATAAAATGAACACAGATATTTTGGGCAGTGCAAACCTTTATAAAATTATCAAAATACTTTTCATATTAATAGATGGATCACAACTGCACCTATCTTTCCTCACTATACAGCACCCTGTACTTACTACAGATGCTAGATTTTATTATTATATATATATATATATATATATATATATATATATATATATATATATATATATATAGAGAGAGAGAGAGAGAGAGAGAGAGAGAGAGAGAGAGAGAGAGAGAGATGGACATGTGTTATAGCTTAAACAGTAATTTATTTGGAGAAATCATTAAGGAAATTATATAAGAATCGAATAAGACATATAAAACATATATAACTGAGCAACAAGCTTGAAAGTATTTCGAGCTCTCTCCTTATTAACAACAATCTTCACGCTAATAATGTGGCTTACTTGAGTAATGAAGACAGGGTATTGCAAACACTGAAAATAAGCTAAGGAGATGTTAAAATAAAATTATACATACACTATTGTAATAATGTCAAACATTGTCTAAGAAGCATTTTTAGCAGAAATATATTACTGTACACTTAAAAGACAAAATATGAAAATCTTGGTGTTGATTGAGGGGAAGGTAAAGGATTATTAACTTCGGCTCAGGTTATATATATTTAGTAACTAAATACGTACCAGAGATATAAACAGGGTAGTGTGAATATATACATTGTGATTAAACAAATTGCTTAGCTGCTATTATGTACTTTTGGACCGCCTTATAAATATTGTTGACCTCAAGCGATTTAAGTGTGATTTAAAAGAGTGTAATGAAGAGTTGTTCCGAATTTCAAAAGGGAGAAGATTCCATTCCGCAACATACTTTGGTAAAAAATGAATGTATATATATATTTTTACTCATTACACTTTAAATAGATAGACAAATATTGATTTTGGAAGTTCTTTGTAATTGGGTAGGCAGTTTTTAATGCTCTTTGTGATGTTTTCTTGAAAAAATATATTGTTGAAACTAAAGGCAAGAGGGTTTTAATGTGTCCAAACTCACTTTATGCATAGAGAACTCTGTTCCCAGGAACCGAATTACCAATTGTAGGTTACTCCCATAATAGGGGCATTCCCTGATTTACTGCATGTGTGAAAGATTTTTGCATACTCGTAATCAGGTGTGTATGTGTGTGTGGTACTTCTGACATTATAAATAATTTAAAATGAGTTCAGACATGTGAACAGATTTTACTTTTTTTTTTGTCTACAGGGGACCTATCGTGGTATTCGACAAAAAAAAAGGTAGGTACCTGTCGCCGCAACAAAGATTCCCCCCGCCTCATGGAGTGTGCTTGTATAAGCACAACTGCTCGTAATACTAAATGAACGATGATGTGGGAAGAAAAGAAAAAGAGAAGAATACGCCCGAAGTTAAATTCCATTATGAAGAGCTTCTTACCCTAAATATCATTAGTTGAATATATTCGTGTTGTCTAGTTTATGGATTATTTCATTGTTAAGATGTTACTAAATGTTAGCACATGTCTTTTTCACAAGAAACTTAAGAATTTTCTCATGAAAGGCCTCCATCACATCAGAGCTTTATCGTTTGACAGCCGTTCCAGGGCTGAAAACATATTGCCCGGCACCTCCAAATGTTAACTTTCGGCAGTTAAGTCTATCAAGAACAGAACTTTATTGAGAAAAATCATACTCAGGACATATATATATTGCATTTGAGTCAAGTACAATTAACGTCTATTATATAAGAAGGTATCATGGTGTAATATAAAAAAAACAGCAAGAAGAGAGAAAACGGAAAGCTACAAAAAAAATCAAAGAGAGAGAGAGAGAGAGCATGGATTGTCTAAATATTAAACGTCTAAGAAGTATCTAAAGAAACTTGAAATATCAATAATTTAAATGAAAATGCTTTTGCTGTATTTCACTTAAAATATAAAAGAGTTGCGACAGGTTGAAATATAAAATCAGCATCTTTGGCAATTGAGACCTCTATTTAGTTTCTAATTCGTTCAAAATTTTGCTAACAAATATGCTTACATTTTTCACTATTGTTTTATTTTTATTTGTCATTAAATGTTGATATTTCAAAATATTCGTACGTATGTTATAATATTTCTTAATCAAATTCAGTCTCGTCTCCCTAAAGAATTCACACTCAAACAGGTAATGGAATTCGTCACCCAAAATATTATTCTGACATTTGGTACATTTTCTTTCTTCATATGGGATTTTATTCCATCGACCAGTTTCAGCTTGAAATATATGGTTTGACATCCTAAATTTCAAGATTGGCAAATACACTTTTTAAGTAAATTTTATTAAATATTCTTCCAATTGGATAACCATTTTATAAATTTTAAAATTTTGTCCTTAGGACGTGTTATTTTTTGTGTTGATCAAAAAGTTTTAATAGAATTCCTTATGGCATTAATACTATGATTTCGATCACTTGTCTTCATATGCGTAATCCATTTATGGTAATAAAAAAGAAGCTCCAATCAACATCTAAGCGCATCATTCTATGTACCATACTTGACAATTTATTTTCCTTTCCATTAATGAGTGATAGCCAAACGTTAATCATACGCATATTTAGAGTGATATGTAGTGGATGCCGGCCTAAGTCTGCATGCAATATATAATATGGAGTACTATTTTGTAAATGTGATATTTTCCTTATGGAATTTTTCAATTAGTTCCAAATTTCCATATCCCTATATTTCACTTCCATAGGTAAGTATTGGTATCATAGTATTGTCAAAATTGTAACTGCAAATCTAAAGGGAAATGGAAGTTCCTTATTCTCTTAAACAATAGATTAAGTGTCTTACGGGTTTGATCAATAACATGATTTATGTCCTTGCAAAAGTTCCTATATTTTGATAAGAAAAACGCCTAGATATTTCAAATGATCAACTACTTCTTGATTTTGAAGCTAGGGTCAATCATGCATAATAATCCCACTTCCTGACGTCACCCAGTGGTTTAGGACAGGCTAAGGTCCGACGTCAAGCTCATTGTAAAAGGCATGTTAACTCATTTTATTTTTATTATTTGTGGACACATCTCGGACCTATAGTTATGTAAGCTGAAATGCCTTTCAGGTGACACCCTTGGTTCCAAAAGAGTATAAAGGTTTTTTTTTATATCTGTGTGTTTCCCCCCAAAGGTCTGTTGTTGAGGGTTTTATTCAAAAACAAATTGAATTTCGACAATAATTTATTTAGATATATTTTTGATTAGGGTTTCTCTGATATTAATTATTTTGGACGAGACGTACTTGTTTAGGTTCCCGTTTCCAGGTCCCCATTCTTTCTGCCCCTTGGTCTAAAGGAGTATTTAATTTATGGCATGTACTCCCCTCCTCAGGCATTACACCTTGCGGCTGGTTTCCATACCATATATCCCCCTATTAGTGAGTCCTTGCTAGGGACTATTATTGTCCAATGTGTGCTATATGTATTGGTGCTATATTTTTCTTTGTCATGCTATAATTTTGTGTTTGTTTAGACAGCATTTATAGATCAGATTTGTTTGAGTTGTTATTTATTTTTATGGTAGACAAAAAAATTTAAATTAATCTGTTTTGTAGGTCCACTGAATTTTTGTCTCAGTCTAACCAGGTTGGCTGTTGTAGTGTTTCTTTGTTCACTTTCAACTTCCATCTTCGTGTCTTGTTTCCTTTTGAATTTTTTTGTTGTTGTTTATATTAGTATCTTACTAAGACTAAGTTTATTATTTGATTTAGTAGAAAAAAAGGGGTACTGTTGTTTTATGCAAGTGTGTTCTGCGTTTCTTGGTTCGGTATCCTTTCTGAGTTGGAGAGCTATCTCTACCTCTCAGGTCATTGGAGCCTTACCTTTATTGTTCTGTTTGTCCCTATCTTGTTCATGTCTTTCTCGTGCTTAAAGAGCGGACTTTTCGTGCTTGAGGAAAGCACAATTCTTAATACTACATGATGCATCGTTTCTTGTGATTCATTCTCACTTATACCATGCTCTTTGACACTAATAAAGGTTCTGTAAAAATAACAATTACCGAAGGAAGAGACGTCAAGAGCATATCTTTTGCAAAAATAATCACGTTTCGTGCAGTTACCATTATATGATGTTACAGCAGTCTTATTGTTTTTAAATCTCTACATCCTGCTGAGCATTTTCAAAATAGTGCTCTAAATAATAGATATATGGATATCTTTAAACGGCAGATACTTTCATAATTCTTTGCAAATTCTTTATTATGATAAATACTGTTCATATTTTGTGCTAATTCTGACTTTCTTGATTTTAAGAAAAATGTGCAAAAGGATGGAATATACTGTCAGAAAATATAACATTTATAGGAAGCGTGAAAAAACCCTGCAAAAGATGACTAAAATAAAATCATGTGCAAAATGAAACACAATGGAAGTTTCTGTAAAATGCCGGCCCCCGCCCCTCCCGCCCTAAAAAGAGGAAGATTTACGTGAAAGTACAAAAGAAGTAAATCGTGGCAACTATTTAATATTTGTATCGGAAAAGTAATAGGCTTAAATATATTTGATACGAATCCTAAACTTAAAAAGAATACTAAACCTGTACAATATTACTAAAAAAGATTTAACTTTAATACCAGATAAATATTACATATACTCAAAGCTAATTAGGATTAATAGACATCCAGGATAACATATATTGTAGAACTTTGAAACCAGTACTTTTCTATGAGTGTTTTAATTCAGTTTCTTTGTGCTCTAAGAACATTAAAATTAACTGATGAATTATATATCTTTAAATTCTATTGTTGATTAAATATAACATTGTATATGATTCTTTGACCAATGACATGAATAATCAAATTAGACGTTTGGCAACAAAGTTTGATTAAGCATAAGACAATTTCTGATTCGACAACTTGATGATTTGTTGGAGAACCAGATTTTGCAGTCTACTTGTGAATATTTTTTTCACCCCTGCATTCGTAAATTTGCGATTCATCATTATGCGTTGTTGTCATCACAAAACTATCATGAAAATGCATGATTCTTTTCCAAAGCGATATTGTTATACAAATGTCGGAAAATAAAACAACACTTTCCAAATAGGAAGCAACGGTCAATTTTTAAATATGGCGCGCATCAAAGTTGTATAACCCATGATGATATCTTATCTCGCGATATTTTTTTTTTCTAAAAGTATGCTGGGGGAAGGTGGAGTCTGCTAGAGCTGATGATTTATATAGCATTCGGAAAACTTACATGGCATGCATAACAAGTATTTTATCCAGTATAATACAAACATTAAAATAACTTTTGCTATGAAATTTGAACGTCTCGCCCTTTGATGAGATATTTTCCTATTTTCCGATTGGATTATTGGCACTGACCAATAAGGATTACTCGTGACACTAAAATTCATCCGAGAGAGGACCGTCAAATTTACATATCATACGATGCGTCTGATTGGTCGAGATAGCCACCAACGTATGCCTTCGTTTCATAAATCTTCCCTGGTGGTTGTATAATAGAGCGACGGTAGCAGAAATTCGGGTACCAGTGTTGTGCATGACGGTCGAGGAAATAGACAGCTCCAGATACCGTTTTAGTGTTGGATTTGAAATATTGATCGTAAGTAAGCTTTTTTGTTCGTGCCATTCTCCAATTTCGTTCTCGGTATGAATCTAGTACGGAGGATGGACATCTCTTTTCCAGTGCTTTTCTAGATAAGTATTTGTGTTATGAATCGATATAGCATGTTTTGAACTGAGAAAATCTTTTCTCTCAAGAAAAATGTGAAATGATATAATATAATTTTATATGTTTTGAACTGAGAAAATCTTTTCTCTCAAGAAAACTGTGAAATGATATAATTTATTATTATTACTTTGTGAATATATATTACAATATACTAGTGTAATATCAATTTGTGAATAAGAGAGAAATATAACTTACATAGCAAGCTGCACGGACTGCACGAAAATTCCAATCCTACAACACCACTCTGACTCGATGGTGAAGTATAGAGCGGGACAGAGAAAGCTCGTGGCAAGCAGACGCCCAGGCACACAAGGGATATACCTAATTGCATTATACAGCTGAAGAACGACCCAGAACAGCGGATATCCTTGATCACTAAAGATTAAAGGTATAAAGATGCACCTTATAGACGCATTGACACAGAATGGAAAAGGAATATACTTGATACATCCAAAGGGAGAAAATAATCTGCTAGAAAAGGGGCCCATAGAAATAGGAAACAAAACAGGGCAAATCATAGATCCACCAGAAATAGAGAGAAATCGCAAATAAATACGTGGATGTATACATAACTGGAATCCCCATAGAAATTCCCCTGCTAGTCACAAAAGAAAGACTAGAACAGAAATTTGGAATAAAAATAGAAGAAGCACAAATGGCAACATACAAAGAATATCAAACCATACAAACAGGAGCTAGGATCATCCAAATACAGCAAGATGAAGCAAAGAAGATGACAACTTTCTTCTACATTCATGGCTTCTTAGTTAAAACGTGGTATAGAGGCTGTATATACCACAGGAAATGCCCCAAATGCAAGGAAACAGGACACGATCCGAGGAAATGTACCAAGATACAATTACCAAATGAAAACATCCCTAGAATAGAAACAACATCAATTCCTCAAACTATGGAACAGGGAAACAACACACAAACTACATCGGAAATAAGAATAGAGAACCCTAGTGAAATAGAAACACCAAAGAGCAGACCCAAAACTCCAAAACAAGTAACTCTGTTCACTAGTCGGGCAGACCTACAAATTGGAGCAAAATACCAAGCACATACAGAAACAGAGCCAGATAAAGCAACATAGAAACAACAGACTGCAGCTCCACCTCCCAACATAAAAGAATTGCTAGCAGGGAAGAGCACAGCAGCAGAACGCAAGCAAAAACCAAAGAAGCAACAGCAGAATCAATCACCCACAAAAAGGAAACAGCAGAAAACAAAACTACAAGCAAACAAAAAGGAAAAAGACCAAGGAAAGCAAAGGAAAACAAGACCGATACAGAAACTAGGAAAGAATACTATAAACTGGATTTCGGAGAAATAAATGTGTCAGAAGAAGACATATCTCCAACTCCGCCACTAAAAAAAAACAAGACAACCAGGAAAAGTCCAGAGTGCAAGGATGCAACCAACCTGAGAAAAAAATAATAACAATAACAATAACAACAATAATAACCTGATATACTAACTCACAACAATGAACTAATATTGTATACATACCTAAAGAAGTACGCAATGAAAAGCACAAAGTAGACAGCATGTAAGTCTCTCGGGGGGGGAGGGGGGCATTTTGTCTCCAGTTTTCCAACGAACGGAGGATGGACAGCTGCCTCTTTCTGCTTGTGCCCATGTAATTGGGAAGAAAAAAAATACCAATATCGATAATTACATGTAATAATAAAATGCACTAATAAACTATAACATAAAATAAATATTGCCTAATAAAGCCCTAACAGAGAAAGAGAAGAGAGAAAAACGAACACGCATACACGCAATATACAAAGAAAAAAAACTTGTATAAATAACAGAAAACTGAAAATGGAAATTTGAACTATATAGCGACCGTCCCAGGACAAAAGCCATGTACATAACAACAAATACACACATGATAATACAAGGGACTTGAATTTAAAGAAACTGAAATAAGACCTCTAGGCAAAGGTCACTAACTCTCACAACTTATTTAGGGGAGAAGGGAACGGAAACCCGCCCGCCAGGCAATACCTGATGGGAGGTGAGTACGATCCTGGACCCCTCAACCAAGAAAACTTGAAATATAGGAAAGTAAAAAAGAGGAACCTCACTCAAAAACAACAATTTTTTCATTCAAAATTTTAACATAAATCGAAATCAAAATAGTATCCACCTTTTGGTATTTGGAATATTTTTGAGGGGACTTTTCCAATGCTCTAACCAGTCATATATGCTGGGAAGGACTAGGATTAGACCACAAATAAAAAAGTAAGCTGTTTTTGTCTTCTTTTCTTTTTTTTTAGAATAGGAAGATAGAAAACAAAAACATTTCATTAAGATACTAACACATGCAAATACATCAAACTGTACTATGATCTCTGCAATAATTACATATACATTATATACATATAATGTATATATTTATTTTTGTATATGGTCAAAAGTTAACATCTCTAAGGCTTTATGTTCTTTTCACATTAACATATCGACTTACAAGTAAGAAATTATTATTCGGCAATTCCATGTACTCTGATGAAATGAATACACATATGTATGGCAGTGCAAACTTTCATAAAATTATAAACACGCTTTTCAGTTTATACACCGATCACAACCACACTTATCTATTCCATCTTTAACCACTTTTATATGATCTCTGCAATAATGATAAAATATTAAGATTTGTATGTTGATCTATCACGAGCCAGAACTTCCTGCATTTTAAGCGCTTCTATGTCCACGGCATAATTGTAACCATCTAACTGTAAAAGAAAACTTACTCTAGGAAAAATTGCAGTTGTTTCGTACTTATTATAATTATTATTATTATCAGTAGTAGTATGTCGGAAAATAAAACAACACTTTCCAAATAGGAAGCAACGGTATTCACTAAAGGGCTTCTTGTAATGTCTAGTTTATCCTAAATGAAAAACAGGAGTTAGAGTGACTTTCTAATTTTTATTGCCATCATATTTAGAAGCCTGCTTGGCATCTTTGGTGCAAATTAAACATGTCCCCCTGCTAGGATTCTTTTCCTCAAATTTGATCAAATTCTGAACTGTTTAGATCTAATTTGTGTATTTGTGCTTTCACTTTTGTCTTTAAATATCTGACAAGAAGTTCATGCATGTAAACGTTCGGTGGACATATATTGATTTAGACAGTGCGAAATTACTTTGTTCCAAAATAGACAAACAAGGAATCTGTGGAATGAGACATTTCATATGGCATTTTTGTTAAAAATTACTTTTTAGCGGTTGATCAAAACTGTCCACATTTAAATTTATCAAATGTAGAAGTTTTTTTTTTTGTTTTTTTTTTATTGTTTGTAACTTTTGTGTTAGCCGAACATGTGACATTGATTAAATATGACTGAACTGAAATTTATTTTCTTGTTGTTGTTACACGTTACGGACATTAGGTTACAATGGAAAAATAATTTTGTATAAAATAACGAATATAAATGTTAAATCAATACTTTCTATGGAAGTATGATAATTTTCAACAATCACACGAAGTGATTAGCCTATATTTATGATCGTTTATTTAATAAAAAAATTATTTAACATAAGTTTAAGTGCATTGTTTGCTACAATTAAAGAGACAAAAACTAATTTTAAAACTATGTATTATTCTTGGAATGACAAGGTTCTTAGTTTAAATCTTGTTAAATAATTGACCTTTAAGCAATCAACATAAAGATGTTCATTCTTTGGAGTGGGAGGCTGCAGGCAGGAGATTGAGTGGAGGTCCCAATGGTGTAGTGAATCAGGATTAATGTTTTTGCGTACTTGTATCATAGTCCTTGCTAATGTGCATAAAAGAATTTTTATAACTTATGAATTTTACATTTAAATTTCAGGTTTGAATCTTCCCTTCACAATTTGAAATACAGGAAAATGTCGGTCTATTATCAACCAAGAATATTTCGCAATAGTAATGGATGCTGTATATGTCGTACCAAGTCTTCCAGTTCAAGATTTACTGACAGTAGTAAATACGAGCCATATTTTGAGAAATGTTTCCGGATGATGGAAAAAAGAACTGGAGACATATGTAATGCGTGTGTTCAACTGGTAAAAAGATGGAAGAAGTTGCCAAATGATACAGACAGACATTGGAATCATGTAAGTTCTTTTTTTATTGTATCTGCTTTGTGTCCGTTCGCACGGCCGCCGTGTACCAACTTTTAGAAAGACTATTCGCACGGCCGCCGTGTGCCCACTAACCTAGGTACAGTCGTCGATATATGTTTGCTTTGCCAATATATTCTTTTCTTTTTATTCCCCCGCTGTTAATCCGTCGAAAATAGATTATCATTAATTAATGGACCCTATTGAGATTGTGGCGATATCAACGACTGGGGACATGCGAGGTGTTTTACGTGATGATTAAACCTATTAATTGCCAATTTACACATGACGTTGACTTTATCCAAAACATGGAAAGGGTGCGGTCTATTTCGGGACAACTTGATCAGAGTTATCGAAGGTGAAATTACCCCATGTAATCCGAATAGAAAGCAGAGGGCGCTGAGCTCAATTTTCGCATGTTCCCAGGCCGTTAATATAAAACTTAAACAAGAAGGAAAGACTATCCGCACGGCGACCAGTCAATGCATAAGGGACGAGTCAAAAATATTCCGAATGATTAAATCTCATCTTACAACGTATCAATCGCTGTTGTCGAGTGGAAATATGTCGACCTATCACGCAAAAGATCAATAATCGAATCCCACTCTATGCTTTTAATTTTTATTTTTAGTGTATGCTTTGTTATCTTCAAATATTCCGAATGATTTAAACTCGGCTAAACATAACATAATACCCATCAATACCATTACCGGTTTGGCGGCCGATTTATGATACGGTGTGCAAACAATTAGAGACTAGTCCGTGAATTAGTGGTTTTGCTCAAGAGAAAAAATTTTGATTAATACAATTTAACAGTCCAGAATTTTGTTTTCAATAGACAGCCATACCATAAGCAAATAAATCTCATCTTACAACGTATCAATCTCTGTTGTCGAGTGGAAATATGTCGACCTATCACGCAAAAGATCCAGGATCGAATCCCACTCTATGCATTTTTTTTAGTTTATGCTTTGTTATCTTCAATAAGGAAAGAATTATGTTACTCAGATTTACTGTGCGGATGTACACAAAATACTGTAGAACATAAACCGTTAACAGCTGACATTACCTAAGAAACGTGCTAAATTCACATTCTAAATACACTTCAGCTAGCTAACTCGTTTGAGCATAAAGTAAAAAAATGTGTTTGTTCTGCATGAATAACGGAAGAAGTTCATCGATTGGGTGACAATATTAGAGTTTTTCACCCACGAGATTCACTAAAAAAAATTTCGAAAATTTCTATTTCTACCGGAGGTAAAGGATTATAGCATGGTACAAGTTTTAACAACAATGACCTGCAAATATGGAATTAAATGTAATCAGTCGCAAAAATGGGTATATATCGCAGATAAGGTACGCGGCAGCCCTACGAATGGATTTTACGTAAATTATATACACGGCGGCCGTGCGAATAGTCTTTCCAGATGAGGTACACAGCGGCCGTGCGAATAGTCTTTCCCAGTTGAGTTGCACGGCGGCCGTGCAACTAGCCTCGGCCTTGAAAGTTTTCTTTTACAAAAAATACGGAAATTCAAATTAATACAGAGAAATTAAAATTATTAAGCCAAATATTTTCCCAGGGGTACCGTATTTAATTTACGTAAAGCTACACACGTGATAAATACGAGTTTGTGTTTCTGATTGAAACAATAAAATATTTTATGACAGTTTATCTGCTTATCATGTGTTCAGACAATACAACGAGGCATGGTTTGTATCCGATTATTTCTTAATCAACATAGTGCTTGAATTTTGACCTACCTGACAGACAGCGTTTCCTCTTACCTTTCCCACCCCATTGTGGATATTTTGACATTTACTCAACATAAAATGTCCTAACAAATCAATGGGGGGGGGGAGGGGTTAGAGAAACTTGGAACTAACCCTCCTGGCAAAAAACACACACCACACAAAGATACAAAATGTATGAGATTTGCTCTGCAATTGACACGTGCACTTTTTTGCTTTCTAAACACCGACCCACTTTTAACTTCAACTTTTTGCATTATTAAATATTCTTTAGAATTAACAATCGTGCGTGTCACAATCACACAAAAAGCGATGTTCTAGAAAGGGAAGCAGCTCTTAAAAGTATTTCCTTCAGTTTTTGTAATGTTTGAACCATGCTGACCATTGAATTCTGAATTCCGTATTGATGATAAAATATGTTGCCAACAGTTATAGACATTAATATAATTTAGCTAATGTGAGCCTATATACAAATTTAGAGTTTAAATACACTTTTAATTGATTGATATTAAACATATTGGAAATATTGGAGCATCAGCGTGTATTTAATGGTAGGAGAGACAGACAGAATTGTCCATTTTCTACAGTAGGATTTTGAGCACTGCATTGATTACGACACAATTTTGTTACAGGTAATAAAAAAAATTTAAAAAATATAAAAAAGCACCACAATTATTCAGAATGGATAATGTATAAATCATTGAATAATGGAAAAAATATCGCATTCTTACAAGATTTACCGTATATTATTAGAGGATGAGCGTCCTCTTTAGCTCCGCTCTACAGTTTCATACTTTGCACAGTTTGATTTTAAAAGAAAAAGAATTTCCCAGGTTGTCCCCACTGTTTATCCTGGTTATTTTTTAAAATGTATATCTTAGGTATTGTTAAAATAACTATTAAAAAAATAGCCGAGAACATTTTAACATTTCTGATATTTTATAATTCATTGAATGCACTTTCAGAAGTTATTACTGTCTAATCTGGCAAAATGAATTTTTCCTATTTTAAGAACTGCAAAAGTTAGTGCACTTTAGACTATTTTAAGTTCAGATGTCAAGCACATGGAAGCAGCCATTTGAATCAGGTGTATGCTTTAGGCAGCGCGTTATTTCCCTAATACCTCATCCACTTCTGTACATATCGACGCAAAGGTAGAATGCAGCAGTTCTAAAGCAATATGTATGCTTGAAATACATTGATCTTATTGACTCCATCGGCATTCTTCTTCAGTTAAACATTTTATAGTGTCTGCGCAAATACGTCGGACACGTTATAGAGTCAGTTCAAAATATATTTGTGCAAATTTTCATTATTAATGTTAGCAACTAAAATTAGAGGCGACACTTCAAGGATCACTGATTTACAAATTATCATAATTGGACTTTGAATTTGTGTTTCCTGTCTGATGTCAAATGTCGAAAATTCGTAAAATTAAGATTGCGTTCATTGTAAAAAGACCGATAATGGCGTTGAAAGAAGGAAAAGTTTTCACATACGTAGGGGTTTTCCCGTCTAAAAATAGAGCACGACTACGAGCTAAATGGCCACATGACGCCTCAGTGTGTAGTCCGAGACACGAATAGCAAGTAGAGCTCCAGGTGCTTTCATGTTACTTTCTGTGGTAGCAAAACGACTATTAACTTCTGTTGCCGATGGGATGCAGTCGTTTTAGTGCACATTTATGTACTCTCCAAGGAGTAAAGCAGTTTGATCCACGATTTTTAGATCAATCGATAAAGCATGTCATTTATTTTGTGGTAGAATCGTTGGGATCATTAAGTGTGTTACGGAGTGAAAATTTACGCCATAACAGTATTCTCTCTCTCTCTCTCTCTCTCTCTCTCTCTCTCTCTCTCTCTGTTGTTAGATATTTTAGGCTACTATCTATCACCGTGATACAATCCCCCCACAATGTGTGTTAAATGAATGTAGACATTATGTATAGCACGTATAACAAAGAGAGAAAAAGCATGTGGAATATGTCTAATTAAATATTATGTCGGGATTCGCTTGGAGGGTTGATATAACATTCACATCTATATTTCTTCGAAAATCGTGTATGATCTAATAATTACATATCCCTAAATTTTTGCATCAACATTTCCTTATTTTTGAATCATATTTGCAATTTTAATAGCCAATAATCGGAATCATATTGTGCAATTTTCATATCCAATAATATGGTCATCCCAAATTATTAGTTGTCTCTAATCTGAAATCCAGCTGTGAATTAAATGAATCTCATATGGACCTCACAATAGAATTATTGGAAAAATGTCATTTTCAAAAGCAATATCCTATCAAATACATACATGTAGCTATGTATAACAGCACAGTATTCACTAAGATCATGCTACCATTTGAACGGGTGACACACAGCTACAGTTAAATGTATAGCATCAGTTACACATCAGTACAAAATGGATCAATTGTTGTAATGATTGTTTGTTTAATTCTTAAAATCATCTGATTATTCTAATGATTCTCATATAAGCTCTCTTAAAATACATTCATTTTTTTTCTTATTTTCGTTTACAATATCACCAGTGATGCAAAGCTATGATATATGATACTTGATAGGTCAGTAATAACCCATATAGACTTCTTAGGCTTACTGGAGATATTGTAGCAGTATCCATGATCTATGTAAATGCTTCATGTAGTTTCTTGGAAATAACGTAATACATTTTACAGGAATGGTGTATTTATGAACCAGTCTTCATGGGTGGAACAGCATACTTTTATCTCAAGATCACGTGATTTTTTTCCAATGATTATAAACTGCTTATATTTTTTTCTCGTATAACAGTCGACAAGTACAAATTTTCATCTGGTTTGTTTTTACATATCATTACAGGTTGTGGATGCCAAGGCAGGACCAAGGGTGAAGTCCACGCATGAGTCTAAACACAATCCTAGTCTTGCCTCAGAAGACCTTGCCTCAACGCCCACACAGACAATCGAGGACGAATTTAGTCTTGCGACATGTAAGTACAAGTCCAAACTCAAACCCAAGCACCAATTCACCTCCATTCCCAGTCATAGATTTGCCTTAGAGGACCTCTCAGGTACTGCACCCTGATATATTCAATAAAGTACCTTTTCATCATAATCTCCTTTATCAACAGGTGTCATTTATGTTGAGTTTAAAAATATCATAAATATAAGAGAAGGGACCCATATGTCTTGTCCTTTATGGTCAGATGTTCTTTATATGGATGTGTCTGCTAAAGTAGGTTTTGCCTATGTTTGTATACCTTCATTTATATACCTCCAGTATTGATGTTTTTTCTCCTTTTTTAAAGTTCTTTTCATCATGATGCCTGTTACAATTTTTAGCTTAACAAGTCCCATAGTCTCAACTTTTCGAGCAAGAAAATCGAGCTTTAAAAACCCCAAACTCAGGTGTGATATTTAGGGTACACATATGTCATGGAAATCTGACAGTCTAGTTGAGAGAAACAAGTTATAAAAAGTCTGAAAGTTCTGAATGTATTAGTTGATTCTAATTAAAGTTATAGACTGTCAAAAGTTTGGGACTTTTGAGCTTGGGGCCTTGTCGTAAGGTCAAGTGGGCTTATGGTATGACTCTGTATCCGTTTATGGTCGGTCATCTGTCCATCAGCAATTCCTTGTTACCCATATGGAGGTCATCTTTCTGATCCATGTTTGATCATATCTGGAACCTGGTCTTACGGATCTCGGACATATTTGATAATGAGCGAGATCCAAATATATTAATGAGGTCTTCAACCATCTGATTCACTGATCTTGTTACCAAATTGAAAGCCATATTTCTGATTCAAGTTTGATCAAGCTTGGAATATGGGCTTATTTCATCAAAATTTCAAATGACTTTGATAATGAATAAGCTTGTATTATTATTGTCTTAGTTTCTAGAATAAGTGAGAACTGTATATATTACTGAGATGATATTGCATCTCCTTCTCTTAGTTTGTTATCTCACTGGATCTAGAAATTATATTTCTTTCAGACTTTTGATATCCCCACTTCGCAAAGGATGAGGCAGGGGGATTTTTACATACATTTCAAATAACTCTTAAACGTACCTGAGCATCAGTTTATGTGACCAATGACCTAAGTGTTAACACATCTCAGATTGGGACCCCTGGGTGATGCCTTGTGGCTTTTCCCTAACTCCCAAGAACTTCGCGTCTGGGTCGTAACTTGGAAAATATTTAAATCCTCACACTCTAATCACACATACACTTACCAGGCATGAAAAACAAATTAATAACTCCAACTGACATTGACCCCTGGGTCCATTCCTACCTCGCCCCCTCGGGACTTACCCCTGGGTCATAACTTAGGCAATATTGAGATCCCTACCTTATAACCAAATATACATTTACTAGGCATGAAGAAAATGTATAAATGCAACTGACTCTTGGGTCCATTTCTACCCTCAGGGACATATCCCATGGATCGTAACTTGGAAAACTTTTGAGGTCCCGTCCCAGTACTCATGTATACACTTACTGGGCATCAAAAGACAAATTTAAATATGCAGCCAAAATTGGCCCAGTGGTCCATCCTTACCGCAAAGGACTTAGCCCCAGGGTCATAGCTTGAAAGGCATAAAGATTCCCACTCTATAGCTATGTATATACTTGCTGTGCATGAAAAGACAAATGCATACACCCAATTAATATTTGTCACTGGGCCAGTCTTTACCCAAAGGGACCTACCCAAGAGGGTCAAACGTAGGGTTTGAGGCCAAAGCATGGACGTACAGGGATATGGGTATTACTGACACAAAATTCTAGTTCTAACTGTGACTTGTATTCCTAAGTGTGTAAAACAATTGACTTTTCATACCAAATGACTGATAGTTAAATAATGGCCTTTTAGATAAATGTATGCATTTTGTTTGTAGTTGTTGCTGTTATTGTCAGGTTTCCCTTTTAATATCAAGAGATATGGTTCATTATTCCAGGTTTTGACAGCCTATACCAAAGTTATCTCATCTCAAGACAAAGGTCTGACAGTCATGCCTCAGATGACAATGAAAATGGTGACAGCAAGATGGAACCTTCTGAACTAGAAATCAACGCATATATTGTTCTCACCCACTGGAGAATGTAGGTAAATTGATTTTTGTTTTCATTTTTCTCATCAACATACTTCCATGTTACTTTTGCAAAAATATAAAGTATGTAGTTGCACTTAAAGCAAGTCTGATTTGATTGACATTTCAGTAACCAATTGACATTTCAGTAACCAATTGACATTTCAGTAACCAATTGACATTTCAGTAACCCTGCTTGTTTATGTTACCTGGTTTTTGTTTTAACAGATTGCATTATTAGAAAAGATGATATGAAAGTACACGCTGCACATCCATGCACCGCTGATGGGTAACCTTATTCAAATAATGACCATTTGGCATTACTAAATGCAAAGCCGATGAAACATGCGATTTATGTTATTAAAAAAACATAAGGGATGAAAAATGATTGTACAAAATGTTTGTAAAGTCTGGGCATAACCTTTTGCTGAAAGAAAATGGTAATTCTAGAAATGTTGTAAAATGAAGGGAATGGGGTCATTCGCGTCTGCTACAGGATTGGAATTATTTATTTGCCAAATATTTGCTAGTCTAAAGATAACCAATAAGGTCCTGATAAGGTCCCAAGAGCACTAATAATTGTAATTGTATCATTATTCATGTCATTTTAAGTGCAATTAAGTCTCTTCTTTTCGTGCACACCCTTGAGCATTTTTAATTTCAATAATGTTTGCACTGCAAACGACAAATAGGGGAAAATGATGCCCAAACTGCTGTAGAACTTAACTATATGTGGTGTATTAAATCTCTGGAGATCTGACACAGGGTGCAGCTTGGCAGCAATATACTAGTAGTCTTTGCTATTGTATCATTAATCAAACTTTACACATTTCTTATTTTAAAACTGTGGCATGATTTTCAGGGGTGTGAATGGGAAGTAATGGTCACTCCCCAGCTCTTGAACCAATGTACACCCTGTCGCAAAGAGTCTTAGACTAGATCGCCATTTTGAATGCACTTAAATCTGTGCCCCCAAAATGAACTGTATTCCAGTTTGAAAGCCTAGTTCTAAAGTTGTAATGCAATATGTGATTGTTCAATTTGGCATTAAATATAATTTAGCATCACTTGAACCCTCCAATTAGTATTCTCATTACTTTGATTTAATAGAGTTCTTAAATTTATTCAAGTTGTTTCTCTTTTTCATAACAAGAATTGTATTCACAGGAGTTATTTCTCTAACTAAGACACACAGTACAATCTATTCGCAATACTTTGAATTAATAGAGGTATATTTTTTTATGGTTTTATAATATAGTAATGTTTAGCTAAAAAAAATATTATACTTGGAACTTAAAAGAATACAATACGTGATTGCTGTTAGAATTCAGAAGTGCCCATTAAAACTATATGCATCCATATCGAATCCACAACCCAGCAGGTAAAACATGGAATGTCCGTAACATATAATTGCAATAAAGCATATGGTGTAACAAGACTAAGTACTTTTTCTGTTAAAATGTATGAAAGTATACATGACATTAGCAAACTATGCCTCATCTTGCATTTGTTCTCACTAGTTCTCTCATATTGCAATCACACCACATTGCCCATAGGATGGTCAACAGACAAACCATTCAAGTAAGATATTATGACAGAGTCAGGCATCAATTCTTCACACTATTTCAGTGTTGGCTATATCTATGTACGTCTAAATTGATATTCGTTTCAGGTGTTGAACTTCCTCTTGAGTCTAAAACATGACAGCTGTGCTGTGTAAATTGACTCGTTTTGTTCAGGGTTATTTAAGAGAATATTGCCACCTTTGATCTGATTGATAATTTTTTTCTTCACCACTGCCCCTTTATACGTATACGTAATTTTAACACTCTTAAGTAATTACCTTTTTTATGTGTAATGGTTTTTGGCTTGGAAGTATTTCCTATCTCAAAGCCTATGGTATGATATCTACTGTATGTTACTAAGAATAGTTAGTATTACGAACAAGGCACATTCTATATTTAGGAATTTACGCCTTTTGCCCATGAAAGACCAGTCAAGACATGTAAAGAGTAAGGCTGCAACATTTACACGTGTAAATGGCTTAGTTTATTGTCTATAAACGTTTATAAAATTGGTAAATGTCTAAATGAACAAGCACATGGCTGTCAGTGACGCTGGAACTACCCATTCCAATTAAATAAATATATTTGCACCTCTCAGCTTAAGATGACTGTTTAGTGGGATTTTTCTGCTAATTTTTTTCTTAAAGTATTATGACCGAATGTGGAATCTCAAGGAAACAGCTTTACATATCAAATTCATTTACTGAAAGTGCTTATACAATTTTATTTAAACTACATTATATACCTTTGGAAGACATGTTTGTTAACAGAACATTTGATTAGTTAGATTTAATTTAAAGAAACATCGTGATATATATATATATATATATATATATATATATATATATATATATATATATATATATATATATATTTATAATGACACCATTACAATCGAAGAGGTTAGAGAGTTATAATTCGAACCGATGCCGCGAGTAGCGGTAAGTATCGCCTAGCTCTCATGCACCAGTACCCAAACCCACACGTCCATGCGATTATCCGCCCAAAAGTATGGACCAAGGTCAAGGTGAACGATAACTCACCCATGAGGCAAACGGAATTTGACACTCAGCTATATACACAAATCCACTGGATTTATATTGAGAAATGCTAGGTATATACATTATGTTATATTTTTAAACGGTAGCTCAGTAGAAAAATTCCCTCCCGTCAGGCCTTCTACTATTCTCAAATTTCTATTTACAGGTCAAAATTTAGAACAATGAAAAGTGAAGAATAATTTTCATGGGTTTGCACGGAGCAGTAATGGTTGATCCAAACCCTGCAAACTTTGTCGCAAGGAGAAAATCACAGTAAAGAAAAAATTACATTGAAGATACAGACATTAATTCCAGCGGTAGCAGCCCCCGTTTTTTTGGGGACTCAGACTTTTACAGTGTACACCACCAAATACCCCAACACCAGAAAAGTATGTAGAGTCTCCAACGAACCTGGACACATCACAGTGCATCTCATTTGGGTGGACACATCACGGTGCATCTCATTTGGGTGGACACATCACAGTACATCTCATTTGGGTGGACACCTCACAGTACATCTCATTTGGGTGGACACATCACAGTGCATCTCATTTGGGTGGACACATCACAGTACATCTCATTTGGGTGGACACATCACAGTACATCTCACTTGGGTGGACACATCACAGTACATCTCATTTGGGTGGACACATCACAGTACATCTCATTTGGGAAAGTTCCAGGTTTTACTTCCCCCTTCATACCCATAACTAGTCATAGATACATTCTTGCCAATACAACACTATATAGGAGTAGAGTTTTTTTAAAAATTGCAACAAGATGTTCTTGGAGTTTAATCTGTCACCACACATCTCACATGCTGTCTGTCTGTCTCCTGTCAGACTGATAGTTGTTTCTGATCTCAGGCAGTGGCGGCGCGATTGGGGGGGGGATAGAGGTCGGTAATTGCCCTCAAGTACCTGGCGAGTGGGGCGCCGGGCGTTTTTTTTTTTAAGCTGTAACCGGGGCATAGATGGGTGGAGGGTGGAGGTTAGCAACTGACATAAAAACTGTTCTCTGTGGCAAAGTAGGGACGCCACTAAAGAACATTGCCCTTGGGCGCCTCGGTAGGGGCGTCACTAAAGAACAATGCCCCCGGGCGCCGCGAACTCTGGCGCCGATACTGATCTCGGGTATTCAGCTGGATAATTTACATTAATACACTGTGTTGGTTACAAATAAGTATGTATGGAATAACTTGTGTCTGTGTGTTACATCATCCTCTCTAAGTCATTTCAATTTAAACTGAGCAGGTTACAGAACTTGAATTTATATTTTAGACATGAAAGACCACAATATATTTTGTTGTTTCTAACAAGAATAAAGAAAAAGATATCTCCATCAGGACCATGATCTAGTTAGCATGAAGAATTAAGTTCCAGCATTTTGTTCACATTGGCAATGCTCAAACTTGTACCAAATGTCTAGTCTGTATCATTTGGATTTTTAAAAAGTATAATTAATCGCCCTTGCAAGTGCATTATGCAAGGGCAGATTGGGGGTGACATGTAGGGGAGATTTATTGAAATGTAAGCAAATTATTGCGGCATAATCATATTTAAGGGACTTGTTACGTCACATCGCAAATTCAAATTAAGGTGTGTATACCCTGGTATCTATGAACGTAAAGTGTCAGGCCCACTATCTGCTGATTCATTATGTTGATAAATCATAACATTATTAGAAAAACACATGCTGGTGCATGTATAGTTTGACAGCTACTTCAAGACCATCTGACAAAGTCAACAGAAATTTGATATATTTTCAATTGTATCAGTGAGTCAGGCGTAAAAAGTCAATGGGAGGCATGTACCAGTTTCTCCTGCGTTAAAATATCTTGTAAGCGTTCCTTGAGTTTTATCTTTTGGGTACATGCCTTTTTAATGGCAACTATTTTAAATCAGTGCCACTGGCATTGTGTTCTGCAGATTGAAACATGCTTCCAAATACTGAACATAGGATAGGGATGTACTAATAACAAAACATTTCAGGTTCATTGAAGATGTGTGAGCCTTGTGTATTTATTATTTTTATGAATAATTTGCTATTTTTTATTATTATTTACATTATATTTATTACTGTTTATATTGATTACCCACAGAAAATATTGTACAAAGTATTTGTTTTAATATATTCACACAAATTCGTAGATGGTGTGTTAAGATCTAAGTGTGTGTCTTGCTGATTTTTTTGTGTAATCGGTATTTTCATGAAACTATATGTAGCATGTTATGGTGTTATGGTAATGGCATGATAGTTATCTGACCTACAGATGACCAATCTTTTATAGAGTGTAGGCAGCCATGTTTCAAAGGTTTTGATGTAACTTTTGCGACCACAAGTCCGTAGTTTTAAGTGTAGATTCTGTAAAATCTGGATAGTAAGAGAATATTTTAAAATAGGTTTATACAGAAAATGAGCACACACTGATAGTTATGTAGCAAAAATTAGTACTCACCTTTGCGTAATAGAAAATCCCAGTGAAAAAATTAAAATGTGCATTTTTATGAGATAAAATTGTATTATCATGAGATCATAGTCTGTTATTACTAGATACCATGACATTTTTACAATTCAATCTTTTAAAAGGAAAAAAATATTTGTAACCCCTTAATGGGTTAGATCAATCCACCCATTAGTAACAAGGTCGATATCCTTGCCATACCAATGCGTGTCAACAGTATTACAGAATAAAACTTGATAGGAATGACCTGTTCGATCTTTCCACTCACTGGATGCATCATTTTGCTTGCTTGGTATGGATGTATGGTCTTGTGCGTACTCAGCATGTAAATAGGATACATACAGCTATAGTCACTGCCCTAACATCTGTGCTAATGAAAGGCTTTGATTTGGTGTTTTATGACCAGCAACACTATAAGTTTATTTAGTGCCAAGGTAGTTGCCATCGCAGTAGCTGGTAGGATTCGAACCTGAACCCTTTCGTTTGTGAATCCAGCAAACTAACCATTGAGCCACCGCAGCTCGTACTAATGAAAGGTAAAAATGACGTCATTCTTTTCGAGCTATAATAGTGTCTACTATTGACATTTGACGAGATTTGGATTAACCGTTGGCCATCAATTCAACAGAAATATTGTCTTTTTTCAACATACATGTACACAATTACCGCTGCTTAAAAAAGCATGTTCATTACTCACCAGTTTTTAGATATGTATATTTTCTAAGGGATTGTCATGAATTTTTAGATATGTATATTTGTAAGGAATTGTCACAGATTTTTAGTAATGTATATTTTTTAAGATTCCAATAAATATTTTTTAATAAGTTGTGTCTTGCTTTATGTATGAAATTACCCATTGCTTTTAGCGATTAAGTGATAGTTATATTCATCCACCTTTTGGAAAATAATTGTTCTGCCCTACATCTCTATTTGCTATTGACAAGTGTTCAGGAAGACAAAAAAAAGAAGGGGGGGGGGGCTCAAGTGCAGGAAGCCATGCAATTCTGTTTGAGATCTAAAAGTGCAGGCACGTTACATTTGGGAAGATTTTGTAGATTCCATAGGTACACATCAAGTGTTTAATTTACTCTGAACTAATTTCACTGGTTATTTATCAGTCTCACTGTAGAAACTTGCAAGTATATTTTGAACAAACAGTGCTAAGACATAGTAATCTCAATCTTTCTCATATAATGAGGATGATTTTACTGTCTTGTTTTAATGTGTCTGGTAATTTGTAAGCTCCGGTGTGCAAGGGAAAAGATGGCGCACGTCAACTTTACCGGATGCATTGCTTAGAAAACCATTTGACAAATGTTGGAGATCAAATACTGCGCCATATGATCGCAGTTATCTTTCTGAAGCAACCCACATTTTTTTAATTAAAAATGCACTAATGTTAGGTGTGGCCGGGAAGCAGAAGATTACCTGGAAAAGCTATAAATGTTAAAATTTCGGTAAGTCCTTGTCAGTAAAATATTTTTATACAAGTACTGCCATTATAACCCTCTACCCTCTCTCTCTCTCTCTCTCTCTCTCTCTCTCTCTCTCTCTCTCTCTCTCTCTCTCTCTCTCTCTCTCTCTCCAATCAATTCCTTCCTGTATAAGAGTTTGAAGTAGCCAGTTGCCTAGCAACAATTGCAATATTAACCTCTCAGATGGGGAGGGGTGAGCTCAGATCTGTGAAGAATTACTTTTGGCACAAGGTACTACTAAGTTTGTTCATCGGAACAGGAATAGCAGCCTTTGTCAGCAGCATTTACAGAACACGCACAATTGGACAGGGTACTTGTGTTGAAAGTGAGGAGGGAGGAGACACTCGATACCGTACTTAATATTTTGAAATCAGGTCATTGGCTGTAATGCCAACATGAAATTTTCAGTTTCATATTTTAGTTACATTTCTTGGGGTGGGTGGGTATTGGAAGCAAGTTTAATACTATCGTTGTAGGACTAGGCTACATGTACCATGTTAACAACAGAAGAGAAACCAACAAATTACTTATGTGTGTATGTGTCTGTGTGTGTGCGTGCGTGTGTGACTGTGTTAATTAACTGGTCAATTTTTAAACACTTTTGACAAGTATATGTGATCCTTTTGGACTTCCACAGGAATTTCCACATTTTAATTTTTTTATAAAAGTCACTGGAATATTGAACTTGCCCTTGGGAAATATGAGCTTGCCCCAAACATAATATCCCAACATGAGTGAAAAACGAAGATAAAATATGTGTTATTTAAAGGAAATCACGTCATATTTATTTTAACTTTCATTTTCGTTTTATCTTTATTGGCACCTTAGAACTATATGCCGATAATTAAAGTTATAAAAAAAATATATATGTAAATAATACATGTAGATAAATATGTAGATGAGAAAGAGTTAGAATGCAGATATAGAAGAGCACAAACATGTATATAGACTGATAAATGGATAAGTAGGAAAGGGTTTGGATATAGCTAGAGTTTTAAGAGAGAGAGAGAGAGAGATTGAGAGAAATTTAATAAGCCAGCCTTAGACTCGTCTATTAAATTGTTGCTTTCTGTACAACCGTTTATTCAAATTAGATGCGAATAATTTTTACACAGTGCATTTATTAGAGAAATTCACCATTTAATTGCTTGGATCATTCATACTCCCATGCCTAAATGTCGGACATATGAAGTTCACAAGTTTCAAATATTGCATTAAAAAGCACCTTAAGACATGAAGCCAATGCATGGTAAAGTCCACTGGTAACAAAGGACCGGAATCTTGTCGTTGGAACCTTGGGTTTTATTTTTCAAAGAGAGAACGCTATAAATTGTTTCTTGAACATAGGGGCTCGTATTGTTGCTTAAAATTTACCTATCGGTCATACATATACTATACAAAACTAGCAACAATACGAGCCCCTGTGATTTGTAATTGGTTTATTCAATTAAAAACTGCCAGCCACATTTCTTATAGTACTTCCATCGTTATCCATTTTTTCTTTTTAAATCTCTTTTAGACATTAAAAATAAACGAACATAGTCTAAGCAGTGATTTTCAATAGATCTGAAAATTGGAGGATTTCATCTCTGTCATCAATACGCAAGATTGATGTAAAGGGAAACAACTCTGTGGAGACTACAAATAATCTGCGTGTGTGTGTGTTTGTGTAGAATGACATGTGAATTCGCATGCTAGAAAAATACCATATTTTTAAGGTCCCTCTTTTAATACGAGGTCCATTCTTCGCATACTGGCACCTAGCCGGATATTCGCCAGCCCAAAAAGTACTGTTTGGGAAGTAACACTAAAATTACCTTCGAGCCTCTTTCAGAAAGTCCATGTTATGCGATTTGCATCGTAAAGAGACGATGGTGGTATTCCCAATATATTGTTAAAAGATTTGGATGCCTCGGTTTTCGCTCACGGAAGTGTTTAATATTCATTACATTTTATAACCAGTCAATCACTAATCCTTGTGGGCAACAGCCGATGTTTCAGAATGAAAGGTCATTTCTCTTTCTAAAACTCGAGAGCGGTTGCTTGTGCTTGAATAAAAAATTTCTTTAAGAACGGTTAGTCAGTTTGAGAGAGGAGGTTAGTTACGAATTCTGGAAGCATTCATAAACGGTTCTGAATTGTCATTTTCTATAATATCTTTTTCAAAATATTTCGGTGGCGATGTACATCAAGTCGTACTTGAATCAAGTTCAAAATGGCATGCCGTGGAATTACATGTTTCCGTAAGTATTAGAAATGAATTGTTAGATGTTGCGATGTATTTTATGGAAATACAAATTTTGAAGTAATGGCATACCCTTTAGATTAATATAATGGCAACCGAAATCTGTAATCTATTTGAATTATTCTCGAAGTGATCCGCCTACAGAAAGACAGTCATGCCACTGTTGTGACCTGTTTTCCCCTCTGTTACAAACTCCGTGACCTATTTTTGTGAATGATGAAGATTCGTTCAGTAAAATTTTCCTGCATTTTTATAATAGTTCAGTATTTTTGTGCATTTAATCTATTTTTTAAAAATGGCCCATCCAGTGTTTTTCTGCAAGACATGACGGTTACCGAGTGTTACCAACTGTTTTGGCTCTTTTCATGTTCGGCCCCCCATCAATTTCCGCCTTTGTCAAGTTCGGCCCTGGTCGATGACAATGTGCCTCTTCCGACGGAAAAATATTTCATTTGGAATTGGAATCATTTATTGTACTGTCTTACCATTTTTGTAACGGAATATTTATATCCAAAAATCTGAAACTCAGCGACGGCTGCTATTCTTTCTTGTAGTTGCTGTTGCTGTTGTTGTTGTTATTGCGGTGGTGGTGTTTTTTATTTCATTTTGTTATTATTATTATTGTTATTATTATTATTATTATTATTATTATTGTTATTATTATTATTATTATTATTATTATTATTATTATTATTATTATTGTCAAACTCGAGTCAATCAGAGTTTTATCTAATGAAGTAGTATAACTTTATTTCTACTGAATTTCAGTACAGTTTTTAAAGTCTTTCATATTTTTTCATAAACAGATCTTATTTTTCAAGAAATTGCTATTTTCTAATTTTATTTTTAAATATAATATGTAAGTATTGATTTGATACATATTACAAAATGATAATTATAAAACACCTGTCTATCATCCAGGGCTTGTTCACTTCAACTTCTTTAAGTACACATTTTTTTTTTTTTAAATCCTCTTCTCAATTAGGGATGCACTTTAGAATTTTGTTTTCCTCTGTGCACGCGCTCAGTCAGTACCCTGTGAGTAGATTATACTATTATATTTCTAAACAGTCATTTCAAATAATTTAAAGCGGTATCTTCAAAAGGATTTGTACTCAATTTAGAGATATAGACAACAATATAATTTCAAGCAATGCTGCAAATACATCTAATTCAATAAAAACTTATTTTTATTCTTTTTCATAGCTTCTAAAAAAATAATTTTAAAAGGTGTTTGAAATAGTACGCAATTATTGAAATATGAAAACCATTTTTTCTTTCTTCACAAAGTACATTTCTTTAGTTGTGCAAATGTTGTTTGGGAGGTTTCTAGTCCGGTCTATCTATTTATCTATCTATCTATCAATCATGTTCACGTTATTTTTTAAAACAATTGCTCGATGAATTGATACACGCACAATATTGAATCAAATGTAAGAAATGTTGTTATTATTCGAAAACATAAGAAAACGACTATATGAAGATAAGCAGTATCGTGTTGTTTATATTGACAATATTTTGCAAACAAGGATAAAACGCACCAAGCGACTGAAACTTTCAAATGAGCGAATGATGCGGGATCTGATGGAACAGCCGGATGTAGCCATGAAATTCGAAATGGTGACAGGAAGTAGGGTTGTCTTATTCCACGTGGATTTATAAGTTGTCAAACATGGGATTTGATCTGGAAATATTCTGTACATATCGCCAAAAGGCCCCTTCAACTGACGTAACTCAGGAGCCGCGAGATATATCGGTAAGTGTTTCAAATGTACAGTGATATGTTGCGGACAAAGCTGCGTCAGTTTCATGATTTAATGAGCAACTGAGATGAGACCGTCCATCAGTATCGATACCGGTTTGTGGGATGATTTATCGGACATGGCTTACTAAAGTCTACTTTCACAGATTGTTGAATGAAGATTTGCGGCTTGGGCATTTTTTTTTTAAATTTGAGTGTTAATAAAATGTAATTTATTGCATGATGATGATACAATGTTTTTAAGGCAAATAACAGAGTTTAAAACTAAATATCCATCAATTTTATTAGTACCGTCAAACTGTGGCAATTATGATTGTGCAATACTCTCTCTATTGGCTGGTCGACTTGACCCTTTCTTGGCGTGGACGAAATTACATTGGATATACGTGATCTGTCTTTTACAATGTAATATTTACGATATAATATCGCTGGTATTTCACATGACAAAATAAAAATTCCGAATGTTAGAAGAAATGTTTGAACTGTTTAAAAATTCCGATTCTGAAAAATAGCGGAAACTCGAATTTCTCTGGGAAAAATAAACTTAATTTTTTCAATAATTTTCCGTGTTCGTAGCTTTGAAGGATTCGAATTTGTACAAATGTTACAGTATATAATCAGGATGCACAAATAGTATTGCATTTTCAGACAATAAGACAAAACGGCCATGGTACCGATTGCAATCCTATCTGTTTCGTTTTGTTTAGATAATATAAACAAAGTACCGAAAAACGGTGAGTATTTATTTTTCTAAGACAAAGATTTAGTGTGAGAATAAAAAAAGAAAGAAAGAAAATGATATTTTTAATTGAATTTGAATTCGTTTCTCTGACATATTGTTAAGACACTATCAACTGAACTAATATGAACACAGGGTACAGCGTGGAAAATTCATCATCATTAGAGCATTAGAAGTTACCATATACGTTTATCATTTGTTTAAAAAGTAATGTTTTCGTGTATAGCACAACGGAGTACATCCTTAATTTATCCTTACCAAAAAAATGTTGAACTGTCTAATTTTTCTGAGCAAAATTCTGGAGGTGCTCATTTGATTTCTGTGGTAAATACTATTTTTAAACATGAAAACAAACACTATCCAAAAACGAAATTTGAACAAACTTCCTTATTTTTTTCTGAGCTCAAACTAAAGCAGCAACCTCCCTTTTGTTATATTTTGAAAATTCTGAAACAATTTTATGCCAAATATACGAGAAAAATTTATCGTTTCAATATTACATTTTGGAGTCCAAAAAGCGGCCTCTCTTGGTACAAAATGCCAATTAGGTTCGGCCTTGTACTTTGATTGAAACGTGAATTATCATACACTTAAGGTTTATCTACATAACCATAAAACAATTCAGTAGATATATAAACGATTTTATACCAATATACATCTTAGATAAAAAAAATTTTTAATAAAATTAGTCAAATTATTTGTATCTTTTGCGAGCCTTGGCGAGCGAAATATTGAAATTTTTCAACGAGTAGATTAGAGTTCATTAAACTTGGTAATATCAGCCAATATGGACAGGATTTCAAGATGGCAAGATGGTGCGCGTATAAAACTTTCAAAAGCTACAATTTACAGAGCAGAACGTACATTATAGTAGGTCTTAGGGTTCCCCCCCCCCCCCCTTTGAAGGCTAATGCTAACTGCCACAATGCTGTAAATTTGATGTTAAACTGTCACCCGTAGAAGACCGTACGCTTTTATAACTTTATGACACTTAATGCACATTGTATTTACTGTGGGTGTTTGCTTTTATGTGTCTTTGGTGCAGAATCGGGAGAAATAAATTCAGTACAGGTGGGTGGAGTATGGTACTCTGATTGTGAAGAAATGGCTAACAATTATGGTACTAGTGATGTCCCATTTTTTTCAGTTAAGTATCCTGTAACACTTAGCAGTGAGTGTGTGAAGGAATAACTTATAATAAAAATAATTCCATACCTTTTGGTGAACAGATTTCGATGCAGTGTACAACAATATGGAGTCTGCATGAAGTGAACAAGAAATGTCACAGACACTTATGAATAATCCATTTAGTGAGAAGTGGATTTTGTATAAAACTTGGAGAAATTGAACATGAACTGTTTTTCTGCACATACTGTTTGCAAGTAAATGGATTTTTTGACAGTCCTGAACAACCTTGACAGTAGTTCCTTAAAAAAGATAGGAAAGCCTGTACATGCCACAAGTTGCATTTTATGATGAAGATAACGACACAATTGTACATATATTTTGGTAATAATAATAATGACACAATTTTCAGTCCCAAACATCATGATAATCTCCAAAATGAACAGTCTGGAATATTTTCATGTTCTCCGCTCACATGTATTCTGTACATACACGTGACACACCTTAGAATCCATTGTAGGAAAGCAGGTCATATTCACCGTCACCACGCATGTTGCGCAATACTTAGTTTAACATTCACGATTATATTATTGACAATCGCAACATCCAACAGAATTAAACGAAGTACCTTCTTCTAAAATATGCAACTGCTCGTATATCTTAACTGATCAATTTGTAATTTTGTTAATTTTTGTTGTTGTTGTTTTTTGTTTTTTTTTTGTTTAATTGAAACCACACTCCTGCTTTACGGGAAGTACCTTCTCACACACTAACAGAAACACATACCACAACTACAATAGTTCTCATACTTACAAGCAAATTCGATATATATATATATATATATATATATATATATATATATATATATATATATATATATATCCCATTTATGCATGCATATAAGGTTTATTAAGAATTATTAGCTAATGTCAAGTGCTTTTTATTATCTTTAGACGGGTATTAAGAACGAAGGAATAATAATACCCGAAAATATAAACTTCGGCGGATTAATATTTACAGAACTAAAGAAGAGAGGAAAAGAAGTAAAATGTAAACAAGCAAATAAGTCATTTCAAAGTACGTATTTCAGGAATGTTTAGGAATTTTCTTCACTATTAACAGTACATGACCATAACTGTACTTTCAATATGGAAAGTTTGATCGCCATCGGGTTACAGGTATGCGTGTAATATGAATGTCAGACATGGGACTGGGTTGACTGAAAGAAGACCAATATGGCAGCCCCCATTACATGGCATCCTGATGTATGCCACATGCATTGTTCGCGTTATAATTTAACAAGGAGTGGATGTGGGGGCAGGGGAGTCCACATAGTAGCTTTAAAATGCATGTACTTTATTTAATTTATACCTGTTTAATATCGGTAGAATTATTAGGCAACTTGTATGAATTCGACTTTTTTATTTCATCTGAAAAATTGGTAAAAGTGTACAGTTCCACTCTCCCTGTTCGATAAATGAACGTGTAATCCTTTAATTCATCCTTTATTTAATGTTATGATAAATTTGTTTAGTCTACATGTACATGTAGCATTGCCGTGTCTGACGCAAAATTATGACCCTCCGGTGGAATTTTCCTATCTTACACCAATGCATATAAAGGATTGTATTGATTTACACGCAATAGTTTGATTGTCTGGCGAACTTGACATCTATGCACAATAGATTGACTGTCAACCAGTCAATCAAAGTAATGAACATGTCATTGGGACGGCAAAATTAGCTTCGGTAGATACTTGAGCGAATTCATCCTCGTTGTATACCGTCTGGCACTTAGACAGCTCTTGTATAATCCTGACTCCTGAAAACAGTAAATACCTATTTTCATGTGATTTAAAACTTTGAATGCTTAGTTGATCCCAACATGTCAAACGTTGCAATTTTCTGTAATAAAATATTGTATGTGAATGCATTCATTCAACATGTACAATGAATATTATATAACAATCAAAAGAAAGAAAATAGATTGATTATGAAAAATATTTGTTGCATGTATATAACGAAACGTATTGAATATAAGTTGGAAGTATTGAATAAACTATCATATTTATTACAGACAAACACCAAAAATTTAATGCAAATGAACTTTATTGAATTTAATTTAATATTGCTACGGTTGGCATGCCATAAGTCAATGTATGCTTTGTTCATTTCACATATTACATTCTATTATCAGTCTGGTCACCGGTACAATTGTTAACTTCCGGCCGCACAGGTATATGAAAAACATGCGTTTTTCTTCTTTTTGCTCTTGTGGAAAACACATCACCGCATTAAGGCCTCGAACTCAACGGCCAGACTGAGACATTTTAAATTTAAACCAGCCTTTTAACCCACTCCACAATCGGCACTCACATAACAAATCAAGTTATTTTTGTTTTGTTTATTTATTGGCAATCTATCTGTCTATCTGTCTATATTGTCTCTCTCATACATCAAATAAATGATGTGCATATATGACCTCGAAATGTAGGTTCTTCTATGTACTGTACATTTTATACCTGTTCTGTATCATATGGATTTTTCGTAATTGTTGCGAATATAGCGACGGATAGGCCTACTCTAGAATTGCGGATTCTAGTCATAATTGAAATTACATTACTAAACTTACCATTTTTACAAATTTCTCCATTTAATGCTCACTTTGCTTTTATGTATGTGTGGTAATTAAAAATACTGCATGCTCAGGAATTTTTCCTTTTAAATTTCTACTGATTTCTGATAGATTAGAACTGAGACTAAAATAGAGGTTATATACTGTCCCAGATTTTATCTCAATGCGGACTTTCTTTTTATCTAACTACAGACTGAAAATAAGATTCGTGCTTAAGTCAGTGTGGACACACTGTTTAATTCTTAATATCCTCATATCCAGGAGAGAGAGAGAGAGGGGGGGGGGAAGGAGGGGGGACTCAACCACACAGGTGCTTGTGCATCACTTTTGATGTAAGCATTTTGCTGTAAAATAGAACGAGATCCTCTTTGATCTGCAAATACCTAGGCAGTCAAGTTAGTTTTGTTTTGTGTCTTTATTGGCAATCTATCTATCTATCTGTCTGTCTCATATATAAAATAAAGGATGTGCATATTTATGAGATAGCTCCATTTCACAGTCAATGATTTCCTTTAATTCATTTTCTTCTTTGGCTCTCTCCTAGTTGAAAATATATCTAACAAAATTATCGGTGTTTATTTCCACCCTAGCATCTGCTTCTCTTTTCACAAATTTTTGGGTTCGATTAGAAATGTTAGTATAAGTGCTTACATTTAAAATTATTATATATTCGTTATGCCCACGTGAAAAACAGCACTTACGAAATAGGGAAAAGACGCATATATTGAGGCGTGATTTTCCAAACCACCTGTAATATGAAAATCTTCACATTTCCACCAGTCTCATATTAATCATACCGAATGTCAAGTGTGTGTGTGTGTGTGTGTGTTTGTGTGTGTGTGTGTGTGATAGAGAGAGACCATAACTTTCTAGCATGTTTGATGTTGATAATTAAGTTTTTCTGTGTAGCTTCACTTCATATATTCATCACACACACACACACACACACACACACACACACACACACACACACACACACACGTTTAGTATAGAATTTGTAACTTACAACAATTATTCATGTGTAATCTTTGCAAAAAAAGAATGAAAAAAATGAAAACAGTACACATAGATTCTCGCATCAGTGCTTCTATCACCGACTAAAATCAATCAGCGGTAACATTGCTGTCAAACTGACACGAGTGACCGATTGAATGAAGGTGTGTGTGTTTGGGGTATATGGATGCAATGAGGGAGATTGGTCAAGGGTTTACAAATGTTTTGCCTAAGCATGATCGTGTAGAAGAAACCATAATTGACAGACTCGACGGCAAGCATACGTACAGGCAGGCAGGGTCGGACGGACGGAGGTTTTCAAAATAACCATGTAGTCTCCTCAGGAAATAATCAATAATAATGATAGACAACATAATAATTATTTCTTTTGTTTTCAGACAATTTTGGACGGATACCAATGAACCAACGCACAAGACACAGATTTAAAAAGGGAAAACACGGTGCCAGTATTGTTAATTGCATTACAAGAGTTACCTCCATTATATTAACCGTACTTTAATTAATTGGGTATCAGGAACTAATGATCGATCATGAACTTTTTTTTCTTTCCGATTTCCAACAGTACAAATTTTCTTACGAAAATAACAATTCAGCAAGAGCAAATTCGACGGCTTCATCGCAAATCCTCACACTATTCACATACTGCTTAATTTGTGAGAATGTAATTTTTTTTAAACCTTCAACAATTCCACTCCACTCCATCCAACCCATTCCCTTCCAGGTAGATATATTTAGTGTCCTCTTATTATGACCACATATGTAGGTAGGTAAAGGTAGCATTAAACGTTTTCAGCTACGACCACAGTCAAGGATGTACCACTTAACTTTGAAGTCACCATTATCAAAATAAAACTCCATCACACACGAACATGTGTGGGTTTTTAAACTCGTCAGAGAATGGAGAAACCGAATCAGTAACAGGATTGGCACAACAAGCTGATCCTTCTATGGTTACCCCCCTTTTAAGTCACACCACCACCACCCCATCTCATGGCGTAGATATTCCCAACACTCGCGACGTGTAAAGAACCTATATATTGAACACAATCGGATATATAAGACGGATTTACTGGGCGGTGACAGTTATATCCCAAATATTACTTTAATCAAGAGGAAAGTGGACCATGAACGGACCAATTTCCCACAAAATCAAACACTATACAAATTATGGTAAACACATAAAACCAGAGCTAGGAGAACTTGATGACCAAAACTTAATCTCGAGCCCGACTAGTACAAATGTGTTGATGCAACAGAATTGTTCCCTTGTGCATACACCACAAATGACGCATTCTTGACACCACTGTAGATAACGAGGGAGAAACATGTAGATAAAGCAGGTCCGCCAACAGAAATTCCGGGCCTCTGGGTAGAGCAGTCATGGGCACCAAAACTAGTTTTATATTTTGTATATAAAAACGTGTGTACCGTTTTGCATATAAAACCTGAGAAATATACCATGACTTAGACTCTTGCAAGGAACAAATTTTAATATTTACTGCAAAGATGAAATTATTTTTTATAACCGAGTTGAATCGCCAGACCCCTGGGCAACCCCCCACCCCACCCCACCCCCCACCCCTTCTCGTCGGGCCTGAGAGAAAGTATGGATGTCTTTACAATCAAAACTTTACCGGATGGCCAATCATACGAAACTGTATAAAGCTACCAAGTACCAATACTTTCCGTAAAGGATGTGTAATGATGATGAAGAATGTCACTTTCTTCATGAAAAAGTGCATAATGACACGTCGATGCAAACCTTTCACGAAAAAAGTTACTACTGTCACGAAAAGCTGCTTATTTTGTGACAAAAGTGGCGTTTTCATAAAGAACGTCACTTTCTTCGCGAAAAAGTGTCTTTACACGTCGATGCAAACCTTTCACAAAAACACTGCTCCTCTATCAAAGTCACATTTCCTTTCTTTCGTAAAAGATTTCCTTCCTTAAAAAAAAAAATTAAAAAAAATACGTTTATGATATGTACGGACCTAGACAAATAGATAGAATTTTGTTCCATTACTGACATAAAATTGTTGTGAACACATTTTCCAATGTTGGTGGGAATCGTGTCATATATTGTGTCCATAACGCTTTTCATACTGAGATTTAATTGCTCCGTGTCAAAATTTCGATAGGTATTTCAGATATTTTTGACGTAAATCTACCCGAAATCGATATGAGAAAGCACACTTGTTTGGTCTAAGTGGCAAACTGAACATCGGTGCAATACTAAATTACAACCTCATATGGGCGTAGGAGGGGAATGCTGTTTTTTTCAGTTGGTTAGGAAGGTGTCAATCGCTGGCGTGCACATTTGCGAGACCTTGCGATGTCAACCTACGATGCAGTCAGAAATTTCAAACATTTCTTAATGGGATTCAATTCAGAGGATCTGCATTGAGGAAATTTGGGAAATAACTTTAACTGCGAAGCATTAGGCATATAAAACTTATTTCGATCGTATATATATGTAGGTTCATTGTTCAATAAACGTTTAATAGAGGGAACTTACAATCATACTAATTTGTACACTCTGGGCATACAAATGATTATGAAAATGTACCTATGATCACTAGAGCATATAAAGTGGTCATTGTCTCCTTCTTTTAACGACAGTAATTAGTATTGCTAAAGCAACCCCCTGCCAAGTATTATTATTATTATTTAATATTATTTCTTTTCTTACCAAACAGTGAATTAAATATAGCGGATCCTTCAAGCTTCGTGAATATCTAAGGTTTGTGTCACGTTTAAGTATTGAGTTTAGTTATTGATTATAGTACTGAGTATCTCTAGACGTTCAAGTATTGAGTATCCCTAGACGTTTAAGTGTTGGATATCTCTAGATGTTTAAGTGTTGGATATCTCTAGATGTTTAAGTGTTTGATATCTCCAGATGTTTAAGTGTTGGATATCTCTAGACGTTTAAGTGTTGGATATCTCTAGATGTTTAAGTGTTGGATATCTCTAGATGTTTAAGTGTTGGATATCTCCAGATGTTTAAGTGTTGGATATCTCTAGATGTTTAAGTGTTGGATATCTCTATATGTTTCAGTGTTGGATATCTCTAGACGTTTAAGTGTTGGATATCTCTAGATGTTTAAGTGTTGGATATCTCTAGATGTTTAAGGGTTGGATATCTCTAGATGTTTAAGTATTGAGTATCTCTAGACGTTCAAGTATTGAGTATCCCTAGACGTTTAAGTGTTTGATATCCCTAGACGTTTAAGTGTTGGATATCTCTAGATGTTTAAGTATTGAGTATCTCTAGATGTTCAAGTATCCCTATCCCTAGACGTTCAATTATTGAGTATCCCTGGATGTTTAAGTGTCGAGTATCCCTAGACGTTTAAGTGTTGGGTATCTCTAGATGTTTAAGTATTGAGTATCTATAGACTGTAGCGTACTAACGGGGGGGGGGGGGGGACGGGGCGGTTGCCCCAGGCGCCTGAGGTCTTGGGGCCATCATCGTCGCCCCTGGTGCCATTTACCCTTAGTACGCCACTGTCTCTAAATGTTTAAGTACTGAGTATCTCTAGATGTTTAAGTATTGGGAATCTCTAGACGTTCAAGTATTGAGTATCTCTAGATTTTTAAATGTTGGGTATCTCTAGACGTTTAAGTATTGAGTATCTCTAGACATTCATGTATTGAGTATCTCTAGATGTTTAAGTATTGAGTATCTCTATAATTCAAATGTTGAGTATCTCTAAATGTTTAAGTATTGGGTATCTCTAGACGTTCAGGTATTGAGTATCTCTAGATGTTTAAGTGTTGGGTATCTCTAGATGTTTAAGTACTGAGTATCTCTAGATGTTTAAGTAGTGGGTATCTCTAGATGTTGAAGTATTGAGTATCTCTAGAATTCAATTGTTGAGTATCTCTAAATGTTTAAGTATTGGGTATCTCTAGAATTCGAATATTGAGTATCTCTAGATGTTTAAGTGTTGGGTATCTCTAGACGTTCAAGTATTGAGTATCTCTAGATTATTAAATGTTCGGTATCTCTAGATGTTTAAGTGTTGGGTATCCCTAGATGTTTAAGTATTGAGTATCTCTAGATGTTTAAGTATTGGGTATCTCTAAATGATTAAGTACTTAGTATTTCTAGATGTTCAAATATTGAGTATCTCTAGACGTTCAAGTATTGAGTATCTCTAAATGTTTAAGTATTGGGTATCTCTAGACGTTCAAGTATTGAGTATCTCTAGATGTTTAAGTGTTGGGTATCCCTAGATGTTTAAGTATTGAGTATCTCTAGACGTTCAAGTATTGGGTTTCTCTAAATGATTAAGTACTTAGTATCTCTAGATGTTCAAATATTGAGTATCTCTAGATGTTTATGTATTGGGTATCTCTAGACGCTCAAGTATTGAGTATCTCTAGATGTTTAAGTGTTGGGTATCTCTATGCGTTCAAGTATTGAGTATCTCTAGACGTTCAAGTATTGAGTATCTCTAGACGTTTAAGTGTCGGTTATCTCTAGATGCTCAATCGTTAGTAATTGACATTTGGTCTGTGTTCAACATGTAAGTGGGAACCAAAAAATATACATATGCACAAAGGTCACATCGTTATGATTTATTGTGTATTTTTGCCATATAACTTCAAAAATAATTAATGAGCACAACAGAAACAATACATAATAATTAATCTAACTGATAGGAGTACCTAGATTACATTATTGTAGTTACAAAAAGGTAACAACATTGTATCCCCTGCAACTAGAACAAACAATTTTTTAAAAAAAATATTTTTTTGTTGTTTTGTTTTGTTTGGTTTTTTGGTTTCCAAAAACTTCATCAAAATTTGACTAAGTCCAAAACATTTCAAAGCTATCTTGAAACAACCCCTATAAAATGTACAGGAGAGTACGTGCACAGATGTCTGCACACCATAATGGTAATGTATTCAAACCATAGTGGTCACTGACGTTACCAGTGATCGATAAACCTCAACTTTACAATTACACGTTTAAGGGGTCAGGTCAGTAATTGTTGTTATTGTTTTGGTGACGTTTTGGAAACTAAAAAAAATAAAATAAAAAATAAATTGCTTCTTCTAGTTGCAGTTGATTCAATATTTATTGATCTATTTATAATTACAATAATGTTTTCTTAGTAAGAGTTGGAATTAATTAAAATTTTAAAGTTTCTGATGTGCACATTCATTATTTTTTAAGTCATATGACTAAAATACATGCTGTAATGATCTAAAAGAAGGCATAAACCTTAAACGTACCAAACAGTTTATTTATTATGCTGAAACTCCGAAAGTAATTATAAAAATATGCTAGTACATCGTAAAAAGATAAATAAATACAATATTGCACTCTCTAATTCTTAATGCCCATATATGTGAAAACTACTATACATGTCTGATATTTGTACGGTAGCTGTGGATGAAATGTGTAATCAGTAAGGGGGATTAGGCGATTTATTTATTTTGTTATGTGTTGCAGCAAGTAGGGAAAACCTATAATATTAGGACACGTTACCGGATGAGTGGTGAACGGTTCCTTTATGTTTCTGCTTGTAGTTGTAAAGATGCTAATATTTTACCCTAACTTTATGGCTTAAATATGAAAATCAGCAAATATTTCCCTATTCGAAACATTTATTTCAAACAATATGCATGGATGATATTAGTACAAATTGTGTATTCACTGGCAATCATTGAAGTAACGAATGTGTTGTCTCCTTCATTAATGTCCTATATGTATTTGTATAACTTTTCTGCTTTGTTTTCTTTCTTTTTTATTTCCTGATGCTCATTGGTGGGCCCAGATTGGTAAATGAAATTTGTGTATATTGTATCTTGTTATCTTGTATGAACTTAAGTTCTGATGCGGAGAGTAGATTCTACCCCCACCCCTCTAATCATCATACATACCTGAATTAGCATCTCATTTTGAGAGGCAAAATCTCAGTCTTAGCTTTCACAGAAATTTCTCGCAGAGAAATAAATTTGTTATGCTAACATTTTCTCCTCACACACACACACACACACACACACACACACACACACACATATATATATATATATATATATATATATATATATATATATATATATATATATATATATATATATATATATATATATATATATATATAAATTCCATGAGATAAAAAGAGACAGTACCGAGGTTGAGGAGCCCTGTGCTCACTGTCTTACAACAATGCATATATACGTACGGTATACAATATATGTCGACATTTGTCTGTGTGTGTGTGTCTGTCTGTGTGTGTGTCTGTGTGTGTGTGTGTGAGAGAGAGAGAAAGAGAGAGAGAGTCTGCATAATTGTCTTACTTAAAAGTCGCATACTTTCTATCATGACTTACAAAAAACTGAAATATATGTCAGTTGTTGAGAATATATGAACTCTGAACTTTACCAAACAATAGCTTCTTACGTCACGAAAAACCAACCTATATTCTTAAATATTTACATATGGTAAATTTTATTGATTTATGGAATGTAACTAAATGCCGCTTACTAAACGTACATTGTTTAATGCTTTCCTAATGAGACGCAGCTTAATTTAAGCTTCATTAACTTGAAGATGAACTAATTAAGAATCCTTGTGTACATTTTTGTGTGTGTAAACATCATGCAATTTTAATTTACCCACGTCTTCTTGATCCCATACAATTTTTTTATTTTTTATTTTTTCTAAATTGTGTGCATTTCAGATCAATCAAGGTGCTTGGACGACATTATCTCAGAAAATTACTAAAATCGCAAAAACTGTTGCCGACTCTTCCAGACTGAAGCTTGGAAAATATAACACAAATGTATTATTGAAGCTTTTATTTAACAAATAAAGCAAAAAGTTACAAATAAAAGTTACCAATGAAGTAAAACGCAAATGTTAAAAAAGAACTATACAACAACGGCAAAAATAAAACAAATATGGCCTTGATATAGAAAGCTTTTTTTTTTTAAAAAAAAAAATCTTATATTTGAATATGATGCGTCACCATCAGGCGACACCAACAACATCATCATCAACTACAACAACAACAACAACAATAATATAATAATAATAATAATAATAATAATAATAATAATAATGGTGATAATGACGATGGCGATGATTTTTCTTTCTTATGTATTGATTTTCGTTTCCTTCTTTTTGATACAAGCAATTTCGAAAAAAGAAAGAAGAAGAAGAAAAAAAAAAAAAGAAAACATTGGAGATGAATGTTTCTCGCAGATAAACAAATTTTAGAATATTTACCAGCTGCGCAGTCGGGTGTAACAGAATGTTAGAGTTATCGCTCTTGTCTATGTAGATGTCCTAATTGTCAGTCTTCCGTTCTGCCTAGGACGAGCACAATGTTTCTCCAAACTTTGTTCTGTATTTCGGCTATTCTCTTCGTAAATGCAACCTTGCCAAAGATAAAATTTGAATATAAATACAGTTTTAAAGGGCCACATCTGGTACAGGCAGATCGGTCGATTCCTTTCTGGGAATATACTGGAGGTAAGTGAGTTCAAGGTGCTTCACAATCTCGGTTGGCCAATCTTTGGTACACGTGTAACATGCCGGCAAACCATATGGCGTTGTTTACAAAATGAATTGAAGACTCTGCAGTGTTTTGTTGCTTTGATAGTTTTCAGTGACTATATCGGTAGCACATAAAAACCGATTGCTTGAAAAATAAAACGTTATGTTGTAGAATTTCTCATTGTATCAGCTGCATTCTCATTTCCTTGTTAACTAACGTAGATCTATTGCCAGGGCTTATTTTTTTTTTTTTTTTTTTTTAAAAAATGTGCAGCTTTTAAAATTATGTGTTACGACAATATTCGACGTAAGTTAGGTCACGGGATTTCCAAAACTTGGCATTTACTTTGAATTTCAGCAATATTTGAGAATCTTGTATTTTTGCAGCAAGCAGTAGTAAACTTATATTATTAGCTGTGTGCTAGACAAAGTGCTAGATTTGATATTTTTTAAATAACTAAACTACCAAACAACACGTCCAAATACAAAAATGGTAAAACTATTTGCACTCAAGATAGTCATCAGATCTTAAAGATATTGTGAAGCCCATATATTTGTATCAGTGCTTTGAATGTATCGACTGTGTCAACAGTGACTGCCTCCACAGAAGATATTCCTGCTGAACTTGAGTTTGAGGATATAATAAGTATTGATTGGACTCTGTTGTGGTTTGAATAGAATAAAAGAAAAGGTTGGGAATTTGTATAATTCTACAGCCAATGAATATCCAGACCTCTGATGGATATAAAGCAACATAGTGATAGACAACTTTGTATAAAAATATCAAGTGAACACTAAGTCTACGCTGTTGGAGAGTTGGCCACTTCAGGGATGATAGCTTATCATTGACAGACCTAGTCTGGTGGTTTGGGTTTGTAACATTGAGTAGGTCGTCCCTGTTAAGGCTGCAGTGTTTGCAAGTGTAAATTGCTTGGTTTAATTGACTGCATTAAACGTTGACATAATTTATAAATGTTTAAATGAACATGCACATTACTGTCAGTGATGCAGCAACTAACCGGTTCCAATGAAATTATATATTTCTACATCTTAAGCGGACTATTTATTAGGATATTTTATGAAAGTATGTTATGAATTTCACATTGGATTCGATTGTTATGTGTTTTGATGAATGGACTACTTGGTGAATGGTGTTGATTGTGAAAGACCGGTGTATTTTATTTGGTTTTTATATGCCCAACATAAGGCAAAGCAAATTATGTTGTGATGTTGTCCATCTGTTACAAATTTTGTTTTTGCACAATAACTTGAGTTGTTCACCAACTGCAGTTTTCAAATTCGTGGATGGCTTGCACTTGGGGTAAGGAAGAACCTTATCGATTTCAGGCTCAAAAGTAAAATTCACTGTGATTGAAAGAAGAAAAATGGTTTCCCACAATAACTCGAGTACTCCACTATCCCGAGTTTCCAAACAATGCAGATGGTTTGCACTTGGGGTAAGGATGAACTCTATTGATTTCAGGCTTAAAAGGTTAAAGGTCAAGGTCACTCTGACTGAAAGAAGGAAAATGGTTTCCACATTACATCACATAATCAACCAAACTTTGTGGATGCACTTGGGGTAAGGAAGAAGCCAAGGGTAATGGTCAAGGTCACTGTGACTGAATGCAGAAAATATTTTTTCACACCAAAAATTCATTTATCTACATAGATGACTGTTAAACACAGGGCAAGAGTATAAATGTATCATTCACTATTAAGCACAGGACAAGTGTATTATGTAGCATTCACTGTTAAACACAGGACAAGAGTATAATGTATCATTCACTGTTAAGCACAGGACAAGTGTATAATGTATCATTCACTGTTAAGCACAGGACAAGTGTATAATGTATCATTCACTATTAAACACAGGGCAAGAGTATAATGTATCATTCACTGTTAAGCACAGGACAAGTGTATAATGTATCATTCACTGTTAAACACAGGACAAGAATATAATGTATCATTCACGATACTCTTGTTCTTCTGTGTAACACATAGCACAGAACATTTATCTGTGTGAAAGGACACATGCCAATCATTTTCCGATCTTAAAGCCGCATGTAGGTCTTGTTATAATTTGAGAGAGGTATATGATTAGTTGTACAATAAATTATGCTATTGACCTGCAAAGTATAGATATAACAATTCATCAATACGTTTCATCATTGTTTTATTCTGTGATGATATATGTACTACTGCTGGCATATATCCCAGTACATACCACAGTGTTCATTTGAGACATGGAAAAAGTGAGGGCCTTCCAGGGCTTGACAATTTTGCTTTTGACTCACTGGTCCAGGACCAGTAGGACCCTATATTGTCCAGGTCCGCATAAGCCAGGGACCAGTTCAACAAACAAGTCTGACATGTGAATATTTACTACAGTGCATTAACACTTAACAAAAGACAGGAAAAACAACAAAATTAATGCAACCTGAAAATTCTGACAATATTTTGTATTGGTGCCTTCAGGGAACAGACTGGAGTTGAGGAAAGATGTACATCCTTGACTGTTGATGTAATTTTGTCCCAAATCTAGACCATTCTTTCCCTGAATGTTATAAGCTAACTCAAAATCAGAGAAAGATTTTCTAGCTTTAATCACCCCAAATGCGGTGTTGAAAAGACATTCAAGCCTTTTCTTCTGATAGGCACTCAGCTTTGTAAAAGCCTGAGCAATTGGGGTCTTGATGATGGAGGGGGGGGGGGGGTTATGTTTGATTTACTAGCAATAACCTTTCTGTTTCATGCTCTATCAGTGGGTCATTTTAAAAATTGGATGTGCCTTTGATTAAGGCACTTGAATGATTTGCTGACTTTCGGTATGCTACACATTCTGAATTAAACATAAGCGACCTCTTTTCATCATACCTAACCCATGACCAAATCTTTTTTCCAGTGATCATGGAAAGTTCAAATATGCTTATTATTGTCATAGTTTGTGTCCTTTTCTGACCTGGGATGTTTGAGGTCCTGCAGTGCAACATGTCTTGTAGGAGATGAATTCCATGTGGTTGATTTTTGCCCCCTGCTGGTAAATCCATACTTAAACAACTCAGTCATCCATCTAGAACATATGCTAAGCTGATACTCTTAATGCTTAGTTTTAGTTATGGTTGAGAACAGACAAACATTTGATTGATGAAGATCAAGCATAGACTGGTGGTCCACGTATTGAATGATAACTTTGCCAATTTCCATAAATTTCACTATTGATCGACTTGCGTCAGTGCACTTTGATGGCTCTTTTTGGATGGTTTAAGGATTAAAAAGCACATTTGCTCCAATCTATAGGAACAAGTAAGAAATATTACAGGCCCAATGGGCTAGTGCTGCTAACATATCACGTCAACAGCTAAAAAAAATCAGTCCTGGACCTCGGACCACCATAAATGTCAAAATCTGCCTTTTTGGACCCCTACCAAGAGTGGGGTCATTTAGAAAAAAGTAGGAATTGCGAATATCCTTACATGTCTTTTGTTTATTCAAGAAAATTAAAACACATTTTATTAGCTTCCCCTACTGCAGGCATTCCGTAGTGAGAATTTCCTAATGCTTGAGTTTTATTTTGGACACTTGAGTGTACATTTTTTTCCTCCCTGTAGGCTACTTTGGAAACAAATGCAGCACTGTTTTTGCTGAAGATTTTGCCTTCTCTTTTTTTTATCTTTCCATAATCGTCAACCATGTGCCATCGTTCAGCACTGGGACTAATCAGAATCAGTAAAACATTTCAGTTGGCCAAGAAAATTTATTGTCTTATTTATCTTTGACAAGGAGCACACATTATTCAATAATCCAGCTTGGGGTGCAAATGATTTAGTCAATCTATAATCAACAGTAACAATCTTGTATCTTTATTTTTCTGGTGTCATTTTTCTGCACCCAAAGGGTGCCATAACTGCAACTTTCTATATAAGGATCAATGGTGCAATGGCACAGCCTAATATGAACACAGATACTGCATTTTAAGTGTGACAGTACATAAGTGTAATTGCGCTTGAAGGTGATTTGTCATGATATACATTCACTAAAGTGGAGGAAAAAGAAAATTGAAGTTCTTTATGTCCCTAAAATAAAATAATTAAAGACTTCTGTGCTGTTCTTTTGTGTTATTATCCATCAGTTCATACTAGTTTACTTGATTCACCAATACTAGGTGTATTATGTTATTTTCACTTTTGTATACCACCATGTTAAGTGCTGATGAAACCACATTTCCCACATACACAAGTTGTAATTACTTTCCTGTAATCGGGTCATTTCATTTTTATTTGCTACAGAGCTTGTTTATAGGTGAGAAAAATAAATCAGAAAGCAGACCTACATACCATTGAACTCCACTTCAAAAAGTATTAATATATTTTATCTCCAAAAGCTTAAATTTATGTAATATTTTATTTGAATGCAAGGAAGACCATGTACATGTACATGAGTTATATAAATTAGGCAGACCATGTACATGTACATGAGTTATATAAATTAGGCAATATCATTTATTGTTGTGTTCAATGGTAACTCGTAGATACAATGTATGTAAGCTCTTACATGTCAAAATGCAAAATGTTATATGTGTATAATATAAAAGGTCAGTACCAAAATATTGCGCTGCTAATGTAATTAAAAATGCATTTAATTATTGCATTCTCTGCCAATAATAAGGTATGTCTGGGCCGTGTAGAAAATATTTGTGGGCTAAACATCATCAATGCACTAGGTACTCATGAATTCTTCAATTCTTTTATCCATGGAGGGTGGTTAAATTTTGCATCCATTTGCTGTGTTAAAACTTAAATGCATGGTCTCTATATCATTGCGACATAGACATTATATGCAAAGACAAACTGACAAGGTAGGGGTCTATATCATGATAAACATATTATATCGTCACTACAGTAATCTATCACTCAGGCCTGCTGACAGAAATTCTGGGCGCCTGGTAAGAGCAGTCATGGGCCCCAAACTACCATTAGTTTAAAATTTTTGTATATTAAAATGTGTGTACAGTTTTGCATACAAAACCTGTAGTAATCTGCCATACTTAGATTCTTGCAAGGAACAAATTTAAATATTTACTGTAAAGATTAATTTATTTTTTATAACTGAGTTGACAGCGGGCCCTAGAAATCACTGGGCCACTGGACAATTCCACCCACCCCACCCCCCTTCTTGGGAAGCCTGGTATCACTTACTGACTATATGATATACTGTACATGGTGGTGTGTATTATATTACCACTCAAGTACCATGATATGCATCATATTGCAACCCAGCAGGCGATGCACAGATCTACTGCAAAGAGTCTGGACTGTTTTAAATGTTCAGGAAAATCATGGATGTATATTAGGAAAAAAGTCTGGTTCAAAACTGTTCCTTCTGGTACATCTGTTACACGGGGCTCTGAAAATCCACTCGTCCTCTTGTTCTGATAAGTGTGGTAAGTGCTTAAGGACAAGAAACTTTTTCGTACTTGGTCACATCATGCTATTTTGTCGTTCTGTGACAAGTGGCAATTTACAAAGTTTTTGAGGCCTGTTGTAAAGACTGGGATGTTATATAAACTATGTCCTTCCAACACTACACACAGTGTTCTGTCATATGTATTATGATACTTATCATAACGTTAAGTATAGATTTTCAAAACTTTAAAAAAACACTTCACAAAATAGAATGGTTATTAATCACTTTGACATTAGAATATCTCAAGCATATTGATGTTGCTTTAATCAATTATTTTGAGTTAGATGTGTCTCTCATAATTTAAAGAAATTTGACCAAATAAGTGTATGTGTGGTCAAATGAGAATGTAGAACAGGATGCAGGGTGGGACAAATTTCAAAACTACATGGTAGCCCAGGAAAAGAATCTAGTAGCCCAGCTTAAATTCAGGATCCCAGAAAAGATACTATAATATGGAACTGTTAACCTTAAGACTTCCTTTTTTCTTTCTAATGTCAGTGATCAATAAGCACTCAATTCTGTGAGTATTTTTAAAGTTTAGAAACCTTGTGCCAGTCCAAAAGTTAGGTTATCATAATCAAATATGGTAGCCCCTTGGCTCCAGACTCCAGATTTTTCAGACACTGGAGTATTCAAACTAACAGAGAAGACCCAGATTAATAGTAGTTAGTATTTATCAAAACTTATTGGGTAGATGAACTTTAAACCAATATTAGTTAGAAATGTTTCTCTGTTAGAAGCAATAATTTATGGAACCAACTCGGTCTGAATTCCTTCAACTATACCTATATCTTGCCACCAGAGATTGCCCAGAACAATGTAGCCCCTTCTGTAGTCCAATTCTATGGGTCGGCTGGTAATATTCTTAACTGGGTTTCTCATATTTGTGTGACAGATATCATAGAATTGCTGTAAATGGTCAGGGTTCAGGATTGTGCGAGGTCATTTCCGGGGTGCCTCAGAGGTCTATTTTTGGGCAGAGCATTTTATAAATCTATTGGACAGATAAGCGATTGTGAGCTCCTTCAGAGAGATTTAGACAGAGTATAGAGATAAGCGATTGTGAACTTCAGAGAGATGTAGACTGGGTATAAAAGTTTTGTGAGAAATGGCAGTTGAAAGTAAATGTGAAGTGTTGCTATATCAGTTTTGCAAACATGAAAAAAACTATTGGCTGTAGCTGTTTAATGGAAGGTGTGAAGCTTAAGGACGAGAGTTGTGTGAAAGATTAAGATTTGGGTGTATGGCTGACAAGTACCGTCAGTTTTAATGGCCATGTAAAAGTCACTATATTCAAAGCAAAACAGATGTTGGGTTTTTTTAAGGAGCACTTGCAAAAACTTTGTAAATATATCAGTCATGCATGTACTTTGTATCTAAAGTAAAGATTGTTTCTTACGTCCTTGTATAAAACGTTTTCTCTGTTGGAGTTTAATTTCCCCAGCCAAATTCCCAGTTACTGTATATTCCAAAGATTTTGTTATAACGTTCCTCTCTTACAACATTTAATTGGTCATAATGTTTGATTTGTGTTGTCCATCAGAGAAAATTAGCTTACCGCTAATTATAATGTTTTTATCACTGGATAGGCCAAAACCAGGTAAACATTGGAGGTCATTTAAACAGCAGAGGTGTAACAAAGGTGCCAGGTAATAAAAGTGTGATAATCACACCTCATTCATAATCAGTAATTTAGAATCACATGTTGCTGGTTCAGTGCAATTAAAGCATGGAAAGAAAAGCTTTGCTCTGTACTTTTTTGACCAAATAATTTAGAAATATCCTTCAGCTATTGTTCTATACCTGTATGTTGAATAAATGAGTACAGCTTAAAGTAAATCTCTCTCATGTTCCAAGGAGTCAGCTTCATTTTGAAGCCAAAGTACCTACGTGCTAAAATCCTAATATACATTGAGAGTCTTAACAAAAATAATGTGTGAAATAAATGTATTGTCCACAATATGATTTATTATGCATGGTATACTGTTTCCACATAAAGTGTTGCAAACTGTTTTGTTAAGGCAGGATTTAGTGAGCAAACAGATATCATTACCAGTGACAATGACAGTGATGATGATGTTCCCCTTGCTACAGCACGACATGTTACGCCTAGTTGGGTCTGGTAACAAGGATGTTGATTTCTCAGATCAAGTTGCGTCTGGTAACAAGGCTGTTGATTTCTCAGATTATTTTAACTCCAATGGTGACATTGTCACATCTTCAATACCAACAACTGAAGATATTGTTTGTGAAATTAGTAATCGCCAGGAAGAGACCAATTTTTCTGCTATTGTAAGTGGAGAGGATGGTAATGACTTAGTCCCAGTTGTTGTACCCTGATCCAGTAAGGTTCTAGATATTGGACTGTACCTACAAACTCCGAGTGACACACCTCATATTCTTTATGAGCATATGCATGTCACTAAAAAATATATCAACATAAACTCTCTGATTAATATAAAAAAGATGACTATTGACAATTTTTTTCTGGCTGGTACATGTACATTATTTATATTGACACTTTCCGTGGATGGTAAAACTTGTTTACTACATATATGTCCAATATGTATGGGCAACATAATCGACATGCACTTTGAACATAAATATTTTGAAAAGTTAACAATGAATTTGGATATAAAATTTATAGGTTGTGGGTTAAAAATGTATAAAAATTCCAGTCCTGTGTGAATTGTTATAATCTTTACTCTATCTTTTGAATAGTGATGTGAAATTTGGTCCACTAGCACAAAATCTCTTTTGGCCCCCCAAAAAATTGAAACAGTTCAACAAAAGTTTTTTAAATTCGTGTGTTTTAAATCAGGTTTGGATTTTACCAAAAACTCCTATGAGCAAATCTGCAGACATTTAATTTATCACCCTTAGGGTGTGGGATAAAGATTATTGACTTTGTATTTATTTTTCAATGTACTATATACAGTCATTTTGACTGTCTGTATTTAGTAAGTCAAATACATGTAGCCTACAATGTTCCGACAAGAAATCTTAAACAGAAAACTCAGCCATTCAAACAGAGCACAAAGTAATTTTAACTCATTTTTAGTAACACACAACATAAATATTATGACTAACAATATTGCAGTTTTTTAAACTCTTTGAAATAAATACTTTATGATTCCTGAATGGACAAATACACAGGTTCTTATTTGCTGTTATTTTTACATGTATAGATGCATGGTATAGATGTCAATATAATTATCTTACAATGTGATGTTATACGTTACTTTTATTGTTATCATTTCTGTCAGTTGGCCTTTGGGTCTAAAATTGAATTTTAAAAAAATAGAATTTTTAAAAGGGATCATTGGGTTGGTTGGTTAGTTTTCAACGCATTATTGGCTAAATCATACAGAGGAAATGGCATGAGGCATGAGGCTGGCCTGGTTGGGTATCAAATCCACAAATCTTGGAGTCCAGTGCACTACCAACTGGAATGATTGGGAACTATGGGTACTAGGTGTGTATATAGTTCTCAAAACATCTTTCTTTTAAATATAAGGTGCACTCTGTCAAACACATTACATAAAATTTATTTTAAATCTGTTTAAATTTGCTCACTCTTAAGATAGTACAAATGGCGGTTTCAACAAAAAAAGACAGGCAACATCACATGTTGAAAGCTCAGGATGTGCAGAATCACTGGTTTTTCTATTGTGAATATATAACTCTTTTTAAAGACATTCATAACATGGGAGTACTTGATCTGCAAATGTATTGCATTGAACCTAAAGTACATTCTCTATATAAAACTTTTCACCATGTCAAGGGCAATAAGTAATTCAATACTGTACTATGCATAAATTAGGTCTCTTTGAAGCGGGCGCAGTTACAGTAGCAAACTGGTCAGAATAGAGGACCGAAAGTAGCTTTGTCATGGCAACGAGTGACTGAGAACAGCCTTGTATTGCCTCAGTCTGCTTCAGCTGATGAGGTATCAGTCATGTTCTATTTCAATCAACACACAGTTATAGAGCCAGAATGGTACAGTAGTTAGACCATTCATTCAGTGCTTCTGTAGTCCTACATGTTGGATTTTGTGTATAGTTGTAGTTTCTTGCCCATCAGTGATTCTTGATTTTCTCAGGATATTTTTTTTTTTTAAGTTTATAGATCTGATCTTACATCAGCCCCCATCAACCTGTTGCTGCTTTGATAATATGTAATACGAAATTTTGATGTACATGTATTTTCAAAATCAAAATGAAATTGTATATGGAAAATAGTATTGACCAAAATACCTGCTTGTTGTGCTAAAATATTTTCTACTTTTGTCTACAGATGCTATTGCCAGCGATGAAAACATTCGAGTTACCCCATCATTAAGAAGCAAGAGAGGTGAGTGTCTTTGTTTTCATCATGGACAAGCACTGCAAGTGTAGAATTGTAGATAAGAATTGCATTTCAGCAGAGCCAGAAGAGCAGTGCAAGCCCTTTCTTCACTTTTCTGTAACCTCTTGCACTGACAAGGGTAAACATTTGCAGCATGACAACCAACTTGGCTCCTAAAAATACCATATTTTGGTATATATAATGCACACTTTCAGGAGGAGGTGCTTGTTTTAAAAATCTTGCTTTTGCTATTTTTCTTAAATAGAAAGACATTTTGACATGGGATTTTCCCCATCAGAGTTTTTATGGTGTCTTGTTGGTCCTGGGGTTTTCACCAATAGACTTCTTATGATACCTAGTTGGTCCTAAATGAAAATGGTTCCAATTGTATTTCCAATATGACACTGCAACAACAGCTGTCTTGAAAATCTTGCTGTCGCTACTCCCCCTGAATGGATGGTCACATTGACATTGGGTTTTCATCAGAAGACTTCTAATGATGTCTGCTTGGTCCTAAATGAAAATGGTGCCAACCTGACAACCAACATGTCCACTACAGCAGCTAATTTGAAAATCTTGTCATCCCTGAAGAATATCAGGGATGGTTTTAACACTCTGCAGTTGAAAGGAAGAAATGGTCTTATCTTGAATTCCTGGAAATTCTTTTCATCCAGTAGAGCATCAGTCCCTTTGAGGGACTCTTGTTTTACTTTTCTTTGGTTAATAAACTTGGTTCTTTGTTTAATTCTAATCTTGAACCACAGTATTTAATACTTCTTTGTGCTTCATTGACTCAATGAGGCGTTTTCATGGTAATCAGCTCCAGCTAATGCTTTGATGAGCTAAACTGAAGTACAATGAATTATCCAGGTAAATTTGTAATTTATTTGCTTTTCTTTGGAAAATATACTTGGTTCTTTGTTTTACTTCATATCTTTAATCACAGTATTTGATACTTCTTTGTGATTATACAGTGATCAATGTTTCATCGACTTAGTGGGGTGTTTTCACAGGTTATCTGCACCTGCCAAAGCTTTGATGTGTCCAACATAATTACAATACATTGTCAAGTTAAATTCTAGCTTGGAAACTGAGATATATTTCAGAGGTGTCATGCTAGTCACAAAAAGTATAAATAATGGACCTGAACTTTCACATAGCATCTTGTGTTTGATATTGAATCTGAATGAATATAGTCATACAATATAAAAACATTAGCCAAATAAGAAACTCCTACACTGAGATTAGCGAACCACCATAGCCACCTACAGGTATTAAGCACTGACAGAGGGGAACAGAGAAGCAGTCAAGCACTGCTTTAATGTACACCAGTCAAATATTATATAATAAATGGTGATCAGTGTAATATTCAAAATGGTGGAATTAGGGGTGAAATGATACACCTGTGCCATGTATCGATACATATCATGATACACAACCTACAATACAACACATTATCAATACACATATCAACTTGACAATCTTGTCATCTTTAGAAGGATTGTCAGTGGTAGAATGGTGCCATTTCATATGTGTTGACATATTGGTCATATTTCCAGTATGCAGATTACAGACCTATACTTGTCATCTGTTTATTTGCCATTTTCAACCTTGATAAGATAACAAAAATACTTCCAAACAGACCACCTGCTAGTTGTCAGTGATTCTAATTCAGCCATTTCAGGCTGCTCCATTTGATCTGGTGCATGACTCATCGTGGTCACCACGCCCTTTGATTTGAATTGCGTGAATGCTTTAAAAATATCTTATTACCAGGTTCATGTTTTCACTTAAATTTGGAAGCCATTATCGTGTTATCTTCAAAACAAAAGAAGTAGTTAAATTTCATAATGCAAGGAAAATTTTATGTATAGAACAGGTGCAGGAGCAGAGATGACTAACAACCGAATCCCTCACACTGAACTTCCTGCAGATGCAAGTCAACTGCCATGACCACAGGCACTCATTTTTGTCCATGAAAAAGGGAAATATTGACGACACCCACTTCCCTTCAACAAATCAACACAAGGTGACAAACTCATGCAGTTCATCCTCCCCTTACCGATTCCATGCTAATTTGTTTATCTCATTGGTATGTTCAGTCACTGATAACATATGTCAATGTAAAGGAGACATTCTAAACTTGTTTGCCATGTATGATTTAAGTACTCTACTGATCATTTAGTAGCCACTTTTATGCAATGTTTTTCTGTTGCTTTGTATCTACCTGGTACTTGGACTGAGTTTGGATGCCTCCTCTTCCGGTGTGTCATGCAGTAAATAAGCTACATTCAGTTCTGATTGGTGGTTATTATTTACCCTGGACTGGAACAAACAGTAACCACCAATCAGAATTGAATGTACCACATTTCACTGCATGACACACTGGAAGTGAAGGCCTCCAAATTTAGTCCAAGTAGATGAGACACGAAGCGACATAATCTTTCACTACATGACACACCGGATGTGTAGGCCTCCAAATTCAATCCAAGTAGACAAGATACGAAGCAACAGAGAAACTTCGCATAAAATTGGCTATTAAATTATCAGTAAAGTAATTAAGTCATACATGGGGAACAAATTTGGAATGTCTCCTTTACATGATATATGTTATCAGTGGCTGAACATGCTGATGGGCTAAAATAAACTAACATGGATTCGGCAAAGGAGAGGGGTGCAGATTTCAAACTGCTTGAGTTAGTCACCTTGTGTTAATTTGCAGAAGAGGAGTGGGTGTTATCAATAATTTTTCTTTTTTACTGACACAAACAAGTACCTGCGATAGCTTTAATGAATTCTCAATTTGAAGAATAAAAAGGCAAATGACTAATAATTATTTGTGATTGCTGAAGATGAAAGTAAATTGTATAGGGTAAGTATTGTTTTGTATCGATTCTTCACCTCTTGTAATGATTTGTGTATTGTTATGACAGAATTATCAATATATTGATGAATCATTTCACCCATTGTGGAATGTTGTTTCACAAAAAAATAGAGTGAAATCCTAAAGATTTTGAAATGTATGATATCACATGCACACTATACAGCAGAACTAAGTTTTTCACCTCATGCTTTGTTTGAAAATTGGGGTGCATTATACAAATGAAAATACAGTAATTTTCAGGAATTATTGTTTTTATTACTGTTATTATTATTAGTAACAGAGTGATACATACATCTCTCCCTCAATAACTCATGCCCTGGTAACTCACAAACCCACTTATAATGTGGGGTCAGGCATGGATCCCATTTATTTTCTAGAAAATACCAACAGAATTGGCCCCTATTTGTTGAATGTGAAGAAAATCACGCTAAAAACTGGTAAATGAAACTTTGATACATTGCTTGTTTTATTGTCAAAAATGGCAGTTAGGGCTTGGGAATTTGAATTAACATGATCAAATTCACAACTTTTAATAAGAAGTTTAATATTTTATTAAACTTTCTTTGCAAAAAAAAAAATTCTCATTTCACTGTAAATAACAATATTTGATGATATTTCAATCCATGAAAATGTCAGTAATACCAGTTGGTGGCAGCATTTTAAGAAATAAATACTAATGTAAAAAAGTTTGTCAAGTGAAATTCATGTTTTAGTTTGGTCTTTTAATTCGGTTCCAGTGTAATCATCATAAATGTGATATGCCTTTATGTATTCAAATGTGAAAAGTGTCAATCTACCATCACAGCTATATCTGCGAGCATTTCTGAGAACCTAGTTAAGTGCCGACTGTGTTTTGATCTCCGATATGCGGAAGTGTTTGTTGTATTGTTACAATCAACTAAAAATTTACTTGCTTTTTTAATATCATGTTAATAACATCTTTTGTATCAAATCAAATAAAGGGGTTGTGGAAGAAAGGTTAAAAGGCATGCAAATCCTACCCACGTAAGAACTAGCAGTCACGGTAGTGTGTCAGGTCAACTAATTTCAATTGACAATTCAACACTATTATAGATATTAATATGTAGGTAACATAATTAAAGTATCTATTATTAATCAGTGGTTTATCCTACTAATTTGCAGATGTTATCAATGATAGCAAGGGGAGCAAGCGAAAGGAGTACTTGGTGCATGAAAAGCTATGTTGCACAGATGTTGTTGATTATGGATAAGCTAGTTCCAAAGTTTGTAGTGAACTTAAAATTGCCAAATTGGTACTGAGAGATTTGCTAAAGGATGAGCAGAAATTTCACTGTTACTTGTGATGAAATCCCGGCATCAGTATTATACTAATAGAACAATTTTAAAAAATAAAAAGTTTTGACATTGACTGTTGGTGTTTCACAAATGTCCCTAATTTTTAAAAAAAGGAAATCTTTTGAATCAACAATAACACTCGAATATATCCATATTCACATGCAAAAAGCAGTGATGTAATACACAATGTTTTCGAGGGTACACATGTATGTTGAAACTGATTGGAGTAATGTTTTTATCGATCTTTCAAAGGCTGGTTATCTCGAAAATAAAGGTAATTTATACAGAAAAGCGAACAACTTCATTAGAAGAAGCGTTTTATTGACAATTATTCCCAACACGATTATAAAATGAGTATTAAACCATTAAACAGCCTCCCTCTCATCTTCTCATTGTCAATATCCAGCCAGGATGGCATCCCCTTCTCAAATTTTCAGAGGTCCCTCTGTAACTCGCACCATCACTTACATTGTGGTATGTGTTTTTGGACCCTGTGTGTGAGTTATTGAGGGAGAGGTGTACTAAACAGTATTGTCGCTATGCCAGTAGCCAGGGTAAGATGCTTTTGCATGTCAGAGCTCTTTAAATGCTGTAAAGTCTTACCTGAGATTTATTGGCACTGTACCGGTGCTTTCAGGGTAATAGCAATGGCACCAGCGAAAAATTGGGGTCATTGACACTAGGTTGATAAATGTAACATATTTTAAAATTTACAACAGGTGTTCAGATATGCTATCATTAAATCTCAAGATGTTTAGCGGTCAGTGTGCCATTCACAGAGGGCAGGACATCCTGTTTAAATAGGCTAGGGGCAACTCTGCTAAAAAAGTAGATATTTGGACACTGGCAAAGACAATGAGTATACAGTCACAATTATTGGACACTGGCAAAGACAATGAGTATACAGTCACAATTATTGGACACATGCAAAGACAATGAGTATACAGTCACAATTATCTTGTTCCCTTTGCAGATTACCAAAATTTTATTTTTAAAATGTGCAGGGTCTATTCTAGTACTCATGATTACATGATTACTGGATTAACGCTAATTTATGTTTTTAAAAATGCTCTAAGAAGTTGACAGAATGCACAGAAATCATGCATCCTGTTTTCAAGCCCTACCTTTATTTCTTCATTAAATCCCTCCTATTTTCAGAAAATTTCCCCCTTTTTTTTCAGTTCAAGAATAGACCCTGAATTCATTATATATTGTATATACATGTACTTGCATATAAGTTGGATCCAGCTGCAAACAACATAGACCCTGATCTGCTGGTGCATTCAGGGTCTGTTTTTTGCTGTTGGACCCGACTTACAAGCGAGTATATATGCTAAACTGAATTGATAATTTGTATAATAAGACATTTTTCTTAATGTCTCGTGACAGGTGCTGTTTGGTGTAAAAACCCTGCATCTTTTGACCATTTCTCTATTGAGGTGGTTTTCAAGGTGACTGGCAGAGGGCGTGTGGGAGCTGATGGATTGGTATGTACACTGGTTTCATACTTATTGAGAAACTTAAGATTTTCAGGGTCCATTCTAAGGGGAGATTTGGGCAAAATATAGTCAGTCCAGTGCCTGTCATTTCGCAAATGTATACCCAAGTACTTTATGGTTTTGTTTAGTTGTCTTCATCCTCCATTTTGTTGTGATTGAGTGCTTTTATTTTCCAAGTACAATATCAACTCTTGTGTCTTTTTTCTGTTCAAGGAGCAATGTAAAACAGTTTCAATAAATTATTTTCATGCTTTTGATAACTTTTCTGTCAATTTAATAATGATTGATTATGGCTGTGATTATGTTTAAATCCAAGAGATTCCCAAGAAAAAATTACACAAGAATCTTGAAGAAGTAAAATTCCATCCATTCGTAGCCGAGAGTAAATGTTTGTTTACTAGGGGTTTATAGGCTAATTGTTATTAAAGGAAAACAAGTTTATTTCATATTTCATCTTGTATAAGTAGGAAAAGGGCACTTGTGCCTCAATATCTATAACCTGTTTTCAATAGTAACCCATTTTCTTAATGTTATCAGGAAAAACATGTTTAACTAGTGTCCTTGAATTAGGTTGTTTTGATCAATATGTTTTCTCAATTTGAAGGTCAAGGTTGATTTTTGTTTACAAGTAAAAATTCCATTAAGATGACTCATATTCTAGAACATTCTGCCATGTGACCAATCTTTATATATACCATGTTTGGTGGACATTTTTCAGTTTTGACATTACCATCAGTCTTGTAAAGAGCTATTACAGTTGTGAAAATTCATTCCAAATTCTAAGAGAGGAATTATTTTAAATATTCATTGGATTATAACAGTGCTCACAAACTTTTGGATTTTGGATTTTTAATTGATGATTTTGGAATTTAAGTGAACTTATTCAGATATTTTGGAATACTTCATTTTGACATCAGCACATCAAGATTACTAGTACATCAGGACTTTGGAGACCATTATCACATCATAACATTCAAGGACACAGCAGTGAATTCGGAACATTCTATATTTAGGACTTGTGATTAGAACAATCATTCTCATTGGATTATTAGGATTTCAAAACACATTACTGTAAGTGACCTTTTGATTTTTCATTTTAATTATCTAGTAATAAATTGCTTGTTGATTTTTTACTTGATTTGTTGGTTTCACTTTCTTTCTGTTACATTTTTCTTAGACCATAGAGTCGTAACAGAAATTGGGGGCCGTTCCGGGATCTGAATTTCTTTAAAGCATTTTAGAGATATTAAAGTTATTTTTGAAATTCATATTGATTTTGTCTCGGAGAATTTTTTTTTTGTCTTTGGCAAAGATTTTTAAATAGAGAAATTTTTTGGTGTGAAACCAACAAGCATTTACAATGGCATCTAATGTTCAGAATTTCATTTCAAAACCTACCCAGGAGGGGTTAGAGTGCATGAGAAAGGATGAGTTGCTCGAGCTTGCCAGAAAATACATTCTATCTGAGGCAAAAGTATCATTGACAAAACAGGAGATAAAGATTATTTTAATTCAGTATTTAGTAGGAAAGGGAAATTTTGATAGTAGTGCTTTAAGTTCGAAGAGAAAGCCTGTATCTGGTTCTGACAGGAAATTAAGGGAATTAGAGTTAAAGAACCAGATGGATTTAGAATTGGCAAAGCTTCAGATTCAGAGAGAGAGAGAGAAAGAAGAGAGGCAGCTACAAATGCAGAAGGAAGAGAGGCAAATACAAATGCAGATGCAGATGCAAAGAGAAGAAAGGGAAATGCAATTTAAGTTAAGAGAATTAGAACTGGCAAACAGAGCACACTCCACTCCTTTAAACACAAGTTCAGGTTTTGATGTTACTAGATATATTAGGTTAGTACCCCCTTTTCAGGAAAAAGAAGTAGATAAATACTTTCTTCATTTCGAGAAAATAGCTGAAAACTTGAAATGGCCCAGAGAGCATTGGACTTTGTTATTACAAAGTGTACTTATTGGCAAAGCTCGTGAAGTCTACACTTCACTGTCAGTACAACAAAGCACTGATTATGATGTGGTTAAGGAGTACATCTTGAAAGCTTATGAGTTGGTACCAGAGGCATATCGACAAAGGTTTAGGAATTGTAAAAAAGAAACTGGACAAACTCATGTCGAATTTGCAAGGGATAAAGAACAACTATTTGATAGGTGGTGCTCAGCCAAGAAAGTTGATCAAGCTTATGATAACCTCAGACAGCTCGTATTAATTGAAGAGTTCAAGAGGTGCATCCATAGTGATGTTAAAACCTATCTTGACGAGCAGAATGTGGAAACTTTGGAAAATGCTGCTCGTATGGCTGATGATTATTCCTTGACTCACAAAATTTCATTTGGCAGTAAGTCGTCCTCTCAGCAGTTTTCTGGTAAAAAACCATTTCAATCTCATTCGAGTACTTCCAAATTTCACAACAGCACAACTGTTAGGAATCAAACATCTGATAAGACTGATCAGAAATCCTTATCTCTTCCTACGTGCACTTATTGTAAAATAAAAGGGCACGTTATTTCTGATTGCTTCAAGTTGAAAAATAAGCAACAGAGTAAAGACAGAGCTTTTCCAAATGCTCTTATTTCTACGAGGTCAAGGTCACAGTCTTGTATTGAAAGCAATACATTTGTTGGGTCAAACAAACCCCAGTCTGATTTTATTTTAGAGGCTTATGAACCATTCATGTCAGAAGGTTCTATATCACTTATTGGTGATTCTGCCAAACCTATCCCAATTAAAATATTAAGGGACACTGGAGCTTCTCAGAGTCTTTTATTATCAGGTACTTTGCCTTTGTCTGAGGAGTCTTCTTCAAGTGAAAGTGATCTTGTTCAGGGAGTAGAGTGCGGCTTTGTAAATGTTCCTCTTCATTGTGTAAATTTGGCATCAGACTTAGTTTCTGGACCTGTGACTGTTGGGGCAGTGACTTCTTTACCCATAGAGGGTGTTCATTTATTACTAGGCAATGACCTAGCTGGAGATAAGGTTGTGGTTAACCCACTTGTAACTGACAAGCCTTGTTTGGATCAGAAAGTTGATCCTGTCGAAACTGAAATCCCTGATTTGTACCCTGCTTGTGCAGTTACTAGAGCTATGGCAAAAAGAGCTCTTGAGAGTGATGTTGATCAGGATATTATTCCTTTAGCTGACACATGTATTGGTCAGTCTTTTGATGAGGTCACTTTTTCCTCAGGTATTGATCAATCAAATGGTATTGATCACAGTGATCCTCTTTTGGCAACTCATTCTCTTTGTTCTACTCAGGGTGACAAACGACAATCCCTTGTCGTTGAACAGGAGCAAGATCCCGAGATATCTTGTTTGTTTCAGAGGGCTATTAGTGAAACTGAAGCCACACAAGTTCCAGTGTGTTACTTTGTGGAAAATGGGGTCCTTATGAGGAAATGGAGACCACCTGAGGTACCCGCTGGTGACGAGTGGTCAGTGAGCTATCAAATTGTTGTTCCTAAGTCATATCGACAGAAAATTCTTAATTTAGCCCATGAAACTCCTTTGGCTGGTCATTTAGGAGTCCGTAAGACTTATCACAAGATCTTGAATCATTTTTATTGGCCGAAACTCAAAAGTGATGTTTCTAAATACTGCAGATCTTGTCACACTTGTCAAATGGTAGGAAAACCCAATCAGAAAATACCTAGGGCTCATTTACAACCTATTCCTGCATTTGATGAACCATTTAGTAGAATAATAGTAGACTGTGTTGGTCCTTTACCCAAAACCAAGTCAGGCAACCAATACTTGTTGACCATCATGTGTGCATCTACAAGATTTCCAGAGGCTATTCCTCTGAGAAATATAAGAACTAAAACTATTGTGAAAGCTTTGGTGAAGTTTTTTACACTTGTTGGCCTTCCCAAATCTGTCCAGTCAGATCAAGGATCAAATTTTATGTCTGGAATTTTCCAATAAGTTATGCATGAATTAGGCATCCAACAGTTTAAATCTTCTGCCTATCACCCTGAAAGTCAAGGTGCTTTGGAAAGATTTCATCAAACTTTGAAGAATATGATTCGATCATATTGCTTTGATACAGAAAAGGATTGGGATGAGGGTGTTCATTTGTTGTTGTTTGCTGTTAGGGAATCAGTTCAAGAGTCGTTGGGTTTTAGTCCCTTTGAACTAGTTTTTGGTCATACTGTCCGTGGACCATTGAAATTATTGAAAGAGAAACTTCTTTCAAATGAAGATTCAAAGATTAATCTTCTTGATTATGTTTCTGATTTCAAATACAAGTTGTCAAAGGCCTGTGAAGTAGCAAGAACTAATCTTCACAATACCCAGTCAAAAATGAAATTAAGGTATGACAGAAATTCACAGGAAAGGAGTTTTAAACCTGGTGACAAAGTTCTGGCTCTCTTTCCCATACCTCAGAATCCTCTTCAGGCTAAATTTTATGGTCCTTATACCGTTGAAAAGAAAGTAAATGACTTAAATTATATCATTAACACTCCTGGGAGACGGAAACAGAAACAACTTTGTCATATAAATATGTTAAAGGAATATTTTGACAGAGATAGCCCAGCTAATTATTCAGTTAATTTAGTTGTACCTGTCCCACACAGTGAAGATATCAACGATGGAATACGATCAGACTATAGTGACTCTGGTATAACCAATCTTCGGAATTCAGAAATATTGAACAACCTAGACCAGAAACTTTCACATCTACAACAACAGGAAAGAAATGAACTAAAACAGCTATTACATGAATATGAGCACTTGTTTCCTGATGTTCCAACACGAACAAGTAAAATTTATCATGACGTTGACATTGTAGATTCTGCGCCTGTGAAACAGCATCCTTATAGGATGAATCCTCTCAAACAGAACTATCTGAAGAAAGAAGTTCAGTATCTACTGGAGAATGATTTCATAGAACCAAGTAAAAGTAACTGGAGTTCACCATGTATTCTTGTTCCCAAGCCAGATAATACATTCCGTATGTGTACTGACTATAGAAAAGTCAACAGTGTCACCAAAACTGATTCATTTCCAATCCCAAGAATGGACGATTGCATTGATAAAATTGGAAATGCTAAATATGTCACCAAGTTTGACCTTTTAAAAGGATTCTGGCAAATTCCACTGACAGAAAGGGCAAAAGAAATTTCAGCATTTGTAACTCCAGATGGACTTTATCAATATAAAGTCATGCCGTTTAGAATGAAAAATTCGCCTGCAACGTTTCAACATCTGATGAACATAATAACATTTGGTCTTGATAATTGTGACACTTATATCGATGACGTCATTATCTACAACAACACCTGGGAAGATCATTTGGAAACCATTCGAAAATTCTTTGATCGACTCAGCGATGCGAATCTGACAATTAATTTGAGCAAAAGTGAGTTTTGCCATGCTTGTGTCACATTTTTAGGACATATTGTGGGACAAGGTCAAGTTAAACCTATAGAAGCTAAGGTCAAAGCTATCTCTGAATTTCAAGTTCCAATTTGTAAAAAGCAACTGATGCGATTTCTAGGTATGGCTGGATATTATCGGAAATTTTGTTCCAATTTTTCCAAAATTGCTGAACCTTTGACAAGTTTATTGAGTAAGAAAACCAAATTTTATTGGTCTGACAAGTGTCAGGAATCTTTTGACAAGTTAAAGGCCATGCTTAAGAATGCACCAGTTCTTTCTGCACCAAATTTTAGCCAATCATTTAAATTATCTGTTGATGCAAGTGATGTAGGGGTTGGTGGAGTATTGATTCAGGAAGACAAAAGTGGTGTGGATCACCCTGTGTGTTATTTTTCTAAAAAACTAAACAAGCACCAGAAAAATTATTCCACAATTGAGAAGGAATGTTTGGCTTTGATATTGGCTTTACAGCATTTTGAAGTGTATGTTACCTCAGCTCTTTCTCCAATTATTGTGTACAGTGATCACAATCCCCTTACTTTCATCAACAAAATGAAAGATAAAAATCGGAGATTGTTGAGATGGAGTTTGATATTGCAGGAATATAACATTGACATCAAACACATCAGGGGAAAAGACAATGTAATTGCAAATGCACTATCACGTGCCTAGAAATGTAATATTGCTTGATGTAATTAAGTCCAGTATAATAAAACATGTTCTTATGTAATTTTGGTTATTATAGTATTAGATGTATATTCAAAAGAAAGCTTTATTATATAAATCTTTCTTTTTCTTTATGAGGGGAGGTGTTATGTATGATGTTTATATAATATTATAAATATTTTAGGAAATTATAAATGTTTCTTCACTTTAATATTTGCTTAATGTTATCAGGAAAAACATGTTTAACTAGTGTCCTTGAATTAGGTTGTTTTGATCAATATGTTTTCTCAATTTGAAGGTCAAGGTTGATTTTTGTTTACAAGTAAAAATTCCATTAAGATGACTCATATTCTAGAACATTCTGTCATGTGACCAATCTTTATATATACCATGTTTGGTGGACATTTTTTCAGTTTTGACATTACCATCAGTCTTGTAAAGAGCTATTACAGTTGTGAAAATTCATTCCAAATTCTAAGAGAGGAATTATTTTAAATATTCATTGGATTATAACAGTGCTCACAAACTTTTGGATTTTGGATTTTTAATTGATGATTTTGGAATTTAAGTGAACTTATTCAGATATTTTGGAATACTTCATTTTGACATCAGCACATCAAGATTACTAGTACATCAGGACTTTGGAGACCATTATCACATCATAACATTCAAGGACACAGCAGTGAATTCGGAACATTCTATATTTAGGACTTGTGATTAGAACAATCATTCTCATTGGATTATTAGGATTTCAAAACACATTACTGTAAGTGACCTTTTGATTTTTCATTTTAATTATCTAGTAATAAATTGCTTGTTGATTTTTTACTTGATTTGTTGGTTTCACTTTCTTTCTGTTACATTTTTCTTAGACCATAGAGTCGTAACAATGGATTCTGGATTTTTTGTCTTTGCTAGCCAAGGGTCATTGATCCACTTCATTCTGCATCGACCCATAACATATGTAGCTAGCTAAGACAGTACATGCCACTCTGTTATCTGATTGTATGCAGCTGATTTAAGCTGATGCAGTCAGATTGCTTGTTATATTTACCTAGAAAGATAGTTTGGAATAATCTTAGCAACCTCAAAAGCAATTGACACAACACATGTAAGTTTCTCCAGTTTAAACCTGTCATACACATTTTTCTTTTGAGTCACAGCATGTGGACATTGAGGAAGGCACCATATTGAAAACCTAACAGGTCAAGTAATGACCTGTCTGACAAAATGGACTTAATATAAACAAATGACAATTTTTCCAAATTATTGATCTTTATATGTTGATAAATTGCTAAAATTATAATATTTTCTCTGGAGTTAAGGGCCTGTGGTTTGTTGTTAGTTTAAATATAATTCTGCCTCCAGTTAGCTTACTTGTTTATTTTAAAAGTATGGTTCTCATTTAGTTGTATATTTGAGAGTTAACATTACAAACATTATGTTCTGAATTGACGTTTGTCAATTTCATAAATGTGAATGCTGTAATTTGATTAGGGAAGCGTAAGGTAAGCAGAACATTACCTTGCATTTATGTCCATCAGATCTCCATTACGTCAGAGATCTCTATTTTAATCAGATTGATTATTTTGTTTCCTACAAGTCGCAGGCTACATGACAGCGGCCAATTTCATGCTTGATACACTGGAAGGGCAGTTCACTAATGAGAAGCACGCCTCATTTGCATGGTTTTACATTTGCTAAATATGGCCGCATCTTGAAGCATCCCTGAACAGCACATGCTTATCATCAGGATCAAATGAACATTTAGATGGTCATGAAAACATGATGCCCAAGCTAACCATGACTTGTCCAAGTAAAAAAAGTAAAAAATATTAATTGATTGGTCTTTCTTAACCAATCTTATATCTTGGCATGTTCATGCTGGAGTAACAGATTCCCAGGTGCTCTAAATATTTGGAATGAAATGAATGAAGTTCACTTTAGCTTCTAGCAAAATAATAAAACATGACAGTTACAAAGTGAAGAATCTGATGGTCCACAGGAGTCAAAAATGTTCAGTTGTACTGACCTGATGTGATTTTAGCTGGCTTTGGATCAGTTAGCTTTCAAACACTGATTGAAGTGTATAAAATCTTCAACCTAATGTTTAGAAACTTGACAAGCATATCATTTAAAAGTGATAAAATGCATGAATAGTTAATGATTTTAAAAAAACAGCTTAATTAAGGAGTCGCTTCTCAAGGATGTAAAACTATGACAATAACAGAGACAGTGACATTGGTATTATAGGCCATCGGCTCATAATACTACAGTTACATAACAGTATTCAATAACTGAGACAGTGACATTGGTATTATAGGCCATCGGCTCATAATACTACAGTTACATAACAGTATTTTAGTAATCTAGAGTGCCATATTACATTAAAATTAAAACTAGGTGAAATGAGAAAAAAAGAAAAAAGCAACCAAAACAGAAATATGTAGTAAGATGGTCACTTGGCTTAGTTTGATAAATCGTCCCCCAAACCTGTTTTGGCATTGATGGGTTGTATGGGTTCAGATCTCACCTATTAATAAAAGTCGTCAATTTTTTGCAGACAGATTCGTCTGCAACACATGAGTGCACATAACGATCATTTTTAGACACTTACTGGTATTTATCGCAGCTTCTGAGTTACATTTGGTTGATGGGCCCCATTCAGGGATCTGTATAGGATATTTCCATATCAAATCTGATGTTTGACAACATATAAATTTGTGTGGAATAACATAACCCTACTTCTTGTTGCCATTTCGAATCACCGGGCTCCATTGGTGGATAATCGAGTGTTCAGCCCATCAGTACCAATACAGGTTTGGGGGCTGATTTATTGGGCTACAGATAGCCATCATAGTACAGATGGGTGGAAGAAACATAGTTTGAAAAAAAACCCATTATTTATTACATTATGGTAATAATATAGTTATTATCCACTTGCTCTCTGATGGAATACTGAAAAATTATCAGCAACAGAGAAATACCAAAACTTCCTTAAACTGAACACTGTTGGTACAAACAAGTTTTGGTCATTCTATAGAAGTGGCCAATATAAAGAGGTGCAGTTAGTATTAGAATGGCCTTATTGAGATTAAAGTATGTTGTCAGGCTATTGAGGGGTCAATTGACGGAAGCTTTATCGTGTACACATGCATCTCCTTAAGTTACATTTTCTGTCAGGAAACAAAATAATTTAGAATGCTTTAAATCTGTTTTTGCAGGCAATATGGTTCACTGAATCTAAAGGCATTGATGGTCCTGTGTTTGGCAGCAATGACTATTGGAAAGGACTAGCAGTTATCTTTGATTCCTTTGATAATGATGCACAGGTAAGGTGCCTACTTTGTGCTCTATGTAGGGGAGATAATTCAGGTTGACACATTTACAGTTAATCAGCAGCATCCATCAAGCTATATATATGGTTGCAGTTTTGCAATTAGTTGAAATTGAATGCCATCAGTAGCAGTATTAGGTGAACTTAAGATTACAATCTTTGCTGTAAGCTGAACTTGAAGATAGTATATTTGGTATGAGGTGAACTTGAAGATTAATATCTTTTATTACATTATGAATATCTGTTTTATGTAGGGAAAACTGTTAATCTTGGCAAGCAGTGATCTCTTAATATATATGTGCTATTGGTTACGTTACTTGGGTAGTCATTGTGTTTTGGAAAGGATATACGGCCTCTGCTGTTGTTTTTGAACCTTTTTATCTTATTTTTATCCCAATGCTTTTTGAAAAAAAAGAGGAAGGGATTATGTCACTCTGTACATCTGTCTATCCATTAGAAATGTAATGTATCTCCTCCTACACTGATCAAGACATGAAATTTTAGAATATTATTGGGTGTGATTATAGAATGTGCACAGTTGTTTGTCAAATTTAATATGACCTTGGGGGTGGGGCTGAAGGGAGCTGGGGAGGGCTTAAAAGAAGTTTTAAACAATTTCTTTAGTATTGTAATTGTAGATCTGAAAATTGGCATGTGCCATCTCATAGGCCAAGGATGTAACAGATTTTGGATTACACTCTCTGGTCTTGCACCCAGTGTGCAAAAATGATGCCTCTGGGTCATCACTGGAAACTATTGAGATCCCCACCTAATAACCATATATAGTTTTGAAGGGCATGAGGAGATTAAATCAGACATACATCCAGTATAGAGCCTGTCATTCCTGTGAAGTAGGGGACTTTCCTGTGGGTCATAACTTGGAAACTCTTAAGGTTCCCACCCTATAAACAATAAGAGACAACTTCACATGCGCATCCAACACAGGCCCTGGATCATGACCCTGGAGTTCAGCACTTGCCCCTGGGTCATAACGTAGTAACTATCAAAATCCCAACCTTATAACCATTCATACACTTAGTTGACATAAAAAGACAAATACTTGTGAGCAATTTTGCAACATTGACACATGGGTCAAGCCATATTTCTAGTGGCATAATTTTGAAGTATTGAGATGTACTGGCATATGCCATTGACCTATTTCTAGTTCTTTGGATTGCTAATATATTAAGCATATATCTGTTAGAGACTTGATAGATACTGTCATTTTATTCACTTCTATGTATTTACAACAGGTTAGCCCAAGGTAAGATAATATACTTTTAAACATTTATTGAATTATTTTCATTCTTTTCGATATATATACTTAAAGACACTATTTAGCAATATTTTTATAAAAGTTCTCACTATCAGAAGAGAATCAAAAGTATATACAGCAATAGTATATGGATATTCCATTAAACTAGCCAGTAAAGATTTTAAAGTAACTGAGGTTATGGGGTGCTCCCCAAACAGGGCTAATGGGGGTAGCAAAAGAGCCGGTTGCTCTGGAAGATTTAGATGGATAAATTACACAGCTGCTGGTGTTTAGGGAATACCCTGTAGTACTGGATGATACAGTGGTCCCCCTTTTAGAAGGCCACCCCTTCTGCAGCAGGAAAGTGGCATTATAAGGGGAGTGGCCTTTCTAGAGGGGGATCACACAGTTGTGAGTAATAACTACATATAAAGTATAAAAGGTGTAACTAATTTTTATATATTTAACATTTTCATTTATAGTATCTGGTTATGGACTTAATGTGATAAAACTAATATCAATGTTTTTTGTTTTTTTAAAAATATGAATAATCCTGAATCATAGTGCAAAACCATGTTGTTTGTAAATTCTGGGCACTAACATTTGGTTGTAACTATCCCTGTACGTCCTTCAATTCCGTCTTCCCACTCACTGCAGTTGAATGTATATTGATGATGTTTATTTGAATCTTTCTGACATAGAATGTTTCAGTATTGATCAAAGGACACTCCCTCTTCTTGTTAATTCTAATTGCTTTCACTTTTCATTCTAAACTGTGAATGCCTGACAACATTTTGCGACAACTTATTCCTTTGTGAGCAATATGCAGTTATCACACGAGATGCATAGTGTTTACAAAGGAAGTGAGTTTCTCACGTGATTGACTTTGTTTTCTTTCCCCTCCAGTCTGGTACCCGGTTAAGTACATTTCATAATCTATGAGAGGGAAGCCAGAAAGGCTAACATACCATTGTACTATCTGGTGACTGGATGTCACACTGACTTGAGCTGAACAATACTGTGCTTCTCAGCAGTTAGCTTTTGTCATCATGATAATTATCGGTGGTAATAATAGCCAGTAATTATCAAAATGACAAAAGCTAACATCTGAGGAAGACATGGCAGTAAGGATAATCAGATTACTTACCTCTTTGTATGAATGAAAGTTACTTTATCGGCATGTTGGAACAAATGTCAATGTGTTGAGTTGAGAAATCAACAAATATTAGCGAGATTTTAATCTGTAAACAACCATTATGTGGCTGCTCGCAAAGGGTAAATTTGACCATTTTTGCAATAAAATGCCAGCCGCTGGTCGCGTTAGAGGGGTGGCCATCCTTGCGGGGTACTTTTGAACACAAACTTGTCGGTGCAACAGGATTGTGGCCGTATAAAGCGGATGGCTGCTGGTTGGGGGGTGTCAAGAGGGGGACCGCTGTACAAGTTTTGTATACAGCAGTTGTTATTACACCTGAAATACCATTTACATCAAGGAACATTTTTCTTGATTTTTGTTTTCCCCACACTTAAGATAAACTGTAACCAGATATTTGAATTCTCAAATTTTTTAAACAATTTCTAGAGTTTATGCTGAACATTTTTAGCCTGTTTTTTTAATCAGACTCAATAAATAAATATTGATTTGTATGTTTTTACGTTTCAGCACAATAACCCTTACATCAGTGCTTTTGTTAATGATGGAACCCATACCTTCGAGCATCATAAGTAAGTTGACCTCCAGCATTTTCATTTTAGAAATAGAGATAAGAGTAAATAAGCGACCAAAATATTCCACTAAACTATGTGTTAGAAATGGTTTTTATGTATACTTTTAAGTTTTTGGAGCATATTTTTGAAAATAACAAAAGGTCTATTTTACATCCATTGAAAAATCTCTCCTACATTTGAAGTCACATGCAAGCTCTCTCATTGGCTCAGATAATGATGTAGATGTTTTTTAGAGGTTGACGAAACAGGAGAACTTTGAGGAAACCAGTTACTCTAAATGGCTAAATATTTAGCTTTTGCATGTATCAGAACTGGAGATCAAACCTAGGACAGCAGAAAAGCAAATGAACATGTTACAACTGTGCTGTCCAGACTCACTACATTAAAATGTTGATTATATGGACATTTTCTCTGAACTTTATGATCATATGGACCAATGGTCTGTATTCCAGATACACAATTTATTACAGTAGAACCTGCCTTGAAAGACTACCCTTCTAACAAAAAATCATGGCGTCTCATGACACATCATGACACTGTATAATCAATAAATTGATGCATTGAGAATATGGTCTCTGAAGACATGTGGTCTCTTATAGTAGTGATCTTTCAAGACCGCTTTTACTGTGTGTATAAAATGATCAGCAGGTGTCACACTGTACTCAAAATTTAGAGCGAAGTGACTTCTTCCTTCTGTCTGAATAGGGTGTATTGATGGGAAAATAGGGAGAATTGAGTTGGAAGTCAAATTTCAGTAAATAGTATTAAAAACACATAATACTCATTATTATTTTTGAAAATATTCAGAACTTCCTGTCTTGAACCTGAATAACTGCTGCATAGCTTCTTTAGTAGCATTAGCCAGTAACCTCTTAATAAGATAACTGTTCCCGAAAATTTATGTCTAACACTAGAAGCCAATGCATTCTATACCTCTATGTTTTCAGGTGAAATACCAGATAATCTAATTAATCTTTTCTTAATTTTAGTCTAAAAACTTATTTAACGATACAGTATTTTGTTTTGGGGTTGGAAAAGGATGGAATTTTACCTAGATTCCTTGAGTTTCACATTTGTGTGGTGTCCCATGATGTTAAGGATTTATTATGTATTTTCTTTTTTATGTTTTTCATTTCTTTTATGTACCATTTAAAGAATTTTAACATATTTACCTTTTATCTTGTATCCCTTTAGGATTTAATTCTTTTTTAGAAGAGTCTATCATCATAAAGTTTTTTGTAGTTCTTACCTTTACATTTTTAGAACTTAACTTTTTATTAGCACTGTATAAACAGAATTGTGCTGACATACCATTAAACCCAATCCATCCATCCATACATACATACATACATACATACATACATACATACATACATACATACATACATACATACATACATACATACATACATACATACATACATACATACATACATACATACATACATACAATCTTAACTCTCTGTATATTTGAGGGCACCAGAAGCTACTAAATTAGCACAAAAGATGATTATAAAGAATGTCTCTGCAGTTTTGCATCAATTAAAAACCACACAAGATTCACTACTTTGGTGTAGTTTTTGCCTTTACTGGTTTTGCTACCTAGCTTTTGCTTAGCACTAAATGGCCAGGAATTGGGAAATGAAAGCGGGGTAAGGTGAAGTTCACTTTGCTTTCCTTGCCTTTTGAAACAAAATTTCATGGATGAGGTCAATTATTTTGTCACCTCCTTATTGGATCCCTATATTACTGATACAGACAACCAATTAAAATCTCCTGAGTCCAGGTAATTAATGTTTTGTTGTATTTTTGAAGAGTGGTGGGGGTGGAGCAATAATGACTATCAGAGTTTTATTAGGGAGGCTAATACATTTTCGGTATAATAGGTTTGTTCATATGCATTAGATGTATTGGGTATTTTTTCTTCAGTTTTGAGAATACAGTGAATTCTGTCTATAAAAGACAACTTTAGGGACAAAAGAAATTTGTCCATTATGTAGAGGTAATCATTTGGAGATTTACAAAAGGGACCCATAAACTTTCTCCTTTATGAACAGGTATCTTTTATATAGAGATGTCTGCCAAGAGAGATTTTAGTGTAAAGTTTCTTTTATCAGAGTAATATATCTTTAAATATAGATTGTGATTTACAAATGTGGAATACATAAACTTTGTAATTGAACAATCATTGATAGAAATTGACAAAAATTGATCCAAACAAGATATATTTATAAATGTGAGAGAACATTATATATTGCTTAGTCCAAAGAGATATTCCTTTTAATTTGCAGTGATGGATCAACACAGCAGTTGGGAGGATGTTTACGGGACTTCCGAAATAAGCAATTCCCAATCAGGGCAAAAGTGGAATACTACGAAAATATTCTGACAGTAAGCAGTACCAAAAATCATAGTTATACATAGTCACTTATAATAATGATACCTGACAGACTCTGGTTCTTACTATCACCACACTTTTGCATCATGGGTATTGTGATACCCAAAGTCTGTCTATTCATCTGTTGATCATCCTAACTGACCCTGTGTGATACCCAATGTTGGTCTATTCATCTCTCCATCCACCTAACTTACTCTGTGTGATACCCCCAGTCTGTTTATCTGTCCATCCACCTAACTGATCCTGCATGATACTCCCAGTCTGTCTATTTATCTGTCCATCCACCTAACTGATCCTGTGTGATATCCACAGTATGTCTATTTATCTGTCCATCCACCTAACTGACCCTGTGTGATACCCTAAGTCTGTCTATTCATCTGTCCATCTGCCTAACTGATCCTGTGTGATACCCCCAGTCTATTCATCTGTCCATCCACCTAACTGATCCTGTGTGATATCCACAGTATGTCTGTTTATCTGTCCATTCACCTAACTGACCCTGTGTGATATGCTAAGTCTGTCTATTCATCTGTCCATCTGCCTAACTGATCCTGTGTGATACCCCCAGTCTATTCATCTGTCCATCCACCTAACTGGCCCTGTGTGATACCCTAAGTCTGTCTATTCATCTGTCCATCCACCTAACTGATCCTGTGTGATACCCATAGTCTGTCTATTCATCTGTCCATCCACCTAACTGATCCTGTGTGATACCCTTTGGAGTCCCTAGTTCTTTGGGGCTTCTGTCTCTGGAGTCCCTAGCTCTTTTGGGCTCCTGCCTCTGTATTTAAGAAGTAATATTCCTAAACCTCGAGGGCTTGGACGGAGATGGAAATTGAACAAGACAGATTGGGAAACATTTCAATCCCTCTGCCAGTCAGATCTGACAGCTGATTTATTTTGACAACATAGTGGATCCAATACTCCTATTTACAAAGATACTCCAGGATGTTGCTGGAGATACAATACCAAAAATTTCGTCAATTCCTAAACATGTCAACAAACCATGGTTTGATGATGCATGCAAGGATGCCATCAGGGAAGGGAAAAAGGTCCTTCAACATTTCAATGCCAATCCAACAACTGAAAATCTGAATAAATACTGTATGCACTGAGCTAAAGCTTGTCATACCATTATAGAGAGCAAGAGGAAAACATGGAAATCCTATGTGTTTTGGTTGAACTCTTGCTTCTTTATGGTACAAAAAATCTATGGCAAAAATAAAAGCAACTGTATCAGACATTTAAAGAAATCGGATGAAATGGTCACAACCATACCAGAAATCTTAAATACATTGGCTAAAACATTCTTAAAATTTATACTGCGTCAAAAACTTGAAAGAACAGGTTCCTGAAAATTATTACAATAAACCTTTCAGTCTCAAAGAGTTAAAAAAGACTTGATCAATCCCATGACACTTCAGCAGGACCAGATGATATCCACTATCAACTTCTGAAACACTTACCTGACACAGCTCTAAATACACTGCTAAACATCTTCAATACAGTTTGGGAAACTGGCATCCCATATCATTAACAAACTGCATTTGCAAAACCATGGAGCAGATGATAAATGATAGACTACTCTGGTATCTTGAATCCAACAAACTTCTATCAAATGTTCATTGTGGATTCACATGCCAGAGAAGCACAATAGACCATCTTGTTAGATTTTAAGCATTTATTAGAGAAGCTTTTATAAAGAAAGAACATTTAGTTGCCATCTTATTTTACTTGAAGAAAGCTTATGACACCACATGGAAGTATGGCTTTATGAATGGCCTATTCAACCTAAGTCTATGTGGTCACCTACCTAACTTTATCTCCAATTTTTTGACAGAAACTTCTGAGTTATGGGTAGGGAGCTGTCCATAGGAGATGGGTGTACCTCAGGGCAGAATATTGTCAGTCTCCCTACTCAGCATCAGAATTAACAGAATAGCCTTAATCCAGGAGCTGACTGATCAGTATATATTGACAACTTTTTGATTTGTTATAGATCAAGGAGTAATGCATACTATTGAACATCAACTACAGATAAGCTTGAACAGGGTTCAAAAATGGGTGGGAGAAAATGGGTTAAATGTTTCAAAATCTAAAACTAGCTGTATGTTCTTCTGCAGACTCCATCGTATTCATAATGACCCAAAGCTCAATCTTGATAGTTGTCTTATTCCTGTTGTAAAGGAGACGATATTTTTAGGGTTTTTTTATAAAAAAAAGACGGTAAACTGACTTTTATTTCACATAATAGATACCTCAAGGACAAATGTAAAAAAAAGTTCTGGAAAAAAAAAAAAAGTACCAGTTATAGCAAACACAGATTGGGGAGCAGATCAGAAGGTCTTGCTTAGGTTATAGAGGTCATTAGTAAGATCTGAACTTGACTATGGCTCAGTTGTGTATGGATCAGCTTCTAAATCTTACCTGCAGATGCTTCATCCAATACAAAATCAGGGACTTAGACTCTGTCTGGGTGCATTGATAACTTCCTGTTCAGAAAGCCTCTATTTTGAGACAGATGAACCATCATTTTATTTCAGACAAATAAAATTGCCTCGTCAGTATGCTACCAAACTATCTTCTAATCCATCTAACCCACATATTATGTAGTCTTTTGGCCCAAATGCCAAACCTTGTATGCTCAGAAACCAAATTCATTCCACCTTTTGGCATACAAATTCATCCTCACTTGGAAACAACAAAAATCAATGTTGCAAAATTCTGTGTTCCAAAATCACAACCTTGGATATCAACATTCCCATAAATTATATTTGATCTTTTCAAATTCAAAAGGTCAACAACAAATCCTCTCCTTTTTCAGAGTAATTTAATACAATTTGAACCTTCTGTTGTGGCCATATGTCCTTGTATACAGACAGCTCAAAAGATAGAGACAAAGTTGCAGCTGCCATTGCAGCACCCAATAGCACCATCCCAAGCTGGTTACCAGATAAAGCCTCAGGTTTTACTGCCGAATTACAGCCATACTCAAAATATTGAAACCTCTCAAAAAACAAATGTCATCATCTCATTATATTCCCTTTCTGCAATGAAAGTCTTGCAAAACCTTTAATCTGACAACCCCTTTTAATATCCCAAACATTACAGAAGCATGATGTGCTGTACAATCTGGGAAAAGTATTCTGTACTGTTGGCTACCCAGTCACATTGGTATAAAGGTAATGAAAGAGCAGATAAAGTAGCCAAAGCTGCCCTGCAGTCACACATTTCCAAATGAAAGATTCCATACACAGACTTCAAATATTGCATAAATTAGCATGTTCATAGTACTTAGCAAAATATGTGGAATGAAAACTTCACAAACAAACTGGGTGTTTGTATGTGTGCATGTGTGTGTAGCAAGACAAAGAATATATGACAGACTTTTGGGGGGGGGTACTGTCCTTTCTTGCTTTTTGTTGTTTTCTATTGAGGATGTATCATACACTGTCTCAGTCTCAGACTATAAAATAATTAACTCTCAAGAATTGTGCTGTGTTGCTATTGGTATTCAGTGATTGGGACTGATTTTAATTTGATCTTTATATGGTTGTAAAGTAAGGAGTATTTATTTTTTACAGGTTTTCATCAATAATGGTCTAACCAACAACAAGGATGACTTTGAGCTCTGCCTGAGGGTGGAGAACGTGCAGTTTCCAAAGACTGGGTTCTTTGGTGTTAGTGCTGCAACTGGAGGCCTAGCCGGTAATGTTTTTTTATGCCCCACCTCAAAAGTTATAGCAGCATGGTGTTAAGCTTGTCCATTCATTTGTTCAGCCATCCATCAGGTTATGTTTTGCATTTTGGTCAGTTTTCAGTCTCTGTGGTGGATCATGTGTATTCATTTAACACATTTCTTGTAAATGATTGCTCAGATGGTCTATAGATGTGAAAATCTTAATGGAATTCCCTGATTTCATGGATTTTCACTCATAGATAATATCCCATGGATTTTCACTCATAGATAATATCCCATGGATTTTCACTCATAGATAATATCCCATGGATTTTCACTCATAGATAATATCCCAGAGGTAGAAAATACATTGCCCTTTAGCCCAGGACAACTAAAAACTTATGTCGGGTAACCATTTGTTCTCAATTTAAAAGACCAGCTGGGCAACAAAAAAATATTGGTAAACAATGATCTTATTAAAAATTAGATTGAAATTTTTATATATTTTCCAGTGACAAACATTTGATCTTTACATTGACCCTCAGGGTACCTATAGCATGATGTCCATATAATCCTTAGTTGAGTGTTTGGTGACTATTATTGGTAAGAGGTCACACTAATCTACAGGTGTTGGCTACTCATCTGATTATATAATCACAGTAGATACTACCAACCCCTCAGGGTGAATCCTTAAAGAAGCAAGACTTTGGAATATTTATCATTTGTTAACACATGGACATATGATAGTGGTTTTTTTCATCTTCCCTTGAGACAGAATGGCTATGATCTAGTGTTATGCTTTCTCTCTGTTCTCAATCAGCTTCATATCTTTACATGGGCTGTTACTTGTAATCATTATAGTTGAAGAACCATTCAACATATTCTGGTGCAATTTGATGTGAACATTGTTTCATGGACCTAGATGTGTCATTTATGGAGTTTTGTCTCGTCTGCTCCATTAATTGACAGAGCTATGGCCCTTGTCGATCAACTTTATATCTTTACATGGGCTGTTGCTTGTAATCATTATAGTTGAAGAACCATTCAACATATTCTGGTGCAATTTGATGTGAACATTGCTTCATGGACCTAGATGTGTCATTTATGGAGTTTGGTCTCGTCTGCTCCATTAATTGACAGAGTTATGGCCCTTGTCGATCAACTTTATATCTTTACATGGGCTGTTGCTAGTATTGAGTCTTTGAAGTAGTCGGAATTCAAGCATTCCACATCATGATTTAGAGGTATGATCATCTAATAACTTTGGTTTCCTCACATAAGTTCCTCTGTTTAAAGGTCCTACAGATTCCATTTATGCATGATTATCACTTTTTTATGATATCACTTTTCTGGTAGCTGCAAAAGTGCCAACAATGTTAAGATGATGTGTGCAAAATTTATATAGTCATATAAATATATCTTAATGGCGTTGCAGGAAATACATCATGTTCTGCAAAAAGTTTTATTTTCATGAAGGAACAATTCATTAAAATTTTATTTTATTATTATGGCCCCACTGGATGAAGTAGGCAGATGTCTATGGTAATCATGTTGTCCATCTGTCAGTCTGTCTGTTCGGCTGGCTGTACATCTGTTTAATCAGCAATTTGGTTTTCACAAGATAACTTTGGGGCTGTTCCATTTAAACATACATGGTACCCAGGGAAGGTAGTTGTTTCAAAATGTATGCCACAGTACCTGATAACTCAAAGAGTACATGTAAAAATGGCACGGAATTCTCAATTGCATTCATGTGTGACTACTCCACATTTTAAGTGACTTCCCTGGGTCCCAAGTATATTTTACTGCAGCAGTCTTTATTGGGAATTGTTGTGTTTTAACCAAATTTGGTACACAGTTTTATATTGAGGAGACCTCAATAGAGTTTGATTTCCACCCTGTGAATAAAACCTTGAGGGGGTTTGATTCCCAGCATTCCATAACATCATGTACAAGAATTATGCTTCCAATTGCCGATCCTCTTGACTTTTCCGCAGTATAACGTTACCAAGGTTTGTTGGATTTCAATAAAATCGGATATGCACCTTTTGATGAAACCTTGATTCAGTTTGATTTCCAGCATGTCATGACATCATTTACAGGAGTCACTCCCCCTGATTACCCATCCAAATACCTTTGGTTTCTGCAGCTTTGCTTTACCAAGGACTGTTGGATTTCATCCAGATTTGGCTGGCACCTTTATACTGATGCAGGGATTGAATATTCATTTCCCAAACTCATAATGGAGAGTGAAAATATTCAGTGGTCGAGTTGATTTTCCAATCATTCACCCAATTTAGGGCTGACTGGTGTTTTTCTCTAATGTTAAGCATGTTCTGTCAAGAATATTGCCAACTTTGTTCGTTGACCATCTATACTTTCTACCAGAAGTTTACTTACCTGACTGGGCAACTGGATTTTTATAAATTTTTAAACCCATGTGATAATACCTTGAATGAATTTAGCATTTCACATTATTATTGAGGTCCTACTGAGCAAATCATTTTGAGCAGGGCCCTTCGCTATACACCGATTCCAAATAGCTTAGTCGCTACTTAATCTGCTTCAATTAATTTTAACTCTTATCTAATTAGAACCTTTGATAAGTGATTTCGCATTATTAAATACCCTATTTTTGTATTTTATGTGCTGCAATGACATCCCCCTGTATAAGGCTATCTCATTTATAATGCAGGTCATTGGTATGGTTCTCATGAACAGTGCTATAAAGATTGAGCACTGTGATATGTACCATCTGTACTCGCGTATAAGCTAATGCAAACTGCATAGACCCAGATCTGCCATCGCATAATGTGCCGGCAGATCTGGGTCTATGCAGTTTTGTAAGGACTAATCAGGAGAACAAACAACATAGACCCTGATCTGCCGGTGCATTATGTGACAGCAGATCAGGGTCTATGTTGTTTGCATTTGGACTTGGATAATACACGAGTACATACGGTAGATTATTTTAAGTTGCTTCTGAGAAAAATTTACAGCTAATTTACAAGACTTTTTTTCTCGTGACTTGTTTCAGGCTTTCTTTTTTACTACTGACTCTCAAATATGTGCACAAATTGTGTTGCTTGACTCCGCATATTTTTAAAAGTGCTATATAAATAGCATTTGCACTCTTACTGTCACTCTCAGTGCTAAAATACTGAAACAAATCCTGCTTGTTGTTTTACAGATGACCATGATGTGTTGGCTTTTTTGACCCACTCCCTTGTCCCACCTGGGCAGCAGGTAAGACTGCAAGAAAGAAATGGTATATTCTTCCATTTAAATATGTACACAAATGCAAACAGCGTGAACTTAGTTCTGGATCAACAATGTTCATTTAAAATCATAAAGCTATTATTGAAAGAAAATCCATCATTACTATCTGATTTTTGAAAATAGGGTAATATTTCAGTACAGCTAACCTTAAAGAACTGAAACCTCAATTTATTGTTTCCCCAGAATCTAAAAAGGAAGTGGTAATATTCCTCCCAAGAGGGCACCTTAAACTCCAAAAAAGGCACTTATTATTATTATTATTATTATTATTATTATTATTATATTATTATTATTTTATTATTATTGTAAAATTGGGAAATTATGAAAGTTGTTGCCTTGTAAAGTGAAAAATTTCCTATGTTTCATATGTATTTAACCCAGAAAGTTGCAGGTGTAAAATCCTTGATACAGTCTTACTCAGTATTAATGGGTTTTTTTGTTTTTGTTTTTTTTTCTTAGCAAAAGATAAATGTGACAGTAATCCTTTGAAAGGAAAATTAATTTTATGCATGGTTATGGGTACATGCACAAATTTAAAATCTTCACAAAAAGCAATAATAATCATTTAATTAAGGGACTGTAGGTGACATACTAGAAATTTCTTAGTTTTACTAGGCTTTATATTTCTGCATTTTCTTTCATGTGTCCTTTAAATTCCTTGGATAAACTATGATTTAATTTATTGAAGGGCAGTCAGTAGCATTCAGTGTACCCTTTGATTTCATCATTTCAAGAATGAAGTAGTACTGCTAAAATGGTAGTAGAGATTTCCTATTCAAACTTTTTAGCTTAAATTTGGAACAATAGACTACATGAATATTTTTAAATTATTAACTGACAACTATCGAAACCTGTCAGAAACTATTTTAGAACACGATCTTTTTGATAGGCTCAGATTCAGTGCAGTGTTATCCCACATTAATTATTGTAACTTCTTGGATAAGTTAAAATAATCAGCATGTCATTTAGAATAAACAAAATAGACCATACCCATCTATTGGCTGTAAGGACAATTCATGTTGGAAAAGATAATCCCTTTAATCATATCTACTCAACTACATGTTAAAACATTATCCAGTGAGTGTACACACTGCCATGAGCATTTCAGTTCCAATAAACGAAGACCTTCTTTATGCATCACTGATTGGTGCTAATTAGCAGTGACCTGCTACACAGTGCCTAAGCTTTCGGCATGGGTATATTGCTGCTTATGATCATAAAAAGTATCGAAATTAAATCGAATACATGAACTGTTTATGATTGCGAGAAACAAAAAGAGACATTTTGCAACTGAAAAAAGGGCAAGTTTGGGGATAAAATGCCTGGTACTATGTAAAGAAAGGTCTGGCATGGAGAAAGAACAGCATGGTGCAGTGCCTTTGTAAAATGATCTGGAGGAAACACTAGTTTCTTCTCTGAGGAACTTCCTCAGTCCCAGTGTAAAGTCCAATCTCATTTGTAAAACTGAAATAATCAAAACCTGGAATAATCAAAAAATTTTTAAAAAAGGCAGCCTAGTCACAAATTATAAATATTTGACCGTGCACAAAGAAGTAATCGGAATGTTGCTAAATTATTAAAATTCAACATTAATTTTGTAAAATTATATATTTGCAAACATTTTATGACACAGAAGTTTCTCCAATATAATCAATATATTAAACATCAGTCACTAGAATGCCTGCACCATTCAGATCTTTCAGTCACAGCACAGAGCGTGTATTTGTATGCAATATTGAAAATTCAAAATGATTAGAAAATCCAAAGGAAAAACTCTGATGGCAGCGCTTTGAGTTTTCAGAGTTCTTCTGTATGTTAATGGAAAAGTGTTATTTTGTTTCAGGCTGTAGGAACTAAGATGTTTCTGTATGTTAATGGAAAAGTGTTATTGTTTCAGGCTGTAGGGACTAAAAAATTTATGTATGTTAATGGAAAGGTGTTATTGTTTCAGGCTGTAGGGACAAAAATTTCTGTATGTTAATGGAAAGGTGTTATTGTTTCAGGCTGTAGGGACTAAAAAAATTCTGTATGTTAATGAAAAAGTGTTATTGTTTCAGGCTGTAGGGACTAAAAAATTTCTGTATGTTAATGGAAAGGTGTTATTGTTTCAGGCTGTAGGGACTAAATATTTTCTGTATGTTAATGGAAAAGTGTTATTGTTTCAGGCTGTAGGGACTAAATATTTTCTGTATGTTAATGGAAAAGTGTTACTGTTTCAGGCTGTAGAGACTAAAGTGGCAGATGAAGAGAGGAAGAAGTATGAGAAAGAGTTTGATGATTACTACAAACAACTTGAACAAGCCAAGAAAGAGTAAGTTACTAAATTTACTGTTTGGTTTGGTTTTGTGGGGTTTAACACCATTTTTCAGCACATAATAGGCTATACATGGCAGTTAGTATATTTGGTGGAGGAAGAACACTTGAAGACCATGGGAAGAACCACCAAGCCACGGGAAGTTTCTGGCAAGCTTTCTCACATACCCACATTGGTCAAGCTGAGACTCGAACCCCATACTGTTTTGTAATAAGGTCTTTAAATTTTCCTGCTTGCATTGAAACATTCAGTTTCAGAGTGATTCACAGATATTTTAAACTATAATTTTTATAGAGCCAGCTTTGGTGAAAGCATGACATAGTGATCACTTTGGCATCTGTGTGCATGTCCTTCCATATATCTGTAAAAATACGTACATTCACACCCTAGATGAAAGTCAATATGACATTTTTTATATGCCCCGCCATAAGGCAGAGCATATAATGTTATGATGTCTCTCCATACATATGTTGCCAATTTTGTTTCCACACGATAACTCGAGTTCTTCACCATCTGCAGTTACCAAACTCTGTGGATGGCTTGCACTTGAGGTAATGAAGAAAGCTATTAATTTTGTGGTTAAAGGTCAAGGTCACTGACAGAAAGAAGATAAATGGTTTCTGCACAATAGCATTAGTTCTACATCTCAGACCTGAACCAAACTTTGTGGATGGTTTGCACATGTGGTAAGAAAGAAGCCTGTCAAGTTTGTGGTCAAAAGGTCAAAGGTCAAGGACACAAAAGAAATATGGTTCTCACACAATAACATTAGTTCTACATCTTAGACTGGGACAAACTTTGTGGATGGCTTGCACTTGGGGTAAGGAAAAAGTCTTATTTTTAGGTCAAAGGTTAAGGTCACTGATTAAAAAAAGAACACTATTCCACACAATAACATTATTTCTACATCACAGACCTGGACAAAACTTTGGATGGCCTGCACTTGGATTAAGGATTTGGTTTGGTTTTGTGGGTTTAACGCCATTTTTCAGCACTTGATAGTCTATACATGGCAGCCAGAATATCTGGTGGAGAAAGAACCTGTGAAAACCCCAGGAAGAACCACCAACCCACAGGAAGCTACTGGCAAGCTTTCTCACATACCCAGCTTGGTTGAGCTGAGACTCAAATCCACATAGACAGAGGTGAGATGTCCATGATCTGTAAAGGCGAAAGCCTTAGACCACTCAGCTACCCGGGGCCCCTCCTGGGGTAAGGAAGAAGGGTATCAATTTTTGGGGTCAAAGATCAAGGTTACCGTGTCTGAAAGAAGAAAAATGGTTTCTGCACAAAAAAATTCAGTTCTCAATCATGTACCTTCAGCATAGTTTGTGGATGACTTGCAAGTTTGATTAGGAAGCCTATTGATTTTGGGATTAAAAGGTCAAATGTCAGAGTCAGTGTGACTGAAAGAAGAAAATTGGATTTTGTATAATAACTTTAGGTCTAGACCCTGTACCTTGATCAAAGTTTGTTTGACTTGATCATGCAGAGGAAATGGGAGCAAAGTGCCTTTCCCAGGGACACACTGAGGCAGCTGACCTGAGCGGGTATCAAACCCATGACCTGGGATTACAAGTCCAAGGTAAGGAAGAGGCCTATTGATTTTGGGGTCAAAAGTTCAAATGTTGAGGTCATTGTGACTCAAAGAAAAATGGGTTTTGCAGAATATCCTTTGTTCTAGAGTAAGTTCCTTGATCAAACTTTGTGCATGGCTTGCACTTAGGATAATAAAAGAGACCTTTAAATTATGGTGTCTATAGTCAGAGGTCATGGTCATTGCAAGTCTGAGAAGAAAGTAATGGTTTACGCACAGTATGTTTAGTTCAAGAATATTTCCCTTGACCGGAGGTCCAGGTCATTGAGACTGGATGGTCAATATTCTCCAGAGTCAATCATGCCCTACTTGTGCCGGCATAGAGGACTATTCAACATGGGGTGGATGTATAATATGCTGTTTACTGTACTCTTTTCAGAGTAAGCTCAATGTTAAAGTTTTACTTTCTAGCCAAATAAAGGGTAGGCTTGGCAAAAAGGAGGCCTCTTGTTTTACTAAATTACTGGACAAATCTATATCTAGAGACATTACAATAGGTATCTTTTAATTTTGGTCCTCAACTGTTATAATTTATTAACTGAATTATATTGATTTGAGTACAGTACTTCTAATTTATGGCATGTTAAGAGACCAACAGTTTGACGATTTTTCCCTCAGTTTTTTGTGGGTACAATCATATCCATTAATTTTCAGTGTAATTCAGCTTTAATTAAAATCTTTGATCAACCAGTTTTTTTTTCTTTCTCTTTCTATGATTATCCATTGTCTTTATATTTACAGTTTTCAAGAACAGCATCCAGACAAGGCCAAGGATTTCAACATGGGAAATGAAGTATGTGCATTTTGTTCTCTTCATCTGTTTATGATTCAGATCCTTTAAATTAATTTTGACTTAGTTCTGAAAATTTTAGATCTTGTAATTATACTTTCCACAAACCAAGTTTGGGGGAATATACTGGAGTCAGCGTGTCCATCCATCTCTCCTTCCACCCATCACACTTTTATTTATTTAATATCTCCTGAACCCATTGAGATCTTGTCATGAAACTTGGTATGCTTTTGAATCATGACTACACATTGTGTCCTTTAAAAAAGGGAGTCTGTCTGATCAGTATTTTAAGAGTTATCCCCATTTTTATTACAGATTTTGTCTGTGTTTCACTCTTATCCAGTTAATATCTTGTGAACTGTTTGAGATATCTTTATGAAACTTCGTATGCATTTGTATCATGACGAGTTTGTGTCCCACACAAGATTGAGCTTTAGGAGATTAGTACTTTCAGAGTTATATGAACTCCATATCTCCTTAACCATTTGAAGCATCTTCATTAAACTTGGTATGCTCTTGTATTATGACTTGACAATGTGTCTTGTAGAAGAATGGACTCTGTTTGATCAGCATTTAAAAAGTTATCCCCAATTATTTTTAAAATAGTGTGTCCATCCATCTCCATCACACTCTTGACAGTTAATATCATCGGAGCTATTTGACATATCTTCATGGAACTGGGTATGCGTTTGTACCATGATAAGAATTTAAGTCATCTATCAGATTCGGCTTTGTCACGTTAGTACTTTTAGAGTTATCTACCCATGTTTGAAAGTTGTATTTACACTTCATATCTCCTTAACTGTTTGAGGTATATTGATGAAACTTGGTCTGTGCAAGTATAATGACTTGCTAGTTTTGTGTAGAAGAATTAGCACTGTCTCTTCAGCATTTTAGAACTTGTCACCATTTATTTTTTTTTAAAAATCTGTCAGATCATCTCTCTATCACACTTTGGACAGTTAATATTTCAAAACAATTAGAGATGTCTTCATGGAACTCGTTATGCAGCTGTATCATGACAAGAGTGTGTCACATATAAGAATTTGCTTCGTCAGATTATTACTTTTAGAGTGGGGAGTGTCCTGTAAACATATGTTTACTGACAGATCAAGTTTCTTCAAGAGAATGGAAGCATGATTCTTTCCAAATACAGGATACAATTAAGATTATGAAAAATATAATAAAGATGTTTTATGTGTCTCATAATTGAGCTTGAATTCACTAGAAATGCTTTTCATATTTGGTGTATATGGTGTATAGCACAGTAGAATGCAGAAAACACTATTCTTATCTGAGAGAGAGAGAGGGAGATAGGTGTTAAAGCAGGAATTATCCTGTACATGTATCATAAGGGAGAAGAAATATCTTTTTTCACTGGTGTATATTTGTAATATTCCGATATAACTTTTTTAACCTGGAACATATTTCTTTCTGCAGCAATTTGTGGGTCAAGGAGACAGAGAACTCCAAATGATTTTTGAGGGTCAGAATCTGATCCACCAAAACATCCGTGATCTCAGTCACAAGCTTGATGAAATCCTGGGGAGGCAGGAGCTTGTTTTGTCCAGAGTTTCTTCATTGACATCTGGAGTGCAAGTACCTCAGGGATCTGGAACTTTGGTTAGATGAGTTGGAATTTATTCTACTGCTATATTCTAGAAACAGGCATATAGTATTACCCCTGTCTGTACATCCTCAAGACCATCTGCCTGCCCATTTGTATATCTGTCCATGTATCCAGTATTTGTTTCAGCTCAGTAACCAAAGAAATCGGAATAAATTGATATAAATCTGAGGCAAAAACTTGTCCAATGATACTGAGGTTTAATTTCATTCCCATCTAGAAGTATCTTACCAATATCTTTATTTACATGAGAGACAATTGTATTAACTTGAATAATGTGCCATGGACAGAGCATTCGTTACCTTCAGTAAAAGTGACCAGTTTATGGTTCTCTGTTCTGAAGATTTTATGAAAGATTTTGCTGTTATTGTTTGTTAAGCTGCAAGTGCACTCCTGAAACAACTCAGTCGAGAATACTATTTGGAAATAGTTTCTGTTATGTCGAAATCTATATTTTGCTATTAATACATACACTTGGTTTGGAACATGGCAACTGAAAAGTTTGATCAAAGTCTTTTTAGAGATTCCCTGTATTATATTAGGTGCCTAATTCTTTAAATGAAGCATTATCATGATACAGTCTATTTGATTACTATTTTGCTCACCTAGCAGTAAGGTTGAGTGAGTGTATGGTATGGCCCTGTGTATGTTGTGCATTTTCAGTTGTCTGTCAACAATTGTTACCACTCTGGAATCCATATTTCTGATCCGATTTTGATCAAACTTTGAATATGGGCTTATATCATTAAAATCTCTGACGAGTTTGATAATGCACAGGATCCCTCAATGCATATTATTAAGGTGATCTTGCATCTGAATTGCTGGCCTTGTTACCACTTCGGAGGCCATATTTCCGATCCATTTTTTTATCAAACGTGGGATATATGTTTTATCATTAATATTTAGGATAAGTTCGATAATGAGCAAGATCCATGTAATCTTATGAGGTGATCATGCATGTGATTTGCTGAGCTTGTTACCACACTGGAGGCAGTATGTATGATCCAGTTTTGATCAGACATGGCAAATAGGCTTAAATCATCAGGATCTTGGATGAGTACAACTATGAGTGAGATCCATGCATATTAATGAGGTGATTTTCCATCAGATTGGCTGAGGTTGTGACAGAATGCCTTAGCAGCTTTATTTCTGATCATTTTATTATCAAACTTGTTAAATAGTTTTATATTATCAAGATATTTAATGAGTTTTTTTTTAGCAAGATCTGTGTTTATTAATGAGATGATCTTGCATATAATTGAATGAGGTTCTTACCACTTGGGAGACTGTATTTCTGATATGATTTTAATCAGACTTAGTAAATAGGCTTATATTATCAACATGTTGGATGATTTTTATTATGAGACCTATGCATATTAATGATGTGATCTTGCATATGATGCGCTGGATTTTTCAACACTCCAGCATCGATATTTCTGATCAGATTTTGATCAAACTTGTTAAATAGTTTTATATTATTAAGCAGTTGGATGAGTTTGATTATATCAAGATCTAAATATATTAATGATGTGATCTTGTATGTGATTGGCTAAGCTTGTTACCACTCTGAAGACCAAATTCCGGATGGATTTTACTCCACCTTGGTAAATATGCTTAAATTATCATTGTTATAGACAGGTTCAGTAATAAGTGAGATCTCTGTAATGAGATACATTGCATATGATTGACATAGTGTGTTACTTCTCAGCTAGTTTCTGTAAAACTTGGTAAATAGTTTTATAACATGTAGATCTTCGATGACTTAATTATGAGCAAGAGACATTGCGTATTAATTATGTTTTTATCTTTAGAAAGAATTCTTATCACAGTGTAGTTAAATAGGTAAAATCAACATCATATAAAGTTTGGGAGATAGTTTACATCGGTTGTGTTATTGTGTTACTACATAAACCGGCTTAGCGAAATGGTCAACTGTTAAGTTAAATGTAAGAGAAACTGACATTTCTTCATACATGTACATTGACTAACATCTTTTTTACCTTGTCATCTATATCTAAATTGTCAAAAAGTGCTCTTTGTAAGTTTGGAATGATTCCACTTCCTAACACAGCCAAGTATGACTTCACACAGGTTTATACATGTAGCACTGTTACCTGGAATTGACCTGAATTAAGGACATGCCACCCCCAGTCATGAACTGGTCATGCAGTATAAAAAGTATGTAGATTGTATCCTGAGTAAATACACTATGGGCAGACAATTTTTATTTGAAACATGTTTTCTTCTCCATAATAATCAATTCTCATTGTGTTCCCATATATTCATTGATACACACAAATACACAGAGTATATTTTACAGCATGAGATTATCATCTAAACATGTTTTCATAATTCTATATCTTAATTATACCTATCAAATTTTGAAATGATCCCTACTAAAGAATACAGCAATGTACATGCGGCATGTACTCTTTACCCTAATGACCAGGGTACAAATAATTGCGGCTGTTAATATGAAGTCAGAATTTGCTGTTCAAGAAAATTAGATTTAACCTATATAGAGAGAGGATACAATTTGCTAATATAAATGTAGAGCAAAAAGAAGACAACTTTTGACATAAATTATGAAATAGTCCCAAATTTATGGGCCAGTTGTGTATGTCAGTAGCAATGGTTTCGAGTGTTGATGGTTTGCTTGAAAAAATGCATTTTCATATGAATCTAATAAACTGTAGCAAATTTGCATGCGGTTTCAGTCATAATTAGGCAAATTTATATTATTAACAAGAATTCTTAAAGTTTCTTTGCCTTACCTTGCAAACTGATTGTTTTCTTCTACTCAGTCATTACTACTTCATCTAATTTACTTTAATTATGATTCACATGATTCTTTATGTTTGCTAATTTGTTCCTTTCTTATATTTATTGTAATGAAGACCCTGACTACTTGTTTTTTCTTTGAGTTATGTAATTGAAATTTTTATAGTTTATTCTTCATGCAATCTTACCAACAGTGTCAGACTTCCTATTTTTGCCTACTTTTTTCCAAAAATGGCCCAACAATACCTTTTTTATTTTTCTTAAATTTTGTATTGAAAATTGACGATACATTGCATGAAAGGCTGTAGTGAAGTGAATTCAAAGGTAGTGTCGGTCATGTGGAGCTGGGTGTTTAGGAAGATAGAGGCAACCTGGACTGAAGAGACAGTATGTGTGTAAGCACATGCTTTTGTTCAAGTTTGTCAAGTCAAGTAAAGGTTTTATTTTTCAGTAATTTATAAAATATTCCCCACTTTTTCACAAAGGGTTGCTGGAAAGACTGTGCATGCTTTACATGATTTTTATATGTTAATACTTTATTAACTTGAGTATTTATTTGTATTTGCTTATTTGAGGGAGGACAGCCAGCCATGATAGACACCATCAAACGACATGAAGTAGATCGAGTATTCAACAATCATGCAGAAATTTTGAAGGAAGCTAGAGATATCAGGTACATAAATTGTATATTCCTCTTCCTTTCTTCCTGTTATGATATATTAGTGTTTTGAACATAGTACTGTAGTATCATTTATTTTCATTGGTCTCAGTTTTCGTGGTTTTGTAAAAAAAAAAAAAAAAGACATTTTCGTGGGTACTTGAAATCATGGTTTTGTCTGTCAAAGTTTGCATATTTGGAGGCATTTAATATTATGGATTAACATCTACAATACCCCAAATCAAGAATATAAATGAATAAAACTATGACGACAACAAACGATGGCTTCTTCAATGGTTAAAACAATACTACGACATGTATGAGCACAAATCAAACACCTGTCAAGATATATCACTTAACATCAAAGAGAGCCGACACAGCCAACAACACTAAGCTAATCGGTTATTAAATTACATGTGTATGATCTCTTACTTAAAACATTGTCCTTACTTTCTGAAGACGATGGCGTTAACACAGTGACTGAAAAGTGGTAAAATTCAACTTAGATCCAGTCGGTTTGGATAATGTCATCATTCAACATCTGATCCCAACATGTGACCAACTGACCCTTGCTCAATGCAATTTGCAATCAGTGTCAACATTTGATGTGTTCAGAGCCCCAAAAAGTGCGAAGATGCCAAGTAAATTGAAAAACAATGGGATCACTCCTTTGTTTGAGCCTGCCTTGTGTACGACCCAACTTCAACCACTAGACTTTACTTAAACCCTTGTGAATCAAGTCAATTCATGCTGAATGGATAATTGTGGCTCATGCCAAAATGTCTGAATGATTGGACCTAATTATCCACGGCTTTAAGAATACTGGACTTGTTTAATTCAAGAATTTCAGGATTATTTACCCAACAAATAATTGTGTGTACCAACCAATGTGGTTGATGTGATGTTGGTTCAGTGGTTTTGTCCAAAAATCAGTGAAGTGTGAGCTTCAATAATCTGTGGTAATTAGTGTATATACAGTGTTTCATTAGTAATTGTGCTTCGAGCAGTAGTTTTTGGTATTTTACAGTCATGTTGTTCATTGGGATTAAGCATGCATGGATAAAATGAGACGTGCTTTCGCAAGGATTTAAATCTTTCGACAAGTTTCACTTGAATGAAGAATCAATTTGAATACATATTAAATTAATTTTCATTTATAGTATCATTTCTTATTATTTCTTTCATTTTCAGTAATATCAGTGTTTGAATACCTTATGTTTTTCTCGTTTCTCTCTATCATTAACTTATCTCACAACATATCGATTTAAGGCAGTGAGTGGAAATTACAGCTACCGGATACCATATAGATACGTGTGCATTGAAACAATATATAAAATCCTTTAGGATTCTTTTTTTTAAGGGTTAAAAAAAAAAAACACGTGTAAAAGCTAATATTTATTACCAGATTACAGAAATGACGCTGATTTATCAAATAGCCTTGCTGATCTCTTGGAATCAAACAGTAAAATAAATGATGGGGGGGGGGGCTGATTTATCATATGTGGCTAATTTTTTGTTGGGTCTTTTAAATTTGTGGTTCAGGGCAACAATGAAATCAATGAAAATTGGTACCCCACGAAAATTAGTGATACAACAGTGTAATAAATTGTACAATTATGAAGATATTTTGGTTTGATTTTGAGGGATTTCAGTCTCTCCATGTCTATGGCATAGTATCAAATTCTCTTATACCAAAGTTAGTTTGTGTTACTAATAATAGTAACAAACTGTATGGTCTTACTAAAATTAGTAACAAAGTAAAGATTCACTGGCCATTTCAGATCAGTTTTGTAAGTCAAGGGAGGCAACTAAAATTTATATAGATAATTACCCATTATAGTTGTTAATCTTCCTTGGATATTGTTCTACTGGTGGCAATACTTGATAGTAGAAAATGCTTTTAGAGGGAAATTACCACAATAATTCCTCAAAAAATGTTTCAAATATTGATATAAATTCTTTAGTGGCATATAAAGAAAAGAAAATTTAGAATAATATTATACAGACTATTTAGAGCAGTCTGTTTGTGATACACCAAAGGACCATAAACAGCAGTATCTCGGGATTTATGTTCTTCCATCTGATCTTATGTAAACTGGTATCACTTGAATCCTCCAAGCCATCATTGTTTTCGATACTTTGATTTGTTACAGTCCATTGTTATTAGTCAACATCACAGTATACTGTTTTTTGCAGAACTGTACTGAATGATGTACAATACAAAGCCAGTGTCATACAGACTGGCTTAGGCCAGGTGCAGCAAGGGAGTGGAGGTAGTGGAGGAGGAGGCATCACTGCACAGATGTCCATGATTATGCATGAACTTCAAGAAAACCTTAGAAATATTAAAACTGATGTTACCAATCTAGTTCAGCAGCCACATGTAAGAACATAATTATAATCCATGTATTCTAAAAAGTGGGCATTGATATATTATCATCATAGAACTATGAGACATTCAACTAGAATCTTGCATTGGTCTTTGAGATCTTGGCCAAACAAGGGTATGGTAATATGCTTCATTGATCTCTTGTATCATTAGGAGGCACTTTATTATAAACTTTGTTGAAGCAAAACTACTTAAAACATGTCTCCCTGTCATTGGCTTTTTGTAGACATACTTTATTTACTCATTCAAACCAAATTAAATTGAAAGCTTAAAAGGATATCATTGAATTTCACTTCGTAAACAGATTCTGATGCAGGAGGCAAGTCTCCATCAGCTAATGAAACTGTCCATTTGTTAGAGAACCTTCTCATCAGCACAGTGACATAATACATTACCTCATCTCTGGGCTCCAGGGATGTAGAATGGGTCCAGTGCACCCTCCTGAATGTCGTAAGAGGAAACTAATGGCAGCAACCTTTTTGTCCTGGGTGTGTTCCATGATGATGTTCCGGCTGGGAGGGTCTTGGTCTTTTTAAAAGAATGCTGTTTATATAAAAAAATTGGATTTGGTATGTTATGGACTTTACCCTTTTCATGGCTTTATATTTATTTCATGTGCCATTTTAGGACACCTAAACTTACTGAGCATTGTATAGCAGGATTGTGTTGATGTGCCAGTAAATGCCATAGATCATATTTATACTGATCTCTTCTCATTAGCAAATGAAATCACTTTTCCAGTTTGGGGAAAATCTTCTTATGATGCCAGGAGGAAAATTTAGTTTTATATTCAACCCTTGTTTGGCAGAGATCTCATGGAATCACCAAAGAATCTGGTTGAACAATATATCGTGGCTGATAAGGTTAAGTTTTCCAATGCTTACAGGTTACTCACAAAGCATAGCCTTATCCTGCTGTTTATGCTGTGAATTGGCTGGGAGTGCATGCTTCACCAGCACTACAGCCACCAATGGAAGGCTACTAAATTGCATGTTAAACACACACACACATTTCTTACAGAGGAGTCTGTTTTTGTATGTGTGTATATCATAATCCATTAAAGAAAAGACCTTTTTATGTTTGCACACGATAAAGAGGGGACGTTAGAAAAAGGATTGTCTGGTCATATCCAGGAAAGAAGACACCATGGGATCTCAACATATCTAGCCTATGTGAGTCGAGAGAAGACAAATAGAACAATTAGAAAGGAAGAGACCACAAATGCCCATCATTGTCAGACAATCCTTTTTTGTGACTGTATATACATAAAAAGGTCCTCAAATTGTGGAATTATGAGAGCACACTTAAACACAGTCAAAGTTGGTACCCATTTACAGCTGGGATGTGATGAGCAATCATATTCAAAGTGCTTTTTTTCAAGGGCACTTGGCACCAGGCAGTGATCATGTGGAGGCTTGAACTCAGAAACTCCTAATTCCAAGTCTGTCTTGCCAACCATTATCCCTGATAGGTACATGGAAATTGCTGTTTTTAATTGTTTTGGATAGAAAGAAAATTTATATCATGATTTTTACATTATTGTAGAAATGAAACGTTTCAAAGATTTACTACGTATTCAAATTCTGCATTTTCATCAACACAACATCATGTCTACTCTAGCACAGTTGTTGTCCTTTTTTTGCTTGTAATATTATTCTCTCTTTGCACTAGCAGACTTAGAAATTGGCAATGGTGATTAAAAATTTTCAGGTGGCAATTCATTTAAATGAAAAGCATGCATTTAGTGATTAAATATGTGGAGCCATGTGATATTTTCACCATATTTTTGCCTTGATGTTGCTGATGTTTGCAAGTGTAGCATATTTTGTAGGTTGTATATATTATATAAGGAATTTAACTTCTTAACAAAGGAACATGCAGAAGTGCATTTTTAGCTGTAAATCAGAATTGTATTAGTTTGAAAAGAAACATTGCAGAGAAAGAAGTGAATTACAAAGGACAATACTTGTTAATAATGGGTATTGACTAAAGATATATAGGAACCATATCCAAAATGGAAAATTCAACAGTTCAGACCCCTTTTCTGGTATAGTAGATAATTGAACTTGTCATTATTTTTCAGGGCACAATTTAGTGTCTACCTGGGAAATTCTTGTACCAACATTGGATACCCAATATATTTCTATTTCTTACAATATAAGTCACCATATCCAGTATGTAACAGAGTTATTGCAGTTCTTAATTTGCTTATAGTTTTAAATATTTAGATTTAACGAGCTACCTTGTTTTGTGCTTAATAACTTTTATGTAATGCCTATGATCTCTTTATTCCTCAGATTGGGACAGCATGTCCACCCCCAACTTCCTGTGTCTCGCCATTATTATTATTCATTGCAATAGGAATCCAACTAGTCATCCTTGTAGGATATTTGATTTATAGGTGAGTAGAAAAAATATATTTGTGCTATTTATGCTAATTTCACTCTTGAAGGACTCGTATTAAAATTGAACTTTTAACTTGATTTAGTTTGTGTCATTGCAAAAGTTCTATTCTTATACTTCATATATATTAAACCTTTTTTCATTGGTGTAAAACCCAAGTACCAAAAAATGTAGCACCTGTTTAATTCATGTACTATGTCGATGTTGCTAGGCTAAATGGTCAATCAGTGAAGAATGCCATCATGTGAGGACTATGACATAGCAATGTGTCACAATGATGCCTCTTTTTCAATCTCTTTTCCAGAGTTTACCTATTATTTTTCTCACTACCTTGCAATATCATTGATGAATTAATAAATATTGAGTCATACACTGAGAAATAAATGAGAAGAGAACCATTTTTCTAATTTAATTACATGATAAATGGTGATTATCTTTTTGAAATTGGTTTAAATTTAATGTCCTCCATCACTGACTGGTCTTGTTTGCTGTGACATCATCGGGCATGTTGTTTGTCATGCCATCACATGTGCCAGATGTCATGATGCCAGCAGTACAGCTTACAAATTGCCATTTTCAGAGATTTGTGATTTAAATTCTTTTGTCATGGTTTAGTCAGTGTTATATAATTATTAGAACCTTGTTTAAGGGGTTCAACCTTCTGCTTTAGGTTCTAAAACTAGAAATCTGCAACTTTAATGCATAAAATCCCTCAAACAAGGTTCTGATATTATAGTATAAATGCACTCTCAATGGCTTAAATGATAGCATAGTGTGGTCTTTCATTGTCCCAAAGGAAACCACCAGCTTTGGATGAGTAATCACTATCCTTGCAAAGGTTGGCACCCAGGATTGAACCTGGTACCACAGAGGTGTAAAGTGATTGCATGACCACAGTCCTATCCAATTCCCAATTAACTTTTTAAGGTTGATTGAACTTCAAGTTATAGTAACTTTTATACAAATTTGCATCAACACAATTGAAAGAGTGGGGTAGTCATTGAGTCTTTGAGTCGAAAAAGATCAGAGAACCAGAAAAAGTCACTGACCTCCTATGGACAACCACTAATCCTTCCATATACCTGCACTGCTAATTGAACCCAGGTCTGCAGAGATGTAAAGCAATGCATTCCACTGCTTTTCAGGCCCATAGTGATAGCTTTTGTATCACATTTAGAGGAGACGATGTGGACTATAAAAGTAATAATAAAAATAATAATATAATTTTTTAAATAACTTATTTGGAATCAAGGTTGCTCACTGGTTTGTGTGCTTGCAAACAAAAGGGTGAAATTCTAATCCTACCATTGGATCAACCTGGGTTGGCTACTGTGTTGTGTTCTTGGGCAAGAAACTTTACTCAAGTTGTCTTAGTACTACATTGCCTGTGTGTGTTGCTGTGCTGGAAAACACCAAACCAAACCCAACTGACTGAACATAACATTTTTGTATTTCTTTTTCAGGCAAAATAAAGACTCTCAAGCCAAGAAGTTTTATTAAAGAAATAGGTTATTTTTATATTGATATAAAACAGCCATTTTAGTGATATATTGTACTTCAAAATCAAAGCACAATACATTCACACAATAATCTTATTTATAGGGAAAAGATTTTCGTTTTATAGGTAAAACTGGATCAGATATATTTTAAGTTGCATTTTAAACAGTCTTGCCTATCTACCTACTGATATACTCGTTGATAAGCTGATACCAACTGCGAACTGCATAGACCTAGATCTGCCGTCGCATAATGCGCCACGAGATCTGGGTCTATGCAGTTTGTAAGGACTAATCAATAGAACAAACAACATAAACCATGATCTGCCATCAAATATTGCGCCGGCAGATCAGGGTCTATGTTGTTTGCATTTGGACCCAGCTTATACGCGAACATACCGAGCAAGTATATATGGTATGCTCTTCGCAGAATTCAGCTATGAAACATAGCATGATGTAAATCTTGATCACTATTGCTTAATAACAATAACAGTGATTGTATTATACGTTTTACATACAAATATGAAAATATCTAAACAAGTGATGTTCTTTATATGCATGAAAATGTTGTTAACATTAGGGTTTTGTTTCATAAGCCATTTATTGTTTTCAGCCCACAATAAAAATTTTTGGAAAATGGAAGGTAAATCATATGTATTTCTGGTAACATGCTGAATCATATAAAACTAATGTCATTTTCAAACAATAACTATCTGTACTTTATTTTGTGAAATGATGGGTCTTGTATTGGGGACACTGCTACATTTTTTGAAAGGGAAGTATATATGTTTGATAACAGTACTGGTTATAAATGTCATTATTTTTCAAATCAAACACGATAAATACTTTTTCTGTATGTTAATAGAATAGATTTATTGAAGGTCTTGAAAATAGATGTATTGAATATTCCCTTTCCAGTATATCTGTACCATTCCATGAAATCTTTAGCTGTAGTTTTCATGCAGTTTGTAAAGGAAACTCATTTTACAGCACCATTTGTCTAAATGTTCCTTAACTACAAACATCCTGTTGGAGAAACTATCAGTGACATCATAAGGAAATAGCATTGCATATGCTTTAAAAGGAATTGAAAATTCAAGCTTCACGGGGAGCTATGGAAATACAAAAAACAAGGATACTAACTTGGAAACCTGACAGCTTTGCTAAAGAATTTGTTCCAAAACTCATTTTTAGCTCACCTGTCCACAAGGTATTTTTTGTAGGGCTCTGCGTCTGTTGTGTGTCGTGCAATGTCTGTTGATAATTGCTTGTTTAGCACTCTGGTACCCATATTTCTGATATGATTTCAATCAAACTTGGAATATGGGTTTATATCATCAAAATCTCTGACGAGTTTGATAATGAGAGAAATCCATGCATATTAATGATGTGATCTTGCGTCTGATTGATTAACCTTGTTGCCACACTAGAGGCTGCATTTCTGATTTGATTTTGATTAAACTTGGAATATATGCTTATATCATTAAGATCTTGGACAAGTTCAGTAATGAGCAAGATCCACACATACTACTTAGGTGATGTTCCATCCAGTTGGCTGAGTTTGTTATTCCACTGGAAACCATATTTCTGATCTGATGTTGATCAAACTTGAAATATGGGCTTATAACATCAGGATCTTGGATTGGTACGATAATGAGTGCGATCCATGCATATTAATAAGGTAATCTTGCATATGATTGGCTGACCTTGTTACCAATCTGGAGGACGCATTTCTGATCTAATTTTGATCAGACTTGGAATATTTGCTTATATTATCAAGATCTCAGACAAGTTTGATAATGACCTAGATCCACAGATACTAATTGCATGTGATTGGCTGAGCTTATTACCACTAAAGGGACTTTATTTATGACCCGAGTTTAATCAGACTTGGTAAATAGGCTAATATCATCAGGATGATTTTTGTTATGACCGAGACCTATGCATATATTTATGCAGTGGTCTTGCATCTGATATGGAGACTTTTATTACCACTCTAGAGACTGTATTTTTTATAGGATTTATCTCCATCACCAAGATCTTGGTTGAGTATGATTATGAGTGAAATGAATGCTTATTATTTGATGTGACCTTGCACCTGATTGGTTGAGATTGTCAACAATCCTGCAACTCTATTTCTGATCAGAATTTGATCAAACTTGTTAAATAGTCTTATATTATCAAGATGTTGGATGAGTTTGATTATGAGCAAGATCTACACGTATTAATGAGGTAACATTGTATCTGATTGGCTGAGCTTGTTACCACTCTAGAAACTGAACTCCAATTGAAGTTTGCTGCACCTTAAGCTTTCATTATCACTGTCATAGACAGGTTCTATAATAAATGAGATCAGCACATATTAATTAAATACCTTAGATCTGATTAGCTGAGCTTGTTACCTCTCTATATCTTGTAATTAATATTTCAAATCCATTTTCCATAAAACTTAGTAAATGTAGTTATATCATCAAGATCTTGGATGACTTTGATTATGAGCAAGAGACTGTGCATATTAATTATGCCATTATCTTTACAACAAATTTTTTATAAGGATATAGTAAAATAGGTAAAACCAACATGATATTAAGTTTGGGAGATAGTTTACATAGGTTGCGTTCCTACAATACTATATAAGCCTGCTTTGTGAAATGGTCAACTGTTTAGTTATGTAAGCTAGGTGAGCGATATCAGGCCCACTTGGGCCTCCTGTTTCATGTGTTTGTTTTTGGTTACTTGTAAAATTTAATGCTTTCATACTTTATTTAAAGTCATTGTTTTAAATTGATCCATCATGCTTCATGAAGATGTTTATTGTATTTGAAATAATCGGTCAGGCATCCAAAATTTCCATTGCTGATTGCTTGGGGCAAGTTAAGTTTGATAACACATCAGTAAAAAATAAATCTGTTGCTACCAGCATGCACTTTAAACATGTTTGCTTATGCAGGGAAGTGGGAATTTAAAATGATCCAACAAAAGTATGAAATTCATTTGCCCATTGGGCAAGTAAACTTAAAAGAAAAAAAATGGTATGCATATGTAATATACTTTCGAAGTACTCATGAGATCAAGAATATACATTTATTTGATTGAGTAGAAATTTAATGATATCAATAACCAGTGTGATGACTTGTTTATTTTGTTTACCTGCTTGTTTGTGTTACCTATGTGTACATGTATGAATTATGCCAAAAAAAGCAAGAAAATCAAAATTGCTGTGGAAAAAGTATATGTAGAATAATTCTGTTGAACTGTGACTACCTGTTGGTAAAGTTTTGATACATTTTCTATAACTTTTGCTTCTGTTTTTTACAAGACATCTAGGAACTTTTCTAACTCATGCCTACCCAGATCATGCATATATTGTAGCACATGCATCAGTTTCAATTTCATATTTACTACATGGAAAGAAGTTGCATCAGGGTGAAGTAACTCTTGTACAGTCTTCACTCATAGTGGTTTTTGGATGAGTGAATAATGCAGTGAATCAGTGGTCTTCTTTCATACCGTATCATTTTCATATGATGTTTTCACTGGCAGCCATATATGGGAAAGTTATTTTAAATGTTTTACTAGCCTCCCCCCGACTCCCACCCCCTAGTATCGCTTCTTTCATGCAGACAACGTAATACAAGGCAAAGTATAAATATAATAAGTCTTATTTAATTCAGATTTTAATCCATTTGCACTGTAAGGTTTTTAAATGGTTGAATTAGAGGTCATGTCTGAATAATCCCAGTAGTATTCAAAGATTTTCCAGCCAGTCAAAATATTCCCCATTTCGCAAAATGTTTTGATTTGTTAATTCAGTATGCTTCAGATTTCTTCAGTGTTGAAAATGTTTTGATTTGCTAATGGAAAAGTCATTCAGACGTCTTCCAGTGTGACTGTTTCAGTTTTTTAAAGCATAGGTGTATGTAGCATTAGTAGGGATAAAAGTTAGATAATTATTTAGAGGATAAAGAGTCAAAATCTTTCTTGCCGTCAACCATCGGCTCACTTAACATTTAGCTTCTTTTAGAAATATTAATTAATACCTAATTGGTTTTACAATTTTCATAGTAATATGTGAATGTATAGATAATTAATCACAGCATTTATGACATATGATGGGCCATTGGGAGTGTATATAAGTGGTGTGAAATTTATTGCCAAATTTAACTAATGTTGTTTTTTAGTCGATATTGTTAATGTTTGTGTTTAGTCTGTATTTTCTTAAATTTGACTTGTGTGAATCAAAACAGCATTTTATGGAATGTGTTAATTTATTTTTAGTATAAGCATACATGTATTTTCTAAAGGTTATATTTGATGCCTATTTCTTTTTACTTTTATAAATGAAAACATAGGCTGCTCAACTCTATGTATTGCATAAGTATACTGTATGTGAGGCACATTATCGGCTGAAAAAATCAAAATTAATTTTTTAGAGTAGAAATGTTTCCTATAGGAAGAAAAGGAAATCAAAGTTTCATTGGGTTTATTGAACTCAACCAGTTGTAAGTGATTGTTGATCATTGATCTTTAAATTTCAACCAGTTCCCAGTACGGTTCAGAACATTCATCAGTTTCATCACTATATGTTTATTTTTTACATGACAGACATATATTTCTGCATTTATATTATTCAAAGGATATGTATCCACTTCACTTTTCTTGGATTTAGATGTAGCAAAGAATAGAAGGATATGTAAAGTGTTGCAAACATGTTTTCCAAATAATTGTGTCTGTTTTTTTTTTTCAAGTGCAGACTTGTTGTAAGTCAAGCACACTTGACTGGTTTATACAGAGTATAACAGTGTGTCAAATTAGATAAAGGGAAATAATGTCTGTATGTACACTGGCATTTTTTAACTCGTAAAGTGTTTACTCTAATACTGCCAAAACAAAATTGTGTATTTTATGAATGGTATGCATTGTTCCTTGACTTTTACATCCATGATGGGCTTAATTTAACCAAGTTAAAATAATTTGTCATCAGACTTAATTTAATCAATGTCTGATGCATATGTACATGAATATTGAAGTTATTGTATGTTTATACATGCACAGGTTGAACCTCGGAGTGACACTGCAATATATTTGTCTTTCATAACATCAGTCATGTAGCCCTTGATATTTATTCAGCAAAACTGTGTAGGATTTGTCAATAAATTTGCAAATGTTTATTGAACAGGTCTTTACATAAAATGCAAAACAAAACAGTATAATACTGTTGATTTGTAGAAGCATTAGAAGAATAGGAAAAGGATTCTTTTTGTATTAAAGATCAATTTAGGAGGAAACATTTTTAACATAAAATCGGGTTAATACACATTTTTTATTTTTCATTCAACCAAGATGGTAATAGCACACTCAATGGCATTCAGTCAACGATGGATACAGGCTATGTCACATTCAGCAATACAATTCGTCTCTGTCAGATGCAGATGTATGGTTTAAATGTGACATAGTGCCTACCTATCATCAGTCAGATGCGATAGAACACGAATTATCTTGGTCAAATCCAACGCATCTGTTACCATCTCAGTTGAATATAAGAATCAGTTGGTATTTACCCATGTTTAGAAAGAAGATAAAACTGCACACGGTAGAGGAGCCTTAGATGGAACATCCTCTAGACTGTTGCAATAAGTAGATGTCATTGACATTCATTTAAAGGAAATTATTAAAATTTTTACTTGGATTCTTTGGGGGTTTCAAAGTGAGGTATGTATTTGCAATCCTTGTGTGTTGGAGACAACTTTTCAACCTGTTGAGCAGCTATACTGTTGAAAGTGTCACGGCAGCAGGCTGTCATTCTGTAATGATTTCAGAACAAATGACATTAATTTCTAAAGAATCAAAGATGTGAGACCAAAGGATTACCATTACTTTAGTATTTATATACAGTAATGAGATTTGCCATCTAAAGTTAATTTCGGTTAGTTTTGCAGATGCTGGATCATTTAATGCTTACATTTATATGATGTCAGGGAAAATTTAGCTTCTTCATATTTGTGAATAGAGTTTTAGTGACCAAAATCTGTTTAAATTTATGTTTGACAAAATCTAGGTTTTCACATTTGTGGTTCAGTATATTGGTTCTGGGAGTTTGCATTAAGTTGTCTTGTTGGGCTTAAGATAAAATTTTTAGAATAAGACATTCGAGATGTGAGAGTCCTATAGTAATAAAATTTTCCATCCATCAGTCAGTCTGTCAGTCCAAATGTATGGTCATTCAGAACCCTTGTTTCTCACATTCCTATATATATGTATGATTGTGTTTTCCAATGTAGAACACTAGTGCAGAATAGCTCTATCCCACCTCACATGTGACCTTTATCCTGACTATTTTGACCTTCTACTGAAAGCATAGTGCACACAAAGTAGCAAAAACTTTATAGATTTACATCATTACTTGAACATTGGTTCACAATAATCAAAATAAACATTAATTGCAACACATTTACATACTAAAATGAGCAGTGGTTGAAGTTAAGTGTCCCACAAACAGGCCATTTTTCACTGATCAACCTAGGTACACATACAGCTTCTTTAGTCCAATTTCAAGTAAAAAAAAGAGCCATTGCTGAAATTGTAATTTTAAAAAAATTCATATTCTCATTATTATTTTGTTGAAGCATAAATCAATTCTATATCAAATTTGAATCAAGGACTCTTAAATTTTTGTATCTCTCTTGATTAATGTTATGGATAAAAGTGGACTTTTTTTTCCCTGTTCACATTTTGTATCAATCCACAAGCTATCTGCAATACACCATTTGGATTATGTGTATTGCCATTACCATAACCGTTTCAACCACTGTTCTTTGAGAGCTAAAATGTGTTTAAAGATCATTTCAAGTTTATACTGAATTTTCAATGTAAACCTAACTTTTTATGTTCAGTCTGAAGGAAATTTTCAGTGGGTGTTTGCTGTTTGAAAGTTAAATCAGTATTCACAATATGCCATTTTGACTTTGACTCTAATTTTTCATTCAGAAATGTGAGAAAAGAATCCATCATTATGCTTAAGTGTAGGATAGGAAAATTCGACCCTCAGGATCAAAATTGTGTCAGACATTAGGCTATGCATCCTACACCGATGAATATGAAAGATTCTGTTAATCCAGCATAGCTTTGCAACCCTTACACATATTTGGATTCCATTTGTTAGATTAATTGTCTATTACATTTAGATGTACCTTTTAATGGTTTTGTCATATCAGGTCCATTTTGAAGCCTGTGATAGATTCTCAAAATCTTGAAATCAAAATTTCTAATTACAAAATGTTTGAGGTAACTACTTTTCATTTTGCTTTCCAATTCCAACATGAAAATTTTGAATTATCTGACTGCTCACCTTGAAGGCTTACAGTAAAATTATAATAATCGCCTGAGTGACTATTAATATGGAATTACATTTTCATGAAAGGGGTGGGTGATTGCTGGAGGCAACTTCTCTTGGGGTGTTTGGAGAAGATATCAAAGCAAGAACTACATTGAAATATGACTACTGAATAATTATTGTGTTCATATTATAAATTTGTGCAAGGAGATTGGCATTTATTAGAGGCTGTACATATTTTAAAGGTCCAAAAAGGCTGATTTTGAAACAAAATACGGGGTGACTGTCAATAAATTGGATCTTGGGATATTGGATTCAAATAACTTGGAAAGATCTTGCACTGTGGAATCAAGAAGACATTTTCATTACTGATGCTGTCATATTTTATGCTTCATAATTATATTCAAAGAGGTCTTTTGAGTTCTTGTTAATTTTATTTCCAGTAGTCAAAGAATGGAGATGGTGTGTGGGTGTGTGTTAGTCTCTCTCTCTCTGGATGATTGGGTGTATTTTCTGTTTCCTTGATTCTCAGATTTTGCTAATGATGAAAACCCCTCTAAGACAATTAACCAGTCTAAAAAGCCCATTATACATCAGAGCCATCTAGCAGTAATCATGAATGATAGCTAAATTTCATTGACACCAAATTACCAAAATAATTCTATCCTCTTTACTTGAGTATTAATGGTATATGTATAATCCTGAATAGTAACAATATACTCTGTTGAATGGAACCCTTGTAATAACGTTATCATATGGACGTGTGTACAAGTTAGATCCAAGTGCAAAATTAGCTGGACAAGCAGTCAATGCAGTTTGTGAGGCCAAATCAGTAGAACAAACAACATATACCCTAATCTACTGGCGCATAATGCTACAGAAGATCGTGGTCTATGTTATTTGCAGTTAGACCCAACTTGTACTCGAGTATATATGGTACTTTTGTCTGCTTCTCAAAAGCTGCTTAATATTTTTTGCAAAAAACATTACAACTAGTAGTGTCCTGTAATCCAAGAGTGCAACTGCATAAAACAATTTTAAGTAAACATTCTAACAATAATAATCTTGGAGGTATTGGACAAAGTTTCTTTGCAGTTAATATGTTTTAAATGTGGCAAAAATTACACAAAATTATGCTAATTTAATGGTGCAATGAATGAGTAATCGATACATTTCCAAAAACTGGGTTTTTCTTGGCTCTATACCTTTCGCCAGGGAAGATGTTTGTGAATAGAAAAGACATTCCATTTTTGTAGGTTTAAGACATGTATTTTATGTGTGTATGCTGTATTTAATGACTGTAATACTGTATGATGTGTATGTGGGGAATTTATTTCTTATGTTCTTATACTGTTTGTTACATTTATATGCCTTTTTTGTTTGAGTTTGTAAGAACTAATTTATAACTAAGTGTTACAATGTTAATAATTACATAGTGATGTCCATCTTGTGGCTTTCATCTGCTACACCATGTAAAATGGGATTTCTTTTTGTATCTCACAATTCTGGCTGAAAGTAGCCCTTGAAAGTAAAGTGATCTTGGTTTTTATATGAATTTGAAGTAATCATATTCCAAAAATGTCTTCTCATTTCCATTGAATACGTTTTCAACAGCTTCTTTTAGACCATGGGATCCTTCAAGTATGTGGTCTTAAGATGAAGTACATTATACATGTAATTTTACTACCACTGGACGAAATGGGATCAGTGACCATACCTGACTTTATAACTCGAATGGTGTTGTAATGAAGGGCCTTATATTGAGGAGTGCTGTATGTGGATAAAAATAACCAGTAACCAAACATAATGACCTTTGAATATGTGAACATTTTCTGATTGGATACATGCATACTTGACTGCTGTGTAATATACTAATTGTACTTTTAAGTAGAAATGTTTATAATGTATGATTATTAATTGTGCCTCAGAATCATCATTTTTGCTTCCAAGTTAGATCTATTTTTTCATCTCACCTGTGAAACATAGACAATACATTGGTATCACTTTCATAATGGCATTGTCAGTGTTGGAAGTAGCAGTACATTGTTGTAGCAGGTCAAGAAAACCTACTTTTTAAACTAATGATCATGTAAGTTATTGTGTTGAATTACATTTCTCTGATACTTCTGCTTGCACAGTCATGTAACTCAACAGGGCATTCATTTTTAGAACTAATATTTGCACTTATGTCAAAGTGAATTACTTTTCTTTCCCTAGTGACTTCCCTAGAAATTAGGAATATGTCCTAACGGAGTAAGCAAAACATAGCATTTTGGGAAATTGTAATTACAGTCAAAGATCTTGTATTAAACAGGTTTTCACTTGCCAAGAAGGATGCTGACATAGTTCCAGATATATCAAATGTAGTACATGATATTATATAAGGAGAGTTGAGAACTTTATTTCTGATAAAGTTAGAACCCTGTAAAGAAGAAGAGTAGCTAATTAATATGATATAATATATGTATATTACTCAAGCAATTAGTAGATTATGTAGTGTCTAAAACTGTTAAGTAGTTTAGTACTTTTATCTTTAAAAAGTCTATACTCTTAAGTAAAACCTGTAATGAAACCCAGTATAAAAATTCCAATACATTGTATGTTGTTTTGTAAGATGTGTGAATGTGTACTTGAGACTGAAAGAATCAAGTGAATAACATTCTCTAGTCATTAATAGATTTCCATGTATCTAGATATCTTTATCATGTGGTTATGGTATCATTACATAAAAGTAAAATTATTTATTATATGCAAGTTTCATTTATTGTTGTTTATTTTTATGCCCCGCCATGAATGTTGAAGGGGCATACAGTGTTACTTTTTTCCATCCTTCTGTCCTTGCACCTTCATTAAATTTTGCATTTAGATCTGTTTACCATGTTCTTTTCGCTTCGGGTTATACCAATTTGTGTATGGATGCCACTTGATGTGTGTGCAACACCCTTCCATCAAAAGTAGGTTAGACCTATATTTCATGCTTCAGTGACTAAGGTGAAGTTCTGCACTTAAGTCATTGTCTGGTGTACTTGTTTGTTGAACAGTGATGCAGATCTTTATATGGACGTGCCATAACGAGTACAAAGTTGGTTATGGTGACCAACATTTTGTTCTTCAGTGAATGATTAAGTTTTGCATTTACAGGCAGGGAATTAATATATTGCAAAAGTGAGGAATTGTGGGGCATTGATGTTCTTGGAACACATTTCTAGGTCCCCTTGTATGTTTTCCTTTAAACTTTAGCTCGTGCTTGATCATGCTATGGTTGGCCTTTGGATGAGCAACTTCATTCCCTAAAAAGCTCTCTCCTATTGCTCAACTGTAAGGTTTTAAGAGCAGTGGCATACAAATTCATGTTTTCACTTGAATGTAATTCTCTTTCACTTTAGTGGAATTGTTTCTTTTTGAAGAAAACCATTTTTTGCCTCCTGTATGCAGTGTATGTACAGGCAGATACAGGAGACCTATGCTAAATTCCCAGCGACAGCGGCATCATCTGCAGTCTTCATCCGAGCATCTTACAGCAACTGCTGGCAGCTTTAGGCATTACAGGGTATGTCTTCATGGAACTTGCTTAGAGTGTTACCTACATCATTCTGAACCTTCCAAGGGGAATGTAGGTCATAGTGACCTAGCTTTTCTTGCACTAATGATTTTGTTATTTAAAGTTTACCCTTGTGCAAGTTTTATCTTCCCAGGAAATCTCCAGCTGTACACATTATGATCATGGAACTTTGTCAGAGTGTTTCTTGCATCACTGTGAACCACCTGAGGGGAAGGTAGGTCACAATGACCTACTTTTCTACTCTAATTAATGTTGTTTACAGTTTGACCACAGCGTACAATTTTTGTCATGGAAGTTGGTCAGGGTGTTTCTTGCATCATTCTAAACAACCCCAGGTGAAAGTTAGTCACTTTGAGTTATTTTTCTTGATTTAATGATTTTGTTTTGCAGGTTAACCCTAGCATAAAAGTTTTATCCAGGCAAATATCCAGCTCTAGGCGTCTTGTCTACATGGAACTTGATCAGGGTGTTCTTGCATCACCATGCCATACCTCCCCCAGGAAAATAAGGTCACAGTGACTTATTTATCTTACAGTGATTACTTTGTTATACCTCCCTGCAGCTTAGGGATGTAAAATAGACCCGATGCACCCTCGTGCATGTTGTTAAGTGGTGACTAATGGAGGCATATCTTTGCCATGGGATGTGTTCCATGATGATGTTCTAGCTGAAAAGGTCTTCGACTTTTTAAAAGAGTTTGATTTATATCAGAAAGTAGACTTTTTGATTGTAAAGATTTTACCCATTTTTCCCTTTATCTTTGTTTTGTATGGCTTTTGTTGGATACCTAAACTTTCTCTGCATTAAATAGCCATGATTTTACTGATGTGCCATTAAATCATATATATACAGGAATGCATACTTTGTTCTTTGTTATCTTCACCAGCGTTCAGACGAGCATGGTTGTCTCTCTAACAACTCGCGCTACACAAGTAAATAATATATTATTCAGCTTCAGTGCCAAAAATACTTTTAGTGACAAATGCACTCTTCTTAAGAGAAATAATTTCATTTTAAAGAAGAAGTTATGCTTAATTTGAAACGTAACATTTCATATATAGAGATGATACCAGAAGTTCAAGCATGTGCTGGAACAAGAAGTGTGATTTTGAACCTGAAGGTGAAACTTTAGGGTTGAGATTCTTTCCATAGTGTTCTGACAAATTTTTGAACTGAGTAAACCAAGTATGGTTGTTATTCATACTAATCATGAAACTAATCAAATATTTACAAATTGCATAGCACAAATAAAAAAAAAAGATTTGGTAAAACAATTGAACTGTGTCCTGATTTGTGCAACTCTGACACAACTTGAGGCATACATTTTCATGGGTTTGGTTCTTGATAATATACTGAAAGGCATAAAGTAACACAAAAAGTTGGAAGTAGTGTTGTTCCGAATGATCAATTTGGTTGAGCAACAGTCACTTTCAGTGAAAAGACCAATTAATCGATTACTTTTTTTTTTTGATCGATTTGGTCTAAATTCAGTTCTGCACCATTGCAGCTGTTTAGAATTTTAGACTATGTTCACTTCAACTGGTCATAGAGCAGAAGAGCTTATGAGATAACCTGTAGTCTGCCATCCATCCATCCATTGGCATAAGTTTGTTATCACTACTCCTCCTACTTTACTTGGAGGATTGCCATAAAACTTTACACACACATTTATCCCAAGGTCTAGTTGGTCGTAAATGAAAATGGTGCTGTTCAGACATCCAATATGGCCACCACAGCAGCCATCTTGAAAATCTTGTTATCACTGCTCCTCCTGATTGGATGGTCATATCAGCATGGTGTTTTCACTAAAAGACATTTTATGATGTCATATTGGTCCTAAATGAACATGATGCTTATCTGCTGTCCAATATGGCTGCCACAGCAGCCATCTTGAAAATCTTCATCACTACTCTTCCCGAGTGGATAGTTGTATCAGTGTGGGGTTTTTACTAAATGAATTCTTATGATGTCTAGTTGGTCCTAAATGAAATAAGTGCTTCTCAGACATCCAACATGGCCACCACAGCAACTATTTTGAAAATCTTGTTATTGCTACACCTAAACAGATGGAAAGTCATATCAGCATTGGCTTTTCAGCAGAAGACTTCTTATGATGTCCCCTTGGTACAAAATGAAAATGATGCTGATCAGACAGCCAGTATGGCCACCATGACAGCCAACTTGAAAATCTTGTTATTGCTACTCCTAAATGGAAAGTCATATCAACATGGGGTTTTCACCAGAAGATTAATTATGATATCTAGTTGGTCTTGAATGAAAATGGTGTTGATGTTGCCTCAAATATGGCTGTCACAATGAACATGTTGAAAATCTTGCCACTAATTCTCCTGAAATGATGGTCATATCAAGATGGGATTTTCACCAAAAGTCATCTAATGGTGTGTAGTTTGTCTTAAATTAAAATGCTGCTTGGGTTATATCCCATATGGCTGCCACAGTAATTTGGAAATCTTATCACTCAAGAATATCAGAGATGGTTTAAAGATTCAGCAGTTAAAAAGAAGTAATCGTCTTATCTTGAATTCGTGGAAATTCTTTTCAGACAGTAGAGCGTCAGTTCCATTAAGGGACTTGTTAGCTCTACTTGTCATAGAACAGAAGATCTTATGGGATGGTCTGTTGTCTGTCATCCGTCGTCCATCTGTCCATTAACACAAGTTTGTCATTGCTACTCCTCCGAAACTACTTGGAGGATTACCATGAAACTTTACACACACATTCATCCCATGGTCTAGTTGGTCCTAAATAAAAATGGTGCAGCTCGGACATCCAATATGGCTGCCACAGTGGCCAATTGGAAAATCTTGTTATTGCTACTTCTCCTGAATATAGGGTCATATCAGCATATGGTTTTCATTCCAATACTTCTTACGACGTCTAGTTTGTCCTAAATGAAAATGGTTCCGATCTGATGTCCTATATGGTCGTCACAGCAACCATCTAGAAAATCTTGTTATCGCTACTCCTGACTGGAAAGTCATATTGACGGGGTTTCACCAAAAGACTTCTTATAATGTCTAGTTGGTTCAAAATGAAAATGGTGCTAGTCTGATGTCCAGCATAGCTATCACAGTGGCCATCTTGAAAATCTTGTTACGGCTACTCCTCCAGAATGAAAAGTAATATTGCCATGGGGTTTTCGCCGAAAGACTTCTTATGATATCTAGATGGTCCTAAATGAAAATGGTGCCAGTCTGATGTCCAATATGGCCATCACAGCAGCCATCTCGAAAATCTTGTTGTAGCACCTCCTAAACGAAAAGTAATATTGCCATTTGGTTTTCACCAGAAGACTTCTTATGGTGTCTAGTTGGTCCTAAATGAAAATGGTGCCGCTTGCACGTCCAGTTTGGCCGCCATAGTGGCCATCTTTAAAATCTTTTTATCACTACTCCTGAATGGATGGTCATATCAACATGGGTTTTTTATTTAATTACTTCTTATGATGTCTAGTTGGTCGTAAATGAAAATAGTGCTGCTCATATATCCAGTATGGCCACGACAATGGCCATCTTGAAAGTCTTGTTGTCACTACTCCTGAATGAATGGTCATATCAGCATGGAGTTTTCACTGAAAGACTTCTTATGATGTATAGTTGGCCGTAAAGGAAAATGGTGCCAATATGGCTACCATTACAGCCATCTTTAAAATCTTTATTTCGTACTTCTTCAAAACAAAGTCATATCAACATGGGATTTCCACCAGAAGTCTTCTTATGACATCTTGTTGGTCCTAAATGATGTTTTGTCGGTTTTAAATTATGTCTTGTTGGTTATAAATGAAATTGGTGCCAATCTGACATCCAATATGTCCACCATAGCAGCTAATTTTAAAATCTTTTTATTGCTGAAGAATATCAGAGATGGCTTCAACACTCAGCAGTTAATAGGAAGAAATGGTCTTATCTTGAATTGGTGGAAAATTATTTTCGGCCAGCAGAGTGTCGGTCCCTTCAAGAGACTTTTTTGAAAAAAATAACCTCGATTTTAGCTAGACATTATTCGGACAAATTAATCTACCATAAATTGATCATCAATTAGGTAGCAGAAACTGATGATCGATATTGAAATTTTATCCAGTTCCCAACACTAGTTAGAAGACGTGTTAGCGCAGGCCAATGAGATATACCGGTAGTTAGGATTGTCTTTGTGTTTTAATGTGTACCACCGATAGTTTATACAGGACATATTATATATTTCACTAAGTACACTCTGACTCTTCAATGATTCCTACATAGTTGGAATAAACTTGGTTTTAAAGGGACGATAATTAGTGTTTTTAATGTTTTATTAAATATAAGAGAATGATCACCAATATTTACTTTTTTCAAGTCATTTGGTAAACATATAGGAACTCTGTTCTTGATGACAGTCGGATCTAGTAAACTCTGTATGAATTTGGGTTTTAAAATTTCCGCCATCAATAATCTTGCGGGATATTCATTTTAATCTAGTCCTACCTTTCGGTAGCTTCCCTTGATTGATCGGCATTTAACGGGACATCAACACACGAATGACTATTAACTGAACCACCGCGTCTCCCATTAACTTTCCTTTTGTTGATTTTATTTTTTATGTGGATTTTTCTCTTAAATGGCAGAGTCTGAGACCTTGTGTGTGGAACTTGTTTTTCATGCAATAGATTCAGTTTGCTTCGGCCATTGTCAAAACTTCAAGGGTTATTTGGATTATATTTGAATGAACAAAATGTAAGATCACCATAGCAATATATATACTTTGTTTCCCCATTAATCATGTTGCAATAAGTAATCTTTCGGAATATTCAGTGGAGTGCTTCCCATTGGCAAGGTAAGTTAAAATTTCCCTCTGCCACGGTTTTATTTAACACTCCTAATTGTTCTTTATTTTGAGGTCTGAAAGCAGCTTTGTCTGTTTTCATTAAATTTCCAACGAAGATCATGCATTTTCTTTAGAATAAATTTAAAGTACTTAAATCTTGATTTAGAGCCTTCATTTTTCTCAAAGTAGAAATGTTAAGATTTCCTCAGATAAATAACCTCTCAACTCCCGTCACGAAAATATAGATCCCCCTGGCGAAAAGTTGTAATATAAAAAAGACTTTGGCAGGTTGGAGACGTGGGTATCGTTTTTCTGGCAATATCATCGTTTTCAACATTAAAGTTTTATGTGAACGATTCTGCAGGTTGTGGAGCTACTTGTTATAATTATTGCTTTTTTTAAAAAACATTTTTTATCATTAATTATGTGAATTTGTTCACAGTTGTGGAATTAATTTATTCTGACCTTGTGCTCCAACACGGTGTCTTTGGCGTGTGTTGTTTGTTGTTTATTCGCCCTCACTGCATGTGTTTTCACATGCTTTAAGATATGAATGTTGTTATGGTGATTTAGGAACACTTTCGGGTTGTTATTTTCTGAATTTTGGTCATTCTTGCCATTTCACGCTCAAAGTGTAAGAAACGTAAAGCTAATGAAGACACACATGAGATGTGTCTTGCTTGCACGAAGAACCGTCTGTACTCGCGTATATCCTAGGTCCAAATGCAAAGAACATAGACCCTGATCTGCCGTCGCACAATGCGCCGGCAGACAGGGTCTATGCTGTTTGCTCCACTGATTAGTCCTTACAAACTTTATAGACCCAGATCTGCCGGCGCATTATGCGATGGCAGATCTGGGTCTATGCAGTTTGCAACTGGTATCAGTTTATAGGCGAGTATATACGGTATTCATCATCCTCAACCTGCAGTGTTGTGTATTATGGTCAGAAGACGTCTGGTCCACTGTTACAGAACAGCATCAAGAGCAAGAAGATATGTGTGAAGTCGTAGATGGAGTGCGGCGTTTTGAGCCTACATCAGATAACAGCATGGATAGCTAGCATTGTGGGGGATGTCATGATCGTCCCCACCCCACCCCATGCAAAATTATGCATACGATGTTGACTGTGGCGATTACATTGCATTGGAGACACTAAGGGTTGCGGAGTTGCCGTCAAGTATTCTCCCCATACGCTGATAGTCGCAGATGCGTCGCCTGGTACAGAAAGCAATGACGCAGTTTCTGGCCTTAGGACAAATTATATACATTGACTGATGCCGCTATTATTAAACATCATATTATCACTGTCTGTTTAATACTTTGTTTGATCAGTATGCCCTTAATTAATTTAATTGCAAACAATAATGGTGAGATCATCTCACCATTAATTTGTAAAACTGTTAGAACACCATTCTGGAACACAAAATATAATGTTGACTTTAAATAGTAGAGATTGGAAATTGTCCCTGGTTATAAAACTACAGGCTCATATATTTGCAGATCCCCTGTGCTGTATTCATCTTATATTATATGCAGCCCATTCAAATTTCTTATCTATTATGATAGTTTTCTCTTAAAAACTTAAGTCTGCAAGATCCACTTGTATGAATAAAACAGTGTGTTTAAGGCGATTCAAACAAGAACTGATTATTCGTTGAATTTGTGAATAGATGTTGTCAATATTGCGAAATCTCGTTATTTTTGTTATTTGTTATTTTTTTGTGTTTTTTTGTTTTTACAAATATTTTTTAAAATATTTTTATCTTGGTAAACACCTTAAAGTCATATACCCATAATTAAAGTTATCAAATAAGACATATGTAAATAGTACATGTACATAGATATGTAATGAGAAAAAATGAAGGGTTAGAATGCAGATATAATTAGTATAGTAAAGACATATACATGTATATAGATGTTGACAGATAATGAATATATAGAAAATATTTTGGGAAATTGCTACATTTCTGAGAGAGAGAGAGAGAGAGAGAGAGAGAGAGAGAGAGAGAGATAAAAGATCATTACTTGATAAATTAAAAACACTAAGAACAGAACTGTGTTAACCAAATTGTAATCATGTTTTAAGATATAACAAAGTTTCTTTAATACAAATAATACACAGTATAACACATCAGTAGATATTGGAAACTACAGGTTTCCATAAATTGCTGCTGTCTTTCTAAGCAGTTCACTTGTCCAGTGTGCTGTTATTAATTCTTCTGTGCCAACCTGGACAACCTGGAAGTATATACAATATAATACAATATTATAGCAAAAATAACAAAATTTAAAAAAAAGGCAAGATTCTATCTTTCGATCTATGCAAGCGCAGTGCTTACATAGATAGAGTCTTGCCTTTTTTTTTTTTTAATTCCAATTAGGTTTTAAGTAGTTTGTGCTGAGATTAACGGCTTATCTCAGCACGAAGAATTACTTAAGACCTAACAACGGATATACTTTATTGGCAAAATAATGATTATTTCAATGAAATCAAAGTCTATCTTCCGATATGAAATATATATTTATAATGAATATGTCATACTCGTGCACTCTTCCAACATTTCGACAGTGTGATCCAAGCTTCGGTCTTGAAGTGCATCTGAAGCAGTGGACTCCGTGACAGGCATGGACTGAAAACTGTGGACATTCAGCTAGAGTTTCTTCGCTCATTTTGCTATCTTCTTCGCTTCTGTGGATGGCAACAGTAGTGTTCAGCGTGGTCCCAGACTGTTCTACATTCATGGTCACATACAAATCGACTGCATCCATTACCATCTGTACCTATACATTTACCAATTACAGAACATATTCTTAACAATTAAATATGCTGAGACTAACGTGGCATAAATATTAACTAAAACAACATATTACACCTAACCATTTGCCATAACTCTAGACCACATTCTTAATAATTAAATTTTAAAAAGTCCTCATCAGCAGCATCATATTGCCTCACCTGCTTTTTTTAATACTGTCTATATTAAAGTAAAGAGGCCCGAAACGACCAACATATGTGGGCCGAATAGACCCAGTTGACATAGTGGGCCGAAACAACCCGACCGAATCGACTCGGACCGATCTGGTTTTGGACCGAAATGACCTGTACCCCTTTGATAGCGGTAGGATGCTCAACATTTCCTCCTCCAATTACCTATTCTCCTAATGTTAATGTGGTTGGGGAATGTATTCAAAGGAGAAAGCAAAAATTTTGTAGTAAATTATGTTTATCTGGGAATATTTACCAGGTCACATTACTATAAAACCCTCCTACACCTCCCCGCAAACGCATGATGTATCGCTCAGCTTAAGGGGACGTATTGGTCTTTTTGGGAGGTCTGGATTCGAGAGAAAGTGTTGTTTATTTTCCTAATGTTAATGTGATCAGGTAAGTACAAAATTTCCTTTCACCTGAAAAAAAGTAAGTTTATTTTGAAGGTTTATACTTTAGGGGCCTCTGCCATGTTAGGATTAAAAAGGTAAAAACGATTTTTTAATTTTTGTTTGTTTGTTTTCAACGTGTCAGCATACATTTCGCCTCGACCTTTTTAGAATCTTTTCCACAGGTCCCTATCGTTTTAAGACTGATTTTCGTGGAGTGGTTTGGGGAGTGAAAAGGTAAAAGTTTAAAATATGTAGCTATAACTATCTGGAATCATCTCTATATCTACATTCGGCAATATCTCGCTTTAAATTTATAACAACGAAATTTGGAACAAAAACGATTTTGTGTTCGAAGTCAAAGAATTTATGGAAGGTCTAAATAAGTACATAAATGGAAGTCAGTGTCGTAGCTCATTTTCAAGGATTATAAAATTTCGCAGGTATGAATTGAGTCAAGAAAATGGCTCCCTATTAGGTCAAAATCTTTCAGTTCTATTTTTATGCAAATTGAATGCAACATTCTCTCCTACGTCAACACTTTCCATGGGATTTAAGAAGACCACAAGTTTTCTTTTATACAAAACGCAGTTTCTACTTTGTCTCCATTTTTTTAAATGTGTTTTACCCGACATTAAGACAAATGAGAAATTGAGGATTTAAAAAAAAAATATTTTTTTTTAATAAGTAATTTCAGATGCAAAACGTAACATCCGTCTCTGCATTCCAAATTTTCTTTATAACGAAGAATCATAAGAGTTTTGATAATCATGGGTACACGCAGCTTTCATTTATTTATTTGTTTTTTTACATTTTTGTCCCTTCTTCTTTTAATAAAAATCTAAAAAGTTACAGTTTGTCTGTCCGAAGTAAATGGGGTTGGGACTGGGGCCACGTTAATTACTAAGGCTGTTACTTTCTTTCTGTCTTTATTTGTTTCTTTTTGGACTGAAGGGTACTGTGCCCAATTCCCATTCTCGATTTAATCTGCCGGTCGACAGTTCATTGAGCGTCAGTAGGAGACAGACATACTAATAAATAGTCAAATAGCGGATAGACGCAATGATAGATAGATAGATATATAGACAGACAGACGGACAGATAGACAGATAGATAGATAGATAGATAGATAGAACATGGTTGTATTGATACATGGGATTGGGTGACTGATGAATGTATGGAGAGAGGACAACATTCAGAACACTACATACGTGTATACACACATACATGTGCATACATACATACGAATTGTTAATTAATTTTAGATATGCTTGCAAGGGCATATCTAGAAAGACTTATGAAACGGTGAAACGCAATCGTCGAAATATTTTGTAGGCGTCACGGGGATTTGCATATGACAATCTCAAATTCTTGGCTTGGGACATTTTGAGAGAGAGAGAGAGAGACAGAGAGAGAGAGACAGAGAGAGAGAGAGACAGAGACAGAGAGAGAGAGAGACAGAGAGAATGAGAGAGAGCGAGAGAGACAGAGAGAGAGATGTCAACATAAATAGCTTGCCTAAAAATGTTGAAAGTGTTGCAATTTATTTCACTCTAGCTTGTGTTTCTTTCTTTTTTTTTTTAAATCTTATTTTGCCTCGACATTGTATTATTGTATGTACTCCACACGGATCATTTGTCCGAAGGTTCATAAGTCCAAACTTTTCCGAACATTTCAGCCCATAGTTCCATTGTTCCGAAGGTTCGCAAGTTCGAAGAATATAGGGGTCAATAGTCCGAAGGTTCGCAAGTTCGAAGAATATAGGGGCCAATAGTCCGAAGGTTCGCAAGTTCGAAGAATATAGGGGTCAATAGTCCGAAGGTTCATTAATCCGAGGGTTCATAGCTTCGAAGGAAACGGTTGAAAGGTTCACAAGTTCGAAGGTTCGTTTGTCCGAAGCTTTTGACAACAAGGGGTTCGCTGGTCCAAAGATTCGGTTCATTAGTCGGAAAATATTTGAAAAAGGGTTAACAAGTCCGAAGGTATTTTAAAACGGGTTAATTGGTTCGAACATTCAATATTTCCATTCTTTCATTCCATTTGAATCTTTGGGCTAACGCACCTTACGACTATTGACCCTTGTTTCGGACCAGTGTGCCTTCAGACTAATGAATATTCGGACCACTGAACCTTCGAAACATTGAACCCTTCTTTCAGACCAATGAACTTTCCGACTAACGCACCTTCGATGGACTGAACCTTAGGGCCACTGAGTCCCTCTTTTGCGTTGATGACCCTTCGAAGCAACAAACCTTCGAAACAGTGAACCTTTCTATCGTACCATAGAACCTTCGGACCAAAGAACCTTCGGACTATCGAAATGTAACCACTCCACACGCCATAATAAATGAAATAATACCGTGGCTACATACCTTTTCTCGAGTCGAATGTCTCGGTGTGTACTTGGGAAAGGCACTTAGCTCCCATTTCCTTGGCATGATATAGCCAATAATGTCTTAAAAGTGCCGTTACCCCCACCCCCAAAAGATCCCGTTCTTACATCCCGTTCTTACATACAATACATAGTTTGATATGTTTATTTTCTTCTCATCTCGTTTTATGATCTCAACGATCTCATAAGAAAAAGGATGTTTCGTTCTCTATGTACTTTTAAAAAAATCAATTGTAAACAAATGATGAGGAGAGCACCTATTAGTCGTCATCCTCTCAAAATGCTTTTTTAAAATTATTTTTAAGTCGACCTTTTTGTTCCTTAAATTGTCCCCAGACAAGTGATGCTATAGTGTACAAATAAGTATAAAGATGTTCAGAGACACTGTTAAAAATTTTAATATTTACTTAAGAATGGTTATAAACATCTCTAACCTGTATGATAATATTATTTATTCGTATTTTAAAATTCTGTTAATGTTATCAAGCATTCTCCTTTATGATCCAGGGATAGCACTTTCCGCTCTGTTTGGTGTATATTTGTCATTCTCTCTCTCTCTCTCATATATATATATATATATATATATATATATATATATATATATATATATATATATATATATATATACGCACACACACACACACACACACACACACACACACGAAATCCAAATATTATGAATAAATCATGCACAAACATAAACAGTAATCCAACTACATAGCAATACAATGGCTGGTCCCTTCGTCACGCCTTCAGTACCTTCCACTCTGACCCCCTTACGCCCCCTACCACATCCCTCAAGAGCCCTCCACTCTGCCTCTCTCCAGATCACTAAAACACCTTCTGAAATATGTATTGTTTTCTATGTATCCTACTTCTTCTTCTGTTTCTTTAATGGATAATAAACTTATGAATGTGCTTTTTGTCTGTTCCTGCTAAATGCCGTTATTGACATAAACGTAATTTTATCGCCCCCCCCCCCCCAATGCCCTTTGTTACAAAATGTGCCCCTTCCTTCAACAAAAGTGCCCCTTTTGCTTAAGGGGCCCCTAGCTCTTCCCATACCATTTGTAAGAAATTCCTACTTGGAACACTCACAATTTTCATTTTCACATCACTCACTTTATAAACAATTTAAATTCCGTAAAGGAAAGTCATAAAATAATATTATGTATTTATGTGTTTGTCTGCTTGTTTAGTGTCTGAATGTCATGATAATTACATGTACATATGAACCAGCTCATTTCGTTGTTGAAGTCTTATATTTTGTATAATAATGCAAAAAATCATTGAATCCTTTGTTTTCAAACATAATTAAAATACAATCGATATTTTCTTTATTTCTTTCTTTCCAAATTGTTTATCATGTGACTGACACATATCTCTATCGATCGATATCGTTTTGAGCGTCTGTGTTTGAGGAAGAATAATCATTAAAAACTCGACCAATAAGATGCCGCATAAGGCTTTAACGCGTGCTTTATGGGTCACTTCCTGTCAGGTTGGTACGGCTCGCTTTCCACCGATTTTCGATTAATTTTAAGGTTTTTCGTCTTTCGTTTCTTTAAATTTGTGTATCTTGCTTGAAAGATGACTTAACTGGTTAAAACTATGCATATAATAGCGAAATATATGAGCTAATGACGCTGTAATTTACTTGAATCACAACTGTCCTTTTGTCCGTCTGTCCTTCGTCTGTCTGTCCGCCATGTTTCGTTTGGTGAACAAAACATTGAAGGAGAATAATTGTCTCAGTTGTTGTCTTCTTTCTATAAATTTACGTGTTTTTCTCTGCACATATTTAATTTTAATCATGAAAAACGCGTGTATGAATATAAAAATTGCCGTGTTTGCCGCAAAAATGCCTTTGCAAGAGGCTCACTGTGGGTTAAGAAAAATAGGGCACCTGTCGACAGCGATTTCTTTTGTCTGACTAAATTGAAAACATTCACCAGAGTAAATACAAGTAAATTCACTTGACTTTTGCTCCATTAGTTTTATTAAATGCGGTAAATCTATATGGATATACATACAATACAGTTTAATTTTAATAAATGCATAGTCATGAGTACATGCACTGCCATAGTTGTCGGTGCAACGAGGTGCACCATGGGGAGATTTTGATCTATGCTACAACTATAAAGTGATTTCGTTTTATATATATTTATTTATTAGTGATGTGGTTTTGTTAGATACACAAATCTGATTTAAAGAACATATTTTTGGAGCACTGTAATGTTGTTTATTGAGATAATTTATTTATAATTATTGTGTTTTATGTAATATAGAACCATCATATATTTTGCATAAAAAGTTTTTGTTTAAAAAGCCTTGATTTTTCTGTATAATTTTGTATTGCCATGGAAATCATATTTTGTGTTTAATTTATTTTTATTTTTTTCCAGTGAAAACTTGAAGATTACTTAAACCTTCTTAGTCCTAGATGATAAAGCTTCAAGATCTCAGTGTTATCCGATTATTTTTTTGTGTTTGTTTTTTGTTGGGGGGAATGGACAGGTTAACAGAAGCTTAGAGTAAGGATTGGAAATTTCATGTCGCTGAGCTGAAGCTATATTGGATATTTTTGTTTTATACATTTTTTTCTTACGATGTAATATGTTTTTAAAAAAGCATTTTTTTTCAGAAAAGAAAATTTGTTCTGTAATTGGAGTTTCATTTTTGTCCCACAGGGATAGAGATAGCCAGCTTTTAGATATAAAAAAAGTAATATATATATATATATATATATATATATATATATATATATATATATATATATATATATATATATATATATATATAATAGACATGCATGTATATATCTGTTCGGTTATTGTACTGCAGATGCATAGTTCATTGAAAATATTTATTATGCCTTAATGTGAGAAAACTATAGCCTTTTTAGGTGATAGTGAGTGTTATAGTTCAAGATATGATGATGTTGCCTCCATAAATTTTAGATTTTCCAGGAAAAGCAAAGATTTTGAAAGGCAACAACAGCAACATAAATCCCATAAACAATAATCACTGGATTTTATTTTTGGATAAGATAAATTTCAATTATACTTAGAAATTGTTATTCTATTCTATATTTTAAACATGTCGGAATTCACATGAATAGTTTTATAATTTCTTTTGCAGATCTGTTGAAGGATGGTGCTTTTGAGGCCAGTAGTACAATTGCCCTTGGTGTAGAATCAAAATGGAAACCAAAGCAAATTTCCTCAAAGGCCAAATATTGTACCACATATGCCTGTATTATGAAATACAGTAACAAGAAGACATACATCTAAACTATAAAATTCAATTTCACGAATAAGTTCAGCAAATAATCCAGAGCACTCTTCTTTTAGTATTCTGGTAATTACTTTAGACACTAATCGATAATAATTTAGACTTTTAAAAATTGGCATGTAAGTTGCTGGAATGAACATGATTTATTCATTTACACTATCGTATTCTCTGTTAGAAGTATGATTGCACAAAATATTTATAAAGATTTTTGTGTCCTGAAAATTTGGACATCAACTTTGCAAAGCATTGTACAGTCAGTTTGGACATCAACTTTGCAAAACATTGCACTGCCAGTTTGGACATCAACTTTGCAAAACATTGTACTGTCAGTTTGGACATCAACTTTGTTAAAACGCTTTTACTGCCAGTTTGGACATCAACTTTGTTAAAACGCTGTACTGTCAGTTTGGACATCAACTTTGTTAAAACGCTTTTACTGCCAGTTTGGACATCAACTTTGTTAAAACGCTGTACTGTCAGTTTGGACATCAACTTTGTTAAAACGCTGTACTGCCAGTTTGGACATCAACTTTGTTAAAACGCTGTACTGTCAGTTTGAACATCAACTTTGTTAAAACGCTGTACTGCCAGTTTGGACATCAACTTTGTTAAAACTCTGTACTGTCAGTTTGGACATCAACTTTGTTAAAACGCTGTACTGCCAGTTTGGACATCAACTTTGTTAAAACGCTGTACTGTCAGTTTGAACATCAACTTTGTTTAAACGCTGTACTGCCAGTTTGGACATCAACTTTGTTAAAACGCTGTACTGTCAGTTTGGACATCAACTTTGTTAAAACGCTGTACTGCCAGTTTGGACAGAAAGAATCTTGAGAACCCATACTATTAATTTGTTAGTGTTTCTATTTACATTTGACGCAGTCTGAAAGGACATTGTAAAAAAATTCCTGCATATCCGAGTAATCTGTATATTTTGATCAATCTTCAGAAATGAACAACCCTTTTTCACCATTTAATGACTTCCAAAACCCAGCTAATATGATGCAAGGACACAATAATTTTTCAAGTGAAAGATATCCAGATGACAGCAGCGTTCCTAATTTTGAGATGGCAACACCATTTGCATCAACAATGACTTCAGCATCGTTTCCACCATTCCCTAAGCTTCCAGATATGGATCTTATCATGTCGCGACCTTTGGGATTAGGATCTCAGCTAAACATGGAGAGATCAGTGCCTCCAATGGCACAAATGAGACAAGATTGGTCATGGCCCATGAATCAGGGATATGAAAGCTCTTATTCTAATGCCAAACCTGACAGTACTTATGGATATGAAACCCAGATGCAATATCAAAACACAGGGTTTTTACATTCAACATTGCCTGCTAATTTTGGGACAAATTGGTCTCAGGACATCAAAATGGAAAATGATACAAATAATATCCAAAGATCTGAAGGATTATTGAATTCTCAGTTTGGAGAAGGATCTGAATTTTGTGAATCTGCATCCTATTTAGAGGTACAATCTCACATTGCTTATCCCACAGACAGGGAGACACGAGTTTCTCACCCAAATTTAATGGATTTTCCATCTATGAAACAAGAGTGGAAGCCAGATTTCAGTGGGAATACTGGTGGAGATTTCAATGAGAATGCTCGTGGACTGGAGCCAGTATTTCCTGCCAATGATACACTGAAAAGAAAGCTCTCAGTTTTTGATGACTCATTTGAGAACACTTTATCAAAAAGAACCAAAATGGACTTTGTTGAAGCAGTAGCTGGGATAGAATTTAGTGTGTCGTCCAGACCAGTAGAGGATGTTCAGAACTCAGGAGATAATTACACTCAAATTGAACAGATAGATAAGGTTCATATTAAAGTTGATAGGCACACTGAGGATAAAAGTGAGGTTGAAAATGAAGAGTCTACTGTAGAGAAAGGTCATATCAGCTGTGAAGGTCACACAGGAGATGAACATCACAGCAAAAATGAGAATAAAGTTAAGGATGAAGATCGTATTAAAGGTAAAGGTCATTTGGAAGATAGAGGTCATAGGAAGACAAATGATCACCTTGTAGGTGATGATCAGGATAGAGGTCACCTTGAAGATGAAGGTCACATGGAATATGAAGGTGATATTGAAGATGACGGTGAAGGTGACATTGATGCTGATACAGAGGGTAAAGGTCACATTGAGAATGAAGGTCATGCCAGAGAGAGGGAAGATATGGTTGATGAAGTAGGACATGAATCAGAGATCTATTCCCACTACTTTAGGAAAGGTCACTTTCATCCACAGTTAGATGACACTGATGAACTGGAGGAAGAAGGTGAGTCAGTTGGTGACACCAGTCCTAGGGCACAGGTTACATCTGACACACTGCCCACTAAGGAGACAAAGCCATCAGGTATACTGTAAAATATAGATAATAAGCATATTTACACATATTTTTTAAATTAATGCAGTTGTATGCTCTTATTTTGTTTATGATCTTATTGATAGTAATTTTTGTCAGATACAGTTATTTCGTAATTTTTTATATTTACACTTAGAGTTTGAACATTTTCATAAGTTTTTATATTTACACTTAGGGTTTGAACATAATATAAAGATAGTTAACAAATGAAAGAATTTATAGCAAGAAGGCAGAATCATAACAAGGTAAATAGATTAAATTGTTGTACTAATCATCTAACTAGGAACAAATTTAGCAACTACAGTGCAAAGTTTATGCCTTAAAATTTGTTTTCTCCGTCAAATACATTGCCTAATCACATTAAGGTTAGGGATTAACTTCTGTTACCTTGCAAATCCAGATCCCCTGGAAAGATGAAAAGTATCGTTTTTCCCATCATTATATCATATAGGATATGAAAATGACATCTATGGGAAGAAATTCTTCCAAGACACCATTATAATTACCTCCCCTTACCACCGCTATGTGGGTGCCCATATAACAGATGTTCTTCAGTATAAGCTTTCACTGTGATATATAATTAACATTGTATCACTGGTGCCTCAATTTCCATCAGATTTCATCTTTATTTCCAAGCATCTGCCTGTAAGTTGGTATAATATTGATATTTAATGTTACTTCAGGTATTGGTAACTTTTTGTTTTTCACTGGTAATTTTGCACTATTTCTACTTTTGTTGAATGTTGTCTCTGACCTAGTTGCACTTAGTATTGTTGATAATCATTCTTTTAGTATATGCATATTTCAGAGACTGCTTTTATTTATGCAAGTGCTTTAATTCAGTGCTTTTATTGATATAGTTTGCACTTTTGGCTGTTTTTTCCTGTTAATTAGTAATTTTTTCATTGTCATTTCAGATATACAATGGCAACTAAATGTGCAAAGTGTAAAACTTCATGGTCTCTGAGGGCACACATGGTACATGCATCACCTGTATTGAACATACTTGTTCATCACCATGCAGTGTCTGTATAGAATGGTCAGAGGGGATGTGCACCACCATCTTGCATAAGACTCAGAAGGGCTGAGAGAGACCTGCTAAGTCAAAATCTATGGACATTCTGAGTCCACATCCAGAGATCAGTAGCCAGCATAGTTGAGGATGTCACAATGCCCCCCACCCCAATTCTCATACCAAGATTTATAGAATAATAGCATTGGCAACTGTAACAGGTCAGCTAGAAGTGTAAGAGCAGAGTGATGTGGATGCATCTATGCTACACCCACCCCAGTTACTTCTTGCATTTCAGATGAGACTGATTCAAGAAATGATGAAGCAGTTGTTAATTTTTAATACAGACTTCGACATGATGGGAGAGTTTGCATCCCCTTTCTTGCAGCTCAGTGGGCATAAGACTATGCATGCCTGAGAAGGGCCAGAGTGCCTGTAAGTCTGGGCACATGGGGTTTAAATCTGACTTCACTGGTTTTTATATCCAGCTATTCCAGCCATCATTGCCATCCAATGATATCCCAGTCTCTGAGCATCCATTCCAGTAAGTCAGCCATAGCTGATAGTGCCTCAAACCAGTCAACCATTCTATTGTATATGGCATTTTATGGAGACCCATACAAAAAAAAACAGTCTGTCTGCATGGCTACCCAGCTGCCTGCTCACCCAGTCATCCCGTGACACAAATAATGTTTTTTGCTCATCTGCCAGTTCATTCGACTGGTCCAATGTTGACAGTGTATGCAGTGGACATATAACACGGGAATGATGACACTTTTTCCATTCTGTTTGGTATGATGTACATGGACATGTAAGCTGTGCTGGAGGAGGATAACGCAACCTCCTTCCTCCGCTGAGTGCATGGAAAACCTCAAACAGTTCAATCAATCCAAACCCCACGATGGACCTGAAAGAGTTTAGTTTTAAAGGATTGATTGAGGAAATGTACTGCATTTTGTCATTGGCCAAGTGCCCCCCCTCCCAATTTACCAGTTTACCAGCCACAAGTCAGGCCTTAATAGATGCAGATGAGAGGATGAACATCCTTCTTTCCATGATTAAGGCAATCTCCAATCATCTGTTAGATAAAATCTGGAACCCCAGGCACTCCAAGGCCTTCTTCTCAGAGACGTCTGCCATCTTCCTTCTCCTCCCACTGGTACAGTACTCATTCATACACCTACCATGTAGAGGTCATGAGCTTGGATAAAAATACCATGGAAGTGAACATGACTACCCTGCAATTTTATATTATTGACTATCATTTCTTTCATGCAACATCCAATCTTGTACAGAACATGGTGAAGACTTTTTCACTGCTGGATTTTGCATTTGTAGCAATTTTTCAGCTAGCTGAAATTTTTTTAATGAGCATACTTGGGAGTCAACTTGCAGCATCACTAGAGTGATAAACAGGACTGTGCACTACTCGATGGCCAATGCCCTGACAGCATCATGTAACCTTGACTTAGTGAGATGAGACACCTTTCTCCACTCATCTTTATGTAGGGTGCATAAATGGCTGGCTCTTTGTTCATTACCATTTGGTTCTCCACTGCTGTTTGGCAGTTGTATTGAGGATGTTTGGAAGCACTCAGCACAACAGCTTCCTCTCCAACTCTCAATGTCCCTTCCTCTGTTTTGTTGCCCACATCACTCTCAGTCCCAATGAAGAGATGATTGTAGACAGAAAGAGAGATAGCCGAATCCCGCTCAGCCACAGCAATTTCATCCCCAATTAAACTTTAGGCAGCAACAGGCCCCTTGGTTTCATAGTCAACCTAATAAAGGGACAAGGAAGCTAAGTTTTTTCCTTACTCAAGCATCCCAATAACCTTCCAGGACTCTCTACCATAGCTGCCCACTGACAACCTGCCTGTAGGCACCAGGCGTCTTTTTAGCAGGTTTGGGTCAACATTTTTCTGCAAAATGAATGAGTGATTCAAGTCGTTTCAAATTGGATTCAGATTTTGTTATCCAGCCCACTCCCCTTTCATCCCCTCCCTTCCATGATTGAGTTCCAACTGATCCTGAGGAGGTAAATATTCTAGAGGAAGACATATGGTCTTTGCTCTCCTTTCATATGGTAGAGATAGTTCACAGGCAGAACTATCTGGGGTTCTACTAGTTCAGAAAACCAACGGAAATTTCCAACTGGTTTTAGACCCGAGCTGGCTAAAGAGATACATAGCCTTGCTAAGGTTTAGAATGGATACAGCAAGGTCAGTAAGGGATGGATTTGTGATTGTCTTCATTTGACAGATGCATACTTTCATATCCCTATCCGTCCAGCTGTGCACTCCTATTTGGATTCAGTCTGAGTCCATGGGCCTTCATGAAGATCATTGGCTGCATCATCACCTTGTTCAGGTTGATATTGTCAACAGCTACTGCAGGATATCTGGATGACATCTTCAGAAACATATAGTAAATTCAATTATATTGCAGGACATGTGCAGTTTTCTGTCCCTTTGCTCTCAGCTGTGAACAGGTAAAAGACAGATCTCAATCACTCCCAATATTGTGTCCATCTTGATATGGATTTTGTTACTCGTTTCAACCTTATTGACCTCTTTCCCAAGTATATTGCTTTAATTGTCAAGATTTCAGAATCGATTTCCAACCAAGAGTAGATTTGGGCAAGGGAATTTTTGCAACTTCGTGGTTTATGCTGCTGCAGATCTGCTTCACCTCAGCTGCCTATTCATGTGCCCCCTACAGATGGGCCTCTTCACCCAGTGGCACCCTTTTTTGGTTGCTTAGATAATCAGATTTCAATCTCGACCAAGATAACATATTTCCTGTGTCAGTGGCAGATTGGGTTATGGCAGGAATACCTCAGGAGAAAACTCTCAACCAGAGATAACAGTTTGTACACATGCCAATTCACATGGTTGTTGGTCCCATTTGCTGCCTCTCTTCACCAAGGTTAATGGCAGTTGGGGGCCAAAGGAATCGTCTATAAATCATCTGGAAATGAACGCTATAATCATAACCTTTCATGCATAGAAAGACTAGCTTTGTTAGATGGTAACCCTTATAATGTCTGACAACTCGGTGGTAACCCACCTCCTCAAACAAAGGGATGCCAACTCTGCAAACTAGTCTGGGACTAGATGCGCTGGTGCTCTCAGCACAAGGTAATGGTAAAGACCGGACACGTTCTTGGCAGGCTTAATGTCCAGGACAATTTGTTGTTGAGGAGAGACCAGACTCTTCGATTTGCACACTTTGGGGGCATCCAATGGTAGATCTCTTTGTAACAAGGTGGAAACACAGAGTTCTGGGCTGTGGGCACTCTGTTAGTCAGTTGTGATTGGTTTTGGGGCTATACCTTCCCTCCAACTGTTCTGACACTGAGAACAATCAAAAGATAAGGTTCTGATTAACCGCTTTGAGATGGAACAAATCTTAGGTCAGTGATCAACTCAATCGAGCAATAGACATCTCCAGGAAAATCCCAGTGATGACCAACCTGCTCAGACATCCTCAGTCTCAGGTTCTCCATCCCGGTCTACAGACAGGCTGATCCTATGTTCCTGACTCTTGCCAGGAGAGCCATACACAGAAAGGAGTTCAGCTCTTTCAATCATGAGAATCGCACAAGGTAAAAGGCCATCCACTTTAAAGGTTTATGAGGGGAAGGGCACATCGTCAAGGGCTGGTGCAAGGGCAACAACACATTGTCCCTTTGCAAGTCTCTAGCTTGCTAACTTATTTCTCTGGCTCTTCAAGGAGATAGAGTTAACACCCATAACTATCAAGGGTTACCACTCCATCATTTTTTACACATTCACACATCCCTTGAGAAAAGATATATATATAATGCATGTTGGACTTGCTGGCCAATTTTCAATCTGAATCAACCCTGGTCACTCACATTGTTCCCTAGATGGAACCTCTCTTGGATTCTGCCATGGTTCAACTCAGATAAGTTCAAACCCGTGGCTACAACATTGCTGAAATTACTATCTTGCAACACATGCATTTGATATCCCATGCTTATGCCTGCAGAGTGGGTATATTGCATTCCCTGTTAGTTGATCCAAACTATCTCTAGTTCTGATCAGACATTTCAGTTGCCTCAATGATGCAACCAGGCTTTGTAGCTAAGAACAGATTGTTGTCTGGGGGGAATCAGAAGGTGATCATTCACTTGCTCTCCTAAATTAATACATCAAGAGAGGTGGCTCTGCAAGGTCTGGTCCATGCTGTCAGGTACTATTTGATATGTGTAGCTACCTAGTGGTGACCATGGGATGTAATTATAATGGTGTCTTTGAAGAGTTTCTTCCCATAGATGCTATTTTCATAGTCTACATGATAGATAGATGGGAAAAGCGACATTTGTTTTACTCTCTGGGAGGGCTGGATTCAAGAGGTAGTTTAAGTTAATCCCTAACATTAATATAATTGAGTTAGTATTATTGACAAAACATAATTTACAATAAAAATTTACTTTTTCTTGCACACATACATGCACTTATTCTTTCTGTCAAAATACTGGAAGGCCTGTGTGTGTTTATTTTCCATTTACACTTATTTTAACGTATGCATTTATTATCCAGCTTTTACATCAGAAGTATGGCTTGTACAATCTTGAAAAGTTTTAAATGTGAGGGGTTGCCTTGAAAACTCCTTAAATTTCAGAAAAGTTGGTTTTGACCTTGAAAGCCCTTGAACTTTTAGAATGTTGCCAAAAACTCCTTGAATTTATCTGACAATATACAAAGTTAAAACAGAATCAGGGATTAAAATACCTATAGCCTAGACAACTAAAAACCATTGTTCGGCAATTAGATTTTAATGTAACTTGCACAACAGATTTATGAATAAGAAAAAAAAAATGTACAAGCTTTGTGACTGCCTTCACCAGATCATCCTTGCCAGGCTAATAGGTCAATGTTGGAATAGTTACCCCTACCCCCACCCCCTAGCCCTGCTTTTTTCTGTGGTTTAGCAACATTTTTCTTCTCTCAGCAAATACAATCATTGCATCAGATTTTGCAAATCAGATTAAAATCAAGATATACTTATAATCAGTAGATCGGATACACACGGATAAAAGTTCATTTTCTGGAGACCTTTGGAATATTTGGTCCGTTTTTTTTAGTAACCTATTAGATATAATGTTACTTTTCATGTTAGGAGAGTTCTCGTTAGAAATGTTATGTTCCGAATGATGTTTTTCACTTTCACAAATGTGCAAGCTGAAATTTTATTGGTTAATCAAAAGGTCAGCATAACATAACCTTGTATCTGTGTCCATCATATCTCCGTTATGTCAGAGATCTCGATTTTAATCACATTGTAGATATACCTGTCATTTTATCAGGCATCAAGATTAGAGTTTCAGTCTTTTGCATTAAAACATATCTTTTGAAACTAGTAATGTAAAATAAATGAGATCCATATCTAATTATGAGCATTCTGAATGTGTGAATTATTTTGATATATATGCAGAATTTTTTTATTTTTTTTCTTAATTTTTTGCACATTTGTGACCTGGTCACAAATAGCAAAAATTTTTAACCTTATGAAATGGAATGAACCATCTGGAAAAATGCAAACTCAATAAATTAAATATAAAAACTTTTCAAACTGAATTTGCAAAAAAATGCAACAATGCATGGAAATAGTTTCATGTATGGTACTGCATGGCATCATTATTATTACATTTCATAAATCTTTTTCATATTTCGAATATTAAAATGTTAAATGGCATCTTTCAAGGCATAAACATGTAAGTCTCTCTGTATAAAATGTCCCTGAGATTTTCGCTTGATGATAACAACGGAATTTATACCACAGCTACTGCTAGCAGCTAATTATCAAAAAGAGCTTGAGCACTGCTACAGTAGTTGTAGGATTTTTTTTACTGGGCACATAAAGTATAGTAACATCCTCAATTCAGATATTTTATATAAGCATACTATATGTACTAACTTATAAGTCAGGTCCAACTGCAAACAACATAGACCCTGATCTGATGACAGATCAGGGTCTATGTTGTTTGTTCTACTGATTACTCCTAACAAACTGCACATACTCTGATCTGCAGGCACATTATGCACTGGCAGATCTGGGTCTGTGCAGGTTGCATTTGGACTCAACTTGTAAGCGAGTATATATGGTAATTGAAAATTGATGTTACCATGGTGCAATGAATAATTATATATTGATATCCCTGGATTCTACAGGAGAATGCTTGATAACATTAACAGAATTTTTAAATATGAATAAATAATATTATCATACAGGTTAGAGAATTTTAATTCATACTCTATGGAGATTCGAACCTGAATCCGCAGGTTATGGCACCCATTGCCTTGCCTGTAAGCATCAACCCATATACCATCTCGACCATGCACACATCACCAAAAAATGTTGCTACAAGGTCGGTGGTATAGACATTTGTGTGTAGCAGACATACATACCCGCATGTCGACCCACTAATTAATTCTCATCTAAGTACACAGTCCATCTGGATTCCTACTACAGAAATCAAGGTATATAGAAGTTATGACAGAGAATTACAAATATACACCAAACAGAGTGAAAAGTCACACAATATAGTGCCACTCTTTATAATACTTCATGGATGTCATTAAAAGTGACCCATGTTATAAGTAAGGGATCCTTTTTACTGAGGGTTGTCCCAACATGTCTTTGTCATAACAGTACATAAAAACATATTATGGAATCATGTGAAACCACTTTATAAGTGATTCTTATTTGCTTAGAACTACAATTAAGTGAAATCAATTAAGTAGCTTAACTATTGTGGTAAAAGTGGATGCCATATAATATGTATTGTATATCTAAAAAATGTGTGACAAATTCTGCAGTGAGAACTTGTACCTTTTTCAGGGAGGTGAAAATGAAAGATAATGTTACTGTATACTTTCTATTTTCTACCACTCAGTCAGGTCATACAAAATGATTTCTTTCCAGAGATGCACGTGGAAGGAGATGATGAGGCTGATGACAAGTGGATCAAGCCTGGAGCTGACTCTGGTGAGGAGGGAAAGGGTATGTACATGTAATGTGTGTGCTAAAATACAAGTGCCACAACTCCAGCATGTAAAATGAATCAACTCAAAATCTGGATATTTAATAGAATGCTAAACTCAGTGATTTATATGAATTGGATCGTAGGTTCACATATAGGGGTTCTTGGTCAGAAACCTTTGATAAGATACTAACAAGCAATTTATCTAAAATTTTGGAAATACCCAGTTGCACTCATCCTTCACTATAAATAAATTAGACTACTGCCCGTGTTTTAACATGAGTATGGTTATGAATCCCATTAAGATGCTTGAATTGTAGTAATTATGCCGCTTAATTTACTTCACCTAATTTTGTTCTTGACTTGTGAGAAAAGTTTGTAATGTGATTTCACATAAATACCTTGTGTTCGTATGCACTATTATGACACAGACTTGTTAGAACATCCCTTGGTATAAGGTTCCCTCACTTATAACATGGGTCACTTTTTTTACTCTCATATAGAGCATTATAAAGACTGTGCCAGAGATGGGAAATGTATAACAGCTAGTATCAGATTTCATCTTTTCCAGCATGTAATCTGCATCAGGATATTTGCTGGAATATGTGGATATTCATTTGCCCAGGCAACAAGAAGTGGAAATTTCTTGGGTTAAAGATTGGCATAAAATTGTAATAGTTACCCAAGTCTTGTATTAAGAACTAAAGTCACTGCTCAAATGGAAATCTCTTTTCAAGCCATGACTTGGCAATAATTTTGAATGTTTTATTGTGTTATTATTATGGCATTCTTGGACATCACCTGATGATTGATTTTCAACTTAATTACATAGGGCCATGCATTGTAGAGCAAGGTCATGGCCACAGGTCAAAGAATATATTTTGACCAGATTGCAAAGCAATTCTGGCTTATGGATTGATGACATCTGTCTTTCTGGTATCAACATTGAGGTTAGAGTTTGCATTCATGTCATTTTCCCAGACACTGTTGCTTGTATGGTCACATGACTTGGTATGAAAATGTTTAATTAGGAGTACTACAGTCATCATTGAAACTAGGTCAATGTGACCCATATCTCAGGGTTCAGTGATTTGCGCTTGCCTTGTGTTAAGCTTATTTTCTTTAGTATAGGGTTTGTGTTTAGGTCATTTACTCAGACACTGTTGCTTGTAGAGTCACATAAGGTTGGTATGTAAATATTTCATGAGAAGTGTTACATTCTTCAGTCAAAATTAGGTCACTGTGACCTATATTTTACACTCACAATTTGTTTTACATTAAGTTCAGTGTTATTTTTTTTTACAGTAAGTTCAATGTTAAAATGTTTTACATTAAGTTCAGTATTACTGTTTTTTGGATTAAGTTCAATGTTAAAATTGTTTACATTAAGTTCAGTGTTAAAATGTTTTACATTAAGTTCAGTATTACTATTTTTGGGATTAAGTTCAATGTTAAAATTGTTTACATTAAGTTCAATGTTCAATTTTTTACATTAAGTTCAATGTTAAAATGTTTTACATTAAGTTCAATGTTAAAATGTTTTACATTAAGTTCAATGTTAAAATGTTTTACATTAAGTTCAGTATTACTATTTTTTGGATTAAGTTCAACGTTAAATTTGTTTACATTAAGTTCAATGTTAAATTTGTTTACATTAAGTTCAATGTTAAATTTGTTTACATTAAGTTCAATGTTAAATTTGTTTACATTAAGTTCAATGTTAAAATGTTTACATTAGGTTCAATGTTAAAATGTTTTACATTAAGTTCAATGTTAAAATGTTTTACATTAAGTTCAATGTTAAAATGTTTTACATTAAGTTCAATGTAAAAATGTTTTACATTAAGTTCATTGTTATAATGTAAGTTCAGTATTACTATTTTTTGGATTAAGTTCAATGTTAAATTTTTTTACATTAAGTTCAATGTAAAAATGTTTTACATTAAGTTCAGTGTTAAAATGTTTTACATTAAGTTCAGTGTTAAAATGTTTTACATTAAGTTCAATGTTAAAATGTTTTACATTAAGTTCAATGTTAAAATGTTTTACATTAAGTTCAATGTAAAAAATTTTTACATTAAGTTCAATGTTAAAATTTTTTTGCATTAAGGTCAATGTTATTTTTTTTTACATTAAGTTCAATGTTAATTTCTTTTTACATTAAGTTCAGTGTTAAAATTTTTTAGATTAAAATTCAGCGTTAAATTGTTTTAGATTAAATTTGATGTTAAAGTTTGTTACTTGCTAGCTAAATAAAAGACAGGCTGGACATAGAGGGAGTCTCTTGTTTCAATGATAGTTTTCTTATATATTTATAAAATTTGATAAATTTCACAATCAAAGTATAATAATTGTATGAAAAGAAGACATATTGCAAGTTGACAGTTGAGAATTTAATATTTCCTAGTAAAAAAATAAGCTAGAAATTAGCAACAAATTGCTAAAGAAAAAAAGTTAATTTCTTGCTCTGCAGTTTTGGTAAAAGTTTTTCATTTGAGCATGGATTTGGCAGGGACTCCATGGCCCTCTTGTTTGCATACTAATTCTAAGAGGTATATGAAATTACCATATTGGCTGAATGCAAGAAAAAAGGATGGTTGACAGACATTTCTGCAAAGCCTTTAATGGAAATTGTATCATAACTGTCTTGGCATTTTGCTTTGGATTTAGCCAGAAACCTCAATGTTTTAGCATGAATGCAATTTCTTACTCATCAGTTAGAATCTGAAATCTTTGGACCAACATGTTGAACAGTTTTTCATATTACAGAAATTAAATGTCTGGATAAAAAATAAATCCCAATACTCAAATTGCCCATTTGAGTATTGCCTTTCCATAAGTGTAACCCCACCTGAGAGGAGCCATCCCATATTTCCAGAATGTACAGCTGTGAAATTTAAATGTCATCAGCATTAGTTAATGCCCTGACCCTCATACAGAGGAGTTTGTTTTACATATGGCTTCCTTTTTTGTTAAACCAAATTGCAGGCTTTTATATCTTCATCAGTGATTAATTTAATTGTTCCTTTTCTTCTCGACTACAGCACCTGAAATGTCTGGTTCAAAGAACAAGAAATCTCGCAAACAGCAGGTGCCAAAGAGAATAATGAAGGAGTCATCAAGTGAAGATTCCCTGGAAGAAGCAGTGGAAGACACAGCCGTTTCTGATGAGCCAGATATGTCCAGCACTCTAAGTCCAACTCTCTCTAAACCAGAAAAGTCACGGAAACAGTCCACACCAAGACGAATCATGACAAAACTCAATGACAGCAGTACATGTGAGATTAACTTTGAAAAGTTCTCCCCATCTGGGGAAAGCCAGTTTTCACCAGCTATGCTGAATATGTCTTTACCTTCCCTTCCATTTCTTGGTAATAACCTTGTCATACCTACCAGTAACTTCCTCACACCTCCCAGTAACAGATTTCAAGTGCTACCTCACACAGATTTTCCTGCGAGGATTGCCATGGGACATAACCTTGAAATGATGCGCAAATTAATGGATCTCAAATTCACTCGATATCGCAAAATTTCTGTGCTGGAGAAAAAGAGAATTGCAGCTCATGCTCGAATTCATGGGGTAAGTGTTGCAGCCCAGTTGTTTGGTGTCTCAAAATCTGCAGTCTCAATGTGGACAAGAATGGAATTTAAGGAAGATGATGATGACACCTTAAAAAAGAAAAAGCACTGCATGACTGGTAATGTAAAATTTGAAGCCTTGGTTAAAAGGGTCAAACATGAAAAGGAACGCAAGTTTAAGGGTCTGAGTGCAGAAGACAAGCATGAGGTGGTAAAATATGCAAAACTAATAGGGGTTCGTGAAATGTCACGCTGTCTTGGAATTGCTCTTGGAACCGTGTCAGGATGGATGAGGCAGTTTCCATATAAGGTAAAATCAGAACAGACCACTGATACTGTAACAGCAGCATCTGAGAAAGATAAAAAGAGGAAAAATGAAAAAAAATCTCTCCCCTTGGATCTTTCCTGTCCTCAGTCTACTGAGATCAGCACAGATGTGGAAACCACTCCCAGTGAATCTAAAATGCGAACTCGGAAAAGAGAACAAAAATATTATGGAGAAGAGGATGACTCGACTTGGGAAAGTAAGAACAGCTATGAGGATGAAGATGGAGAAGGAAATTTATCAGAAGACCCTGAAAGTACAGGTTCTTCCTTTTTACTTAGTCGATTTGCAGCACTGAATAAGTCAGATGATGAATCAATACTTAACAAGTCTGGCAACTCAAACTTGCATGAAGATACCAAAGCATCAGTTGCTTTAAATGCAAATGTATTGAATAAATCAAAATCAGATATGGTAAATGTGTATGAAAAGAAAATAAAGACAGAAAACCAGTCAGATATTGAAGACGGTCCGGCATCAGATGAAACAATTAATTACAAGGACAATAATATGGTAGGCAGCACCCCTCTGTGTGAAGCCCCTGACCCTGAGGATGAAGTGGCCAATGAAGTTGACAGATTAATTGCAGAATCTATGCATAAGCCTGATGTTGATAAATGCTTTGAAGACATTAAAGAAGAAATTCAAGGTGGAATATTGGAAAATGATGACTTGTTTGAAAATATATTCAAGAGGGTTGTGGAAACTAGAGTTGACAAATATAAATCTCTGAAGGCAAGTGAGAAATTGGAGGTTGTAAGGTATGCGAAATGTGTTGGAGTTCGGAGAATCGCTAAGTTGATGGACCTTGCAACAGGTACTTTATCTGGTTGGATATCAAAATATCAACATCATCTTGATTTTATTCCAAATCAGGAGACTGCAGAAGATGGCACATTTTCTGGGGAATTTGCAAATGATACAAACACTTCAATGGATGACTCTCAAAATGACTCAGAAACAAGAGACAATTCTGAAACTGGTGCTGGTTCTTCCAACTCTGCTGTCAAGCCAACATATCCACTTAATATTGATGATGAGGAAAAATCCGAAGTGACTGCTATTAAATTCTTACTAAGAGACAAATTCCCAATCTTACAACAGAAAATTGAAAAAGCAAAATCACTAAAATTTAAAAATGTCACACATGAGGATAAAATTGAGATTGTGAAATGCGCTAAACTTGTGGGTATTCGCCCCACTGCAAGAGTATTCAACTTTCCCTTAGGTACTCTCTCAGGTTGGATCTCAAAGTATTCCAAATTCCTGAACTTTGGAGAAAATTCAGAAGGCAGCACAGGCACATTGGCTGTTGATTTGTCTATGGGAGCACACGGTCAGTTCAGTACTGAGGCACTGACATTGGCCACCAATCCAAGTGCCCAGGAGACAATAGCTGCCATGCAAAGAGCACAGATGATTTCTGAACAAGTCTACATGAATGTTTACAAAGAAATGCCAAATTTATTTAATTTTGCATTTCATCAGCAACATTTAAATCAAGATAAAGGCTAAAAAAAATTCAATATGATTAAAAACTTGGTTGTAAAGTAAATAATCACATAAAATTTGTCTTTTTTTTCTGGTATAGATTATCTTGCATATGTTCCTATTTTGTTGTGAGATTTACAAAAGGAGTTAAATGTTTTCTCTGTTTAGAAAAACCTTAGTTTCATAAATTTAATATTAAATGAACACAGATGGTTGTTAAAATTTTGTTTATTACCAGGAGAAAAAATATGCATGTGCAATAAACCTCATACAATTTTCTTGGTATGAATTAATTTCCATTGCGACACTGCAGAGATTTTACTTACCCTGTTTACAGCAATTGGAGCAATCTCTGCCTTTTCACTGAAAAAGCCATGGATCTGGTGCAGAAGCAACTGTTATGAATTTCAGTATGAAAACAAATGTATCATATGATGGGATCATGTGATGAAATACTGTCACTGTGTATGTGAAAACTAAAGTATTGATTAATTTAAATTAAAAGATTTAAAAGATAATTTCAATGATCAATATATATGAACAGTATATTTCTTTGCTTGAATATGTTTAATTCACCTTTTATTTAGTCCATATACATTCAGAAAATGGATAATAGGCTACATTCTACTTTGTTGCACAAGCATTTTGTGCTGTATGGGTTTTGTTTTTCCACCAAAATTTGGAGATCAATCAACCTTTTAGATCCAAGTTTTTTTCTGGCTTCACAGAAAAGGCAGAGGCTGTTTTGCTTGCTGTTTACAGGTGAATACAGATCTGATGGCATATACGGGTTCTTCACAAGCATAAATATTTTTGTAAACAAAACATGGACTGGGACAGAAACAATGTAATCAGCTCGATATATATACAAACACTGTACTATGTAGCAATTCTAAGTTGTACATGTATACACTGTACTATGTAGCAATTCTAAGTTCTACATGTATACACTGTACTATGTAGCAATTCTAAGTTCTACATATATTCACTGTACTTTGTAGCAATTCTAAGTTGTACATGTATGCACTGTACTATGTAGCAATTCTAAGTTGTACATGTATACACTGTACTATGTAGCAATTCTAAGTTGTACATGTATACACTGTACTATGTAGCAATTCTAAGTTCTACATGTATACACTGTAGTATGTAGCAATTCTAAGTTGTACATGTATACACTGTACTATGTAGCAATTCTAAGTTGTACATGTATACACTGTAATATGTAGCAATTCTAAGTTGCACATGTATACACTGTACTATGTAGCAATTCTAAGTTATACATGTATACACTGTAGTATGTAGCAATTCTAAGTTGTACATGTATACACTGCTCAGATTTTTTAAGTTTCTTCAGAGTACACAAGCAGTTTGTAATACAACTATGGTGTTGATAACTGAGTAAGAATTTGTAATACAACTATGGTGTTGATAACTGAGTAAGAATTTGTAATACAACTATGGTGTTGATAACTGAGTAAGAATTTGTAATACAACTATGGTGTTGATAACTGAGTAAGAATTTGTAATACAACTATGGTGTTGATAACTGAGTAAGAATTTGTTTTACATTTTGTTTGCAACCCTGGTTTCTGGATATAAATACTTGGACTCATCCAATGTTATTAAATAGTCTTCCATCAGATCTGTGTAGGACTACATATAATGTCAGGATATGATATTACTCTGAAAATACATGTGTAATATATACAGAAAATATATGAAAGTTGTTTTGTATTAGTGAGAAATTAAATGAATAGAATAGATGTGAAACATAAGAAAGGGATTTTTCCCATCTGGTACCAAAAGTTGCACATAATAATTTCAAGGTTGAGGTAAAAAAATAGGTATATAAATAAGTGCTATGTTTACATGGATAATGGATAGAAAATTCTTTGAGTTTTAATGGGATTGTGTCAGACAAGAACATACTGTTGTTGTCAGTATACATATGTAATGTATGAAGTAAACTGCAAATGCACTTGATAATACACAAGTTAGAAATATTTCACTTCATATGCCTGATGCCATCTTGAGTTGCAAGTAAACACGCTGCTACAACACTTTAATTTTAAGATGGACAGTGACCCTTCTGTAGCAATTATAGGACTTCTTCCCTAATCTATGAATTTTAAGTACAGCATTGCTCACTATAATACCCTTCGTTATAATGTGGTTCCCATTATAAGGTAAGTGTGGTCCCATTTCATGAAGTGGTTTTAAAATTATATGTATTTTATACTTCATTATAAGGCAGTCTCACTATTAGGCAGTATACTCTATGGCACCCCCTCACAATAAGGCCCTTGATTTGTAACAGTTCCTTTTTTAAGGCAGGTATGACCATTGGTACCATTTCATTAAGTGGCAGTAGAATTATATATGTCATGTGCTTCATTATAAGGCAGTCTCACCATAAGGCAATATCCTCTGGCTCTTTTGCAGCAGAATAATGAGGGATTACTGTACCAACAAAAATGTTGTTTCCTAAAATCACAAAATGAAAAAAAAAATGAATTCACAGCATGAAGGATGTGATAGACAAAAATCTTGTCTCAACCAATATAAATATTGATTAAGGTAGGAATATTGGAAAGCATCTATTTGTAACATTCAGAAATAAATGTAGTTTGCATGTAAGTTACTTCAATTCGGAATTGCTGTATTAGAGATTGATGTTCTTAGTTTTGTCTATGATAGAATAAAAAATTAAACCACTTGTATTATGCATGTATTTTTAAACATGGTAGAAAAAGAAGATTGAATATTGGTCTGCTTCATCGAGAAATACATGATAATTTGTAAAACTGTCCTTCATCAAGAAATACATGATAATTTGTAAAACTGTCCTTCATCGAGAAATACATGATAATTTGTAAAACTGTCCTTCATTGAGAAATACATGATAATTTGTAAAACTGTCCACAAATTGATGGAAATTTTTACAGAAATACATGATAATTTGTAAAACTGTCCACAAATTGATGGAAATTTTTACAGAAATACATGATAACTTGTAAAACTGTCCACAAATTGATGGAAATTTTTACAGAAATACATGATAATTTGTAAAACTGTCCACAAATTGATGGAAATATTTACAGACAAGCATGTTAATTGGGAGGACAAAATGATCTAAACTTGAAGTTTGAACAGAAAAAAGGGCCTATGTGATATCAAAAGTGGTCCAACCACAGCTCTCTCCCCTGAAACCTATAGCAGTAAAACCTGCTTGAAAATATTCCAGATCTGTATTGTCTATCCAGTCTTTTTCTTCAGTTTTACTGATTAATAAAAAACTGGTGTATCTGACTGTACACAGTGCTGATCATGTCAAATCAGAAGTTCCATTCATCAGATTAAATAGTATTTCTTGTAAGACTGTTCATTAAGTACCGTATCTACTCATAAGGAACTATAACTGCAAACAACATAGACCCTGATCTGCTGTCGCATGTGCTGGTATATCAGGGTCTATGTTTGTTGTACTGATTACTCCAAACAAACTGCATAGACCCAGATCTGCTGGCATATTTTGTGATGCAAATCTGGGTCTGTGCAATTTGTAGTTGGACTTGACTTATGAGCGAGTATATACTTTAATACAGTGTATTAAAACCAGTGTATTATTATAAAGATCATCTTGAATGAACTGAAATAAATTGTATTAATATCAATGCCAATCCAAACACAGCACTACCTCACTATAATGCTCTTCATTATAAATCCACTGTTATAATGTGGGTATAATCATAGACCCAATTTCAATAATTGGTACCAAAATAATATGTATTATATGTACTTCATTATAAGGCAGTCTCATTGTAAGGTGGCATACTATATGGCTTCCATATACAGCATTATAATGAGGGTGTTTTGCATCATGTACTTCATTATAAGGTGGTCTCACTTTAAGGTTGTATACTATATGGCTCCCATATACAGCATTATAATGAGGGTGTTTTGCATCATGTACTTCATTATAGGGCAGTATCACTACAAGGTTGTATACTATATGGCTCCCATATACAGCATTATAATGAGGGAGTTTTGTATCATATGCTTCATTATAGGGCAGTATCACTACAAGGTTGTATACTATATGGCTCCCATGGACAGTATTATAATGAAGGTGTTTTTGCATCATGTGCTTCATTATAAGGCAATCTCGCTAAAAGGTGATATACTATATGGCTTCCATGGACAGCAATATAGTGATGGAGTTTTGTATCATGTACTTCATTATAAGGCAATCTCACTATAAGGTGTTATACTATATGGCTTCCATGGACAGCAATATAGTGATGGAGTTTTGTATCATGTGCTTCATTATAAGGCAATCTCACTATAAGGTGATATACTATATGGCTTCCATGGACAGCAATATAGTGATGGAGTTTTGTATCATGTGCTTCATTATAAGGCAATCTCACTATAAGGTGATATACTATATGGCTTCCATGGACAGCAATATAGTGATGGAGTTTTGTATCATGTACTTCATTATAAGGCAATCTCGCTGTAAGGTGGTGTACTTTGTGGACATTAGAATGTAATTTTGTTTTTCAAAAAGTAATAGACTGTAGCAGTGTTAACTGATAGTATAGATTTCTTCATACACTGGATAAAATGTTCAGATGCAAACTTACAGGAATTCTGATATATTATCAATAATTTAGTATTCTAGAGCCATTTGTATGGCTGATAACAACATATATATAGTGAATATACTGGTATTTTCTATACTGCACAGAAAATCTGATTTGACATTGACATAAATGGCTTGGTTTCTTTCATTCTTTTTCTTCTAGGACATTCAATTTAGATGCTATTTGACAAAATATTTAGCAACAGTAATGAATTGTAAACAATGGTATGTATTTTCTTTTATTGCCAATGAATTGAAATACCCATTAAAAGTTTGCGCTTTTATGCACTCACTGCTTGCATTGGGGTGAGAGTGATTTGGTCCTGTCAGTGTATATGTCTGTCCTTTGTTTAAACAATTTTAGCTCTTCTTTTCCCTTTGTTAGCACAAGTTTGTTATCGCTACTCCTCCTAAACTACTTGGAAGATTGCCATGAAACTTTACACACACATTCATCTTAAGATCTAGTTAGTCCTAAATGAAAACGGTGCTGCTTAGACATCTAGTATGGCCACCACAGCAGCCAGCTTGAAAATCATGTTATTGCTACTCCTCCTGAATGGATGGTCATATCAGCATGGGGTTTTCACTAAAAGACTTCTTTTGATGTCTAGGTGGTCTTCAGTGAAAATGGTGCTGATCTGGTGTCTAATATGGCCACCATGGCAGCTATCGTGAAAGTTTTGTTTTCGCTTCTCTTCCTGGACGGAAAGTCATATTGACATGGGGTTTTCACTAGAAGACTAGTTGATCTGAAACGAAAATAGTGCCAATCTGATGTCCAATATGGCCACGACAGCAGCCATTTTGAAAATATTGTTATCACTTCTCCTTCTGAATGGAAGGTTATAGTGACATGGAGTTTACACCAGAAGACTTCTTATTATGTCTGGTTGGTCCTGAATGAAAATGGTTCTGCTAGTACATCCAATATGGCTGCCACAGTGGCCATCTTGAAAATCTTGTTATCATTACTCTTCAGCTCATGGTCATATCAACATGGGGTTTTCACTAAAGGACTTCTTAAGATGTCTAGTTGGTCCTAAATAAAAATGTTGTCTATCTGATTTCCAATATGGCCACCATGACAGCCATCTTGAAAATTTTGTTATTGCTTCTCTTGAATGGAAAGTCATATTGACATGGAGTTTTCACCAGAAGACTTCTTATGATGTCTGGTTGGACTCGAATGAAAATAGTGCTGCCTGGGCATCCAATATGGCCACCATAGCAGCCATCTTGAAAATCTTCTTGTTATTAATCCACCTAAAAATAGATGGTTATTTCAACATGTGGTTTTTACTAAAAGACTTCTTATGATGTCTAGTTGGTCCTAAATGAAAATGGTGCCAATCTGACCTCCAGTATGACCAGCACAGCAACTATCTTAAAAATCTTGTTATTGCTACTCCTCTTTATTGGAAAGTCATATCGGCATGGTGTTTTCGCCGGAAGACTTCTTGTGGTGTCTAGTTGGTCTTAAATAAACATTGTGCTGATCAGACATCCTGTGTGGCCACCATGGCAGCTATCCTGAAAATCTTGTCATTGTTACTCCTCCTAAATGGAAAGTCATCTCAACATGGGGTTGGTTCTGAATTAAAATAGTGCCGATCTGAGTTCAAATATGGCTGTCACAATGAACATATTGAAAATCTTGTCACTTATTCTCCTGAATTGATGATCATATCAGCATTTCACCAAAAATCTTCTATTGGTGTCTAATTTGTCCTAAATTAAAATGGTGCCAATTACATCCAATATGACTGCCACTGAAGCTAATTTGAAAATCTTATCACTTAAGAATATCAGAGATGGTTTCAGCATGCAGCAGTTAAAAAGAAGAAATGGTCTTATTCCTGGAAAATCTTTTCAGATAGTTGAGCATCCGTCCCTTCAAGGGACTCTTGTCTAATGTTTTGGACTTAGACATAGACAAAAACCATCTTAGTGTGATCAAGCCAACACCACTTGAGGTAGACCTACAAAAATTTACTGACATGTTTGTATTGATATGTAAATGACCAGATTAGATTTTCAGGCCATTACAGCAATTGTATGTATTTTTTTCACACATTTCTTAACTTTCTGGACTTGAGCAAAAGGTTAGCAAGTTAGACAAACAAAATTTGTTAGGCATGCTTTTATGCATAGGTAAATGTGACCCGATTAGATTTTTAGGCCATTAAAGTAATTTTTCAATTTTTAAAACATTTTTGAACTTTTGGGACTTGGACCTTTTTCGATATAATCCTTTTAAGCACATTTAAGCAACAACCTCTTGAGATAGTCAAATAAAATTTACTAGGCATGTTTGCTTGCATATGTAGATAAACCGTTATGTTTTTATACCATTACACAGAGTAGTAATATTTTAGGGGAAACTATTTTGAATTTGGACTTTTGGATCCTCAGTGGGGGCATACATATTTTACAAAGATAAATCTAGTTTTAAAAAACTCCATGGGTAAAGAATAATTAAGAAAATTAAGAAATTATAGCAGTTCCAATTTTTAGCTCTGCTGGTTATAGACCAGAAGAACTTATGAGATGACATGTTGTCCATTGTCTGTCTGTTGTCCATCATCCGTCTGTGAGCACAAGTTTGTTATCACAACACCTCCTAAACTACGTGGAGGATTGCTATGAAACTGTACACACACATTCATCCTAAGGTCTTGTTGGTCTTAAATTACAAAGGGGCTGCTCTGATATCCAATATGGCTGCCACAGTGGCCATCTTGAAAATCTTTTTATTGCTACTCTTCAAGGACAGAAAGTCATATCTCTATGGAATTTTCACTATACTTCTCATAATGTGCAGTTGGTTCTAAATAACAGTTGTTGTTTTTGCTACTCCTGCTCTATGGCTGGTCATATTGACATGGAGTTGACACCAAAAGACATTTTATGATGTTGTTCCAGTATGAAAATGGTGCTAATCTGACATACAATATGGCCACTATGGCAGCCATCTTGAAAATCTTGTTATTGCTACTCTTCGTAGACAGAAAGTCTTTTATTACCATAGAATTTTCATCACAAGACTTCTTTTAATGTGCAGTTGATCCTAAATAAAACTCCTTGCTATTGCTAATCCTCTTGAATGGATGGTCTTATTTTTACATGGGGTTTTCACCAGAATTCTTCTTGTGATGTCTATTTATTATGTCTACTTGATCCAAAATGAAAATGGTGTTAATCTGACATCCAGAATGACTGCAAATGTGGCCATCTTCAAAATCTTTTTATTGGTACTCATCCTGTACAGATGGTCCTATCGACATGGAATTTTCACCCAAAAGACTTCTTATAATGTGTAGTTGGTTCGAAATAAAATGGTGCCGAGCTGGCATCCAGTATGCCTGTCATAGTGTCCATCTTGAAAATCTTGTTATCAATATTTATTTTTAATGGCTGGTCATACTGACATAGGGTTTTTACAGAAGGAAATTTTACAATGTCTAGTTGGTCCTAAATGAAAATGGTACAGAGCTGACGGCCAATATGCCTGTCTTGGTGGCTCTCTTGAAAATCTTGATATTGCTACTCCTCCTGAATGGATGGTCTTGTTGAAATGGGACCTTCACAAAAATACTTTGTATGATGTCTAGTTCGTCCTAAATAAATATTGTGCTGATCAGTGCTGGCCATCTTTAAAATACTGTAATCACTATTCCTCTTCAAGGGTTACTTGTATCAACATGGGGTTTTCACTGAAACACTTCTCACTATATGTACTTGGACCTAAAGGAACATAATGTCAAAGTGACCTCCCACAATTTGAAAAATATTGTAGCAGCTACTTCTCCTGAATAGATGGCCATAGGAACATTAAAAACAACTTATTTCTTGCAATATACTAGTATATATATTCCTATATTAAAATGATGCTGATCTAACCTCCAAATTGGCTGTCTTGATGGCCATCCTGAAAATCTTTATATACTTTTTCTGAATGAATGGTCTTATCAACATGGAGTTTTCACTGAAACACCAGAATTATAGCAATATGTTGCTGGTTCTGAATGAAAATAGTGTTCGTCTGACCTCTAACATGGCACCATAATAGCCATCTTGAAAATCTAGTTATCATTATTACTCTTGCAAGAAGGATGCCATTGACATGGGGTTTCCACTAAAACACTTCTTACAAAATTTAATTGGTTCTGAATAAAAATGGTGCAGATCTGACCACCAACTTATCTGAGCTTTTGTGAAGTAGTTTTGAAAACCAGACCTAATTGGCCTTGGAATCAAGTCAAAGTTGATTGCTTGGATTTCTATACTTAATTGGGCTTATGAACACAGTGACTTGTACATAAACAAGTGAATTTTGACCAGACTTTGTGTTTAATTGCATTCCAATGAACAAGTTGATAGTCAGCAGTCTGACATTGATGTAAAGTTCAAAGGTTTTGACTTGGGTTTTTTTAAGCCGTACTGGCTTGTAAACATGATGATGCAAATAAGTATGAATGGATTTGTATCAAATCCAGTTTGTGGACATATCTGATGAATACTTTAAATGATGCCACTTAAATAAAATAAATTATATTCAAAACATTATTAATTATAGATTTAACCAAACATAACACATGGGTATATCTTGACATTGTCTGAGAGAAGTTGAATGATTTTCTATTCATGATATCACGTTCAAGGTCAATGGCTATGACAAAGAATTTTGTCCTGCACTCACAAGTATCTTGTGTACACGTTGACTCAGATATGTAAGAAAATATTTTTGTTACCAAATTTGGTATGGTGGATGTTCTTAAAACTATCGGTGATGGTTTCAATACTCAGCAGTTAGAAAGAATACCGTATATACTCGTGTATAACCCGGGTCCAAATGCAAACAACATAGACCCAGATCTGCCAGCACATTATGTGCCGGCAGATCTGGGTCTATGCAGTTTGCAGCTGGTATGGGACTATACGCGAGTATATATGGTAAGTCATCTTATCTTGGATTCCTGGAAATTCTCTTGATCCTGCAGATTATCAGTCGCTTCAAAGGACTCTTGTTTTGTAGACACCCTGCAGTGGATTCAACAGTTTCCCAATCATAGTAGAATTTTCTTTGGCTCGAACACGGTTTGGTCAAACACACTGGAACTTTTTAACTTATTTTTACCACCCAACAGAAACTTTACTCTAGTGGTTGCATTAAACCTCATTAACTCAAACTACAAATGTGTCCAACTGATTTGTTATGTTCCTTTTTGGTCAAGACTCTACTGTATATAAGTTTTATGAAGGTAGTGAGAAAAGTAAACTTCGGAAATTAGTTCAGTAGTCTCTCACTATAACACTGTCCCGGATATAAAACAGGTAGATCCATGGACCCCGCTGTACTGGTTGAATTATAAATTTCCATAAAATATATCCAGTATAAGGTGAACTTTGACCTTGCTTATATCGGAGTATTCTCCCCTGAAGTGCATTATAGTGAGGAGTCACTTCATTAATTTTAAGAGTAGCAATATAGTTATAAAATATGTTTAATGCCAATTAACTTAATAGTGAAAATGTTATATTGCAAATATTTACAAATGTAAAAAAAATTATATTCCTTAAACTCTTTAATCATTATTTAAAATTATTCTTTCATATATGTATTTAGTTTAAACAGGTAAAGACCATCCACAACATTATCTGACCAAGCTTTCCATATTAGTTACAGCTTGACACTGCCAAATTGCATGTATGTGTGAAACTGATCAAAGTTTATAATGGAGTCCAATTACATGTATGTGTGAAACTGATTAAGTTTATAATAGAGTCATGGACATACATGTATATGCAGTTTATAACTTGTCATAAAAAAAATGTTTTTTTTCTGCTAAAGTTAAACCTTGTTTTGTTTTTATAAAAAGTGTTTCAAAATAAAAATTGTCATGGTTTCTTCAAATACTCTAAATTGTTATTTGTTATTCTCAAATAATATACTTTGAAGACTGGTGAACTTATAATATATTTTACACCTTGATTATATCAGTCTCACCTTTTAAAGAAACAAAATAGGCCATGCATTTAAGATTTCTCAATCAGATTTTTTTTAAAAAATTCCACTTAAATATTGTGTTCAGTCTTTTGTTGCATATAAGGCATAAATTCAATAATTTGTTATTTATATATAATAGTCTAGTTTACAGAGTTTGACAGTTTTGAGTAAGTAACTTTAGCTGTCTGCCATATAAAGGAATATAGTGATTACCATATGGTCTATTATTTATACGCTAGATTGTTGTAACCCTTACTTTATAGAAATTAAAATTATATTTTGTACTTAAAATTGTCATTGAGAACTTTTTTCTGATTAAAACTTTGCAAATTTTTTCACATAAAAATGAACTTAAAATTTAAATTAATGATCTTGCCTTTAATTACATTTGTATTTCCACAATTAAAAAATTATTTTAAATGTTGTATGAAAAATTAGACAATGAGGTAAATAAGAATGTAATGATATGTTAAGATTGTGTTTTGTGCTGTTTTCCTAGTAGAAGGAATATTTGTGATCTGATCTGAATTTGTTTATGCAAGATTTTCATTACTTTTTTTATGTTATATTTTTTGCAACCCAATTTGCAAGATGCATTTACATCCTTACATAAAAAAAGTTTACTTTGATTCTTTTCTAGAATAAATGTCAAGTCATAGTTATGGTCATTGATTTTTAACTCACATACTAGCAGCTTGCAGTATGGCCTTGCTTCCATCATCCTTGTGTTTTGGATGGCTTCCATAGTAACCATTTGGTCTCTGTGGATACCATGCATTCCATATCACTACCCTGCTTATTGTTTTGAATTGTAAACAGAGACATTCCTGCTTACATGTTCTGGTGAACTTTCAGTATTGGTGGCATTCAAAACAACCATATAGATTCCATAAAAATTATGAAACTGTTTTTGTTTCTTTTTTGACTCACCTGCATAAAGTTCAAGAGAGCTTGTGTTATACCCCTTGTGTTTCTGCATTATCTGCAGTCAGCTAATCCCAGTATAAAAGTTTTATTTTACTGCCACTGATTGCAATTTTGGACATATTTGCATGGAACTTAGGATGTTTCTTGCATCATTTTGAACCAACCTAGGGGAAAGCAGTTAACAGTGACTTAATATTTTTTTGGCATAAATGACTTCATTATTAAAGGTTAACCCCAATGTAAAAGTTTTGTCTTCCTGGCAACTCTCCAAATGTAGGCAAGGTATGTTTTTCAAACTTGGTAAGGTTGTTCATTGCATTAGTCTGAACTACAATGGGAATATAGATCACAGTGTCTACTATTCTTTCACCAATGAATGTTTGTTTACAGGTTGACCCCATTGTAAAGGTTTAGTCTTACTGGCAGATCTCAAGCTCTAAGTGTGCTGTGTTCATGAAACTTGGTTAGGGTTTTCCCAGCATCATTCTGAACCACCCAAGGGAAAAGTAGATCACAGTGATCAACATTTCCTACACTTATGGCTATCGTTTACAGGTTTAATCCCAGTGTACAAGTTTTTCTTACTGTCAAATCTCCAACTTTAAATATGATGTGTTTATGGAACTTGGTCAGGGTGTCTCTTGTATCAATTTAAACCACCCCATGTGAAAGTTGGTCACTGTGAACCACATTCTTTCACTAATGGCTTTGATATTTAAACTAGTGCAAAAGTTTTTGTCAAGCTGGCAAATCTCCAGCTGTAGACGTGGTAATGGCCGTTTCATCAAATGTGACAAAGCAAGGTTTTGATCTTACTAAATAACTATTGAACCTACATGTCTAATATTTAACAGTGTTTCTTTTCATGTTTATATGAACTCGTGCAGAGAAAATCTTAATTTTGACTGCTTCGTTGAAAAGTTGTTCAAGTAATTACACAATAATTAACATCATTTTATACATACGAGAAGCGCATATTTTGTAACAGCAAATGTTGTCAGCTGGAAAATTTGGATATTCTATACATGTGGTCGTTATATCATTATATATGGAACTTGGTCAGGGTGTGCCTTGCATTATTGTGCCCCTCCACCAAGGGAAAGTAGTTTACAGTGATTTTCTTCTGTTACACTAATTACTTTGTATGCAGGTTATTCCCGGCAGTAAAGTTTAGTTTCTAGGTGTATCATGAATTGTAGACATGGTGTCATTATATAATTGGGAACCAGTCCAAGGGAAAAATATAACTTGAGCTGAGTACTCCTTGAATCATTGGGAACCAGTCCAATGGGAAAATCGTTACAGTGCCCTGCTGTTAATGCATGAGTTGATGACTTCGTTATTTACAGGAGGAGTTGCATGACATCATACACAAGCATGCACAAGCTCACACATATGCATAAACAGATTGGACACATTATATGATATCAGAAGAGTGCAGGAATAACAAATGCAGCATCAGAAAAAGGCCAGTGTATAGGTGAGCTTGGTTGTCTCACTGACAACTTTTGCTTCTTGATATGAATTATTTGTACAACAAGCTCATACAACATGTACAATGTACTTGGCTCAGCTCCTGGCTTTTACTAACATGTTTACACACAATGGTCTTTGAGGTGAAGGAAAGCAGTGAACCCAGATGGCAGACCACTTCCCAATACACACACTAGAACTGGGTCAGGGGTATTAAACCCATGACTGCAGAGGAGCCAGTGTGTTGCCCAGACCACTTGCATTTTCTCCGGGACCCTCTGCAGCTTGTACCCCTCTTTAAATCTGACTAAATGAAAGCACAAGATTGCTCAACATTTAATGAAAATAATTTAATTCGCTGAAATATTTTACATTTTTAATACTAACCTTCAGTATCTCGATGCCAAGACCTTTGTATCCGTTTCCACTCGAAGTGATATGCTTTAAATAGAAAATCTTTCAAGCTGTGCGTAGTGTCGTGCGTCGTACATCTGCCAACACTTGCTATTTTCAACTTCTTCATAAACACTATTAACCAGTTTCAACCAAACATGCATTGTGGTATGAAGGTCTTTTAAGTCGGAATTTGATCAAATTTTACAGAAAGCATTATTGCATTGAGGGCTTTCAAAAATTATACAAATGATGCCGATCTACTATCCGACCCCCATATAGCTTGAAAAAAATTATTTTTGCTCTGATTTTCAGAAGAAAAGAACATATAATATCAGTTTTGAAAAAATTATCTTGAGGTCATAGAAAAATAGTATTCTGGTTCAAAAGAAAATCCCAGGTTCCCCCCCCCCCCCATCCCCCAACGAAAATGAAATGGTAGATCTCTAAACTGGAATTTGAAGACAAAAATTGACAGAAAGCATTCTAGCTTGGAGGTCTTACAAGTTTGTACAAATGATGCTGAGTCGCCTTCAAATATGGCCACAATAACTAAAAATTGAAAATCCTTTAAAAGACTTCTTCTGTAAAAACACTGAACAGAATTTGACTAAATTTGACAGAAAGCATCCTGGAATTAAGGGTTTTTAATGTATACAAATGATGCTGATCATCCCTCAAATATGGTTGCTGTTATTAAAAATATATAAATCTTTAATAACTTCTCATAAACCGCTCAACATAATTTGATCAACTTTGGAAGAAAGCACCCTGGCATTGATGCCTTTCTTTATTGGGCAAATGATACAGAAACCATCCTATTGACCCATATTTCTTAGCTAACTTCGCTTGCATTTGGCTGTTAGGCAAATGTCTTCCGGTGAGCGACCTCAGACTCGCTTAGGCCTCTTGTTTGCATAAGCTTTTCTAAAAGCATATTTCACCTGGCATATGCAGTAACTATTATGATTCTTTGGGTACTTGTAACCTATGTTCAACAAAACATTTTCCGATTACCAGCTAGATACAGATTAAATAGCTTACTTGCAAATAATAAGTCAACAAAAACAATAAATTTGTTCATGACTTGAAATTTTGATCTATAACGTTTGGAATGCAATTTGTCAGCAGCTATCTAAATATTATTCAACTGGTTGGCTGCAAAATATCTTCAAAATTTCACAATGTCAGATAAAGGTAATGCCTCGAAATTAGTTTCATTTATATACAGCATCTTGGTAGGGGAAGTTAATCCTACTTAATGGAAAGTAACTCTTGATAAACTGTTCATAACAACTGAATCTTGTAATTGGCAAATCGTATATTGTACAACTTGGTCATTCGAAACCATTGTAGGCATTTACTCTGAAAACGTCTTTGTGTACGATATTTGTTTAAGTCTTATCCGCATTGTGTAACTAGATTAAAAACAAGTTTGAGGTCTCCATGTCCAGTTTGATTAAAATCGATATCTACGTGTAATAAGTTATGTCGGAAATCTCGATTTTAATTAGATTGTCTCAGAATCGATATCAACCGTCAGTACTCGCTTACAAATCAGATCCTACTGCAAACTGCATAGACCCAGACCTGCCGTCACATAATGAGCCGATAGATCTCGGCCTATGCAGTTTGTTAGGACTAATTAGTAGAACAAACAGATCCTGATCTGCAGGCGCATGAGGCGATAGCAGATCTGTGTCTATGTTGTTTGCAGTTGGACCTGACTTGTATACGAGTACAGACGGTACTTATAATAAGTTATGTCGGAGATCTGATTTTAATCAGACTGTCTTACTGTCTATACCTTTCACCTAGTTATACCATATTTACCACTGTATAAAATAACCGACTTAACATGGTGTAGACCATGATCTGCATTAACAAATTATGTGTCAGAAGATCATATGCTAAGCCGCTTACTTGAAATCATAGGTAGAAAGAAACAGCATTGACCCTGATCTGCAGGCCCATTATTGTGCAACGGCAGGTATGGGTCGATATTGTTCACTGTTGGATACACTTGAGGTGGGTTTTTTCTTGACGTAATCAGTGATTGTGTGTTGTCTCCCTTACGATGCATGAATGACTGGGTCTTTTCCGCTAGGGGCTTCACAATTTTGAAATAAAATTCAAGTCACTTTACTTAAATAATCTGCGTACGTTTGTTGAATTATTTCAAGGGAAAAGCCCTAAATAAAAACATTACTTTTTAAGCACACATTATGGTCAGAATTTTAAAATAAAGTCCAAAAACTGAGTTTTCACTTCAGATGACTTGTTTACAAATACATCGAAAAGTTAACTCACAGCTCAGTCATCTGCCACAGCTCCACTTACCATAGCTGGCAAATCCTACGCCAGCGCAGTTAAAGTGGAGAAGAAATCTGCCACAAATACTGTTTGTACCTAGGCAGACATTACATGGCCAGAAGGTGAAAGCAAATTCACTATCTTGACGACACCAAAACCTGTGCTGGCAGCCACCCAATATGGATAAGTCAAATAATAAGTGTGGCAGTGTAGCAATGAAGAAACCGAATGCTACAAACGAAAAAGCACTTAATTCCAGCCCACGAAAATAGCAGAAAACCACTGGCCCCAGTGGACATACAATCAGTGGAACACGTAAGATTCCCAACTCGACTACCAAGAAATCGGTTAGATCTGGTCCACCAAGAGAGCAGCAGACCGCTGGCGCCAGTGGAAATGCATGCGATAAACCAAATAAAAAGAGGATTAAATAATCTACTGGACTTCCGAAGGGATCTGGGGAACCTATCAAGCTCTTTAATCAGTTTGGAAGTCTAGAGAGTATGGACATTGAAGATCCCCTGATATTGCATCGGGGAAAGCTTCAAGAAGTCCCGCTCTTCCACCACTTTCATAAATGTATCTAAAACCATAATACAATAGAATTGCCGAGGTTTAAAGGCGAATATTGATGAAATTAGTCTTCTACCTAAAGAACATGATCCAATAGCTGTCTGCTTTCAGGAAACCTTTTTAAACGAAAACGAAAGAGTTAATCTTAAAAACTTCACAACGTACAGCAGCTTTTCATGAAATACTGTTATGGCTGTTGGAGGAGTGTCCATCATAAATAAGAAAACTCTTTGCATCCAAGTTAATCTCAATACTGGTTTACTAAGGCCGTTCGTGTTTCCCTACACAAAACTCAATCTCCCTCCAAGCACACCATCAATCAATCTGATCTTGACCATTTTATTGAACAGTTACCAGCACATTTTGTTTTACTTGGCAACTTTAACGGCCACTATACACTTTGGGCAGTAAAGATATCAATAAGAGAGGGAAGAAAATAAAAGACCATTTCAAACATGCATCCTACCACAGATCCTTCTCGTCCTTAGATCCGACCATCTGCAATCCATCTATTTTACTAGACTTCTCTTGGGAAGTTGTCAGCAACCTGCGTGGTAGAGACCACTTTCAAGTATACTTATAAAGTAATATTCCCAAATCTCAAGGGATCGGACAGAGATGAAAATTGAACAAGGCAGATTGAGAAACATTTTAATCCCTCTGCGAAGCAAATTTGAGAGCTGCTCGTTTTGACAACGTAGTGGATACAGTACCCCGATGAACAATGATACTCCATGATGTTGCTTGGGATACAATACCAAAAACGTCGGCGATTCCTAAACGTTCGACAAATTATGGTTTGATGATGCATGCAAAGACTCTATCGGGGATGGGAAAAAGATCCTTAAACACTTCAATGCCAATCCAACAACTAAAAATCTTTATAAACATCGTATATACCGAGCTAAAACTCGTCGTACCATTAGAGAGAGCAAGAGGAAAACATGGAGACCCCATGAGTCTGGGTTTAACTCTCGTTCCTTTATAACATTCTCGACAAACTCCTCACAAGATAATTATTCTGAAAATTTCCGCCGTGTCAAAAACTTGAAAGAAAAATGTTCCTCTAAATTGTAAATCTGCTAATACTGAAGATTACAATACACCTTTCACTCTCAGAGAGTTTTGTTATTAGTAGGCTCTCTTGATCGGGCCCATGATGCTTCAGTAGGACCGGATGATACCCACTATCAACGTTTGAAATACTTATCTCATACAGCTCTGAATACACTGCTAAACATTTTCAATAACATTTGGGAAACTGACGACTTCCCGCAGTCTTGGCGTGAAGCAACAGTGATACCAGTACCTGAACCTGGCAAGGACCAAACCTATGCTTCCAACTATCGTCCCATATTAATAAAAAGCTGTATTTGACAAACCATGGAACGGATGATAAATGATAGACTCCTCTGATATCTCGAATCCAAAAAACTAATATCAGACGTTCAACGTGGATTTAGACGCTAGAGAGGCAAACTAGGCCATCTTGTCAGACTTTAAACATTTGTCAGAGAAGCTTTCATAAAAAAAAAAAACAACAACATATAGTTACCGTCTATTTCGACTCAAAGAAAGCTTATGACACCACGTGGTAGTACGGCACAATGAATGACCTATTCATCTGGGGTCTAATGGGCCCCTTACCGAACTTTATCTCCGATTGTTTGAAAGATAGAATTTTCAGAATTAAGGTAGGCAGCACCCTTTCTGAAAGCTATCATCAGGAGATGGGTGTACCTCAGGGCAGCATATTGTCAGTCACCCTATTCAACATAAAAAAATTAAAATTATTGTGAAATGCCTTAATCCAGGAACTGCCTGTTCGTTATAAATCGGACGACATTTTGATCTGATTTAGATCAAAGAGTATTTATACTATTGAACGTCAACTACAGATAAGCTAAAACAGAGTTCAGAAATGGGCAGAAACAAACGGGTTCAAATCTTCGAAATCTAAAACTGTGTGAACGCACTTCTGCCGATTACATTGAATTCATGATGACCCAAAACTCTATATTGACGGTTGTCTTATTCCTGTTGTGAAGGAAATCACATTTTTAGGCCTTTTTTTCGACCGTAAACTAACTTTTCTTCCACATATCAGATACCTCAGTGACACCACCCCACCATCACCACCACCCAAAACAACACTGGATTTAATACGAGTCGTGGCAAATACAGATTGGGGAGGAGAGGTCTTGCTCCAGCTATGCAGGTCATTAGTAAGATGTAAACTTGACTAAGGCTCGACTATGTACGGATTAGCCTGTAAATCAGTGGTTCCCAAACCCCGGGTGCAGTACCTATACTGGTACGGCATTTTGGGTCGAAAAAGATGGTATTTAGGGTCGCGATCAAAAAAAGTCTGGAAACCACTGCTGTAAATCTTACCTCCAAATGTTTGATCCGATAAACAAACAGGGACTTAGACTTTGTTTGGGTGTATTTGGAACTTCCCCTTCAGAAAGCCTCTAATATGTGGCAAATGAACCATCACTTTATCTCAGACGAATGAAATTGGCTCTTCAGTATACTACCAAACTATCTTCTTATCCATTTAATCCAGCATATGATGTAGTCTTTAGGCTCAAATACTAAGCCATGTGGACCCAGAAACCAAACTTCATTCCACCTTTTGGTATATGAATTTTCCCTCACTCAGAAACAGCAAAAATCAATATTGGAAATACTGCAAAATTCTATGTTCCAAAATGACCACTACCACCCAAAATTATATTTGATCTTTGCTAATTCAAAAAGTCTTCAAAAAAATCCTCTCCGTTTTCTGTGTAAATTCAATGAAACCAGAGTCTCCTATTATAACCATACGTCCCTGTATACAGACGGTTCATAAGATGAGGACAAGGTTGGAGCTACCATTGCAACACCCCGTAGAACCATCTCAAGCCGGTGACCGGATAAAGACTCGATCTTTACTACAGAAATTACAGCCATACTCAAAGCTTTGTACAACACTGAAACCTCTCCCCTTTCCACACTGAAAGCCTTGCAAAACCTTAAATCTGATAGTCTCTTAATATCCCAGATAAGCATGATTTGCTCATACAATCTGGACAAAGTATTCTGTACTGTTGGCTGCCTAGTCACATTGGTATAAAGGGCAATGAAAGGGCAGATAAAGTTTTGAAATCACCCGTCTCCGAATGGAAGAGTCCATATACTGACTTCAAATATTATATGAATTAGCATATTTTTCATACTGGACAAAACATGTGGAATGAAAACTCGTCGTAGAGATGAGGCCGTACAGTGTATGAAGCAAAGTCATTCTACGACACGCTCGCTCGCCCCTATGACCTTGGAGTCGAAGTCACAATCATAGGAAGTTTTGCTTTAAGGTTTTTGTTAAAATATTTCCCCTTGCTTATATTTCCCATACCCGTTGATGGCTTTTTCATACTTGGGATGAATCATTATGTAGCTTATATAGTTCATTCTGCGACACGCCCGTTCACCCCTCTAACCTTGTGGGTCAAGGCAGTCATAGAAAATATGCGTTAAGTTTGTTCAAGTTTTTTCATTCGCTTATATTCTTAAGCCCCTTGATGTATTTTCTTCATACTTTGAATTAATCATTATGAAGCTACAGCAATTCATTCTGCGACACGCATGCTCAACCTGTTGACTTTAAGGTGAAGGTCATGTTTTACAGCAATGCTTTGATCGTGGGCTTGACGAATAGGCTCTGACCTTTTATTCACCTATAGTAATTCTTGATGATAAACCCATTTCCAGCTTTTACAAACATTTTTCTGCTGATAACTTTGACGATAATTTCCTATATGTTTCACAAATTAGCAAGACAGGCCCCCACGGCTTATTATTTGGGGGATTTAATACAGTATTTCTCTCGTAAATAAGAACTGGTGGGTGGGGGTGGGGTGAATTTAATATAATACAGAGATATATCCTAATTGTAATATTTGTCAAAATTATCCCAAAATTTGAGGTGGGTTTATTATCAAGCATCGGCTTCTCATTGCATAAATACGTTAGCTACAGCAAGTTATCAAACACGTGTCAACCCTTCCACCACCACCCAAAAGAAAAAAAAAAAAAAGAAACAACAGACAATTTTCAAACAAAAATTATATATATTTCTATTTTTATTTACATTTTCGAAGAGGCGCCAAGATTTGTTAATTTCGTCAAATTTGACAGAAAAATATAACAACACTAATAGTTCATTCTAAAGAAAACGTGACAAAAATGTGGTGATGTGCACGAATTACTAACCTTTCACTACATGCGATAAGTGTTACATATCTTCTCATCATGAGGACTTATGTGGACTTAACTTTTTACAATTATAAAAAAAGTCCATAACGGTATATTTAATTGCCTCCTTAATATGGCCTACATCAAGCAAACACTCTATTCAATCAAATTTTGAATTCTTTTCAAAACAGAATAATTTCTCAATTGTGTGTCTAATATACCGTTCGTGGTACTTTTTATTTTATTTGTGGTTAAAATACTAGCGTTCAATGTTGGGGTGGGGGTAGGAGGCAGGGGGGGGGGGCATTCAAGAAGGGGGCCAAAAATCCCAAGTTTTATTAGAGTGGAAGGCCCATTTTTTAATTTGTGCAGGTGGGGTGGGGTGGGGGAAGCAAAATTTGAAGTTACGCCACTGACCCTTTTCATTTCGACTGTGTACGTCCATAGAGTACATGTATACCTGACATTTACCACTGAAGTCTCGCTGTGGTTATTTATGGCCACTTACTATATATCTTCTTAATATATCACTCTTGAAATTTTCAGTTATCAAAAGTGTTTACGTGACACACTTATGCACATGACTGTGGAGTGATATAACATGTAACATTGAGACAGGTTAGTACTGCTAATCGAGCTTTGATAAAGAAGTCAAAATTAAAGATAAACTTTCTAGGCAAAGGACTATATGACCTCAGCACCTTCACCCATGCTATACAACACGTAGAACCGGTGAGGACGCGCAGTAGTACTGTTCCTATATTTCACGTATATATCTAACAAACCCCCCCACCCCACCCCCAAAAAAGAAGAATACCGTGAGCGGTATATTATAAGCCCACCTGTGTTTAATAGTCCTGTATGTAGGCACTAGTAGAGCATGGCTGACTCTGGACAGTATTGGCCAATTAATCTCAGTGATCTTTTCCTTGACCTTTTGACCCTATAATAGGTCCCTTCTTTACCCTTCTATTTGAAAGTTTTGTTGGAAAAAGATCTTTATTTGGGTCAATCTGACCTTGACCGTTAAACCCAACATCCATAGCATATTTCCATCAAAGATCATTAACCCCTTTTCAAAGTTCTGTGACATTATTTAGTGTGTAATGAAAGTTATTTTTAAAGAAACTTTTTCCCTTGTTTGTGCAACAGTGACCTTGACCTTGGACATTTTAACCACAAAATTAATATGTATTTTTGCTGTCCTATGTGCAAGACATCCAAAACGTTTGGTTAATATATAAGGTCTATAGCTAAATTTGCAGTGGAAACCATTGTATTCTTTCTTTTACTTATCGTGACCTTGATCTTTGACCTTCTGCCTTCGACATTTTTTACCCTGAGTGCAAGTTATTCACAAGGTTTGGTCATAGAACTTCGATGAGAACAAAGGTTATTTTGTGCAAAGTACTTTTCTTTTTCGAGTCACAATGGCCTTGACCTTTAATCCTTTTTACCTCGAAATCACTAGCTTTCTTAGTTACTGTAAGTGCAAGCTATCCAAAAAGTTTGGTCAAGGTATATTTTCTAGAGTTCAAGTTATTGTGCTGGAACCAATTTTCTTCTTCGAGTCACCATGACCTTGACGATCGACCTTTTGACCCCAAAACCTACAGATGTCTTTGATACACCAAGTCCAAGCCATGCACAAAGTTTGAGTCACGTTTTCTTGAACAAATGGTATTGTGCAGAACTCATTTTACTTCTTACAGTCACATTGACGTTAACATTTGACCTTTTGACTGGAAAACCAACATGCATCGTACTTACCAAAAGTGTAAGCCATTCACAAAGTTTGTCCAAGGCACGTGAGCCAGAACTAAAGTTACTGTGCATGAACCAGTTTTCTTTTTCAGTAGCAGTAACATTGATCTTTGATTTTTTTTAAAAGCCCAAATAGATAGGGTTCTTCAAACTAAGTGCAAGCCACCCACAATGTTTGGCAAAGGTCCTGATCTAGAACTGATGTTATTGTGTTGAAACCAACACAATTGGACAGAGAGACATCATAGCATTATACCCGTCTTACAGCGGAAGTATAAAAAGGCAGATAACTGTAAAGATCTAAATCTGTTATTTCTCCATCATCTGATTTTTATATTTATTTAAGCTGGAAAACTGTGGTAGCAGATAAGGAAAATAATATAAATTTAAATTGGGACACTACTATCCCAATCAAACATTTTATTTAGTTGATTTGTTCTTACAAATGGGATGGTGCCAATAATTTTATCACATATTATTTTCCTAATGTTTTGGATCAGCATCTCCTTTCACGAAATCTTTTTTGTTATAATACCAATGAGTATGAAACGTCACACTCTGTAAAATAATATAATTTTCAGATTTCTAAGTATTACATGATTTTTTTTTCTCTCAAAAGAATATCACTGGAGATTAAATTTAAAAGATTATTGTTGCCAACTAAAAAGTCATCAAAGTTTGTGGAGTTGTGCTGTCACAGTTACAGTTACACTTGTGAACACATGTGAAATGAAAAATTTACATCAGAGAGAGAGAGAGAGAGGGGGGGGGGAGGTGGCGAGATTATAATAGAACCAACGTTATGTTTGTAAAGCACGTATGCTTCCTAAATTGTACTGCCTTAGAGTCATATCTGTACCATTTAAGAAAAAAATATACATATTAAGCTCAAAGAGTGCCATATGCTTCCAGTTGCATGGCCTTACAGTGACAAGAGTGCCATTTAAACAAAACAATTAGGTTCACATCGTTCTCGTCTCCCCAAAACGAAACGTACCAAGAGATCAGTTGAGTTCTAATTATGACAGGTAGATTAGATATGGAGATATGCGTACATGTAAACTCAGAAGTCATTTGCTGTAGATGAGATTTAACAAGCTCAGTTGTGTGTGGGGGGGGGGGGGGGAGGAGAGGGGGTGATACTGTAGCACTTTCCGTCAAAAGAGTGTCATCGAAATTGATATTTTATGACTAATTAAAAATAAATAAAAGGTAAAAGAATGTAGAGTACATCCTACTTAATGCCAACTCCCTTGTGTGCGGGACAAAAAAAATGCTAATGTAAATAGGCCTCGTAGCCCGAGGACAAAATCTGAACTCTAACTCAACGTTCCAAATTGATGAGAAAAAAAATTCATACTTAGAATATCTCAGTATCATTTAAATGTTTCGTGTATGTAGATATTTTTCTTAACTGTAACCCCACTCGGAAAGAAATTATTGAAACTCAACATTTTTTCAATATGAGCATGAACAAGCATGATCTGTCATCGACGTGTGTTTCAATATTCACAACGGTTGGTTCCATTATCTCTTTTAGGAGTAGAAGGTTTTCGAGACCAATGTTTATAATGGTGTGTGTGTGTGGCCAATTACTTACGAGATAGAGACCGTCTACATTTACATGAGCAAATTTAGCATTAATAATTATATGCTCAAAGCCAATGTGTCCAATACATTATAAGGTTCCAGTATGTTAAGCCCCTGACCAAATGTGCTCCGTACAGAAACAGTGTGTTACTATATGGCTATTAATGTGCTATTCCAACTAGGAATGTAATAGCTCAATTGTAAAGAACAATCCCTAGACAGAGCAAATTAGGTCTAATTAATACTGTGCTAAACAAAAAGTGTGCCCTGCGTTAGAACAGGCATGTGCAACCTACAGCCCGTGTTACATCATAGGGTGTGGCTGTAAAAAAAAAATCGCTTATATTTTTTTTCTTTTTAATTGAACATTTGTTTGGCAACAAAGTTTCCGTGGATAGTTGGTTTATTTGTAAATCGGGAGAATATTATTGTTCTTCCAGCTCCCCCATTAGGACCCCTGATGTTTCTTATTTGAGACCCATTCCATCGCTTTATCGTTGATAGAAATACCCTTGCAAAATGTATCGTATTTGTGTTGTAAATAAGTTTTTACATCAGCTGGTTACATTGTTTTGGTACCACTCCCAAGAAGTGCGTTCAGTACAGGGGATATTCTCCCAAATAATACATTGCTGTAAACAACAGAGATACATTTCTATTAGATAATAAGGTATACTTTTGCGTCATTAAGAGATCTTTCTTTATTTAAAATTGAATACAATTGTTGTCTGAGAAAATCCTTGTCCGAGATAAATATTGATTTTTACGAATATATTAGGAATCCATCTGTTTTGTTTGTTTGTTTGTGGGACGAGGGGAATGTTGGGATTATTGTGTTGTCATAAGCTTTTCAATCATTAACCCTAAAGCCGCCTCTGTTGTTAGAGTCTACCGCATATTGGCTATTGTTACATTGCTCTGCCACACTCACGTATTCACTCTTGGTCCCGGTGCAAGCGCTCAAATTCATAACACTCTGGAGTGTGTTAAACACACTCCACTCATTTTAAAAACCACTCCCCATTAACTATTGTACTTAAATAACCTAATATAATTATTTGTTGGAGATAAAAATAAACTTCATGTCATGGTTGTTTACATTTTGAACATACTTTCAGTGGATGTAAATATTTAGTGTATTTAGAGATTGTCTGAAGAAAACAATAAAAAGAAACAGTGCGCAATCGTTGTTAATTAATAAAGGATGTTGAATACTAAATGACATTAGAAGACAGAGAAGACTTTACCAAAATGTAGATTACCATGTATAATTTTACGTGTGCATGAACAATGAAGTTGGCAATGTTACAAGCAAATTCAGTAAGTTATTAACCCCCCCCACCCCCACCCCATGGCCTGAACGGGTATCGAACCCGCGACACTTGGATTACGAATACGAAGCTCTACCAACTAAGCTGTCGTGTCACAGCTGTGACAGTTATAAAGTTACTGGGAATAGAGTAATCAGGTTGCATGCCTCTGTCTTGAAGGAAAGTAGAGTACAAGGTCAGAAAAGGGGGACAAATTATCAGTGACCTTTGATATTGAAGATAACCTTGGCAGTAATATGTGACATGAGACTGTGCCAGGAAATGTCTGTATAATTGGGTAAGTTGTGAAGTTGTTTAAAGGTTTTTTATTTTTAGTAACGGTGGCCAAATTTGTTAATGGATTAGCATCAGTATGTTTCTTTGAATTTAGTAAAATAAAATTCAGTGTAGCAGTTTTTTGTTGTTGTTGGAAAAAGTCGTTTAAATGTTTATATATGGTGACCATATTTAATGGCGGATAAACATCTTTTGTATACATTTGAAAGGTCTTCATGTCAGGATGGTTTCAATCAAATTTGGTACATTTCCGTTAAGTGGTTTTGCAGAAGTTTGGTCAAATTCTTTTCAACGGTTTTGGAGACATCCATACGTTTGTTTTTTATTTTTTATAATTTATTTTGCATGGCATATCCGCACTTTTTCATAAGTTTGAAACGTCTTCATGCCTGCATGTGTTCTATCAAGTTTGGTCAAAGTCTTTTACGTGGCTTTGGAAAAGAAGTAGTTTCAAGTTTGCTTGTTTTTTTGTTTTTTTTTTCTTTTAAATTGTTAGTAATGGCATCTATATTTGATGGCAGATTAACATCATTTCAACAATTTTGAAAGGTCTTTATTGCCAGGATGCTTTATGTCAAGTTTGGTAAAATTCTCTTCTGCGCTTTTGGAGAAAAAGTCGTTTCAATTGTCTAGTTTTAATAATGTCGTTATTATTTGATGGCGAATCGACATCATTTATCAAAAAATTGAAGGGTCTCATTGTCATGATGTTTTTTGTCAAATATGATCAAAGTCTGTTCAGCGGTTTTGGCAAGAAGTCTTTTAAAGGTTGTTCTATTTTTAGTAATGGCAGTCATATTTGTACAAACTTTAAAGACCTTTATTCCAGGATGCTCAGTACCAAGTTTGATTGAAGGTGGCCTGGTGGGTTTTGAGAGAAAAAAAAAAAGCAAGCAATTGTTGATGGACGACGGAGGGGTTTTCCTATTTTAAGAAACAGCGACCATATTTGAAGTCAGATCGGCATCATTTGCATAAATGTGAATGGTCATCATGCCAGGATGTTTTCTGTAAAATGTTATCAAATTTTGTTCAGTGGTTTCTGAGAAAAAGTCCTTAAAAGTGTTTGTCTATTTTTAGTAAGTGTGGCCATATTTGACCGTGGATCGGCATGCATTTGTTACAAATCCTCTCTGGCAAATGTGGTCAAAATTAGTCCTGTGTTTTTTAAACAAGTTTCCCATTTTTGATTGATGCAAGATTGTATTACAGATGCAAGCTAATACCATAACTTCTCTTGGCCTTGCGACTAATGTAGTACGGATAGAAATTGACCGTTTAACAGTTTCATAATCCTAGAAGAGATAGCCCTTTTAAAAATAATTTGAACCCACTGAATCTTCATTACAGTTGGTTAAAAACGAGGGAATCAAGCAATAACAAGAATCCCAGACATCATAATGCTTTCTGTATAAAATGTCTTAATGCTGCTTATCAAATGTGTTAAGAAAACAATTGTTTCCAGGTTAATTTATTTTTGTATCCTCAGCCATATTTGATGGCACATCGGGATCATTTGTCCAATATTGTCCATATTGAGGGTCAATTTGCATCATTTTCATTTAGGGCCAACTAGACACCATAAGAACTCTTCTGATGAAAACCCCCATGTCAAAATGACTGTCCATTTAATAGCGATAACAAGATTTTCAAGATGGCCATATTGGACGTCAGTGGCCAGTGGCGGCGCGAGGGTTTGAGGCGTCCGGGGGCAATGTTCTTTAATGGCGCCCCCTACTTTGCCATAGAGAGAAGTTTTTATGTCAATTGCCAACCTCCAGACCGCCCCCCCCCTCCCCCTTCTAAGCCCTGAAACCGGCGCCCCCTCCCCCCGACGTCAGATTCGCACAATTTTACGATTTTCATTTAACACGAACTGGATATCATGTCTTCATGTGAAAACCCCCCGTCAATGACATCTTTCTGTTCAAGTGACATAAGATTGTTAAGATGGCTGCCATACTGGATATCAGATGAGCACCATTTTTATATAGGACCAGCTAGACATCATAAGAAGTCTTTCTACTGAAAACCTCATGCTGAAATGACCATCCACCGAGTAGTGTTAACAAGATTTTTAAGATGGCTGCCATATTGAACGTTGGATCGACACCATTTTCATTCAGGATCAACTTGACATCATATGAAGTGTTTTAGTTAAAACCCAATGTTGATATGACCATCTTAGTAGGAGGAGTTGCGATAACAAAATTTTCAAGACGGCCGTCATAGATCAAGATCGGCCCCATTTTTATTCAAGACTAACTTGACATCATAAGTAGTCTTTAAGTGAAAACCCCCATGTTGATAAGAGCATCCAATTCAGGAAGAGTAGCGGCAAGATTTTAAAGATTGCCACTGTGGCGGCCATTTTCATTTAGTACCAACTAGACCATGGGATAAATGTGTAAAGTTTCATGGCAATCCTCTAAGTAGTTTAGGAGTAGCGATAACAAACTTGTGCTAACGGATGGACGGAAGACAGACAATCCCATAAGCTCTGCTCTCTCTATTCTTCGAATAGTAGAGTAAAAAAAAAAAAAAAAGATGCCCCATCGAACACAGTCTCACCGTTTTCGAAGCATTTTGTTTAAGAAACTCTAAAACCGCAGAATTAGATAATACACCAACATTGATCAAGGTGCACAGTCTACAACTAAAGCCATTATGCAAAACCAAATTTTCTTCAAGTCAGCGATCTTAACCTTGAACCTTAAAATTAATAGGCCTCTTCCTTGCGCAATGTACAAGTCATCCACAAAGTTTGGTGAAGGTAGATGGTTGCGAACTTAATATTTTTGTGCTGAAACCACGTCTTCTTTCAGTGACCTTGATCCTTAGACCTAAAAATGGATCGACTTTTCCTTACGCCAGGTGCAAGCCATCCACAAAGCATGTATGTATTTAGAACTATATATTTGGGTTTATCAGCATATCTGCACAGTGCCGATTAAAAATAAAGTTCTCTTGAAGGCACCGACGCTTTTGTGACCGATGAGAATTTCCAGGAATTCAAAATAAAATAATTTCTTTTTAACTGCCACGTGTTGAAACAATCTCCGAAATTTTTGAGCAATGACAAGATTTTTAAATTAGTTGATGTGGTGGCCATACTGGATGCAAGATGGCACCATTTTGATTTAGGACCAACTAGACAGCACAACAAGTGAAAATCCGATTTCCGTATTACCACCCATCTTGGACAAGTGGTCATAAAAAGATTTGCAATATGGCCACTGTGACGGCCATATTAGATGTTCACATGGCACCATTAGATTTAGACATAACAAGTCTTCCAATGACGAACCCATATAGATAGGACTTTCTATTCCGGAGGAGCAACGCTAAAAAGATTTTCAAGATGACTGCTATTGTGGCCATACTGGACGTCAGATTGGCCGAGTTTTCATTCAAGACCAAGTAGACGCAAGAAATCTTTTGGCGAAACCCTCAATCCAACGGACTTTCCATTGAGGAGAAAAAAGATTTTCAAGATGGTCACTGCGGCAGTCATATTGGATGTCCAGTTTCATTCAAGACCAGTTAAACATCACAAGTTGTCTGGTGAAAACCCCTTATTGACAGGACTTCCGTTTCAAAAGAATCGAAAAGATTATATTTAAAAACACGATATAGGCACTATTTTCATATAGAACAAACTAGACATCATTAAGTTGTCTTTTAGTCAAAACCACATTTTGATATGACCATCCATTCAGGAGGAACAGCAATAACAAGATTTTGAAGACAGATACCTTGATGGCCATACTATGTTGGAGCAGCACGATTTTCACTTAGGACCAACTGGAAAACAAGTCTTCTGGTGAAAACCCCCATCATTACAACTTTCAGGAGTACTGAAAAGATTTCCAAGATGGCAGCAATATTGGACTTTAGATTGACTCCATTTTCATTTAGGACCAGAATGACATCACAAGTCTTGCCGCAAAAACCCATGCTGATGCGACCAGCCATTCTCCTGGAGCAATGAGAAGATTTTTCAAGAAAACCACTATGGTGGCCATATTGGATGTCAGAGCAACACCATTTTTATTTAGGGCCAACTATACCATGGGATGAATGGATGTATAAAGTTTCATGGCAATCCTTCAAGTAGTTTAGGAGTAGTGATAACAAACTTGTGCTAATTGGTAGACTATGGACAACGATTCATCCCACAATCTCGTCTGGTCTATGGCTTGTAGATTTAAAACTGGCACAAGAACCTTGGGAAGATAAATCCTTCCAAATAAATGTAAACATTAAGTACTTATGTTGTATTGTGCAGAAACAATTTTTTTTCCCCCCGCCAGTAACCACAACCTATTGACCCCCAAACTGACAGGCCTGCAGGTTTTGCATTTCTAGCTCAATTCTTATTCAGGTTGAAGACTATCAAAGTTTTTTTGTAACCTTGAGCAGGAGTTTAAATACAAGGCTTAAAATGCTGGCATGTCATGGTACAAACTTTAGGCATACAGCAATTCTTATTCAAGTTGCAGCTGAACACAAGAACTGATGCCCAAGATATACGACTTTCAACGACAGAGGACCGTAACATTGATTACACTGAATTTCCGACAGGAAAAGTGATATTCCCTGGCGCAAAAAAAAAAAGTTCATAATCTACAACAAATATGGCACAGGATAAGGTCAGATCCTTTTTCCTCCTGGTGGAAGGGGGAGGCAGAGAGAGAAAGAAAGAAGGAAGGCATTCAGTTCTAATCAAGTTTTATTTCAACACATCAATTAGCACTGATACAAATACAGTTGAATCATCATATTTTCAACCAAGAAAGCAACTTGTAATTTTTTCTAAAAACGTTTTACAACGAAATGGTACATTATTGCTTCTGTCATTTATAATACACTACTAATAAAAAAAAATTGAAGAAAGCTATTATGTTTCAGATGGGAAAGTAAATGTCTCATTGAATGTTCTTCTTTCAAGATGGCCTGTCGACTTTCATCAAAGAATGCAGAATCAGTAACAGCAATCTCAAGACGTAAAACAAAAAGTTAAATTAAGAATGTATCAATGTTACTCAAGGTGTTTATCTACGACTACAAATTACAAATCGACAACACAAGAAATAAAGTGCATTTTCACGTCAGCTTTGAAGGTAGCATTATTTTGTTGCCTTAGATTTTTTTTGTCTTTTTTTTAGTTTTTACATTTTTTTAAAAGTTTTTTAAATTTTTTTTATATTAACATGTACATCGTGAGAGAGGGCAACAAGTTAATGTATTCCAATAGGGCTGCAAAAGTAGACTTACTCAAGAAATCAAAAGATGATGATGCAATTAATGTTCACTATGTATACTAACTGTTGATAAACAAGAAAGAAAACAAACTAAAAAGGAGATTTGACAACATAATCAAAACAGAAACTAAAAATTCCCCCAAAAGACATAATTACATGTAATGCTTCAAAAAGAAATGATGTGTGGGTAACCAAAGAAGCAACTGTACATGGCAGTGTTATCTATCTTGAAAAGAATTTGTAAACTTCAGGTACTCAATTTTACAGCCATATCAGAAAAACGGTCAATTGACAGGAAAACACTACCATCAGTTATGCAATTTCAAACTTTCAATCAAATCATTAGTGTGATGTTATACAAAAGCACTGAAAACTTCTAATCCTCTATATCAATGTTCTTTAGGTATCAACTTACATCACATTCTGTAATGCAAATGAATGCATACAACTGTCTACCATATGTAAAGTAGAATTAGATGTACAATATTTATATCTTACCATCTTCAGAAGTGCACACCAGAGAAATTGCGAAACAGATGACATTTTTGAATGCAGATGTTGTAAATCCTGTACATCAAAGACAAAATTTAAGAGAAAAAAAAGAGAGATGCAAGGGTCTAGGCAAAGGACATGTCACCCCTAGGTAACCCATCTACAATTGTCAATCCGAGTCAGAGTTACAACTGTCGATGGTGTAGACCAAAAACAGAAGATCTTCGGCTTTTGGTACTAACGGATCGCCTGGTGGAGCCACACCAAACCCCAAGAACATGAATGTCCGAACCAAATTGGCTAAAAAGAGAATGAAAGAATAATATATATATATATGTATATACAGTAAAAGTTTAATTACAGATATCTAAAGCGGTTGGAAAACATGAATTTTGTCCAGATAATAATGCCATGAAAAATGTCGTGTGCAATAATTGAAGCTGGGGCAACATGTGGTAAACTGAACTATTTATATGTACTTAACTTCTATTCGCCAATACCTATTTTGACCAAAGTTTGCAAGCCACTTTCTCTTTTGGACCGATACAATTTAATTTGTAAGTCTATTGATCTAACATCTTATTGCCAATGAAGAAAAATGGCATCCCCATGCTCCAATTTAGCCATCTACACACGTTTTAGATCTCTTTTTTTTTGTAACCAATCGTAGTTGTTATATGAAGGTAAATGGACTCGATCCTTTAATTACTAAAACAAACTATGTTGGCACTTGCGATTGGCAGATTTTCAGATGGCAATTTAGTTCAAGAAAAATATTGTGAGTGAATATATTGAGGCTTGTGCAGTTTGCATCGCTTATGTTCATTAGTGTAATTTATTTCCGAGGGTGTTCAATTGACAAATTTTCTTTAAAGAAAGAGGGGATTTTCAAAGAAATGCTCAAGAATCGATAACAATTAAAGTTCAATAGGAGCTGGATCCAGAGCAGAAAATTGCACATTTCAGCCCTTTTCTGGTACACTAGACAAACAAAAATGTCACTATATTTCCGGACGGGTCCCAGTGGCCAAATGTTCTAAGGCACTTGCCTCTACATGTCACTCTCATTTTACCTCTGTCTGCGCATATTTGAGTCTCAGCTGAACCAACATGGGTATGCAAGAAAGAGTCTTCCTCCACCAAATATACTGGCCACCATGTATCATGTGCTGAAAATGGTCTTTAACCACACAAACCCAAACCACAAAACAAATATTTCTGAGCAAAATCTGGAAATAAATTTTTTTTTAGCATTAGTGAATTACATGATTAGAACAACATCATCAAATAATACCCTTATACATGTTGTAGTTACCTCTGTCTGTCCGATTTTTCTTCAAACAGATAATGACATGGCTGCATGACAGCTGTTCTTCGGCGTACTCCAGAAGAGTAACTAGGCTGTGGAAAATAAAATAAATTTTTTACTCCTAATTAAATAACAAAGCCAAACAAGTAGACTTGAAAAAGAAGCTATCAAGTTCTTACAAAATTAGCATTGTGCTTACTTTAACAATAGCACCCATATTAACAATACATACCAACAGCACTTAACCACTCCAGTAATATAAGAATAAATTCATTATAGAATATATACAAATTTAAAGGAAATCATATAAAACCTATATGGTAGAGCCATTAATGTTCGGGGAATAATCTTCCAAGTACAACTGATGATTGTCACAACAGAGACCCAATACAAAAAAAAACTTTTCAAACTTGCAAGTATTGATTACTGGATGCGATTCAACAGACATCGATGGCAATATCCACAATCCAGGCAGCAGGGACAAGTTAAAAATTTGTATGGCATGTAAACTTTCGTCCAGAATTACCTTTTTAGATATGGAGGAAAAAAAAACACACAATGTTGTGAACATCACAATTTAAGACAAGTAGATTATGTTAAGAATTTTTCTATCACTACGACTCGAGTGAATGTAATATTTTTAAAAAATTAACTTCTATAAAGATCTAGTCAATGAACTGAAGAGAGCAGAGTGCAAAACTTTGGACTAAATGGCATTTCAAACTTTGGGTCAGTGTAACAGTGCTTATCCATTTAATGAATGGTCAACAACCTTACCTTTCCTTGGATCCTTCAGGCAGAATGGTGTTTGGGATCTCCGCGTAAAGCTTGCCATCCACCAGGATTGTTTCCCAAGTGATGGTGATACCATTAGCCACATTGATCTGGAAACTAAGGTTCGAGGCCACCTGTCATTTAAATGAAAGAACCAAGTAAATTAAATGTAAAAAGAAATTAGTGGAAAAAATACATGGAGTATACCTTGAGTGTCCATGCATAGCATATAGTGTCAGTAGCAGTGAAACGATTCATCGATATATCAATACGTTTGCCACATCCATACATGTATACAAGAGGTGAAGAATGGATATAAAACGATACCTACCTTGTATGCTACTTTAATCTTCAGCAGTCATGAATAATTATCAGTCGTTTGTCTTTTTATTCTTTAAACTGAGAATCGATAATGTATCGTGAATCATATCGATATGCGGCACATGTGTATCATTTCACACCTAAGTGTCAGTGTCATCTGTTAATGGAAATAAATGGGGAGAAATATTTATATTCAATGTAAAGACAATACACATTTAATGCTATTCAAGCATGTTTACTTATAAATTGTTCTTGTTCACCGAACTTGGGCATATCAAAGATAGGATTCAAAACTAATTTGGAAAAAGCTTAACCATTTTAGTCAAATCCAAGATATAAAATAAAATAAATAAAATATGGTAAAATTTTTTTAAAAATCTGGTGTTTGGTGAATATTTCAAAGATGGAAAGAAAAGGAAAACAGTTTTCACTCCTTCCAGGAATGTATCATATGCTACAGGGATTTATGCAATGATACAACTGATGCTTGTTTGACAAACAAGGACAAGCATGTACATTTTTTTAACTTGTTTATGTACACGATATCGTTCACCTCACTTGCACAACTTGATGCAATATTTACACTGAAGATAGTGCATCACAATACAATATTGATACAGGAAGATAGTAGAATTAAACACAAACTAAATGATGTAAACTGTCCAAAACAAAGAATTTTCTTTTAGTCTTTCTATCCCTATGAATAAAGTAAACAACAGGGTAACTTGCAACATGTATACAATCTCCTTGTACCTACTATATCTCATTAACTGCTACACACATGCACCTTTAAATAAAAGAATTTGTGTCTATCATGCAAAAGGTAGCAATTTTTTTTTATCCCTGAAAATACCTTTCTAATAATATCCTATGTTTTGATTTGTGCAAGATTTACATTTATTTTTGATGACCAATTAACCACCATGATTTGTCATAAAACCAAATCCACATCTCACAATGAGTATGGTGATGTCCTATAAAGTTGAGACAGCTGCATTTCATATGCTGGATGAATATTATTCTTTAAATTTTAGCAGCAACCGTAATTTATGCTTTTGTTTAATTTGAAACGTTTCCAGTTAAAAAGAATCCCTAGCGCAACATTTTTCACAGATAATGAACATTCATAAGCACCATCTACTACTGAGCATCTATAGAGCCCTGCACCTTTGATAATTATGTCAACTTGTTAATTTCTGAACTGACTCTTTGAACAAAAGTTATGAATTTAGCACTAGGTTTTAAACTTCTAGAAAATAGTCTGTTCTCTAGGAATCTTGTATCAAAGATCCACGGCAATAAAAAGAACACTATGCAAGAGTGTTGGGAAAATACATATATACATAAGGTTAACACGTTCAAATATTCAAGCGCTAAAAGGCTATAAACTTTCTTATCCAGAATGTTCTGACATGTATAGATTAAAAGATGCCAAACATGGTATTATTCAAGCCTTTTTTTTTTTCTTCCTATTTTTGTGTCATATGGTGAAAGTACTAAAAAGCATAATCCATATATATGCAAGTGCAAAAGGTGAATATATTTATTAAATTGTTGAGGTTGACAGGTATCCTTTAGCTGTTGGCATCTTCAACAGAAAATGCATCCTGGCTTAATTTCATGCAAAAGGGGCATGTCTAGCTTAGTAGACTACCGTAAACGTTTTAAAATCAATTCTGTTCATATGATCAATGTTCAGTGAACCCCCCTCTAGAAAGGCCTCCCCTCTCACAAGGTTACATGGCCCTGAAGCAGGGGACCACCACTGTACTAGTAATTAGTTTTTTTTGTTTTGTTGTCATCATGTGCTCAATTTTAAAGAAAACTTGCAAAACTATCCTTTAGTTTCTAGTGAGAAATGGTTCCAACTTGTTTATTTGTGTGTGTGTGGGGGGGGGGGGGGGGAAGAGAGAGAGAGAGAGAAAAAAAAGCAATAACCCTGGAGGACTAGTAGATTATAAATTTTACTAGTGATCTTGGTTAAAAAAAATAAAGCAATTATCCCGATTTCAAGCTCACCCAAAATCCAGAACATACACTTACCTTGTTTCTTTGTGCCAAAGGCTTGACAGTGGTGCACTGCTGGATGAAATGTCCTTTGATTTCGACAGGGGGCTCTTTTAAAACCCCCACACCGTTGCCCTCTGTCACGAATGACACGTTGACGGCGTGGGGAACATCAGGAGCACCACTGAGGCCCTGGACCCAACCGAATACAGTACCGCTGGTCTGACAAACTGAAGGAAAAGGAAAAAAAAGTGCTCAGATGAGTACGTGCAAACAGGACGCCAGGCAAAGGGGGTGGGCTGTGTGTGCCATTAGGAGTTTTTTTTTTTGCAGCTGAAATTTTCATAGTATTTCACCTAACCTTAGCATAATGGGGGCAATTCTTCATACAAACGTATTTAGATGGAAGGGGGTGGGGGGAATGGATGGAGGTTGGCAACTGACAAAGTAGGGGTGCCACTAAAGAACATTGCCTCTGGGCACCTCAAACCCTTGCACTGCCACTGGGATCATGTAGGATAGTGTGGTACTAGCCTAGCAACGTTCTTTACAATAATTCCCAAGATTCCTTGTGTGCTTGATGTTAAATGATTCAAAATTTAGTATTTATTTTGAATACAATTGATAACCGATTCTAGACCTGATTAAGCAGCCAAAATTCCAGGAAGCTGTCAAGAATTTTCAGTGTCACTGAGCATAGGTTATTTTATGATCTTCAAGTGTATGCAAAGGTTACATTATCAACTGATCACTTAACTACCCGAACTACGTCATAGCATTAAGTAGGACAGGAAGTGTGTAAAGTCAGTGTAATCGGGTATGTAGTCCTTAAATTATTTTTGATTGCTGACCATGGCAAATTTTCCATAACCACATACTGCATGCTTGTCACTTGCACATTCCATTGTAAAACATAAACGAGAGGCAAAATATCACTCTCATGACTTAGATAACTTGTTGACCATTTCACAAATCATGTTTATGTTGTATTGCAAGAACAGCATTCCAGGTAAATCGCAACCATTATGTCATGTCAATTTTATCTGTTGCATTATATAGTTGAATAAAAGTTCTTCCCAAGACAAACTTGGTATAGTAAATTGATCTTGGCTAATGTAAGATCTCCATTATATAAAACAATTTAAGTTTTATCGGAATTTTATGTCTTACTTTACTGAAATAAATCTCAACAAACTTGCACACCGACATGACGAGAACCACACCTTTCAGCTTCCCCTGATGGGTATAGATTTATCCTATTGTACAAAGTATAAAGTAATCCTCCGAGATGGACAGAATATTGATATTTGGCAGTGGGGGCAGATTTTCTATCAGATATTTTTTTTATTCTATCATTACAAGAGAACTTTGCAGGTATAGAGCAAGGTCTTGTTTTCACAAATGAGGTGTATTTAACAGCCCAAATATCAGCACAAGTTGGTCAATTGTCCCTAATTAAACAATTAAATTTATTGCTGAAATGAACAGTGTAGGAAAACTGTCACTATACCAAGAATAATCCCTATGTCACTTTTAAGTTGCAAAGATTTTCAGGATATTTTTTTCCAACAAAGGAGATACACCTTGCACCAACAATTAAAGTTTGCTAGCTTGCATTTTCTTGTTTTGTCATAAATTATATGGTGTTCAAGACAACTAGATCTCCTCCTCTCTCTTTATAGTATGTTTACTTTCTTTTCCGTTGCATATGTGTAAACAATGGTTTATATATGGAAATTTTCCCAAAGTAAATATAGAAAATAGTATAAAAATAATTGTGAACTGGGGAGAAATTTCAATTTACATGGTATTTCACTGGATTATAATGTGGAAATGGTTTGAGTGTTGAATTTGTTTTCAAGAATATTTGATTTCTGGCTGCTGTTCAAGCAAGATAACCAGTTTATGCTATTGTTAAGTACTGGTTAGATTTCAATCGTAAACCACACTTTTGACAGTGGATCGAGGACAAGTTCAGGACAGTAATTCAGGAAAAAGATTACTGTTGTCATATGCAATTAATAGGAACTAGACGTGAACAAAAGTGCCAACTCAGCTCGTCTCCTGGGACAAGTGCAATGTAGAAACCACTAGTCACATCAATGACTTTGCCCATCCCATGATACAGCAACATGATTATGTATACTACAGCTAAGCTTAATAAATAATATATTTATATATATATATACATTGGAATATGCATGTACATTTCCTTTTGGGGTTGAGAATGGTCAATTTAATCCATTTTAGTTGTAATATGCTGGCTCTTGTTTTCTCACCATTTGGGTTTGGTAAAGTAGTTATGAATGAACGAGCTTTGCCATTTTGTCTCCATTTTCTGGCCATCTCATGAACAATATCCCAAGTGCAAAGGACCAACCACTTAATTTTTCTCGAGGGGGTAGAGGTGTCAAAATAATTGTAAACACTAGTCCCTAGAAGGGACTGATGCTCTAATGGGTAAAAATAATTTCCAGGAAATCAAGGCCATTTCTTCTTTTTAACAATGTCTACCATTTTGAATGATGAAAACATGTGGTTTCGCATCATTTGATTCATGCTGCAAGATGGTGGCCAGGCAAACAATTATTAGAAGCACTTTGTCAAAAACAAATGAATATCATACGATTATTCATCTAAGTACTTGTATGCTTTGGGAAAATCTTCATTGTGACTGATGCTGTTAAAAATTGTATTATTTTTTGAAAAAAATAGAGTTCTGCATACTATTTTCACATTTTCATTTAGGACCAAGTAGACATGATAAGGAGTCTTTTAGTGAAAACCATTCAGATCTGCCGCATTCTCATTTAGGACCAATTAGACATCACAGTGAAACCCAATACAACTTTCTGTTCAGGAGGAGTAGCAATGAAAAGTTTTCAAGATGGCTGTCATGGTGGCCATATTGGACTTCATATTGGATGTAATTATCAGCACCATTTTCATTTAGGACCAACCAGACATCATCATAAGTCTTTTAGTGAAAACCTGATCGTGATATGACAATCCATGTAGGAGGAATAGAAACAAGATTTTCAAGATGGCTGCCATGGTGTCCATTTTGGACTTCAGATTGGCACCATTTTCATTTAGGACCAAGTGGACATCATAAGAAGTCTTTCAGTGAAAACCCCATGTTGATATAACCATCCATTCAGGAGGAGTAGCAATAAAAAGATTTTCAAGATGGTTGTCGTGGCTGCCATACTGGATGTAAGATCTGCACTATTGTCATTTAGGACCAACTAGGCATCACAAGAAATCTTTTAGTGAAAATCCATGTTGATGTGACCATTCAGGAAGAGTTGTGACAAGATTTCCAAGATGGCCCAAGTGGCAGCACCATTTTCATCTAGGACCAGGGGTGTCAAACATACAGCACAGGTGGGGCCAGTCAGACGCATTAGTTATTATTTATATCAAGTCTTGCCGGCCAGGGCAAACGAGTTCGACACCCACTGAACTAGACCATGGGATGAATATGTGTGTCAAGTTCATTGGCAATCCTCCAATTAGTTTAGTAGAAGTAGCTAATGGACAAACAGACAACAGCATCCCATAAGCTCTTCTGGTCTATGACCAGTAGAGCTAAAAATATGGCCATGTCAGGCAAGCGATTTTAAGTCCAGGCAAGCGACCTATATTTTTAGCCACTTGCCCTGGCAAGTGCCTGACAAAGTTCTTTGAGCACTGGAGGAATTGTACAATGGTTAACATCAGGGCCCAGTGGAAAACATTGTTTTAGTTTAAATATTTGGAGGTGAATAAACACTAAATATGATTTCGTTAATTTCATGTTATATTTAAAGTATAGCAATTTCAACATTGTGTAAAAACAACAGAAAAATAGAACCCTATTGGGAAAGTGGAATTAAGAGTCGTGCCTAGAGGAATTAGAGTTGGGGCTAGCGACTTTTTAAAAGTCACTGAACACTGGGTCTGTCTCTGAAAATTTATTTATTTGAGCACAGAAGATACTGTGAATTGCAATAGTTTGGACTACACCATCATCACTTTATTAAACATACAAAAAATCTGAGCGAGTGTAGTTCACAGCAACTAATTACATGGCAGAGGCTAGTGCGAGATTGCTAAAATAGTGGAATTCTAGGAAAGTACAAACTTGTGGCTCAACGCCATGCAAGGCCGAGTTTTCTGGAAATGGAAATATATAAAATGGTAGCTACTGTCTACTGAACTGTAAGGGCCACTGAACCAATCTTTGGGACTACTGACCCTTCAAATCAATGAACCTTTCTTTCGTACCATAGAAACTTTGGCCTACTAAAATGTAACCACATCATATCAATGAAGCAATCTGTTGGTTTGTTTTGTATTACCCTACATATAAATATGTAAAAATTGTCCTTTTTTTTTTACGTCATCAATACTCCGTTTGAAGTGATTTAATAGGGTTTCAGGCAGCAAAACAAGAACATTCTGACCATCAAAAAACTTCTAAAATCTGTGAATTTTATTTTCTTTGGAAAATCAGAAGACTGGTGGAAACTCGTCTGGCAATGTGAGACAACTATGACATTTTTTAAGTAAACTTTTGTGCCACTGATCTAGAGTTTTATAACGAATGTAAACACAAAGATCAAGATTTTGTCTTCACTTTCATAAAAATATTTTTCCTACCCAGAACATGAAACTGTTGAAATGGATTTTAATGAAATTTCTACATGGGAGGAGTATACATTAATGGATGTAGTACTTTGCTTCTATAATATTGATTTATCCGACAAATTATATGACTTTTTGTGAAAGAGAAAAAGGAAACATCCGTTCTTGGCCTTCTATAACGGTTTCACTGCCGCTCCCCCACTACATCACAAAATGGCGACCGACTGGTGAAGTAAGGTCGTGGTCAAGAACTAGGACAGTGTACTGATCCTGTTATTTGGGAATTATATTCATGAAAGAATTTCCAATTTTATGTTCAAGAGTTATATAATATATGTTTGATTAACTCTTTCTATTATTAAATAAACTTCAGTAGTTTCACCGTGGAAAACGCCAAGGAAATGTAAAGTTCTGATCAACTTCCGGTGGAAATTTTCCATCAACGTCGTGTCGAAGGTTGAACTCCCATCAAGCACTTCTGTTAAAAACTGTATAAACGAACTAAAAAACAAAACAAAATGTATTAATAATATACATACATATTGGTACTTTGCAAAGCTGGCATTTTTTCTTCCTTCGCCTTCGGGCCAAAGTTCTCGTCTAAAATTATTGCGTCCTCGACACTCAACATCGCTGTTGTGAGGTGTACCTCACGCACAAAGTTGACTTGAACGCAACTGCCTGCTCCGGGGGTTATTTATACTGTTGGTTCGAATGACGTCATCAAATTTAGACTGTTAAACTTAACTGAAACGAAAGTAAACATTCAGACCATGATTTTTGTTTCTCTCGCAGCGCTAGAAGATAAAATTAGAGCAAGTAATGAATATATTTATTTTTTTTATCTGCACCTCGAACGTAGAAAAACAAAGAAAAGAAAAGAAACGAAGAAAAGAAAAGAAAAATCATAAAGACCTTTTATAGTTTTGTAATCCAGAGATGATAAATATTCCTAAGGCGTCCCAGAACTGGGTGAGTATTGAATGATTCTACAAAAGATACAGTGTCAAAAGAAAGAGAAAAAAAATCGTTTGCTTTTAAATGAACATGCTTGAACAGTAGGAGACTGTTCAAGACACCTTTAAATAATAATAATAATAATAATAATAATAATAATAATAATAATAATAATAATAATAATAATATGTCGGTTAATCGTCATCATCATCATCGTAGATATCGTTATCACCATTATCATCGTTAAATAATTGATCATTACAATATTGCATTGTTATTTTTTATGGACAACATTTACACGTATACATTATATCATTTATATTAGATATGGTTTTATGTTTAGTTCTTTTCTCAATGATTATTTTCTATGATTTATTTGGGGTTTTTTTTAATAGTTTTAGCTGCATTTCTCAGAGATTGCATGTGTGTATGTTCAAGTATATGATTCCTTTCCAAATTTCTTTAAGTCGTGTTGCAATAAGGACATTTTACGGACCTATGTTGCTATTTTAAGTTGTACTTCCTTTCCTATTAATTACACAAACTATTTTCGCTTCTGTCTCCTGGGTGCCTTGTAAATATTCTGAACAAATGTACAATTTACTTAGAAATTTTGGGCAGGTATTCAGAAGACAACTACATATACAATGCGACATTTGTCGTCTTTTGCAGAAGTACACGCTATAACAAATTGCATGTTAGCCAATATACAACACGGCATAAACTTTCAAATCAACAGAAAAGAAAATGTAGATGCTCACATAATGTATATTTATTTCGTGTCTGATGGCCAGGTAAATGTTCAAAGCAATCAACTTAAATCAATAATGTTTAAGTCATCAATAAAAGCAGAGCTTTATTTAGAGATAAATTTATTTGAAATAACCTCATAACATGATAATTTGTGAAGTGATTAATTATGGAAAAACATTGTTTGCACTAAATCTTATACAGAGTGAACAAAAAGACCTTTTCGATTAAATCGTTATAATCTCTCCAACTTTTCTGTCCAAAAAGACAAACGATAAAAGTGGTTACTCAAAGATGAAAAGGTGATTGTGACAGATCCTGAGGTTAACCAGAAAAATAGTTTGAATTACTGGTTAATATGGACCAAGGAACCAATACTTTGTTTCTAATTAACGAGTATGGTAATCTTGATAATGTCACAAAGAAAGCTACTTACCTAACTAGATTAGTTTTTATTGGTAGACATTTTGAAATAGCAGTATGGGTGATCGTGCAAAATAAAAAATCTGTTATCGAAGGATTTAGAGAAAATATTAGTTTATATCACGTCTTCTATAGCAAGCACAAAAACGCAATTGAAACTATCTTCACTGAAAATGATCTCTTCACAGCTGATGTACAAAATAGGATTGTGGATACTTTGAAACAGAAATTATAAGGTTCTTTGTGATTGCTCATTTCTTTATCATTTTTCTACAATCTTTCTTTTCATCTCTATTACTCTTTAATGAATAAATTCACATCACAACACGCGGGACTCTCAGATGGGAATGCCAGTTAGATCATCCTTGAAAACGCCGGGTATCTTTTTACTCATCTGTGGTATTTTAAATACGTTGTCCTTTCTGAGAGTCATTAGTATTATAGTGCTTTATGGCATTCATCATGTCGCTGTAGAATTTATCTGTTTCGACATAGATACGCAATAAATCTGTATCCGTCAGCAGTAGTCTCATTCTATCACCCTACTTGTTTTTGAACTTGTTGTAATATAATTCGTACATCCACCATTTTGATAGTTCCAACATTGTAAAACCACCATAGCTCGGTTTGGTTAATTTAATTTTATTATTTTTCAGAGTGACCATCTCCAAGTCATCGTCAGTAATTGTTCTCCTGGCAAATGATAGATCTCTCAGATATTTAAAAATGTATTTTTTCTTGCACATATTATACCTGTTGTTCTCTATCTGGGGTTATCCATTTGCTTTTCAACACTGAATTGTTCATCAGTTTGAAGATGTCTGTTTCGACTTCATTTGTTGTTATTTGTCTCAAACTAGTCTTTAACTCAGTGTATGATTTCAGCCAATGTTGCTGATCACACAGGACAATTCTGAGTCGGTTATTCAGTTTTTAATTGTACGCAAAGCTTTTCTATTTCTGTGATGTATCGCATATTTCTCTTTATTTTTCAATGTTACACATTTGGTTTTGTACATTGGCAATCATTTATCAATTTCTTTTCCAAGTTTGATAAAACACTTTTATCTGGAATTAATTTCTCTGGAGCTAACGGTTAGTAATTAAAATGATCATAGAGATGTTTTGGAATATCCATGTCTACTTCCAATATGTAACCAGTATCACAATCACCAGATATGTAGATCAGATTTTTTTTAATCAATTGAATTTAATTTTTTCATCATTTGCCCATCTAAAGGTATTTACAGGCATGTGTCTGCTCATAGCAGACACAATCATTGAAATTATTAAGGTTTTGGTACATAATGAATGACCTTAACCTGTCGCATGCGCCATAATTTTTTATTTTACTGTTGTTGCTCTGCAACAAGGCGCGTTCCTTTGCTACAAATTCATTTCTACCATAGGGAGATCGCCATCTGTGAGCAGAATTCATTATTTGCTTTTCCGTCTCAATGAGGGGCCATGCTGATTCTACCTCTTATTCATGCCTTGTGTGACTAGCACCAAGTCATCGACAGGAAAATGCCTTGTGTGACTAGCACCAAGTCATCGACAGGAAAATGCCTTGTGTGACTAGCACCAAGTCATCGACAGGAAAATGCCTTGTGTGACTAGCACCAAGTCATCGACAGGAAAATGTCTTGTGTGACTAGCACCAAGTCATCGACAGGAAAATGCCTTGTGTGACTAGCACCAAGTCATCGACAGGAAAATGCCTTGTGTGACTAGCACCAAGTCATCGACAGGAAAATGCCTTGTGTGACTAGCACCAAGTCATCGACAGGAAAATGCCTTGTGTGACTAGCACCAAGTCATCGACAGGAAAATGTCACATTCTATTTATCAAAAATTCTAATTCAACACTGGATATTTTTAAAATCACATCATAAGCTAAACCGGGTGTACTATCATTTATGTGCTGGATCAAATTTATAGTGTTTCTCACAAACATTTCTTAACTCTTGGAAGAAGTCACACATCATTAAAGTATTTGTTTTCTTCACGCAATAGTCCTTAAGATAACCTATTTGTTTAAGGGCTGGAATGTGACATCACGTCATGTATATAGTGGTAATTGTCATCAGATATGCTTGAATTGTTAAGTGATGACTAAAACTTCTTTATGAGGTATAGTTGTTTCATCTAATCTATTGAAACTAGCGAGGTAATCCTATGGTTTATGGTCACGTAATTTACGTGCCTTATATTCGCAGATTTTATTTTTGCCTTTAATTTTTTTTTCTTACATATATGGTATGCATTTGTTGAGTTAAAATATTTTTCTTCATCCTCTGCGAATACCATAGGTTTTGCGTTTTCTACCTTAATTTGTCGTACACTATTTATGTGATTCTACGCAACCAGTTGTAAATCATCTGAATATCATCTGTACCTCTGTAAACGATTGGCTTGAAACATTTATAAATTAATTTTAGGTGCATACATAATCCTGAGAGAATGTGTTTAGATGTCTGATTGCGTCATAGCACTATTACTAGTTTGTGGCGCGCAGCACATACACTTCGTGAACGACATAATGATACTTTAAAAGTCACAATAAACAACATTTCGCTTTCGCTTATTTCCTGTCAATGTTTGGTATCTAATATGTGAAATAAACGTTCTATGACATTATCAGTTAAACCTCTGTTCATTAGGTTTGTAGATCTTGTTTTATGGTTAAATTCTCTGTGCTCAACTTTCTCTCCCTCCTGGGTGGGTTTCTTTATAAGCCTGATTGTTAAGTGGAGCTGAACATTTACAGAACCAATTTTTCTAATTTTGCTAAGGATTATCTTTTTAAGCAATGTTCAATGTCATTGAAAAAAATGTATACACATATTGATTGCTACCGACGTAAAATATGTACCCATTTACATTTGTATTGGGGATTACTCTTTAAATCTTTTAGTGATAATTCTGTGAACATTTTGTTTGACTGTTTTAGAGCGTTCTCGTATAGGGGAACTAGGATGTTTAAACCGTTTAAAAAACGATTTCATAGCTCTTAGTTACTATCTACATACATACATGCATACATACATACATACATACATACATACATACATACAGACATACATACATACATACATACATACATACATACATACATACATACATACATACATACATACATACATACATACATACATACATACATACATACATACATACATACATACATACATACATTTTAAAACTGATGACACTGTTAACAGATACAGAGCGCAGTGTGACATGAGATGTTGGCAGACTCAGTTACACTGTGCAGTATGGATGGCAATAAATGATTGGTGGATTTCCTACATTTAACAGGTCAATGTACACCAGAATTAGTGAAATCATTATACAGGTTTCGCGTTTATACCGTTGTGTAGTGAGTATGGATGTATGGGATTTAACAGCACATCGGCACAATCCTGGCTATATAGTTCCGTCCAAAAGCTAGTTAGCTAACATGGCAAAGTCAAACATCACATCTTGACAAAATTCTCAGAAAGACAAAACCGTCTAACAAAGTATAAAAAAGAACCAAGGTAAATCCTTAAAATAGAATGTCAACATTCTCATCTTTAAACCGCAAATTTTTAAAAATCCCCAAACCTTCCCAGTTGGAACACCATTACAGTATGCATCCCACAGCAAACAGGTTACCTCCAATAGTTGCCTTCTTGCGATATGCTGGAGGGCGCATCGGGCCCATTATACATCTCAACACCCGCTGGGGGAGTTGACTAGTAAGTGTTTAATTCGAGTAACAATGGCATCGATATGAAACAGTTTAATATTGTGAGAAATAATATTAAATTACCTGTCCTGACTGGAGATACGCCATGTTGAAAAACAGATCAGTATTATACAATGACATGACTTACCGGATTCAAATAACACCTAAGATTTCTTATGGCGAGAGACACCAATAACATGTAAGAGACTGAGTAGTTTTACTTTCGAATAATAGGATGCAAAAAGTCGAAAACGGTTTTTACAATAAGACGGTTACTGCAGATGAGGAAAAAGGATGGACTTATTTTTCTACAACAAGATAGCAATACATCCACAGAGGGAAAAATAGGAAGACTGAACCAAAGTATCAGGCGTTGTGTAATCTGTATTTTAGGTGCTCAAATCCTAAGCAGAACGTCTATTACACAGTGTATTTTCACTGTCTGTGACACTTCTAAAATGTTATTTGAAAACTTAATTTTAGGCGAACAAGGTTTTGGCTCAGATGTAAAAATCACGATAAGATTTCAGCAATATATTTGATATTCCAAAGTTAGACTAGATTATGATCTTGGTTGTATAGGTATATTTTTTATTGCTTAGTGATATGATAATGAAAAAGGGTTGCATTGTTGGTTACAGCAATAACCTGAACAAGTCATTCAATAGCTTTGGATTGGGTTGAAACACACTGCTATAAATACCAACGTAGTAAAAGAATGATTCCAAAGGCTGATATATTAACAGTCTGTAACAATTCGTGAACAGATAGAAAATGGAATAGAAGAAAAGAATGTAGGTGAGAACTACGTAGAAAAAAAATGATTATGATGGTAATAGTTTCGAGTTGAATCTACACATCTACCAACAATAATTTATCATCACGGTGATGGTTGCAGGAGCTGGTCTAATTTAATTTTTGAAATAGGTTATAAATTTTAATCCTCCTTGTTGCCGTGTCTATACCTCTGATCAAAAATGCAAACTAGATGCAAATAGAATAGACAAAATGACATTATCGGCCAAGAAAGAAACAACCTGTCCAGCAGTCCTAAGCAACCATCATATTACATTGACTGTAATTCCAGGCAATTATGCTGCTGCCTTTTTGTATAGCTCAAATAAGCAATATTCTTACGACTTTTTGATTGTGTCCAGCAGAAATAACTCTATGCTAGCTTTTCCGCTACAGCTACCACAAGCACTTGTTCCCCCACCGCCTCCTATTTAAACCTACCAAATTTGCTCTACCTTTCGCCTAAAGGTAACTATTCTCTAACTATTGAAATTATTTTTTTCAGTGTTGTTTCTAAAGTTATCTCAAAATCTGTTGAATTTCCAACTATCTCTGCCTTTTACTTTGAATGCTCTCTAGCAGTGCTTGCAATGTAAACTGTCTGGTTTTGTTTGTCTCTTTACTAATATCTTTCTCCATGTTCAATATCTATTTGCCAAACATCTCAATCTCTATTTTCATAGATTCTATTTTCAAATTTACAAACTTCTACAGAATTTACATAACATCTTAATTCCCCTTCTTGCATAGTAAATAATTTACGATACGTAGATGGAAGTTCTCCACTTTTAAATCATTTGTTGTGATCATTTATTAAGTTACAGTCTCTCGTACTTTCTGATCAAACGGTTCATTTGTGTATATTATTTGCATCTCTATATCCCCTGGAACTCTTATTGGCTATCATTGTACAACATATTCTGTTGACTGCATTTGTGTCCATTTTCCAGATTTATTTCGAAAATCAAACGACTCTAAAAAGTCACGTCCATTACTGTCATTTTACTTGCTTACATTTTCTATCCCACTAGGAGACAGTATTCGAAATAGATTATTATTAAAGTCTGATAAACGTGTTGATTTTTATGCCAGGCTCTTTATAATATTTTTAAAACCTTTCTTCGTGTTATTTATTCTGCATGTTCAGTCATTAAATAAGACTTAATTATGTCATATTTTGTATCTTCAATCATTAAATAAGACTTAATTTCCTGTTTAAATTCTCTCAATAATTGTAGTGTGTTATTAGAAGTGTATTCTTATCTACAATTATCAGCAAGATTCTTTATAATATCAACACGTATCATTGCTTTCTCTTGTACGTCATAATCATCGTAAACATGATTCTCAAAGGTTTGATCAAAATCCTTCACACCACCTTCTGAGATTAGCACACTATTAAAATGGCAAACAACTCAAAAAAGAATTTGGTTTCTGACGAGACAGAAATAACAGTAGCTTTAGTTCCTGTTAATTGAAGATTACAAACAAAAGCTAAAAATAAATATAGTAATAGGCAGTTACAAGGAGATAACTGGTAAAACTTTAATTCACAAGGAATCTGAAAAAATGGACGAAAGACAAATCAAGAAAACCTGTGTTATCTTTATAAATGCAAGGTCAGCTAAAATATGCAAATCATTGGCAGTAACGTCTCCGATGAGTAGATGTATACCTACTGACAATCTGAATGAATTACATACCGAGTTAAAAGAAGATTACGTTACATCAAATGGTGTTCAATAATTACTGGTTTTTTTTTTTTTTTTTTTTTTTTTTAAAGTTGGGATAGCCTCTGTCAGCATTCATTGCTAACCTATCAGCAATCAATGCTAGCTTGATCACATTAAAACACACACGTTGCTAACTTGATAACACTAAAACACATCAACTTAAAACAACCAACAGAGGAAGAAAAAGAAAAAACACCCCACCTCCCGAAAATAATCGCAAATAAATGTATCCTGGATGCTTTATTTTGTTGCATTTGTACTTTTGACCGCAGTTGTAACAACTGATGTTATTACTGAAGTGTGTGTTTGTTATGTAATGATGTCTTTCAAGGGAAATAAAAAGGAAAGTAAATAGTTTCAAACGTGTTATATAAAATCTCCTCAGTGGTGAAATTGGTAGTTTGGTAAGCTTCGACTTTTCTATAGTATTCCCGTGTCTCCCTTTTGTATGGCATTGGATAATTTTTAGATCTGGTTTAACTGGTTTACACGTATCTATTATTTGACCAGTGAAAACATTTTCTCTGTTGTCCAGAACCAGATTGGTCAGAATACGAACACAGCATAAGATGATCTATTTCTAAATCATCATCACTAACACCTTCAGGTTTGCTAAAATTCAATCATCTTCGATACAAAGTCAGTAGATGGAACGCCAAGCATTTTTAACGTCGTGACTGATTTTTAAGTTGTGTTTTAATGCTGCTCAAAGTCTTACTCTGGTATTGTGAATTAATCGAAGTTTGTATCGCATGGTATCTGTTTTATGTCTTCATTTATGTACTATTTGTTTTCTTTTATACCAGTTTAGAAGGTATCCTTTATTTTCGTATTTCCGCATCTTGTTATACGCCTTTGTACAAGGCTTGAAGTAAGTAAGTTTTGTAAAACTCTTTTTCTCCTTCACATTTTGAGCATCTCTTAGTATACTTCAATTATATTTTACTATGATATTTTATTGAACTTCTTCACTGTTACAGTTGTACTACTGTAATCTTTCAACATACCAAAAGTTGAGTTGCAATTTCGTTGCAAATAAATGAAAGATGATAGAAGATAAAAACACATGTGAAAAAAGGTTGACAAATCAACAGAGAAGGTAACATCACAAATGGAGAATGATCCAAGTAGAGTTGAACTTAGGAGACAACATGAGAAACGTTCAGAAGAATTCTAAAGACTCAAAACCGAGAGTGTACGACATGAGTAAGAGAAGTCAATCTAGGCTGAAAATATGGATGAAAGTCAAACTAAAACAAGTTCAAACAATGCAGGACTTGTTTAATATAGCTTTAAATGAGTACAGATTTCATACGGGAAATGATCAGGATTTTTATATTTTGTTAAAAGATTTTTAATTGTTTTTTAAGGTTAAGGAGGCAGAGACATACTTAAAAAAGACAACAGGTAGCAAGATGAGATATGTTTTATCTGTAAAAGTTCAAGTAGATTTGGCCATTGGAATTAAAAAGTGAAGATTTGACGGTAATGCCATTACACGTAGACTGATACCAACCCATGAGAGGAGGATCATATATAGAATTGCCAAAATGGACGAAGAACAAGACTGCCTGCATTAACGTCCAAAATAGGGACAATAAATGTTTCTTCTATGCCGCAGAATCAATGCTAAAACCACTAATTGATTATCAGTACAGTCCCTCCAAAAATAACCTTGACAGGTATAACATTGGTTTCATAGATGCCCAGTTAAAATAGACGATATTGATAAATATGAAAATGAATTCAGTGTATCTAAGAAAGTATAAAATCTTATACACACTTATAAAGTCTGCTAGAGTTACAGAGAGGGAAAGATAAATTGTGAACATGTTGGTGGTATTTGATGGTTTAGATAAATACCATTGCTGCGGGATAAAGGATTTGTCAGATAAACAAATGTAGAAAGTACTTCTGTAAAAACTGTTTAAATCATTTAACAGCTAATACAAATTGCATGAACACAAAAGATTACGTAATCAAGTAGATGACACAATAGACATAATGCCTAAAGAAGGTTCTGTCGTTAAATTAAAAAAAACTACCATAATCAACCAAAAGTTTCCGAATGTTTGTACGTGGACTTTGAGAGCATAATAAAAGCCATCCACACTTACAAACAAGACTCTATTCCAAACTGCTAAACATATACATGAATGTTCATTCAAACTTGTTAACAATATAGTATTTCTCATTACACCATAAGCGATAATATCAATTTTCAAAGTTATGGCTAATAAGATAATCGGGAAATTGAATTATCAAAGGACCGCACCATATTGGCTCTATCCAGTTACTGTGTGACTAACTAAATTAAATCCCTTTCTCTTCATGTGACAAATACGTGCTCGATAATAATCACTGACTGCATATATTGGAACTTGTGTTTCAGATATATATGCATGAATGTTTTTATAAATATGATCGATCAGAGTTGAGCAGTTACGGTGACTGTTTTGGGTTGATTTATCATATGTACTGAATTATTTGCTTCAATTTAATCCCACCATCTCTTTGGAAAACACTTCAAGCAATCATGCAATAAGTATTTTTTAACTCTAATTTGCGGATGCCTACTATAGCTCATCATTTAATTTATCACACTAATCCAGAGCGGATTTTGGTGGCTTATATACAGAACATGTAAGGACAATTCTTGATTGAGGAGATTGAACTCCTATCCACATTGTTTCAATGTTGCAAGTCTCAAGATAATATCTTCTTTTAAAATGTAAAATCGCCAGAACATATACCGCACATATTCATTAGAGTATTATTTTATATATAATCGAAGTGTCTCTCATGAAACCTTTAACACTTTTATAGAAAGAATTTTTTTTATTTCTAGTGAATATTGTACTTAAATTGGATGGACAAATAACGACGTTATTACCAATCGAATATGTTCATATTATATAGCGGAAACTATCTGGGTATCTAACCGTTCAAACCATATATGTCTAATCTAAAGCCATGTACCTGATCTGTTAAATAATTCACTTATCCCAAGAGATCTCATTTGTTGAAATCCGAGCTTAATATCATCAAAGGTTGGAAGAACATTGAAGTTGCATGTCCTTATGCTCTTCTAAACTAACCCAGAAGATGTGGTGTCTCGATATTTGTCTGAAAAATTATGCCTGCCTTCGCGCGCGAGCACGAGAGTGAGAGAGAGGGGGAGGGAGGGAGGAAGAGGTTTTCAGACTTTGAAGTTCAAAAATTAAACTTTCAGTATTATATAACAGTATTTAATGGATTCTTTAGCTGTTATTACATAATTACCCATCTGTGCCGACAAAAATCTGTATGAAAATTTACGTGGTTAATTCGACCACACTAGCAAATTAAGTCATCATATTGTACACGTTTTACTTTCATTGATATGTATGATTATAAATCTTCGATGTAGGTGGTGGTACAACATTTGTATATCTGCATAATATATGTATATCTTCACAAGTAACTTGCTTTGATCATACCAGTGTCTTGTTTAATTCTTCACTGGAAGATATGCACTGTTGGATAGATAGATAGATAGATAGATAGATAGATAGATAGATAGATAGATAGATAGATAGATAGATAGATAGATAGATAGATAGATAGATAGATAGATAGATAGATAGATAGATAGATAGATAGATAATTTTCTTTACGAGAAATAACAAAATAATGTAATTACCCTACGCATCATATTCTTATATAAGATCGTAAAGTAAAGTGAAGGTGCTTTATATACATGTCTGACACCTCCCGTGTATATTCTATCAGATATAATTTCAACCACAGAGAAATAGCGGCTCCAAAAAATCGTTACATTTATAATTGTTTTTTCAAGAGATAACAGAAAAAAAGAGATAAACTGGTTGAATCACATTGTTAGATTTTTGTCCAACTTGATATGTCGAAAGACAGATGTGCCCATTATGTCGTCAGCATTCAGGATCCCTCTTCTGCGTAACATGACAGGTCGAGAGAGACTGGTGACCGTTCCAAAGTTTTTACTTCAGGGTATAATGGAAAAATGATTTACAAGAATCTACACGAATTTATCATACCAAGAATAAATTTGTCTATATCTATTTAAAAAATCACATTTTTGATAACATAAATTTCATTTATATATTCAAAAATTCAATTTGCGGTATCATAATCAACAAATCTTGATATGTAAAATAAATTATATAATAAATATTCAAAGTAATGTAAAATATAATGTTGTATATAAAATACTTTTAATATTTCGACACAAAAATGTATATTTCATGAATTATAAGTTATTATGTTGAAAATTAAATTTTTAAATCAAATTTATTTAATATAAAAATAATATTTCATATACAATATAAAAAATCAAGATATGTAGCAATGGATTTATCATTTCATACAGTAACGAATAAATATAGTAAACTGACTCCTAATTTTGAAATAATGACCAAGTTTGTTTAATTTTATAGCAAGTCACTATTTCCAGTTGAGGTTAAACTCTCTACATAATTGTAGCCTACTATTTTACATACTCCAGAACGAAACTTTTTGTCTTATCTAAATTAATATAAAGGCTGGATACTTGAGCATAGAACTTTAATATACAGAGCCATCTAAAAAGAACTGAGGTGTTAATTAGCATATTGTGAGATCAAATATTCTATATCAGTTATTTTAATACCTCTAATATTCCTATTGGGATTAATCATTATCACTAACATCTCAGCACAGAGTATGAAGATGTAATGGAAAAATGGGTCCCCTTGTCTACAACCACGAAAAATGTTAAACCACGGGGAGACATGCCTAATCAGTATTGCTAATATCTCAGCACAGAGTATAAAGATGTAATGGAAAAGTGGGTCCCCTTGTCTACAACCACGATAAATGTTAAACCATGGGGAGACATGCCTAATCAGTATTACTAATATCTCAGCACAGAGTATGAAGATGTAATGGAAAAGTGGGTCCCCTTGTCTACAACCACGATGTATGTTAAACCATAGGAAGACAAGCCCATTCATTATTACGCAGCATTTAATGTCGTTATTGAGTAGAGTCATCCATCTTTTAATAGAATTTACAAAATTAAAAATGTCCAGAACCTTTCAAACAAATTTTCAATGTGCAGAATCAAGAAGGAGGGACAATTCTTGTATTTTATCTTTATGCATAACGCATTAGATCACAGTTCCGCCTATAATTTTACTACAGATGAAACCTGTTTCTTCTTACAGCTTCTCGGTAATAATAAACAGTTTCTGGGTAATAATTTCTGCACGAATTTAGATCCGATACCTTGCATGAATTATTACAAAAATTATTGCAAGATATTGAAAATTTCTTGAGACAATGGACCGCAATAATTCTTACTCCATATGGAAAAATAGTAGTCTTGAAAACTTTCGCATTGTTAAAATTAAATGACTGATTTTAATGTTTGCCAAATCCGCCTGAGAGCTTCGTCAACAAAATACTAATCTCTGGTGGTTCTAGTTTAGATTATTACATAGGATACTTCCAATTAATACTTAGTTGACAATTTTTAAATTCTTCTTATGTTAAACTGATAATAAAAGCACTTTTTGGAAAAACTAATTTAAGTTTCTTTCTCACATCTTCTGGGAATCTTCAAGAATGGAAACCTTTTGGCCTGATTTAAAACTTTATATAGATAATCATTTATATTTTCTGAAATATTAACTTGATTAAGGTCTTTATTTTACACAAGATATCCAAGACGAAGATGTCTGCTTTATTACATAGAATTGTTTGAAGTATATTTATGGTATTAACACAATTTTGTTAGAATATGAACGAGTAATTAGAACGATAAAAGTTTACCGCAATAGACAATTACTAAAATACTAATTTCTTGTGGTTCCAGTTTAGGTTATTACATAGGATACTTAAACTTAATACTTACTTGACAACAAAAATTGTGTATTAAATGATAATAAATGCACTTTTTGCGAAAAATTATACCTGAGCCTCTTTCTCACATTTGGGAATGTTCAAGAATGGAATCTTTTGTCTACATTTAAAAGCATGGATATGCAATAAATCTAATCATATTACTGACTTCAATTTGAATGAACACAATATAATATGACATCATGTTAATTATAATAGCATGTGTTTAAGATAGATTTGCTTCCTAGTTGGCTGATTGAATTTGTGCGAGCTTACATTAATGATTACACTAACCATTAGTATTGTATTTGGAAAAGTAATACTTGATGATATGCTTTTAATACAAAGAGTTACCTCTCTCTGTCAGTTAGTACATGATATCTAATAATAGCCTTTTACAACTGTATTCGCGGGAAAGAAAGATATAGCACCTTGGAGATAAATGACAATATTTCGTTTCATATAAAAATATTACCTTCATCTTGTACATGCTCAAATTTATGTGAATATATCGCTTATATCATTATAATACCTCTTAATAAATTTTAACATAGAAAAAAGTTATGGTTTTGAAAATAATTCATTTTAGGAATAAATGCAAATATTTCCTGGAATAATCCTTCAATTTAATTGATATATTTGTAAATTCAAAGTAATTTAAAAAAACATTCGTAATGATGCAAGCGATACAAATGGCGTCTACTCGACACCCGTCCAGGTAAACCTGTTAAAAAAGTAGAATTTTATTCAATCTGTCAGCAAAGAACGGAGCTCAGCGATATATTGATAGATACATTGGCAATATCGTCATGCCGTCCCCACGCTCGTATAACGAGGTCATAAAATCAGACTAGGCTGATTAATTTTAAGTTAAAATTTTTTAAAATACTTTAATGGGTTTGAACTGCAAATCAGATATAAAATAACGATTACGGAATTAGCGGAGTCAGATTTCCATACCACATTATACACGATATTGCATATAAATTATACAGAGCAGGGTCGGGGGTATTCGGACATCTAAGCCATTTATACGTTTTATCGGCACATACTTGTGATACACAAGTAGTGCCAATTTTTGCAGGAGCAGTTGGATGATCCGCTTACATTTGGAAGTGTTTCCAACGGTTATCAACATTGATCACGTGATTTTTCATCCCCTCCAATTTATCCTGTTGGTGTGTCAGATCAGACGGTTTCGGGTGAAACCAGACATGACGTCGGGTAAAATTGGACACTTGTAGTAATTTAAAAAAAATTGAGAACATAAATGACATTGAAACAATTTAATAATCAGCAGAGTTAGTTACAACTATTCAGTTATTAAGCTGTACTGTACGATTTTTATTTTATTTGTTCTAGCGGGGATTAAAACCTCGTGCTTGTGTATATTACTGTTATGTTTTTTCTCTGATTTCTATACATCATTTCGAGTTCATTGAACAAAGGTTGTCATAAGAAACAATTATTTCCTTTCACAAAAAATCCTGACAAAAAATGGAGAATTAATTGGACAATGCATAACATCACTAACATTTGATTCCTCACAGTAAAGTCTTAAATCATTGTTCAGATCCAAGCGTATGCTTCTGGTAGCTTTTCATTCTATTTCCAAGGTAACATCAAAGAAGAGATGAATGTGTGAATTTCTTGTAGCGTGAATTTGGACACCCTTGTGCTTCTTTTAATATGTGCCATTACATGATGCCATATTAGCACATTGCTTTCTCTAACAGGTGACTTTTGTGTATGATGTGATTAGTGGGTATAAAAATAAAACGCTTCAAGATGGTTGGTTAAATGTTTACTCACTACATATAAGCGCATGTGTAATAACATCAGCACCTGTCTAGTTATCCAATAACTGTGGAGATAGCAGTGTGAATTTTCCCCCAGTCTAAAGCAGATGTTTCATAGATGGAATGAAAAAGTCTACAGTTGTATTTAGAGTGCATGACGGGAAGTATTTCCACATCAGCCAAAACGTATGATGGTAAATTAGAAAGTGTCCAGATTGCCCCAATGGTCCCAGGAGACCCGACCCCGCTTTAATGCAGAATTTCTTTTATGCTGCAAAAGAGATAGAATTGCGGATATGTTTTTTCTTTGTATATATTGGTGTAGGCAGGTTGGGTCGCAGGCACTTGCATCCACATGAGCTTGACGTTAGTGTTTCCTTTTTTTCTGGATCGTATCCAATATATAATAAAGACAAGGATAGACAGTCACCATCTTGATTTCCTTCGGTAGAGTCATATCAGCAGATAATTCTCCCTTTAAGAGTGTTGCTTTTACATATTTTTTTTTCTAAGTCAAATCCAATGAGTATACTACACTTTGATAGCTCCTGGCATGCAAATAAAAAATTCATCAGTTTTTATTGCTTCTCTTACCAGTATTCACATAAGGTTGACATGGTAAAGGTATCTACAATTTTTGGATTTTAACCAAATTTAGCATGTGCCTTTATGTTGATAAGACCTTAAAATACATGATTGGCTTAGTTACAGTGTTGTAGCCTCAACTATATTGAGACAATGAAGTGATCCTATAGTTGTAAACAGAGCAACAAAATTACAGTCCAAGTTACCAAGCAGTTTGTGCCTCTTCTTGCAAAGCATGAGTGACTATATGACATGGAACTTTTTTCTGGCTGTGTGTCATGCTCATGCAATCAGATGCTGTATTCAAAATATCAGTATTCTTAGGATGTTATGCCTTGATAGCTTAGAGGACACTTATAGTAATTTTGGTAAGATCTTGCATTTGTTTTTAGTTTGAATAAACTAAGGAGAAGTCAGTCTGTAATAGTATGAATGCATTGTTATGAACATGAGCTAAAGTGTGGGGAAAAACACCCAGGTGTGAATCACACCCAGCTGCTCCATTGATAGATATAGGATCAAATTAGTACCCTATCAACGAAGGAGGTAGCAATAATAATATTCGTATTGCAATTGTCTTTGCTCCCGACTTTGGTTTCCACAGCATTACTTTACTAACAGTGTTTTTTCCAGGGTGTGCAAATTGAATGAATTACCCCATAAAAATGAGCAAGCGAATGAAAAGTTTGCATTTGATTTGCCATGAGTGTAATGAAACCCCAAATATTCATTAATATTAGCACAGTTCAGTGTGATCATGTAAGCATTTGACTTCGAGATCAATTGCCATAATCAAGCACTTACTAAGTGACTTTTGCAAATGAGCATTTAAATGTTTTTGTTGATTATCCAGTTATCAAAACCATTTTTACCAGCTGCACTTGGTGAGGTTGGTGGACATGGAGTTTTTGGTATTTACATGTAGTTCTAATGCATATGACATATTATTGCTACTGTCATAATGCATGATTGCTGCCGCTGTATTGATAATAAGGATAAACAACAGTATGTTTTGTCTTTATTCAGTAACAGTTATTTACCACACAAATATTTCCTAAAACATAATATAAGGGCTCTATTCATAGATACTCTACTTGTTTTAAAATCTGCCTCATTTAAAAATTAAAAATCCCCATTTACAAAAATGTCAGAGGGGGATCTGTGTGAAAATCCTGGAGAAATCACTGACTAAGGTATGTTGGGTTTTGAGCCTGATTTGTCAACGAGCCTTATATTATGGGACCTTGTATGAGTTTTATTTCCAGTGTTCTACTACAATTAGATGAGTTATGGCCTATGATTTTACATCCTTCTAACTATGATTTCTGCAGAATAACTTGACTAACGATTTTGTAATGTCTGATCAAATCTAGAATATGCTTTTGTATTGATAAAACCTTCAAATAGTTTGATTTCTACACAATACCATTTATGGGAGTTATGGCCCCTTCATTATCTGTCCTCCTGATTTTTGTTTCCACAGCATTACTTTTCCAAGGAATGTTGGATTTCAGCCAGATTTGGCATGCAGCTTTATGTTGATGCAACCTGGAAATTAGTTTAATATTTCAGCATTCCACAATGACATGGTCATTTCAAAGAGTTATGGCCCCTGATTGCCTGTTTTCCTGACTTCGATTTCTGCAGCATAACTTTACCAAGTAATTGTTGGATTTTAACCAAATTTGACATGCAGATTTATTGCGAGAGACTTTCAATGAATGGGATTTCCAGCATTGCACATTATACAGTGAAACCCCTCAAAACCAAAACCTTGATAAACCAAAATCCACTTGATACCAAAACATTATTCTGGTACTGAATTTTTCCTTCTTTAATTTCAGTAAGAATTAATAATTAAAACAGAACCCCTCAACTCTGAAAAGCGAAAAACAAAATTTTCGGTCCCAAATTTAATTTTTACAATGAAATAAACCCCATAAAATCGAAACTGAATCAATACATGGGCACGTAGCTGCCAGATCCCAGTCTGGTATGCTCACTGGCACAGATTATGGCCAGTTTGAACAATAGGCTAATTGGTAGTTGTTACACTTGGCTAAAGTGACAGCTTTCAAACTTAATTGTTTTTAATATAGTGCTAGTGGTTGTGCAAATGAAAGGAGATTATGTTTATTTGCCAATGATACTATATGCTATAATCTAAATAATTCTCAATCAACTTGTTTTCTCATATATACAGACATGTAACAGTTTTTCAAATCATACAAATTTGCATCAAAGTACAAATGCATATGTTTGAAACAAAATTAGTGTAAACACTTCCAGTATAAATATCAATACCAGGGCTTGAAAATTGATGCTAGCAAGCTTGCATTTTGCTAGTTACAATTCTGATATGCCGGTAAATTGCTAGCTGAAAAAAATGAACTAGAAGTTTCTTGCTAGTGATATTTTAAATATTTTATTTCAAAATATAAAATTTGCTGGTGGACATTGAAAATTGCCTGTTTTTTGATAGTTAAAAATATTGCAACTATCAGAATGCTGCTAGAACTGAAAAAAAGGTTAATTTCAGGCCGTGAAAACAAACAAGATCATTATATTTAAAAAACTAAAGTAGGCACTAATCAATATACACATTATATTATAACTAATGGGATATAATTAATTGCATCTCATTTTGGGTGAAATTTGAAGACCTCAGTAAACCGAAAACCCCTAAAAAAAAAACTTTTACTTGGTTCCTTGAAATTTCAGTCTTTGGAGGTTCGACTGTAATTTGGAGGAGTTACAGACCCTGAATGCCCATTCTCCTAACATAAGTTCATCTTTTTAAGGCCTTGTTTAGCCAATTGTAGTTAGTGGGGCCCTCGTGATGCCCACATCATTAATAGCTTCATGCAATTTTAATTATTTTATTATTGAGGACATTTTATGAAATTATCATGGCTGGTTTATTTTCATATTAGATGTTGATAATTTATGTAGCTAAAAATACCTCCTCCCCCAATAATAAATAGTTATATGATAAATTTTGAAAGGGTAAAATCTGAGCTTGAACCAGTTATAAAATCTTGCATGAAATTTAAGAAATTCATACACATTCATGCACATATAACAACTACTTGTATAAAATAGAATTTAAATGTTGCCTCTTTATCAGTTTTAATAGATATACAGGTAGAGAACATTATTTACCAGTATATGTCAATTTTCCTTGCAGTGTGAAGATAGCACCTGGAGCTGTTGTCTGTGACGAGAGTGAAATTGTTGGAGATGTTACAATAGGTAAACTACTCTAAGCACAACTTGGATGGCTTACCATCACCTATCTCCATGCTTCTTATATATCTTTCCTAATTGGATTGCTTACCATCACATATCTCCATGCTCTTTATATATCTTTCCTAATTGGATGGCTTACCATCACATATCTCCATGTTTCTTATACATCTTTCCTAATTGGATGGCTTACCATCACATATCTCCATGTTTCTTATACATTTTTCCTAATTGGATGGCTTACCATCACATATCCCCATGTTTCTTATACATTTTTCCTAATTGGATGGCTTACCATCACATATCTCCATGCTTCTTATACATTTTTCCTAATTGGATGGCTTACCATCACATATCTCCATGCTTCTTATATATCTTTCCTAATTGGATGGCTTACCATCACATATCTCCATGCTTCTTATATATCTTTCCTAATTGGATTGCTTACCATCACATATCTCCATGCTTACCATCACCTATCTCCATGCTTCTTATATATTTTTCATAATTGGATGGCTTACCATCACATCTCTCCATGCTTCTTATATATCTTTCCTAATTGGATGGCTTACCATCACATCTCTCCATGCTTCTTATATATCTTTCCTAATTGGATGGCTTACCATCACATCTCTCCATGCTTCTTATATATCTTTCCTAATTGGATGGCTTACCATCACCAATCTCCATGCTTCTTATATATCTTTCCTAATTGGATGGCTTACCATCACCAATCTCCATGCTTCTTATATATCTTTCCTAATTGGATGGCTTACCATCACATCTCTCCATGCTTCTTATATATCTTTCCTAATTGGATGGCTTACCATCACATCTCTCCATGCTTCTTATATATCTTTCTTAATTTGAAACTTTTGTCAGAGTTGTAAGGTTTCAGCTATCACAAAAAATATTTCAAAATGTCAACTAATTGAAACTTAAGTCACAGGAACTCTAGGGGAGAGAGTCTAGCAGCCAATGTTAATATGCCTCTTGCATATGGACGTGGTAAGTATCAAGTTGTAAGAATTTTGACCCAGCTATTTAGTATTAAATAGCGTGATGGACAGATTGATAAGGTGTAACACATGAACAGGGATATAATAAAATTTACATGCCACATGAATTATATTGCAAACAAAAAACACATTCACTTCTACCGGTAATAACGAAGTTTCAGAGTCATGTACTTTTTTTTTGGTATTTGCTTCATTAACATATTCTGTTGACTCACTTTAAGATTTCTTTTTTTTTCTCTTTGTTTGAAAAACTATAATGCTAAATGAGGGTTTTTTTTCTACAATTTGGCTAAAAAGAATAGAACTTTTGGTATGTCTAAAAATAGGCAGACATTTTGTGAAAATAAATTAAATGTAATGTATGATTGATAAATACTGATTAACAAGCAAACCTATCTGGGCTCAAAACTTGTCAGTTTCAGCTATTACAGGTATATGTTATGATGTCCATCTGTCTGTTCACAAGTTTGTTTCAGCACAATAACTCGAGCACTCAAGTTCTCCACCATCTACCATTACCAAACTTTGTAAATAGCTTGCAACTGGAAGAAACCTATCAAGTTTGGGATCTAAAGGTCAAAGGTCAAGGTCACTGTAACCAAAACAAAAAAATTGTTTCAGTATAACATTAGTTATTCATCACAGCCCTGGATCAAAGTTGTGGATTGTGTCCACTTTGGTGTAATGAAGAAGCTTTTTAATTTTAGGATCAAAAGATGAATGTCAAGGTCACTGTGATTGCAAGAAGAAAAATGGTTTCTGTGCAGTGATATTAATTCAACATCACAGGCCTGGAATAACCTGTATGCATGGCTTGTACTTGGAGTAATGTAGAAGCCTATTGATTTTGGGGTAAAAAGGTTCAAGGTCAAAGTCACTGGCAGAAAAGTGAAAAAGGTTTATGCACAAAAATTTCAGTTCTCAACCATATACCTTCACCAAAGTTTATGGATGGCTTGCACTTTGGGTAAGAAAGAAGTCAATTGGTTTTGAGGCCCAAAGGTCAAAGGTCAATGTCACTGGCTGAAAGAATACATTTTTTTGTGTAATAACTTTAGTTTGAGACCATGATACTCATGTTGATTAAGGGATTATTAGATATACTTTCTATTTCCCATATCAGGATATGTTTGATACCCATTTTTAGTTCACCTGACCATAAGGCCAAGCGAGCTTATGGCATGGCCCTGTGTCTGTTGTGCATTGCATAAACAATTGCTATTTTAAACTTCTTTTTAAAAACACAGTGATCCAATTTTGACCAAATCTGACACAGAGCATCTTGGCATGAAGAGCTTTCAGATTTATATACATGATGCTGAACCTCCATCAGATATGGCCATTGTTACTAAAAATAGTAAAAACCGTTAAATGCCTTCTTCTAAAAATCCACTGAACAGAATTTGATCAAATTTGACAGAAAGCATCCTGGCAGGAAGATCTTACAAATTTCTACATGTGATGCTAATTTGCCTTCAAATATGGCTACTCTTACTAAAAATGGAAAAACCTAAATATAGAAAAACCACTGTTACTAAAAATAGAAAGACCTTTAAACGACTTCTCCAAAACCACTGAATAGAACTTTACCAAACTTTACAGAAAGCATCCTGGGATGAAAACACTTCAGGTTTGTTCACATGATGCCAATCCACAATCAAATATGGCCATCAGTAGAAAAAAAAATAGAAAAACCTTTAAACTTCTAAAAAATCACTCAACAGAATTTGCCAGCATACTGGTATAGAGGGCTTTCAAGTTTATACAGCTGATGCTGATCTTTGGTCTAATATGGCCACTATTACTGAATAATGAAAAACTTTAAACATCTTTTGCTCCAAAACCACTGGATAGAGAATTTGGTCATATTTGATAGAAAGCATCTTGACATGAAGAGCTTTCAATTTATACAAATGATGCTGATCGATCATGAAAAATGGCTACCATTATCAAAATATGGAAAAATTTTGAAATGACTTCTCAGAAACTGTTGAATAGAATTTGACCAAACTTGACAGCATCCTGGCATGAAGACCTTTTAAGGCTATACAGTTAAATGATGCTGAGCCAGCATCAAATATGGTTGCCATTATTAAAAATAGAAACACCTTTAACAGCTTTTTCAAAACCGCTGCATAGAATTTTACCAATCTTGATTGAAAGCATCCAGGCATAAAGACCTTAAAAATTTATAAAAGTGTTGCTATAAAATACAGCCACCATTGCTAATAGTAGAAAAACATTTAAACAACTTCTCAAAAACTGCTCAAATGAATTTGACCAAATTTTACAGAAAGCATCCTGGCATAAAGGGCTTTCAACTTTGTACAAATGATGTTGATCCACCACTAAAGGTTGAAAAACATTAAACAACTTTAACTCAAAAAACTACTGAACAGATTTTGACCAACTTTGACACAAAGTGTCCTGGCTTATGGGCCTTTCAGTATTGGACAAATGATGCTGATGTGCAATCAAATATGGATAGAAAAAGTAGAAACCTTAAAAATTGTTTTCATAACATAATTAAGCAACAGCATTGGAAGAAATTTCAACAGAAAGCATCCTACTGACCCAGATTTCTTAGACAACTGCTCTTGCATTTGGCTATTAGGCAGTGAACCAGGACTTTACCCCCCCCCCCCCCCCCGTCAATTACCCCCCTGCCAATACCCCCAGGGAACCAGGACTTTACCCCCCTGTCAATTAGATGAGAAATGTCAGATCCACATGGGCCTATTGTTTATTTATTGAGAACTTGTCTGAGCTCTTGTGTCTGAAAGGTATTACTACATTAATTGAGACAGTCAGCTGTTGTTGCATCTTATTGTAGTCCTTAAGAACATGATTATTTTTTTCTGATTTCCTCATGCTGGTTTGCTAAGCAGTGAAAAAGTCACTTGCATTCAGTAGAAAACAGCAGAAAAGTCTAAACAGAAAATAAAATGTTTATTGAGTTCAGCTTCTTGGTTTTTGCATTGGATGATGAAGCAAACTTGTGATTTGGCCAGTTCTGGAAAAGCCACTTGCAGTAAAAATTCAGTTAATTTTATTCAAATACAAGTATTTCCAGATAATGCAGCATAACCTATGCTGATTTTTTTATATATCTTGTGTACAGGTTAGTACCTAGCATAAGTAAGATAGTTTCAGTGCATCTGAACTTCAAACTAATAACCCTGGATTTCATAAAAAATGTGAAAAAAACAAAGGAAATATATAAGGAAGGTAATTAGGGTAGTGATACCTGAAAAGCTTTTTAAGAATCTGGTACTTGCACAGTTTTACCTCAGTTGTTTAGTCATTACTTGTGAGACCAGAGAATAATGTTTTTCTTAACTATAAAATTTGCACATTTTCATTTTGTTGCTTTAAAAAAAAAATTGTTGCATGTATCATGTTGTCCATGATTTGACAAGGACAGCTATATGGGTTGCTCTTTTCAGCAAGTGATGACCCCAGAAAAATAAAAACCATTTTTAGATATCAAATATGTATCAAGTAATTTTTAGGATCAGTTTCATGTATGGAAATAATATTTAAATAGATTTTTCTAGAGTTTTATCAAGATTATAAAGGGTTTTCCACAGGATTTTGAAAATTGCATTCCAGGATTGCATCCTTGAAAAAAGTTGCAGTCCCAGCACTAAAACTTCCAGTTCCAATAACGATACCTTTTTTTTCACTTGCAATAATTCAGACCATATTGAGTGTACTGTTGTGTTACAAATATATATGTCACATTGCTAATGCTCATTCATTGTGAAATAGTTAGTATTATAATAAATGAATTCAAAATTATGGCAGTTGATAACCATGAAAATTGTGACTGTTTGTGATGTTACAACTATAACAATTCTCAATGCCTTTACCTTGCCATTCTTTAATTTTGTGTGCAACTTGAGTGAATCAAGGATAGGATTACACTTTCTTTTCTATATTAATTTATTTAATTAGTTTAATTCCATTTCAAATCAATCAATTTTCCAGTACGCTGGAATAAGAAACAAATGACAGTATTCCATTCACTTTTTTTCATTTCATCTTTAAGCAACACGCCATACTGCATTCACTTTTTCCGTAAGGAAACTTTAATAAATTTCTCCACAACAGGTTTTGGATCTAAATCCTTAAGTTCTGGACCTTCCTCCATCACCCTAATCAATTTTGTTACAGTTTCTTGTTTTAAATGTCCACGGTCCTCTGTCTGAATGTGATGATGTTGAACTTGGCAAGTTCAGTGTTCTTTAGGAAGCCATTGCATTATTCCTTCCACAGTTGTGACACCCAGTGGTGCAAGTAAGCCGGTGCTGTCAAGTATGCCGTACCAGTAAGACATTTATTGCCAGTATGTCCGTACCAGAAAAACGGGGTTGGGGGGTTGGAAATGTACCGGTAACAGTTAAAATCTACTTCCACCACTGGCAACACCATGTGCATAAAGCTAATAATATTCCATTGTTTTCTCTTGTTTTGGCCAATGGGAATGCTCTCTTCCATGATTGATTCCACGAATCTCTCAGTCTCTTTGGCGTTCTATTTTCTTTATCAAAACTAGATGCATTTACTCATTTCTGTTGACTAGTCTCTCGAGAATTGTTATAATTTACAGGCCATGCTTGGCACCGAAGAAATTATGTAAAGTTGCCATTGGAATAGTACACATAGTATAATCACTTGAGAGCAAAGGTATATCTGTACATGAAACCAAAATACATCTGATTTTATGATGATTTATGACGATTAACACGGAAGTTGATATTCCTCCGACATACATAATAAATCCTAAAATCTTGGCACTATTTTTCTAAATATGGTATGCGATAACATGCAAGTATTACAAACATCTTGTATGGATTATTAATATGATGGATTAAAACTGTGCTGAGTAATGCTTATCAAAGAGAGTTATCAAAGTGCACACGTGTATAATTAGTCTTTTAATCAAAATGATCATTAGTCACCGACAATGGATTAACAGGTGTCTTAATCTCCTTGTCTGCTAAGATCTAACCTATGTGGTTTCACCTAATCCCATTAAAATCACTTGAACTTTGTTCGATAGCTTGTACACTACATCATTGATACTTGCTTTGTTGAAACAGATCAAATAAAACAGAATTTCATCAACAAAAAAGCCTGCATACCAAGGAATCGGCTGTTGGAATTTTCATGGTTCCAAAACTGAGAAGTATGTGCACTTTTATGCCGATTTCAGTATCCTGGAGAACCCTGTTATAATTATCAGTATGCATACTTGATTTCAGCATTGAGAGTTCCATTGAGACTCCCAATACTATTTATATAGAGCCTTTGCAAAAATGGGGAGTCCAAAGCAAATTTTTTGTCACATTCCTGAAGATCAATGACCCATACTATGGGGTCAGAGAGAAACCATGTGACTTCCTTTTTTTCTCTATATTGCTTTTTTTTCTTTTCCAGCAACAAGAACTGTAATCCATCCAAAAGCCAAAATCATAGCTGAGGCTGGACCAATCATCATAGGAGAAAACAATATCATAGAGGAACTCACCCAAATTGTTAATAGGTACAGTTTGCACAAGCTATGACAGCCGTATGTTTACATACCAAAGAAGAGTCCATTGAATGTAGATAGGGATGTTTTGCAACAGTATAGGCTGGAATGTTGTGCAATGTAAAGTACTGTATATAAAAAATACCACTCTTATCCATTATGGTCAAACAGTCATGGGTAATAAGGTGTTAGCATTAAACAATTTGTATACACCCTTCATAAGGCAGGATATATTATGTTATGATGCTGACTGATATCAATAAACAATTTGTATACACCCTTCATAAGGCAGGATATATTATGTTATGATGCTGACTGATATCAATTTCGTTTCTGCACAGCAGCTCGAGTTGTTGACCATCAACAGTTTTCAATTTGTGGATGATATGCACACTTGGGGTGAGGAAGAACCGTGTTGATTTTGGGGTAAAGACTCAAAGGTCATGGTCACTGTGACTGAAAGAAGAAAAATTATTTCCAAGCAATAATTCTAGTTCTCCACCATGTACAGCTAGCAAACTTTGTAGATGGCTTGTACTTGGGGTAAGACTGAACCCAAACAATATGTATATGAATCTGTTTATTTTAAGGTGAGTTGCAGTAGCTCAGTTGTAGGAAAATTGGACTCATAATCCATGGGTCATAAGTTTGATGGGAAAGGCACTTGGCTCCCATTTCCTCTGTATGATATAGCCAATAATGTGTTAAAAGTGTCATTAAAAACCAACCAACCATATATATTTTAAACATGCATGGGTGTGTTGGGTCAAAAACTGGGAGCGATTTGAAGAAAAGACCAAAAGTTTTACCTTTTAAATGAGGAATTCTTCTGACAATTCGAGAATAAAGCATGTCCATTGCTGCATATAGAGTGTGTCTTTTTATAATAAATGCATGTTTGTGACAGCCTGGTGCAAAATCTTTAGTTCTATTCACTATTTGTGATGTAAAATATCCATAGTTGGCACAGAAATAATTCCTAATTGGGGTCCATGCTAGACTCAAATGTTTGGACAGAGTGACTTTTCTTGCCTGCCAAAATAGGGCAAAGTTGGGGCAAATAGGGAGAAGTGAGTTCAGAGTGGTCAGAATTTAGAATGTTCAGAACTGTTGCTTAAAATGGCGATTTTTCTAAACCTTTGAGACAAATAGTATGAAAACAACAGAAATACTCATTAAACTTTATGAAAATGTTCCTTTTTTTCCTTAGTTTGATGCAGCAAATTTGATGTATGGCTTTGTTTTTGCTAAAGACGGAACCTCAAATATAGATTTCTATCAAAAACTGATGACAGATATTGAGGTACAGATCCTCTCTTCCTGCTTTTACAGGATGAAATTTGAAATTAAGATGTTTACCTTCACTAGCAATCAGCCTATAAACCTGCAAGGAGTTATAATTTTCTCTTTGATTAAGCTTCAAATGCATGGAATTTCACTAATTCAAGCTTCAAATGCATAGAATTTTACTAATTCAAGCTTCAAATGCATGGAATTTCACTAATTCAAGCTTCAAATGCATAGAATTTCACTAATTCAAGCTTCAGGTGCATATAATTTCACTAATTCAAGCTTCAAGCGTGTAGAATTTCACTAATTCAAGCTTCAAATGCATAGATTTTCACTAATTCAAGCTTCAAATACATAGAATTTCACTAATTCAAGCTTCAAATGCATAGAATTTCACTAATTCAAGCTTCAAATACATAGAATTTCACTTATTCAAGCTTCAAGTGCATAGAATTTCACTAATTCAAGCTTCAAATGCATGGAATTTCACTAATTCAAGCTTCTAATACATCAAATTTCACTATCTCAAGTTTCAAATGCATAGAATTTCACAAATTCAAGCTTCAGATGCATAGAATTTTCACTAATTCAAGCTTCAAATACATAGAATTTCACTAATTCAAGCTTCAGGTGCATAGAATTTCACTAATTCAAGCTTCAAATGCATAGAATTTCACTTATTCAAGCTTCAAATGGATAGAATTTTACTAATTCAAGCTTCAAGTGCATAGAATTTCACTAATTCAATCTTCATGTGTGTTCTTTTAGCAGGAATGTCATAGATTGAAATGTAATCACAGACAAATAATCATTAAATTGACACAAAAGTTTATCAAAGGATGAAAATACTATATTAAAACAGTGTTACATTGTTCTTTGAATAGAAAGAAGACACATGAGTTGATATTGTATATGGAATATGAAAGCTCTCAAAGGCAAAAAGAAGGTGGTGGATGTGTTAAAGATATTACCTTCAGAATATGTGAAGTCAGCTTTATTTTCTCTCTGTATCAGGGGCAGCTATTTTGCCCAAATCACCCCCTTTTTATGATCAATCAGTAATACCGTATTTACGGCATGTTTTCGTACGGCAAAAAATAATTACTTTTTTTGTCGTCCGAAGATATATTAAATTCTTTAATTTGGTGTCCGAAAACAAACGGGGGAATATAAATGTGCCCGTCCCCCCCCCCCCTCCATAACGAAGTTATCGTTAGCTCATATGACGACGTGTTGCCATGAAGTAAAACATGTATTCTGTCTATATCCACGGGAAGGATCATGAATGAAAAACAGGCATTACTTGCCTATTTTTGTCTATTTGATACATGTCCATCCACCAGAAAACGCAGCCATACATGTATTAGAGCCATGATTGTATGTGTATTTTCCAAAAGAACCGCCATATTAGTAATCTCACAATCCACAGTTTAACCCTCTGTTAATCAGTGATCATTAATATCTACCTTACAAATACATGCAAGCTTTATTTCTGTGTAATTAAGATATTAATACAAACTAAATAAAAAGATTTTGGAATTATGATTCTGAAGATATTTATAACAGAAACATTTTAGTATCGAGAGTAGAAATACATGTATGACGTCTACCAGAGTGAGAGGCTCCTTATGGGCTTTGTGTTGTATGCACGCCTAGGAAGGGTAAAAATAACAAGCAAGTTGCAATATACGAGTCAGCGTGATTAATATGTTGATATTTTTTAAATAAAGATGATCTATTTGTTGTGGTTCTCTCATGTTTTTGTTGTTGTTTTTTGGGGGGTTTATTTTTTTGGGGGGGGGTCCACCTAGCCGAGGGTAGCTTCAAAGTGATCAGAGCTTGCCGACTCGAAACAATCGACTGCTCAAAGATTGTTTTGATGCATGTCGGAGATTTCAAGGTGTCTAGGTGATAATTGTTAATAACATAACTTGTGGGATTTCTTTGACCGGTGTGTTTGGAAATAAAAGGAAGCCATCTGGATTTCGTTTAAAGAGCACTCGATGTACCAAACACGTAGCACCCACAATCAATATTTATCATCTACAAAGAGGTTTATTACCTGTAGAACAATAACTATGCTTAACCCGTGGTACATAATGCCTCAGGGATAATCAGTTTGTTTTTATTGCACGATGCCAATGAATTCACTAATCCACACCGACTCTGATGTATTGTTTAATGAGATAAAGCAGGGGTCATGGTTTCTAATCGCAATCATAACTGTCACACCTGCTTGAAGTGGTTTCGGGTGTAACTTTGTATCGGTTAAATTACCGGCAAACACACTGAGAATTTTACTTGAAAACGACGCAGCAGATATTCTTAGATTTGTGTCAGAAAACATGTTATAGAAAAAAACTATAGTCCAGCGATGTCCGAAAATTACAAGGCATTTAAATATTATTTTCTCCCAAAAAATATGGTGTCCGAAAATAAACCGTGTCCGAAAACATGCCGTGAATACGGTATCCTCAAAAGGGCATATTTCCCAAAGTATAAAGTTACCATACCATGCATCAGTTGGTAGGTATCCTTTGGAACTCTCCGTCATATTTTAGATGTGATCTTGGTCACATGTTGCACCTTGTGATCAAGCTAAGATTATTTGATCAACTACAGTGTGAAGTGTCAATCTCGTGGCTTCATGGAAGATTAGCTCATAGTTTGAAATTTATCAGACAGTACTTTGACAAAGATTTTAAAGAGCTTAGGTGGTGTTTATTAGGAATAGGATAGTGAAATGGATATTTTGAACATTTTGATATTCCTCTGAGCCTGTCCTAAATGGTGGATTTACTTTTTTTTTTCATCACAAATGTACTTCTGTTTCATGTAGCATTTAATGTGTGTACTCTTATTTGTTATTACTGTGCTTACCAATATATGACCCACTTTTGGAAAGGCCATGTGCCATTTGACCCACTCATAGGCAAACCTAGATGCAACTCTGATATCTCCCAAAGTTGTTGGTGGATCATGTCTATTTCATAGTTGAAATTTCAAGACTGGATGTTCACTTTTAAAATCACCTACCCTAGGTACTTGTAGTTGTCTCATATCTAAAAATAAAAGTTACCATACCATAGAAAGTTGCTTTTTGGTGTAAAAGTTCACCTTGCATTAGCAGGAGATTGTTGTTCATATCGTCTTGTACAGCTGAATCTGGGGCCAGAGTATTTTAGAATGTACACAGATGTGGCTGAATTGACTCTTTTAGTATGATACAGGTTGTTTCCCTTTCTATCAAGGAGTTACCTTCCCACTTTAAGGTATTTTAATAGCAATGCATAGTAATAATATATGAACTCTTCATTCATTTTTAGTTGATAATAGTTATGATTAAAAAAAAACAACCAAAAACACTGCATGGATCTGATTTATATAAATACACATTTAATTTTATGAATTCATTGAAAACTAATTCTTTACAATTGGTTTAAACTTATGAAAGTGCTCATTCAGCTATATACTGTATAGTAAAATACTTACAGTGGGGAGGGAATCTCTTGCAAGAAAGGAAGGTAAATTGTACAATATACAGACAGTTGTTGTTGGTTGGTTGTTGTGGGTTTAACGCCATTTTTAAGCACATTTTAAGCTATACATGGCAGCGAGTATATTTCGTGGAGGAAGAACCACCGACCCACGGAAAGCTACTGGCAAGCTTTCTCACATACCCATGTTTGCCGAGCTGAGACTTGAACCCACGTGGACAGAGTTGAGATGTCAGTGATCTGTAAAGGCAAGCACCTTAGACTACTTGGCCACCTAGGGCCCCCAATACATAGATAGAGAATTGATGAAGCCATAGTGTGTATTTTGTTGTTTGAATATGCCAGTAATTGGAACAAAGGTCCACCCATGCCCTGAAAATCACTAATTATCAAATGAGGGTCAGCGTTCCCACTATTTTTTTAAGTTGGGGGCACATACACTGCCTAATAGTCAAAAGTGAGGTTACATGGATGTATTAGGGGGTACAGTGGTTTTGAGACCAAATCTGTGGTAAACAATGGTGTAATTTGTGTCAATCATCATGCAATATGTAAAATTCATGACAAAGAACCTATTCATTATGAACGACTTAAGATCAGATGTTTTTGCTTTCAATGTTTATTCCTAACCATGACCATAATCTCGATAATACATACAATTTATCAATTGATCAAATAATTTGAAACATTCTCATTTTATACTGTGCTGAGAATAACCCATGTGTCCTACTTATCTTCACTTGTTTTGGGTAGTAGTTTCTTTATTGATTTTTAGTATGACCTCAACGTCAGACCCATCATATGTATTTTCCTATTTTTGAGTTTAAGACGATCTTTTTCAATCAATTTAAGTATTGTGCAATCTGCATACATGAAATAAGAGGCTACCATGCTCATCTGCATAATGGAAACCCAAGGTAACATATTAATGAATGAACAATATGATTGGATAACAATGTAGTCAACAACAAATGGGTATTGGTGTTACATTTGCAGCAGAGTATCTTGGTTTGCATGTGACTTGATGGGTAGTATAGTGGACTTGATGCAAGCATCTGGTTGATCTTGATCACAAATTTGCATATGCTTCATTTGTGAACTTCATAAACATGTGCAAAAAAAGACTCTTTTGTATGTTTACTCCCAGAATCATACATACAGAGCTTACTTGATATACGTGCCCTTTTGATTTCTGTATGTACATGGGCATAGAAATGTACATGCATAGCCATTTTTTTAATGTGAATTATGTACTGTAGTACATGAATGGGAATGTTTAGGGTTGTAGTCTGATGTTTAGGGTTGTAGTCTGCTATCCTAAGAAATCACAATGCAGACGTTTTGTAGTTTGATTGAGCCAGTAACTGGATCAGAGGTTCACTCATACAGTGCTTATCACTTCTGACCATCAGTAATCAGTAATTGTCAAATTATGGTCATATCTGCTATTTTACTCCTGCTAAATCATAGCCTTAAGGCAAAAGTTCAACTGACAATTTCAGCATGAAGTATTCAGTGGACACTTAAAATAAAAAACACATTTTGAAATTGTAAACATCAATATATATGTATTTCTTCTGAATTAACTTAAAGATCGATTGCTACTCCTACATTACATTACAGAAAGGGTAAATTCAGATGTTGGGCCCAATCTCACTTCCTGTTGAGACTGGTTCCTGGTAGTAGTTTGTAATGAGAGTGAACCAGTGTAACTTTATGCTTTACTCAAGATCATGTATCAAGTTATATATGTGGAGTAGTCTAGGATAACATAATATTCAGTAACAATTTGAATTTGTAGTCATAAACTTTACATGAATAAAAAAGAGGTTGTTTTCAATCTAGTCTAATAAATAAATGTATAGAAATAATTTTACACCACAGTAGTAGCAGCAGCTGCTACTACCGCTACTATGACTGTTATAATTATTATCCATGCACTTCAGAGAAGAGTGGGGATATTGTTGTTGCCCCTGTGCATCAGTCTACCTGTGTGTTTATCTCTGACAGAGCTTGTCCTAGCTTTTCCTCCCATACCATTTGAAAGATTTTAAAATTAAACTTTGTAGGCTAGATGTATGGATGGTGCACATAAGCTGTATTTGTTTTCTTTTTTCTTTTGGACCATTTTTTAGGATATTTAAAAAAAAAAATCAAAATATTACATAAATTGGCATGTTCTATATACTTGGCAAAATATGTGGAATGAAAGCTCTACAAACAAGCTTTGAAACATTAAACCCATCATTGGAGATTGACATCCTTTATATAGAACAAATTGCGGAGATTAGCTGGTGTTGTGCCACTCGCCTGTATGTCACACGTAACTTACTTATGCATACCTTCTGAAGAGTGAACCTTGACCAGAGTGCATACCTTGCCAGTGTCCACTGACAGTGGAATGCATTCTTGTCAAGTGTATCAACTTCCACCCTGTGTGACATTGGTGTTTTGATGTGAACTCAATTAAGAAACATTATAATTAGGTACCACCAGAGAAAATCTTGGACTTTGTGAGGGAACATGTTTATATAAAAAATTTTGGATCTTTAATTTAAGAATTTTATATTTTCGACTTTTATCTTCTTTTGTATACCTTTTAAAGAATTGTAACATCTTTATCTTGTACCTTTTGTCTTGTAATATTATATATTTGCCTTTATTTGGAAGGATTTATCTTCCTAGTGGTTGGGTTCAATACCCGATCATGCCAGCCTGGGTCACCTGCCTCTGTGTTTCCTTGGGAATGGCACTTAGCTCCCATTTCCTCATAATGATAAGCCAATAATTTGGTAAAATTGGTGTTAAAGCCAACAGAAATTGTTTTTTAATTTTTACATTTGTAGAACTTAACTTTTCTTCAGCACTCTATAGCTGGTATTGTGCTGATATGCCATTAAACCTGATAAATACAGGCATACATATTTTTAAAAAGGGGGTATTTTTGGGAATTGAGTTCATCATTGGTTCTTTCTCACACCGTTTGGAAGATTTTATTGAAACTTTGTAAGCTAGATAGGTGGATGGAATAGATGCACAGTAAGGTTTTTCTTTTTTTCTCAGACTCATTTTTGGGGACATTTTTTAAAAAATTTGTCAAGAAAGGGGTATTTTGGGAATTTAGTTTGTCATCACTTCTCACATTGCTTGCAGGATTTTTTTGAGATTGCTTGCAGGATTTTGTTGAGACTTTGTAGACTACATATATAGTTGGTGTAGATGCACAATAAGTTTTACTTTTTTCCTTTGGCTAGTATTTGGTGATGTGTTATGTATGATGTTTATAAATATTATAAATATTTTAGGAAATTATAAATGTTTCTTGACTTTAATATTTGCTTAAACCTCAATGTTAAGTATAATGTTTACATGTTTAGCTATTTTCCTTGAATTAGGTTGCTTACTTAGTATTTGAGTTCAAGGACCGTTTTGGTAAACAAGTTGTTTATTCCATTTGAGGTCAGGGTTGATTTTATTTACAGATAAAACCAGAATTTCCTTAGAGTTATGTGTTAAAAGTCACACACACACCATATAATATTCTAGAACATTGTGTCATGTGACTTGTCTTACATTTATACAGCATTTGGTAAACAAGATTCCATTCCAATTTTAAATCTTGTGTTGAAAACATTCCTTTTTTTATGATCAGTCTTTTGGAATCGTCAGATTGTTTGGAATCATATTTGTGCTATAATCTCATAATGCTGTATACATAATATGAAAGGAATTATTTATTGGAATATTAATTGGAGTTACCTAAAGTGCTTACATCAACCTTTGGATTTAGATATATGACTTTTGGATACCTGTGGACATTCTCAAAGATGATGTGGATTACATTATTGGGGTACATCAGGACATTCCAGACTACCCATTCATTCAGAACATTCATTCATTTAGAATATTTGTTCATTAGGAAGATTCGTTCATTCGGAACATTCATTCATTCAGAACATTCTGTATTTAGGACTTGTGAATAGGACACTTAGGATTATTGGATTATTTGGATTTTAATTGTCTAGAAATAAATTGTTTGTTGATTTTACATACATTATTGGTTTCACTATCTTTCTGTTACATTATTTTAAGACGATAGAGTCGTAACAGATGTTTTCGAAAAATGTTTAAAAAGGATTTATTTGTGGAAGTGGTCATTATCTCATCTTTTTCCACATTGCTTGAAGGATTTTAATAAAACTTAGTGGTTAATGTAGATGTGCAGTAAGGTTTTTCTATTTTCTTTTGGGTCATTTTTGGGGACATTTCTTGGAACATTGTCAACTAGGGGGTCTTTTTAAAATTCAGCTTGTCATTGCATGTTGTAAATAGATGGTCGTATTGACATGGGTTTTTATCAGAAGTCTTCTTATGATGTCTAGTTGGTCCTAAATGAAAATGGTGCCACATGGACATCCAATATGGACAACACAGCAGTCATCTTCAAAATGTATTATTGTTACTCCTTCTGATGGGATGGTCATATCAACATGGGGTTTTCACTAAAAGACTTCTTATGATGTCTGGTTTGTCCTAAATGAAAATGATGCAGGTTGATGTCCAATATGGCCACCATGGCAGCCATCTTGAAAATCTTGTTATCACTAGTTCTTCTGGACAGAAATTTATATCAACATAGATTTTACACTGGAATATTTCTTATACTGTCCAGTTGGTCCCAAAGGAAAATGGTGCTGATGTGACCTAAAATATGGCCAACACAGTGCCATCTTGAAAATCTTATCGCTACTATGCCTAGATGGATGGTCATATCAACCTGGAGTTTTCCCCAAAAGACTTCTTGTGATATCTAGATGGACCTAAATGAAAATGGTGCTGCTATGGAATCCAATATGGCCACCATGGCAGCAATCTTGTAAAAAATTTTATATCTACTCCTTGACGGATAGTCATATTGACATGGAGTTTCACCAGAAGACTTCTTATGATATCTAGTTGGTTCTAAATTAAATGGAGCTGATCTGACCTCCAATATGGCCGTCATGATGGCCATTTTGAAAATCTAGCTATTGCTACTCCTAAATAGATGGTCATTATATCGACATTGGTTTTCACCAAAGAACTTTTTATGTTTACTTGGTCCTAAATGAAAATGGTGCAGATCTGACATCCAATATGGCCACCACAGCAGCTATCTTAATAATCTTGTTATTGCTACTCCTGAATGGATGGTCATATTCACATTGGGTTTCCACCGAAAGATGTCTAATGATGTATAGTTTGTTGTAAATGAAAATGGTGCCAATCTTATATCCAATGTGACTGCCATAACAGCTACTTTGAAACTCTTGTTATTGTTAAAAAATATCAGAGATGGTTGCAACACTCAGCATTTAAAAAGAAGAAATGGTCTTGAATTCCTGGATATTCTTTTTGGTCAGTAGAACGTCAGTGCCTTCAAGGGACTCTTATTTAGGTGGTTTGTTTATGAATATACAAAGGACTTTGCAAGGTTTTATTTTTCATTAAAATATCAGTTTTTATCCAAGAAAAGGAAACTGATTATCTCTTTCTTTATATAATGTGTGTATTTTATTAAAGAAAGAAAAAACCATGACAATCAGCTACATTTATTGTCTACTTTTAGGCTTCCAAGACACGGCTAGCTTGTGTTTGGGTTGTATATTTGTGGGTGTGTTGGTGTGTGTGTCTGTATATTTCTCTATGGACAACTTTACTGTTTTTTTCCAAGCACTTTGTAGCTCAGTAACCCCTTATCTGATTCACTTGATATTTGGAAGATAATATCATCACATATTTCCCTTCTCTCAGTACTATCGGTCGCGCCGTGGTGGCAAGAATTATAATGGGGACACGGTCTTTTTTATCACTTATGTTTTCATAATCTCTTTATCAATTCACTTCATGTTTGGATTATACCATCATCACATATACACCATTTCTTGTTTTGACCCATATTAGTGGTGTCCTGATGATGAAAACATTTTCTTGTTATGGCCTGTATTAGTGGTATCCTGATGATCAACACCCTTTCTGGTCTTGGTTTTTGATTCTGTCCTTGGATGGAGTCATTAGATCAAAAAGTGTAATAGTTTTTTTTTTATAGGTTTTGCATCTAATTTACACCCTGTTTGGAATATGTAATAACAACATATATTTCACTTACTTCCTGTGACATTCCTGCCTTTGGGTCACGCTCCTGGTTGGGGTTATGAGGTTATGGGGTGTATAACATGTAGGGTTTTTTTCATACATTTTTACTGATCACAAATAGTCAATGAGAGATTTAATGCTACTGTTGTATTGCTGTTGACCTAAAGATGTTTTTTCTTTTTTTCCTCAGGACCACAGAGAAAGGTGGTAATCAAACTGTGATGATCATTGGAAATAACAATGTGTTTGAAGTTGGCTGTTGTATCCTTGATTTCACATTTAGAAAAAAATGTAGACAAAGAACATGACTGTACAGTTCTCCTTCATTATAATGCTGCCTGTGAGAGTCTTGAAGTATACTGCTTTATAGTAGGACTGCCATATAATGAAGTACATTATACATATACCGTATATACTCGCATAAATCCGGGTCCAAATGCAAACAACGTAGACCCTGATTTGCCATCACATAATGTGCAGGCAGATCAGGGTCTGTGCTGTTTGTTCTACTGATTAGTCCTTACAAACTGCATAGACCCAGATCTGCCGGCACATTATGTGATGGCAGAGCTATGGGTTTATGTAGTTTGTAGTTGGTTAAATTATATGCGAGTATATATGATAATTTTACTGCTACATAATAAAATGGAATCCATGACCATACCTGCCTTATCACAGGAAGCATGTTAAAATGAAGGGCCTTATAGTTAGAAAGAGTGCTGTATTATTCAGCAAAGAATGCATGCTTATACATTTTACATCATCTCTCCAAATTTGAATCACTAATTCTTCATCTGCAAATTGTATGCTAATAGGTGTCTCCATTGTTGTAGGCTGTCCCATAATTGCTAAATTCACACCTTACATGAAATACAGTTCATATGTAGTTTATTTTATACCTTTGTGTCAATTGTAAATTAAATTTAACATTTATAAACAAGTACCCTCGAAGGTCCAGATGGTGGCATGATAAGGTCATCTTTAGGATGAAGGAAACAAGAAAACATTTAGTAGACTACTAACCTTGATAGCAGGACAACTAAGCTTAACACATACAGAGCCAAGGGATTGAACCTGAGTTTGCAAAAGTGCAAAGGTGGTGTAATACCCTCTATTACCCATTTGGTAGTATGAGGTGCTGCTACTCTTTAATGTGAAAGAAATAAGAGAACATGTAGAAAACCACCAACCTTAGATGCATGACAATTAACTCGTACATGCCAAGTCCAGAGATTGAACCTGAAATAGTAGTGTTGCAATGCAAGTGTATGATTACATCCCTATTCAGTCCCCTTAATAATTTAGAAAGACTATTCTGTCACACTATTTTCATTGGCATTTACTGTGAGAATTTTGTCATCAGACTTCTGTGAAACATTCCTTAATTGAGCCAAAGATGTGGAATCTTTGAAAATTGGGGATCATAATGTTATTGAAGCTAAAGGTAAGAATTGTATATGTTCAGGATTTAATATGCACACTTGTAATTTACTTAGTAAGAACATCCATTTTAGCTGAAATTTTTTAATAATGATATTTCATAAAATGTTTCAAGCTTAATCATTTAGAAAGCATTTTGAATGAATTTATATGTAAAACGCATTAGTATGACCTTTGTTAATTTTAAGTGTGAAACTAATGTACTGAATTTTATATTTCTTATTTGAATGCATTCCCCAAACACATTAATGTTAGGAAAATAAACTCCACTACCTCTCAATCCAGCCCTCCCAAAAAGATGAAAAAATGTGTCTTTTCCATTTACATGCCATATAGACAAAGGGAAGAAACTCTTACACATTACCTCCCCTTACCACCACTAGGTGGCTACCCATCAACCAGATGTTTGCCAGTTTTAAGCTTTCACTGGGTACTATCAACATGGTACTGCAAGATCTACCGAAATCCTTGAATATTTTCATTATTTTCACCCATCCATCCAGAGAGTTGATATAATAGTTTGTATTAATGTATTTGCTATATATTGTAATCATTAATTTTGACTTTTGATCAATATTTATGTGAATTTTTTCACAGTTGTAGACTTTATTTATTCTGCCACAGTATCATTGGTGTGTGTTGTTGTATATTAATGCTTACTGCATATATTCTTTGCTTGTTTTAAGTAATGAGTGTTGTTATTGTGATTTGTGGACTTTTTTGGGTTGTTATTTTCCGAATTTTTGTCATTCTTGTCATTTCATTTGAACAATGGTAACAAAATGCAATGAGTGGAAGAAAGTTAAAGCTAATGAAGACACACTTGAGAACTGTCTTGCTTGCACAAAATGTTCATCTTCCTCAGCCTGCATTGTTGGTGCATTATGGTAAGAAGGTATCTGGTCCACTGTGTTGCAGAAAAGCATCAAGAGCAAGGAGAGATGCGTGAAGTCTCAGACGGAGTGTGATGTTTTGAGCCTGCACCCAAAGATGGCATAGATTGCTAATGTAGTGGAGGACATCATGATGATTCCTCCCACCCACACCCCCAGAATTATGCATATGATGCTGACTGCAGTAATTACATCTGGTGAATTGGAGGAACAAAGGGCTGTGGAGTTGCCATCCTGTATTCTTCCCAGATGCTGATAGAGACACAGATGCATCACCTGGTACCGGAAGCAATGATTCAGTTGCTGGCCTCGAAAATTTTGTGAACATACATCTGTCGCAAGCCTGCAAGGATGCTTTGGAGTTAATGGTGGAGTGTCCCTCCTAATGTAGGCAGTCCAGTGCGTGTTAGTCCTCCCGAATTTCTGAGCAAGGCCTTCATACCTGTTAGTGTGGGTGCATGGGGTATCTGTCGGATCTTCATGATCCATATCCCCTTCCTTTCATGCTATACAGTGCCACTCCTGCTGCCAACCAGTCATCCATATTGTCTATTGACCAGAGATCCGTCACTTCATTGAGCCATGCCGCATATCAGCTGACAGTTCCATGATATGTGGAGCCATACAGGGACCAGTTTGACCAATCCATATGTTTCAGAGCACATTCTGCATGGGTGGTTCCCAAGCCGACAGTCCAGTCAACAGACGTGCATACTGTCCAGTCAGCAACTGAGCCAACAATCTAGCAGACTGTCCAGCACCCTCTCCAGTCATCCATACCAGCAAGACAAGCTGTGGCACTTACCTGGCTGCTGATTCAACTGGCGAGTCATTTGTTCATAGCTTATCCATTGGAGTTGATACCATGATGCACTTAAAGATGATGGCAACATTTCATCAATACCTCTAGGAATGTTCTATGCGGACATGGAGGTAGTGTCAGATGAAGACAACTCCCACAGTGAGTGCAGGTATAGCCTCGATGATTTAGTGTACTCAGATTCCACAGTGTTATGGACTGAGTTCAGGTTTAAAGTGATTGTTGAGGAAATATATTGTACATTGTCGAGTTCCGAATGCACACCAGTTCCAACCGAGAGCCAAACCTATAAGGTGAAGGCTTCAATTAACTTGGAAGACAAGGACAAACATCTCTCCCTCCGTCTACTGCTTCTGTTGGAGACAATAAAGGAAATATCAGGCTGCCTTACAGATAAGAGCCTTTTCATGTGTCCTTTGCAGATTGCCCTGCTTGCCCAGTTGTGCCACTTTTCCAGTCAACTCAATCAGTGAGTTATGATTACGATCGAAGTAGTACTGTTCTTGCATCAGTGGTGCAACAAATATGGGTTCTCATTAGGAATTCCTCGGGTAAAGCCCCAACCAGAAGTTATGGTATGTATGGATGCAGGTTCATACAGTTGGTGATCCCACCTGTTGCCATGGTTCACCATGGTAACTGGCAAGTTGGGTCTGGAGGAGTTGCCTCTTCAAATCATCCTTCTGGAAATGTAAGTTGTAGTCAAAACTTTTAATTGCTGGAAGGGTCAAATCTACGTGAAATTCATCCTTATCATGTCGGATGACTTGGTGGTGGTAACCTACCTCCTCAAACTTGGGGGGGTGGGGGCGGGGACAAAATCACCTGACCAATTCATTCTGGTTTGGAAGTTTCTGTGCTGGTGCTTGCAGCTAAAGATAACCATCCAGATCAGACACATTCCCAGCAGACTTATTGTCCTGGCCGACTCACTGTCAAGAAGGGACCAGACCCTTTACACAGTGATCCATTTGTCAATTTGTTTTTCATTGGATTTGTGTGCTTTGGGGAGATACATTAAGAGACCTTTTTTTGCGACAATGTTGAATCACAACTGCCCACCTTGTCTTCTGGGCCTGTGCCTTCCCCCTATCCCCCAACAGTTTTGGTACAGAAATACAGAAAATCAGGGGTCAGAACTGCACAATGATACAAATAATCCCTCTCAGGTGGGACAAGTCCTGGGTGAATTATCTGCTCTGTCTAGCGATAGGCATTCCCAGGAAAATCCTGGCAAGATGGAACTTGCTCAAACAGCTGTGGTCTCAGGTATTTCATCCATGCCTGGACAAGCTTCTTCTTCATGTCTGGCTCTTGTTGGGAGAGCTTTGTGAAGAAAGGAATTTCAATCTACAATTTTGCAGAGAATCTCACGGGCAAAGTGGCATGCTTTCAGAGACTTTTGAAGGCCAATAGCATCATCCCTTTGAGTGCCTTAATCCTGCAGTTTGCTGACTATTTCCTCTGGCATTTTGATGAGAAAGAGTTAGCTCTGATTACTGTGAAAAGCTACTGCACCATGATGTCCGACACTTTCAGGCATCATGGCAGAGGAGATATTTGTCATTATAAAGATCTATCAGACCTGCTGGCCAATTTCTCTCACACTGTTTCTTAAATGTTATCTTTTGTGGGGTTTTTTATGGCTTAACGCAGATCAGTTCCAGTTGTTAGCCAGAATCTCATTGAAGCTGCTGTCATACAAGATATGTTTTCTGATAGCTTTAGCTTTGGCATGCTAAGTGAGTGAGTTGCATGCCCTTTAAATGGACCCGAACTATCTCCAATTCAGATGAGATGGTTCAGTGGCCCTAATGTAACCAGGCTTTGGAGCTAAGAATAGGTTACCATCACCATGCAATCATAGATTGGACATTATCTCTCTCTTTTTGATCGATACATCAAGAGAGGCGGCAATGCAAGACCTGGTCCATGCTTTGAAACATTACTTGAAGCGCATAGAAAAAGCTTGTGGGGCACGACAATGTATCTTTCTTCCAGTGAAGGCCTGGAAAGAGTATATAACCCCTCAAGCCCTAACAGTATGACTGAAGTGGTTAATAACATTTGGCATACTCTGAAGTCTCCAAAGATCAGATACGCCTCATGAAAATTTCAGCTCATGACATTAGAGCAGTCTTTGCAAGCCTTGCGTTGGAATGTTTTATTTATTAACGAGACTTAATAGAAGCTGTTGACTGGCATGTACAGTCAACCTTCTAGAGTTTCTATTTCCATGATCTAGTTTTGCAGAGACAAGAATTGAATCTTTTAGGATCTTGTGGCTGTAACCCAGATGACCACCAGGCCCATTTGATGTCAGCACACCCCACGGGCATGGGTTTAGCATTTTTACTGCATTCGCTTGGAAATTTTATCAGTAAGAAAACTTCATTATTTTCTTCTTATCTGTGTATGGTCATCATGAGTTACGTGACTGTCGGTTGTGCTGCTCTCCTGTTAGGAGAGCAGGTTATTTGTCATAGAGGAAATCCAGCCATTCTTCCCTAGAATGGTGCCTGTGGTAGAGGTAGGATGCTCAGCATCTCCTCCTATTATCTATTCTCCTAATGTTAATTTGATCGGGGAATGTATTCAAAAGAGAATGCAAATATTTTAGTAAATTATGTTTCTCCGAGAATACTTACCCAATCACATTACTATAAAATCCTCTCACACCACAATGCAAATGTGAGCATCCGAGTTGATGTGTTGCCCAGCTTAAAACTGGTAAACATCTGGTTGATTTGTAGCCACCAAGTGGAGGTAAGGGGAGGTAATTGGTAAGAGTTACTTTCCATTGTCTATGTGGTATATAAATGGAAAAGATGTAATTTTCGTCTTGTCAGGGCGGTTGGATTCAGAAGGTAGCAGAGTTCATTTTCTCAGAGAAACATAATTTACAAGAAAATTTACTTTCTTAAAAAAATTAAAAACATTTACATGCTGAAAAATGTATAATGGATAGATATAAATTCAGATAATAATATAAGCTTTGTTATTACTGTGAATTCATTTTGTCCATTTTGAATATCATGTTAGTGCTACTCCTTTTGTATGGATGTTCATATCAACATGAACAAATGAAAATGGTGCACAACTGACAGCCAATATGGCCACTATGGCAGCCATCTTGAAACTCTTGCTGTTGCTACTTCTCTTAAGCAGATGGTCATATTGACATGAGGTTTTCATCAGAAGACTTCTCATGATGTCTAGTTGGTCCTAAATTAAAATGGTGCCAGTCTGACATCCCATAGGACCACTGCAGCAGCCATCTTGTTATAGCTTCTTCACCTGAACAGAATGTCATATCAACATGGCTTTTCACCAGAAGACTTCTTATGCTGTCAAGTTGGTCCCAAATGAAAATGATGCTAATCTGACCTCCAATATGGCGACCACAGTGCCCAGCTTGAAATTTTTTTTATCACTACTCTTCCTACGTTGATAGTCATATTGACATGGGGTTTCCCCCAAATGACTTGATGTGATCTCTATTTAGACCTAAATGACAATATTGCTGATCTGGAATCCAGTATAGCCACCATGGCAGCTATCTTGAAAATCTTGTTATAGCTACACCTTCTCAGTGGAAAGTCATATCAGCATTTGGTTTCAACCAGAAGACTTCTTATGATATCCAGTTGGCTCTAAATTTAAGGGGCCCCTGGTGGCTGAGTGATCTAAGATGCTCGCCTTTACAGATCACTCATACATTTCACCTCTGTGTGAGTTCAAGTCCCGCCTTGACCAGCGTGGGTATGTGAAAATGCTTGCTAGTAGTTTCCCGTGGGTCGGTTCTTCCCGGGGTCTTCCCTTGGTTCTTCCTCCACCAAATATACTGGCTGCCATACATGGCCTATCAAACCAAACCAAAATATAAATTGAAATGGTGCTGATCTGACCTCCAATATGGTTTTCATGGTGGCCACTTTGAAAATCTAGTTGGATTGTCATATCAACATGGGGTTTTCTCAAAAAGACTCTTATGATGTTTGCTTGGTTCTAAATGAACATGGTGCTGATCTGACTTCCAGTATAGCTACCACAGCAGCCATTTTGAAAATCTTGTTATCCTGAATGGATTTTGTTTAAAACAGAATGTTAGAATAGAATTAGAGCATATCACCTGCATGTCAGAAATCCAATTTTGCTCATCAATTAAGGTAAACCCTCTGAAGTTGACACCTCCAGATTTGAAACCCCTTAAAATGCATCTATTACAAGAACCCCCAAATTGAGGCTAAAGAGGGCACCAAAATTAGAAACATTATTGTACAGTAATTGGTGTCTGCACATATAAAGCATATACATATGTACAGCTTCATTGTATGTCGACCATTTTCCCCCTAGGCGACAGTTTGGAGTGGATTCAATGGTATCTATTCCTGGAGATGGGGCTAAGGGGGCAGACTTTGTACATATGTGTACATTCTTGGTTAAACCTTTCCGTTTTTAGCTCAGGTTTTTAGCACCCTGTATACATATAGTTAGTTACATGAAGAGTCATGAAACTTGATGAGGGTATGTATCTTTGCAAATACTACACCCTCATCACAAAATTAGGTCACTGTGACCCATATTTCATACTTCACTGACTTTTGGGTTTTAAGCTTATTGTATGCCTCTCTATTAACACCACACCTTTGCAACACAAAAAGATCACTGTGGCCTACATTTCACATTTTACAGGCTTATGTTAAGTTTTTGTATTTAGTTTATGACCACATATATTTTTTGCAACCTGTATACATACTTTTGTACCTGAAAAATAAAAATCATGAGAAGATGCATCTTGATGAGTGCTATATTATCACAAAAATAGGTCACTGTGACAGTGATTCATATTTCATACTTCACGGTCTTTGGTTACATATTGTGTTTTAACTGTTCACGCTAGAATCATTAAACTGAAAAGTGTATTCATCTCTGTTAGTACCACACCAGTACACAAAACAACGTCACTGGGATCTACACTTAAGATTTTACTGGTTTAGGATAAGTTTTTGCATTTAACCCATGACTGCATTGCTTTTTTTGCATGTACTATCCAATCTAGAATCATGAAACTTGGTGAGAGGATGCATCATAATGAACACTACTCCCTCATTGCTGAAGTAGGTCATTATGGCCCATAGTTTATGCTTCACTGACTTTGGTTAAATATTTTGTTTCATGTTCATTTCTCAAGCATTCTTCATGCTAGAATTGTGAAACTGATGCTGATATGTATCTCTATTACTACCACATCACAACATAAAAAGCTGATTGTGACCCATATGTATATTTCTACCAGCTTTGGCTAAGTTGTTGCCTTTAGCCCCTGACCAAATTAGTTTTTGTCATGTTGTATGCAGACTATCCATCTAGAATCATGAAACTTGGTTAGGTGATGCATCGTGATAAGAACAACACCCTCATTGCAAAAAGGTTTTTTGACCTATACTTCATGCTTCAGTGACTTTTTGGTAATATCGTGTTTAAATGTTATTTATTGCTTGCTGTTTATGTTAGAATTATGAAACTTGATAATTGGATACATCTCTGTTAGTACCAAATCCTTAAAACCAAAGTAGGTCAGTGTGATCTTATTCTTCAATAACATAGGTTAAGCTCATGACTGTGGGAGCCGCGGTGGCTCATTGGTTAGCATGCCGGACTCATGACTGAAAGGGTGCGGGTTCGAATCCTACCATTGGACCAGCCTGGGTCAGCTACTGTGGTGTGTCCTTGGGCAAGGCACTTTACTCCAATTGCCTCGGCACTAAATAACCTACTTGTGTTGCTGTACCGTAACGCACCAAATCAAACAAAAAGCTCATGACTACATAGATTCTTCCATGAAATACACATCCTAGCCTACTCAGAAAACCCTTGCAACCAAAGAAGGTCACTATGATCTCCATCTTATGCTTTACTACCCTTGGTTAAGTATCTGTGTTTAGTTCATGACTATGTATATTTTTCCAAACAGAAGGTCCTTTCTTACTATTGTAGATGGAAGTGGGAATGAATATGTTTATTCAGTGGTTAACTTGACACATTATTGACTATACATTGTATATTGTGATATGTTACCCTCCACAGGTTAATTATGTATTGTACATGTGAATGAGGATAGTAATATGATGAGTGGACAGTATGCATTTCATATGTTGTCTCAGCTGTAGTGGCTGATCAAAGTAATCACTGATGCATGAACTATGCTTCTAATAGTGGTCATACTTGCTGTCACTCCAGGATTACACAAACCCTGTGACTTTGAACTAGCAAAATCTGGCTTTTAGGGGTGGACATTGATAATAGCTTCTGAAACAGATTTTTAGAACAATGATTTTGTATATAAAAAAAAGAATAATATCTGGTTTTTATCAATTCATGGTTCCTCTGCTATGATATCATACAAAAGTACGTTCTTTTTTAAATGTTTTATAACATTTATGCCCTGTCGCAGGGGTCTGCGTTTCACTGTCAGGATCACTTTAGTCTGAATTTATTTTCTTCATGATAATTAATGTTTACTGGAAACAACTTAAAGTTATATAGAGGCAGGCTTTATAATTATTGTTTACACTCTGCTTTGTTTTAATAAAACTAGCCTTAAATCGGAGATATGAGACTAGAGTATATTTTTGTTTTTAGCCCAAGTAGGGAGACAGGTGGAACTGACATCAGGCTGTATCATTGGAGCATCATGTTCCATCACCAGCAGTGAAGTTATGCAGGAGAATACTGTTATTTATGGAGCAGACTGCAGTCGGCGAGTCCAGAGGGAAAAGCCCCCTGTAAGGAGTATATTCAACAGTGTTACAATAGAAGAAATTTTTGTTCAGCCTTCCTTGGCAGAATCTCGCGATAGCAATCACTGGGGCATCCATGTGTGTGTCGACCCCTACATCAATCCACACCTTAAATTAACCTCATTGTTAGAGTTTCTTTCTTTTCTTTTATTTTAATCCCATTTTATTCAACTCATGTCGGATTTGGAATATAGCTTCAGTATGCACTTGTCTTTATCCAGTTCAATAAATGCCCTCATTATTGAAGCATGAAGGTGGGCTTGACATGCAAGCCATTTCCAGCTTCTTGTATCAGGCTATGATCATGTTTAAGATGGTATGGCCATCATTGATGGAAATCTCTGTTTTATAATATCATGTGAGATGGAGCCATATTGATCTATTGTTCTCAACAGCTTTGCTAATTGGAAGTCCAAGATGTATGTATTACAAACACTTCTTTTGTCCTGCTAAACATGTACACATACCATGCTCCAAAAAAGCAACTCTTCATAGTGACCAGTACTGATGTGCCCAGTATTGTTCATGGAAAGAGATTAGTGCACATTGTGTATCAATAAACTGGTCTAGAAAATTGCTATTAATGTCATCCTTATAAAGAGAAAATAATACACTAATTACCAATAAATATGAAATATTTAAAACTTTTTGCCTATCTATAAATTCTGATACAATAGTGGTTTTTTCTTCAACTTTCTGTAAGGATAATATTAGATTTATTCAATTAGAGCCTTGGAAAAATCTGCAGTACTTGGATCTTTTGTATTCATTATCAGCCTTATCAAATTATATGCAGTAGCAAGAGAAATTTTAATTTGTTTAAATTGAAACATTTATTCCAAAAGCTTTATGGATATTCCTTGCAGTTACATTGAATGTACATTGTGTCACTCATCACTTCTGCCTGTTGTTTCTGCATATGTTCATATATGAAAAAGCCAGAATTCAGCATTTTAGGTTTTCCTTTGACCTCCTGGGTTTCATATATATCAACAGTTTCGTTTTAATAAGTTAAACAAAGGTTACAGCTAATCAGCATATTTAACATGAAGCTGTAATTTGTAGCTCTACTGGTCAAAGAACAGAAGAAGTAATGCAGTGATCCTGCATCCATTGTCCATTAGCAGTTGTTTGTTATTGCTATTCATCCTAAATTACTTGGATGAAATTAATGAGGTTTTTGCATTGTTTCATCCTGAGGTTTAGTTGGTCTTCTGTCCCTCAGACATCCAATATGTCTCCTAAGGCAGTGATCTTGAAAATTTTCTTATTGCTCCTCCTTAAAAATCAATTGTCAAATCAATATGGGGTTTTCTCCAGAAAAATTCTTATGATATGTAGATGGTCCTAAATAAAGATGGTGCTGATTGGACCTCCAACTTGGCCACCATCTTGAAAATCTTGTTATAACTACTCCTTCTGATTGGATGGCTGTATTGACATAGGGTTTTCACTGAAAAATTTCTTGGGGGCTGTTCCATTTAAACATATATGGTACCAAGGGAAGGGAATTTTTAAAAATGATATATGCCAGGGTACAGTGACCCCCCCCCCCCCAACTACTGCAGCAGGAAAGTGACCTTATCGAGTGGTGGCCTTTTGAGAGGGGGATCACACAGATCTGAGAAATACATACATATAAAGTGAGAAAGGCATAATTTTAAAATATTTGATATTTTCATTTAAAAATCACATGTAAGTTATGGAATTAAGGTGATAAAACTTATATTGATGTTATTTAAGATAATAAGTTTGGTTTGGTTTTATGGGTTTAACGCCATTTCTCAGCACATGATAGGATACATGGCGGCCAGTATATCTGGTGGAGGAAGAACCCGGGAAAAATCCCGGGAAGAACCACTCACCCACGGGAAGATACTGGCAAGCTTTCTCACATAACCACATTGGCCGAGCCCAAGATTCGAACCCACGCAGACAGAGGTGAGATGGCAGTGATCGGTAAAGGCGAGTGCTAAGATAATAATGAATTACCATTATTCATAGTGGAAAACCGTTTAAAAGCCATGTCAGTAAAATCAGGGTACAAACAGCTGACTGTAACTATTATTCCCCATCCAAGTCGTGGCTACAGTATCATTGCTACCTCCATCCATTTCATTTTCACACTGAAGCAGAATGTATATTGATGTGGTTTATTTAAATCTTTCTGAAATGAAATTTCTCAGTAATGATCTTAGGGTTCTATTTTTGTTTAATCGAATTGCTTTCACTTTTCCTTATAAACTGAGACTGTCTGACGACAATTTGTACTTTTTGCAACAACTTATTTCTTCATTGGCAACCATATCACTTTCAAACTAAATCATAGCTATTAGGGTAAACTCCCATGTCTTCCTAGCCATTGCACAAAATGCTCAGTGTTTACAAATGAAGTGATTTTGTCACATGATCAACTTCTTTAGTCTGGTACACTTTCATGTACATGTTGCAATAATAACAAAAAGACTCAGTTATGGCTAACATACAATTTTTACATTATGGTGACTGGATGGCATGCTGACTTGAGCTGAATAATACTGTACTTCTCAGCTATTAGCTTTTGTCATCTTGATAATTGTCAGTGGTAATAATAGCCAGTAATTATCAAAGTGACAAAAGCTAACATCTAAGGAACACAGCAGTAAGGATTACCTACCTCTTTGTATGAATTGAATTTGGGTACTTTATTGGCACAACTCTCTGTGTTGAATTTAGAAATCAACAAATATTCTTGAGATATCCATCTGTAAACATCAATTGAGGGGTAAATTTGACATTTTGTGCACTAACATGCTGGCAGCTGGTCGCATTAGAGGGGTGGCCATCCTTGTAGGGTGCTTTTCAACACAAACTCATCAGTGCCAAGGGATTATGTTTATGAAAAGCAGGTTGCTGCTGGTAAGGGGGGCCGTTCAAGAGGGAGACCACTGTACTCCAATTACTCAAAAAGTTCATATGAAAATAATACAGATTTCGACATTGCATCTGTGGGTGACTACCGTATTTACCGTATATCTTGGGACAAGATAAAATAAATGATTTTTTTCCTGTCCCATAACTTATGGTTAAACTTTTTTCCAACTAGATCATATGTCCCAGAACTTAAGAACCGAAACAAATTGTGTTTAATTTGCTGCCCCCCCCCCCAGCACTTCATGTTACAATAAGGTAGGTAAATTTAACGTTTATTTGATAATAAACTGAAAGAAACTAACCTTGTACTGTTCTTATTTATTCCTCTTTTTTGTTCTTCATAAGCAATTTATGTATAAAAGACACAAACGTATCCACTATCACTAACGTATCCACTAACACGACATGGTCTGGTAATGTAGAGTACCGGTCGTGTGTATAGATTATGTCCGGTAACAACATTGACACATTATTTTATTGACGTGAATATAGATAAACAAATCATGTTTGGCTGTCCTAAGAAGTTTGAATACCGGTATATTATCAAACTGAAAATTGGATCCAGCAAAATCACAAACAATAGAAAGAGAGAGAGATCGAGAAATAACCGATTGCTTGAAGGCATCAGCAATTCACGCATGATCCGGTGTATGGTGCAAAATAACCAAGAGTGTATTATATCCAGGTTAACAATGTAATAATATTTCGCAAATAAAAATCATTATTAGTAAATACATTAACTGTGAGTGAAAATGACAACATTTTTGCTAGCATGGGTTACCCTTGTACAAAAAAAATATTCTTAAAGACAATTAATGCTGTGTATGATGTTGCACCCATGTATTTACCCTGCAAACATCAATTATAATGACAGGTGGCAAACAATAGATGCTTGGGTGGTGAATAAACACACCTGGTAGAGACTTCGGCTATCAAATACAAAGATTATTTTATTACAAAGCAAGCCGACCCCGGAAGCCGACTTTGGATTCTTTCAAGTATGCAGATTTTTTATATACAGAGTAGGCCGACCTAGGGAAGCCGACTCTGGTTTCTTTTTACCGGTATTCACAGCAATTTCGAAAATAAATTGAAACAATGGAACAGTTTGAATGGAAAACTTATCACACATTGTTACAATAAAAGTGACTCCTCACATTCATTGTTACCGTACTATTTTAGCATATATAAAGGGGAATACAAATAAAACAAAATAAACCACATTATACATCTCAGCCGTGATGGATAAGTTTGTAGTAAGATACTCAAGTAGCGAAGATGCTTTGCCTCTTGCATGGAAAGAAAATCCTTTGCCTAAAAATTCACCTACGAGGCCCATAGGTCGACCAGGACAAGCCAGATCTGATAAGAAAATCGTTTAAAGTGTGCGGTATTAACAATAACTTGAATGGTTGTGAGGACAATGTGATAAGAAATACTGAATGTGTTGAAACTGTCAGCGACAGTGAAAATGACGAGTTTGATGGGTTTGAGCCTGAGGAGGTCGAGTGGGCAATTAAGAATTTGGACAGCTTGAAGGATTTTAATTAAATATAGTATCGGTATGCATGTCTGTTCAGCGGTTTTTGGATTATGTTCAGTGATCATTGTTGTATAAATAAAAAGGTTTTGGGTTTCGGAATTAGCATGTTTATCTTTCATTTTGTACCTTCACTATCTAGCTCAGTAGCTTTCATCCGTAAATCTCTCTCTCTCTCTCTCCACATATTTTACTTAAGTTATACTTTCTCCTGTGTTCATTAGAAGTCATATGGCCTATTTTATTACAAAGCAAGCAGACCCTGGAAGCCGACTTTGGATTCTTTTAAGTGTGCAGATTTTTTATATACAAAGTCGGCCGAGCAAGGGAAGCCGGCTTTGATTTCTTTTTAGCAGTATTCACTGAACCGGCGTCAATTGTGCGGCATGATCACAGGAAGTTCAAATAAATTCTGTCAGCTTAATATAGGACTCTACTTGGCACTGAACAATGAACAAGTATCAACTTTGCGGCTCGATCAAAGGGTTACGAAAACAAAGTGAGCACAATCAAAGGGTTGGGAAAACAAAGTGAGGCTGCCTTTACAAGCTAAAGGGTTTGCACTGGCAGATAACTGAGGAAATATTACTTGGGAATTAGATCTGGCTTATGAAAAAGGCAAATATAAATCAACTCAAAACTTTTACTGCATCAAACAGTGTTTATACAGTAAAACAAATTATAATACAAGTACAGGTTGCTCCGACTTGCACGTATTTTGTACGTAGTGCAAACATATAGTCTCCTATATTGCCCATAGATTTATCAAAATTTGTTCTTCGAAAGTTTGCAGTTAAGAAGAAAAGTGTAAACAAACAACACTGACAGCGGTTTTTATTTTATTTATGTAATAAAATATAAGTTTGAGTGCATTTTTTTTACCAGCTAAGCTATCGATATTATGATTCAAAAGGTGTCCCACAACTTACGACTCGAAAAAAACGATCTGTCCCAGAACTTACAGTGCACAAAAAAATTACTTTAAAAATAAATTTATGGTGTCCCAAGATATACGGTGTCCCAAGATATACGGTAAATACGGTACTCTACATTGAAAGTGTCTTCCCTGTATCCTAAGTATGTTTTACTGGAACATTCTTTGTGATATGTACTTGGTTCTACATGAAAATGGTGTTGATTGAATCCCCTTCATTGTCACTGTGTTGGCCATCTTGAAAATCTTGTTATAGCTACTCGTCCTGAATGGATGGTTGTATTGACATGGGATTTTCATGAAAGACTTCTTATAATATGGTCCCAAATGAACATGTTGGTGGCCACCTTGAAAGTCTTGTTATTGCTACTCCTGCTGAACAATTGGTCATATCAACATGGGGTTTTCACTAAAAGACTTCTTATAATATTTAGATGGTCCTAAATGAAACTAAAGCGGTGCCAATCTGACCTGCAACATGCTGCCATCTTGAAAATCGTGATATCACTGTGCCTTCTGAATAGATGGTCATATCATCATTTAATTTTCATGAAAAACTTCTTATGAAATATAGTTTATCCTAAATGAAAATAGTGCCAATCTGAAATCCAGCATAGCCACCATAGTGGCCATCTTGAAAATCCTATTAAAGCTACTCCTTCAGAACAGACGGTTAAAATGACTTTTTTACTGAAAGACTTCATATGATTTCCTGTTGGTCCTAAATGAAAATAGTGTTGATCTGACCTCCAACATGGCCAGCATTATGGCCTTCTTGGAAATCTTCTTATGCTAATCCTCCTGAACAGCTGATCAAATCAACATGGGGTTTCCACAAAAAAATTCTAGTGTCATGGTTCCAAAATGAAAATTTTTGTTGCAGTGAAATGGATTTTTCACTAAACTACTTCTTACTGTTTGTATTTGGATCTTGTTTGAAAATGGTGCTGATCTGACCATAAAAAAATGGCTGCAACAGAGGCCACCTTACAAATCTTGTTATTGCTAAATCTCAACAGATAGTTGTATTGACATGGGCTTTCCACTGAAACATTTCCTAATGTAATTGGTCCAAAATGAAATGGTGTTTATCTGACCCCACAAAATGGCTGCCACGGTGGTCATCTTGAAAATCTTGTTATTGCTTTTCCTCCTTATAACAGAAAGTCATATCAGCATGGGATTTTCACTTGAACACTTCTTGCAATAAGTAGTTGGTCCTTGATAAAATGGTGCTGATATAACTTCACAATAAGGTCACCACACATGGGCCATCATACAAATCTTGTTATGGGTACTCCTCCTGATTGGATGGTTATACTGGCATACAGTTTTCAGTAAAACATTTCTTGCATCATTTGTAGTTGGTCATATATTAAAATGATGCTGATCCAACCTCCAAAATGGTTGGCTTGACAACCATTATGAAATCTTATGGATACTTCTTCTGAATGGATGGTTGTATCTACATTGGGGTTGTCATGCAAACACTATAACAATATAAAATATAATGAGGTTGGTCCTATATTAAAATGATGCTGATCCAGCCTCCAAAATGGTTGCCTTGGCAACCATTTTGAAATCTTATGGCTACTGCTTCTGAATGGATGGTTGTATCTACATTGGGGTTTTCATGTAAACACTATAACAATATGTATCAGGTCCTGAATGAAAATGTTTTGACCTCCAACATGGCAACCATAGTGACCATCTAAAAAATCTTATTATTACTACTCCTCTTGAAGGAATGGTGGCACTGACATGGGGTTTCACTAAAACACTTCTTGCAATGTGTAATTGGTCCTGAATGAAAGGGGAGCGATTAAAACTTAGTTGGTAGAGTGTTGGACTCGTAATCCAAGGGTCACAGGTTTAATACCTGTCCAGGCCAGCCTTGGTAGGACTGCATCTGTGTGTCATTGAGAAAGGCATTTAATTCCCATTTTTTTGTATGATATAGCCAATAATGTGTTGAAAGTGCTGTTAAAAAATCAATCAACCAATCAGCCTGAGTGAAAATGGTTCAGATCTGACCACCAACATGTCCTTGCTATTGTGAATGAGTTTGAAAAACAGACTTGCTTCACCTTGCGATCAAGTCAAAGTCATGGCTTGTAATATGTACTTCATTGGGCATTATCAACACAGTGACTTGTACATATATACAAATGAGTTTTTACTAGACTTTGTATTTAGTTGTTTTTCAAATACAAACAGTATCGGAGATGAGTTCAATGATTTTTTATCCATGGTATGAGGTTCAGGGTTTAAGACCATGACAAAGATTTTTGTGCTGCACTTACCTTGTGATAATGTTAACTCAAACATATAAGAAAATAGTTTTGTTACCAAATTTGGTATATTGGAGTTTCTCAAGAATATATGAGATGATTTCAAACTCAGCAGTTAAAAAGAATGAAAAGAGAGAAGAAATGGATTTCTCATGAATTCCTGCAAGTTTTTGGCCAGTAGAATATCGATCCCATTAAGAAACTCTTGCTTTGCACTCTAAGAAGTAAAACAAGTAGAAAGTCAGTCCACTCACAGTATGCTTTTTAGTTTGATCTTTTCATTATCCTCTTGCCAACAAAGTTTGTGTGTTTGTTCATTTGCTTATAATATTTTGTTACTCTCTCAATATCTCAGACCTGCATTTATGAAAATTTGTGTGTGGATGCATGTCAGGAAGAGTAACTCGGCTATACCAAAACTAACTCGGTGTGATCTAATTTTCACGCTTGGTGACTTTTGTATTTTCAGCTGTCCATTTCTTACACTGTCAAAATCTTGGACTTCATTTCACCTACACATGAAAATTGGTATATAGATACATCTTGATGAAAGTAACTCAATCATACCAAAACTTGATCAGTTTGACCTAATTTGCTTGCTTGATTGCAAGGTTCGGAAAATCTTGGAAAAAGATTTTGTCATGGAAAGTAATGGAAAAGTCATGGAAAATGGTCAGAAATTGAAAAGTCCCTTTACTTGCTTGTCAGCCTATAGTGTTAAAGTGGGTGGATCAAGAGATGGAAAGCAGCGGTTTCCAACCTCGGGTCGCGACTCAAATCAGGGCACGGTGGGGGGGGGGGGGTCCTCAGTAGGGTCACAGGGGGTCCTCAGTAGCTTTTCGAAGGGTCATCAGAAGAAATTTTTTAAATCATATTATAAGCCTGAGTGTTGGGAGGTCCTGTTGGTGGCCAGTTTAGGGTCACAGCAAAGAAAGGTTGGGAACCACTGCTGTAAAGAAAGAGGGAGCCTATCTTGACAAAAAAGCATGGTTATCTTTCCTATCATGTTGATCAATATTATGATTATTTCCTGTGTACAGATCCAACTTTCGGGCCTATTCATCTTAACCATTAAAGAATTTAATCATGGAAAATCAGAAATTTGATGTGGAAAAGTCATGGAAAAAATATCAGATTTGTGTAGGAACCATGTGATTGAATTTTATATTGTCAGCTGTTAGTTTATAACACCATCAATATCTTGGACTTTATTTCACCCACACTCATGAAATTTAGCATTTAGATAGATCTCGATGAAAGTGACTCAGCCATATGCAAACTAGGTCAGTGTGATTTAATTTGCATGCTTGAGTGACTTTTGTATTTTCAGCTTCTTGCAGGGTTTGTACAAAGTCTGGAAAGTCTGGAAAAAGTATGGGGAAAAAAGAGTGCTTTTTCCAGACCTGGAAAAAGTATGGAAAATAAAGATTTTGCCCTAAAGGTCTGGAAAAAGTATGGAACTTTGGGTTGCTGTGTTTTATTTTGATTAAGACACTCGTCGCATTGGGCGCCGTTTGGTCTAGTGATAGCCCTCTTGGTTCAGTGTAGTTGGTGAGACATGTGACCTAACACCCACTTGTGATTGGTGGATACTGTTTTATATTATGCAGATACCACATGCTCATTTATAGTGATACAGACTTCGAATACATGTGCCAGAGGGGTCTGGAAAATATTGCAATCCAGTCTGGAAAAGGTCTGGAATTTGTTTTACCAACAGCTGTATGAACCCTGTACTTGTGTGTTATACTCAAAATATCTGAGACCCTATAGTCCTGAAAATTGTTATGCAGATAACAGTTTGATAAAAGTACCTCAACCCTACCAAAACTAGGTCAGTGTGGCCCAAATTTCATGGTTAAGTGACTTTTGTAGTTTCAGCTTTCTGTTTGTTACACCGTTAATATCTTGAACCATATTTCACCAAATTCATGAAAATTGTTAAGCAATTGCATCTCAAAGAAAGTAACTTAATAGAAGCAAAAATAGGTTCAGTGTAACCTAATTTTTACACTTGAGTGCACTTTGAATTTTCAGCAATGTTTTCATTCCTTACTCAATATCTTGGACCCTATTTTACTTACCCTCATGAAACTTGAATCTGGAGGCATCTCAAGGAGGGTATCTCAACCATACAGATATAGGTCACAAAAAAGATCTACTCCATTTGATTTGGTTTGGTGTTTTAATGCACAGCAACACAAGTAGGTTATTTATTGCAAAGGCACCTTATGGTAGCCGAACCAGGCTGATCCAACAGCAGGATTCAAATCCACACCCTTTTGGTTGCAAGTCCAGCATGCTAACCCCTGAGCTACAGTGGCTCACTGTTACCTGATTTTTTACACTTGAATCCCTTTTATGTTTGTAGCTTTCTGTTCATTACACCTTCAATATCTTATTTCACCTACATTCGTGTAAATTGGTGTGTGGCTGCATCTCAAGGAGAGTAACTCAGCCTTGCAAAAAATAGGTCACTCTGACCTAATTTTCAGGCTTGATTAACTCTGGTATTTTTCTCTCCACAAATCTGTATATTTTCATCTACTCCAAATGTGCTCCTGTTAGATAGGGGATTCGAGTGTACAAGTGAACACCTTGTTAAAAATATAGTTACTCTATTGTGATTTCAATTTACTGTGGATCACTTTTGTTCCTGGTGTACACATTTTTTAGGATTTTGTAGTTGTTGCAAACTATAAATTTCAATACTCAATGTAAAATGTCTTGGCTGTAATAGCCATTTCTGCCAGAGGCATATCCTAATTAAAGTAATGATGAAAACATAATTTTTTGGCTCACCCCCAAAAATCTTACACCCTCAAAAGTAAATGAATTGTCAGTATTTGAGGGCCTGGACAATACTTTTGGCTTAGAAGGATTTCTCTGCAAAGCCTATGGCATACTGTCTGCTCTGTTGTTGTTTGTGTTTCTAATAATAAGTCACTTTCTCTATTTAACTCTTTTGGCCTTCAGACTCAATGAAACTATGTAAAGGGACATAACTCAAATTAAAGCCCTAAGAGGAAATTATTAGACTCAGAGTGGTCACCTTTCTTGATATAGTCTGACTGCTTCTGTGTAGTAGTTTAAACAATACAGAATCATATTAATAGAAAATGCTCATAAAAGGTATTTTCTCAAAAACTATTTTATAGCTTTTAATTAACGCTGTTAAAAATAAAGAAAGGAAAAGATTTGAAACATGTACAATTAAGATTGCATGTATTTAGGGGGATATTGGTATCTGCATATGATCATAAAAAGAAACGTGATTATCAGGATCTTGCAGTTTATGCTCATCTCTTTGATCCTGTTTAATGTACCATGTTACCCAAACCCTTCAAGCCATCAGTATTCTCAATACTTTGATTTCTGTATATTCTAGGCCCAGGCTTTACAGATTGACTTTCTTACCAAGATTTTGCCTAATTATCACTACCTGAAGAAACCTTCCAAGGCTGCTACTCCACAGAGGACCTGATCTCCATGTCCAATTTAAATTTGGGTATGTGTTTTTCTCTGTCACTGATTCTATGTAACCATCTTTTAGAAAGGTATAGATATTACAGTCCAAATTGTCTTAAGGTATTACTATACTAATTAAGTTCCTTTCATATACCCTTCATTTTTCTACATTTTTTCAACAAATCGAGTGGATTATTTAACAGTTTAGATGCACCAAAACTATTTTACTTATGTTAGGTATTAACTTAGATAAAACCGAGATCCTAAAACCCCTGTATTTGCCAGATAGGTCTGGTAGATGAAAGGTTTTGACTGGCACATACTATAAGTAACTGGACATAAGTCATAGTTCTTAAATATCATTATATCAGCTTGTGTTTTTTATTTGTTTAACTGTCACAAAAACACCTTACTGAAGTAAAATTCAGAGTTCACTTGGTCTAGTTTACAGATTGTTTATTTGTCGGACAATCAATAAAGATATTTCTGACTAAGTTAATAAAAGGGTGGCTGTGTCTGATTTACAGTTTCTTTGTTGGACAATCAATAGAGTTGTCATCGACTTAGCAGTATATATTCCCAATTGTTTAAATACTCTATAGACACAAAACACAAGACAAATGATGTGTCAAATGTTATCTCCAGAACTTAGCAAAAACCCCTTAACTGAATGATTGCTCCAAGGGTCATTACTAACAGACATTAGATCAGTGCCTTATGCCATGTGGTTCGAGTCAAGGTGTGTCAGCACATAACATCTTTAGAGCAAAATATCCAAAGCCTTGGCCTGAATTAAGAAAAAAAAATGCTAGTTACAATTACTGACTTTTATTACCAGGATCCAAGACTTATTTGGGGACCTGATCAAATAAAACTTCACCATCCAACTTTTTCTGGAAATGCATGTTAATTAGGTGTTACATATTTTCGGGAGGTAGCAAGTCAGCTTGTCATCAGTTATTAATTATTTTTTTAAATGGTAGACTGTTTCACTGTTGTTGGGTGAAATTCTGTTGTATAGTTTTATCAACAAAAAAATATTAGTTTGAGAGGAAAACCAGTTAATCATGAAGGGATAATACTAACACTAAAGCAGCAGCAAATCTGGAACTGAAAATGACACATTTTCCAGTACATTTAATAATGAGGTATATCAATGTTTTCTCTTTTGTCCCAACTTTTGATATCTGCTTTGAATGTTTTCATATTAAATCTTTTGGAGAAAAATGTCTGGCAAGAGCCATTAAAATTTCACAATCTCTAGATACAACCTATCTGAAAATCAGTATATGTTGCATTTTCTGGAAATAGTTGCATTTGAATGAAATGACTGGAATTTTTAGTGGAAATGACCTTTGATATTGGCCGAATCACATCTGTTTGCTTTGTTGTCCTACACAAAAGCCAAGAGACTGAACTCAATAACATTTTTTTTTCTGTTTGGGTATTAATGCTGCTTTCTTCTGAATGCAAGTAACAAATCTTGGTCAGGTAATCTCCAGGACAAATCAAAGAAAAAATGTTAATAATTTCTTTAGGGACTACAATACAATGCAACAGCAGTTAATTGGCTCAATTATTGTAGTGGTACCAAAAGAAACAACCCCAGGGAAGGAAGAAAAGTTGCTTTTGAAGACAGGTGGTTGCTGAAAAGAGATTCATTTCTTCAATAGTTTAGTTTATGGGACTTTCAAAAACTGGTTGTTTAAGACAGATGATTGCTTAATTCAGGCAACTTTTAGGGCAGGTTGGACTATATATTTAAAACATGGAGGAAATTTCGTAATGAGACTTTTTAATCACTTTTTGCCTGATAGTAATTTCATGAGTTTCCTGATTTGCAATATCCTAGGACCTTACTTTTAGATTCTGTGTACTTTATGTATGTCATGTTGAATTTGGATTTTTCTTAAGATTGTTGTACTGAGAGTCCCAGCAAGAGTCTTAATATAAAGCACAAAAGCCTAATTTGAGTGAATTTTTAAAAAAAAGGAAAAAAAACCCAGTTGTTTCATAATACTTTCTTTTTGATATTCATTCATTACTATATCAATTAAAGGTGTTGAACCTTGTAAGAATGGAAGTAAACCACAACTTTAGTACTTTCAACACACACCTGCGCAATGATGCCGTGTATGCAAAACTTGATCGAGATTGTAGAGGGTACAAAAATTATACAGTAAAGTTTAGCATTCCAGATATTGTTGGGGAAAGTATTTTCAACAATCATTGATCCATATAGTATATATGTAATATGCACAGTATCGGACCCTATGGACCTGTCTCAATTTCTGGTGATTTGTGCACCTGAATTTGCCTTATTTCACTGCACTTTATGGTTGGTTTGTCTTATTTCTGTTGATTTTGTGCGACTTTTGTCATTTCTTTTCCTTTTAGATTGTCATTAACACCAAAAAAAGGTCGCACAGATTTAATGTAAATAAGAGAATCCAGACATTCAGATTCTGATGCATATAATATGGCAAAGCAATGGATGTAAAATTTGTAGATTTGTAAATTTTAGGTTTTCTTACCCTTCATCACTCAGTAAATGTTTTTATAAATATTGATGTATTTATTTCAGGGCCACTTGTCAGTTGGATTCGATGCCTGGTGAAGAGCTTCATAGATCTGTGGATTATTATCTCACCTGGGTCGGCATGATGAGACCTAGGTATCACTTTTCTGGTGGTTACACCTTCATCAGATTCTTTGTTAAAGATTTTGTGTTAAAGATTTTGCAAGTAAAATACAAGGAGTATAAATGGGAATCCCACTATAATGCAGTAGTTGGGTCTATAACTGCTGTCCATGGTGTTATGTACGTGATCTGGCAAGAATAACTGAAAATTCAATGAATGCATGTATGGGTGTTGGCAAGCTGTGGTGGGGGTGGGTGGGGACATGGAATAAATAAAACGCCAGTCAAACCTATAGTAATAATTTTACTACCTGCCAATTTATATAAGAGTAGGGCTTAAGATAGCCCTATGCTTGATGACAATTAATCATTGCTGTGTAAGAACATTAATTATGATCTGTTAGCTATACTTTTCTGAAACTGAATTATTTTTTATATGTTGTTGACTTGGCTGATGCTTTGTGGTGTCAAGAAAAAGGGACATCTAAGACAAAAAATCTGGAGCCATGACACGACTGTGTTATATCCGAATTTGTGTTATAATGAAACACGTTATAGTGGGGTTCCCCTGTAATTGAAAGGGTTACAGATGAGACACAACCCCAGTGAATAATCTCTTCATTCATATAATGAAAATTGATGTCTTAAAAATTTATATTCATTTATTGATTGAACATTTTTGCTCCAATATAGTGTTTTATTTATTTAGCATGCTTATGTATGGATCATCTCTATTAATGGACTTGAGAAAAAAGAACACTACAACCAAAATTCATGTTACAAAGGATTGCCAGTGTAATACTTTTAAATACCTGGCAAGTTTGTAAAAGTATAGTGATTTAGAAATCTTTTTTGGGATAAATGTGTAATATACATCACTACTACTCAAGAACATAATGTATCAGAAAAAACATTGTTGTCATGATGAAGATTCAGTTTGAGGTAATAGAAAAATTGTGAAAGTGCAAATACTAAAGGGTCATTTTTGTGTAAAAAATCAATAGACTCGGGCAAGAATGTTTGCACTGTTCTAATTCAAGCAGTGAATATAATATGATGCACACCAAATATCTTTCTTACCAGAAAGATTGCTTCATTGTGAATCCACAGATGGCTGTGGCAGAGAAGCCAACCAGTCTAGATTTTGTTGAATTCTTAAAATTTTTAGTGAAAATTCCACATCCTGAATTATATTGACAAAATCCCCAAAATCAAACTTTTATGGGAGAACGGGAGTTTTTTATGTGGACACAGATAGGAAGAAAAGGACTTCACCAGTATGATAGACTGGTACATTAATTTAGTTTCTTTAAATACATTACCTGATCATAATAAATCAGGAGAACATTTCTCTACCTTGCAGATCCAGCCCTCCCAAGTTAACCATGTCTTTTGACTTGTTTAGCAATAAAAGTGCTAAAAAAAATCGTTTGCTTGCTGAGATGGAACAGAATACTGGGCCAGTACCAACACATTATGTTGGTAAACAAGAATCAGTCCTAGAAAATCTATCACCACATATGGACCCTGGTACTAGTGATTGATCCCTCAATAGCCAGTGCCGGACATTTGCACCAGATGTCAATTGGACCTGGACTGCATCCACTTCATGTCAGGCATTGTCTCTACCTATGCCCTCTATCACTGGGATTGGGTATGGTGATCTGTCTTCCCAGCATACCCAGTCCCACACTCTAGATGCAGACAGCATTTGGCACTTGGTCATGTCACTTCTAGCCCCATTCTTGATGAGGACACCCAGTGCAGCTGGGACCAAATTTGTTGAACAAGCCTCCTGCAAATGAATGCATGGAGATCACAGTTTCCCAACATTGACAGACTTGCAGCTTTGTTCATTGTCTCCAACTGTCTGCTTTGCAAACTTGTTCATCACTACTATTGCAGGAAGGCTTCCTTGTCACCCCACACCTCTGATTTTGAAGACACATGCTCACAAACCTCATCTTTTCTTTTCAATCTGACAATGTCCAGGGAAGACAGCCTTCCATGCATCCATTGAAGAAGTCTTCTGTGCCTCCAGAGTTCTGTCAGCTTCCTCCTGTTCCATCAATGGCCTCTGACAGAATTCCTGCATCCATGAACCTTTCTACCAAGAAAGACCAGCCTTCTTTCAAACAGTTACTTCAGTCTGGTCGAGTCACTGATATCTTACACTGCTTCAAAAGGCTCAGTGGCTATATTTCAGCAAGCTGAGCATACCCTATATCTCACAACTGGGCCACTTCCGACAGATGCCTTGGAGTCTGTCTCGCACATGGCTTGTGTACTCAGCTAAATAGCTCAACACTCATTCTCAAGTTGCACAGCTGCTTCTGTTAACCTCCAGCTTACGGAGAGAGATCATTCTTACCCATGTCCATACTTCTCAGAGATCACCACAAGACAATCTTCAGTTTCTCTCACCAGTAGCCTCCTTCCTGCAGAAAATGACACCATGCTCCAACCACCCTTTTCTGAGATCCCTGTGAGGTGAAGACTTCAACACTTTACCACAGAATGGGAGACACTCTGCCCCAATGACCTGTGGGTCTTGCAAATCATCTCTGAGGGCCTCCAATTCATGTTCCTCAACCCTTCTGCACTGTCAAGGGTTCCCTTCACTACAGATGTCACCAGAGAGCCATACAAGGCAGTCATTATACAGCAGGAAATAAACACTCTCCACATGAAAAGGGTGGTAGAGATTATTCATAGTGCAAACTTACCAGGATTTTACTCCAGACTTGTCCTAGTTTCCAAGGCCAATGGCAAACTCTGACTGGTCATGGATCTAAGCTCTCAACCAAGACATTCAGGTACCCAAATTCAGAATGGAGACCTCACAGTTGGTTCTCAGTGCTGTTCAGGAGGGAGATTTTGCAGTCGGCTTAGATCTCCAAGATGTGTACCTTCATATTCCCGTTTCACAGGTTTTCCTGGAAATTCATGAGGGTTACTTTGAGTCTGAATCTCCATCCCTTGGTCTTCATGAGAATCAGAGTTGTGTCACACAATAGAACTACATGGACGATAGTCTCCAAAAGTACCAGGTGAGCAGTCATTTGTAACAAGATATGAAATCCCTTGTTTCATCTCAGATTCAACAAGGACAAGTCCAATCTCATTCAGTTCCAGCACTTCATTCATCTAGGCAAAACTTTGCCCACTAGTCCAAAAATTCATGGCTGGAACTATGCTGCAGGATGAACTATTGGAAATCATGATTTACACAGATTCCAGAATGACTGACTGTGTTTCTTTCAAGAAGTGAGTGGGGTTTGGTCCCTTCAGGAGTCTTCTATACACATCAAACTCCTGGAGATGAAAGCCATAGCAAATACCTTTCAATAGTGGCAGGAGATATTACCTGGTTTTCATTCTTTCTTTTAACTTGACTGTCCCTGGTTATCTCAGAAGGCATGTCCCAGATCTCTGCCTTCTTGTTTGCGATTTTCTCAGTTGGTGTCATCATTGACCAATCCACATTCAAGTCTGCTACATCCCAGACAGGCTCAGTGCAGACTTGCTGTCCAGGTAGAATCAACCAGTTCATACAGAATGGTCCAGGCATCACTTGTTCTTCAGTCAGATTTGTGCCTGTTGGGGTTGACCTCTTTTGGACCTCATTGCCAAGCTTCTGACCTTTGTCTCACTAGTCCCAGATCTTAAAGCCTGGGCAGTCGATGCCCTTTCACTGAACTGGAATGGTGTTGATGCATATGACTTTCTCCCAACTCCACTGATTCCCTTGATCATTCAGAAAGTGAGCCCAGGTGAGGACGAATCCTCATTGCTCCCCTCAAGTGGGAAGTATCATGGATTAGTGACCTCGTGAATCTTGATGTAGAGATTCTCCAGAATATTGCTGCTGAAAACGACTGCGCAAGCAGGTTTTCCATCCCAGTCCAAGAATGCTGAACCTGCATGTCTTGCTCATATCAAACAAGCCCTCAGAAAGAAAATTTCTATGAACAAGTGGTTGACAGAATTGATCAGGCAAGAAGACCCACCACTCTAAAAGCCTATGAGGGGAAATAAAGAGTCTTCTACCAGTGGTGCAAGCCAAAACATCTCTCCCTTAAAAGACTCAGTACCACAAATATCTAACTTCCTCATATGGCCTTTCAAGGAGAAGTTAGCTCGAGTCACATTCAAGGGCTAAATTTGTATGATTTCAGACATGTTTTACCATCATGAAAGGGAGGGTATAGGCCAGAATAAAGACCTGTTTGACCTTCTAGCCAATTTTGACTTGACTTAATTGAAGGCTTGGCCCTTTGTCTGAAATGGAACCTACTGTTTGTTCTGATATGGTTGAACAAGGCATCCTTTGAACAACTATGTAGAATTTGCTGACTTATGTAGAATTTGCTGACTCACCTTTCACATAAGATCTGCTTTTTAGTCACTCTAGCTTTTGCAGGCATATCAGTGAAATTCATGCCTTAATGGTCATCCCAAACCATTTGCAGTTCCAGGACAATGGTTCAGTTTCTGTCATGACAGCCCCTGGTTTTATTGCTAGAACAGGCTTGTGCTCATCAGGAATCAGTCTTTTGTTTTAAAACCACTGCCTTTGGACCCTTCTTTCCAAGGACATCTTCAGGACCCTGTTAAAGTGGTACCCGAAGCATACTGAGCCAGTCAGAAGAGGGAGATCTCATTTGTTCTTACTGCTTAAAGAAGGAAATGGATGATATTTTCACCCAGGCTCTTTTGTTTTGGATCCATTGGGTTATCCGTACGGCTTACAAGAACTAATCCAAGACCAGATGAATTTCTTACACATATTGGCTCATGAGATTAGGGCAGTTGCCACCAGCGCGGCAATGGAGTGAAACTCCTCTCTGACTGACTTCATTCACACTGTGGGATGGAAGTCTGAGACAATATTTCTCTATCCTTTACCTCAGAGATCTTTCATCCCAGAGAGCTCAAATTGGTTAGGTCTGACCTATATCAACAGTGCTATAGGCTACCTTACTAGGTTGTAATGACACAGGTTGCTCTACTTCCACTAGATTTGGGTAGCCGAGTGGTCTAAGGTGCTCGCCTTTACAGATCACTGACATCTCACCTCTGTCCTCATGGGTTCGAGTCTCGGGCTCAGCCAACGTGGGTATGTGAGAAAGCTTGCCAGTAGCTTCCCGTGGGTCGGTGTTTCTTCCCGGGACTTTCTCGGGTTCTTCCTTCACCAGATATACTGGCCGCCATGTATAGCCTATCATGTGCTGAAAAATGGCGTTAAACCCATAACAACCAACCAACCAACCACTAGATTTGCAGTAGCAACATTTTATTTTTCAAGACTGCATGCATTAATTGACCAGTGCTAACCCTTGCCTGTATATCACATGAGACTCAAAGCTGCGTCACATATGTTAGGAGACCAGAGCCAGGGTCAACTCCAGGGTAATAGGATGTAACTGCCTCCATCTCTTGCCTATTCTCCTAATATATTATGATTGGGCTATGTATTTAGAGAATAAACCAATTTTTGGAGTGAAATATGTTTCTTCGATAGTACTAACCCAATCATAATACAGGCACACCCTCCCAAGCCCTCCACACACTTACATCGCTGGAAGAGCATGTCCCAGTGGTAACAGATGATTATGGGATTTGGTGCTAATGTCTCAATCTGATGGGAGACCACTTTTTAGCACTTTAATTCCAAGCAGACAAATGTTTAGCACTTCTGTTGCTAAAACAAAGCCAAAAAATGTGGTTGACAACGTTTTTAGCTTGGAAGGGCTGTATTTGTAATGTAATGTTCTTCTAACATATTATGATCAGTAAGAAACATATATTACTCCAAAAATTGGTTTCTCAATATAAAATGAGAATGTATATATAACAAGAACCATTTATTGTTGCTGTTTACAGGTATGTATAGGTTCATTAGAAACACAATATGATTTTACAGAAGTTTGTAATTTTTGACAAAAGTTTTATCCATTCCAGATGGGCTGCCTGGATTCTGAAAAATTGATACTAGGATTCATGATAAGCATGCTTATGGGTTAGGAACTCTACTGTAGTGGGGGTTCTGTGCAATATCTCATCATTTTTATTGATGTCTATAAAATGTTAACCAGATTTAATAATCTTATGACTTTATCATTTTATGTTTTTTTGTAAATCATTATCCTGTATTAGCAAAATTTGTTGTGCATTTTCTTTTCAAAGGTCGGACAAATCTTGTGCAGAGAGGTTTGGGGCTATCTGAGTGCTACTGTATGTTACTGTATGTGTTATTCTTGTAGCCCAGTGGGCTGTTAACATGACTTGTTGTACATTTTCAAAACTTTACTATCAAAATATCTCACAAGGAGATATAACAGTAGTTTTCCACAAAGGAAATAATTATTGATTTGTAACAGAGAAAAGGGAATTCTTAAAGCTAACAGTTTTATTGTAAAAAGATATCCAGGACTATTAAATTAAATTTGGGCTTCCAGGTTTTTTTATTGATAGCCTACAGGGCTACCATGTGATTATTAAATTTGTCAGACCATGTTTTTTGTTTTATTTGTTGTCCCACATGCAGCTTTGGGGGTCTTGCGCCACTTTTGTTGGCATTTGAAAATTAAGTGTTTGAAATTATTAGCTCATGTGACCATAAGGCCTAGTGAGAGTATGGTATGGTTCTGCATTTTGTGTGCAATGTCCATCTTTCTTTAACAATTGCTATTTTCAACTTTGCAAAAACCACTGGACCAGTTTCAACGAAACTTGGCACAGAGCATCCTGGCATAAAGGACTTTCAATTTTGTACAAATGGTGCCAATCTGCTGTAAGATATGGACACCACCACTAAATATAAATGACTGCTTCTCAAAAAACATTGAACAAAATTTGACCAGATGTGACTGAAAGCATCCTGGTTTAAACACCTTTAAAGTATATACAAGTGATACTGATCCATTATCAAATATGCCTACTATTACAAAAAATAGAAAAACCTTTAAACTTGCCAAAAACCACTGAGCAGAATTTGACCATCATGGCATAAAAACCTTTCAATTTTGTATAAATTATATGATGTGCCATCAAATAGTGCTGCTGTTACTAAAATTAGAAAAACCTTTAAATGGCTTTATCTCAAAAACCACATAATAGAATTTGACCAAATTTAACAGCATAAAGCATAAAGGCCTTTCAAATTTATGCAGATGATGTTGATCTGTCATTGAATATGGCCACTGTTGCTAAAAAAAACAGAAAGACCCTTAAAAAACTTCTCTCAAAAACTGCTTGCCAGATTGTGATTTTGACAGAAAAATCTTGGCATAAAAGATTTTCAGTTTTCTTCCCAGTACTGATCCATCATCATTATGGCCACCATTACAAAACACAACCTTTAAACAACTTTTACAAAACCGCTCAGCAGAATTTGACCAAATTTTGATGTAAAGCATCTATATATGACAAATGATAAAAATCCTTTATCAAATATGGCCACCAAAACTAAAAATAGAAAAACCTTTAAACAGCTTCTCAGAACCATTGAACTGAATTTGAATTAAATTTGATAGCATCCTGGCTTGAAGGCCTTTCAGATTTTTACTAATGAGGATGATTTGCCTTCCAGTATGGTTGCCATTACTAAAAAAAGAAACTTAAAAACTTGAAGCAACAACTTCTCCAAACCAGTCAACAGATATTGATCAATTTTGACAGAAAGCATCATGGCATAAACACCTTTCAAATCTGCCCAAAACTTGCCAATCCACCGTCCGTTATATCTGTCATTAAAAAAAAATCGAAAAACCTGTGAATATTAGAAGCATCATAGTAACCCTGATTTCTTAGCCAACTGCCCTTGCATATGGAAGTAGTGTTGGGAATTGGTTTAAATTTAAAACTCAAAGACATATTCATCAGAACTTATAAATCATTGATTTTGGTTGGAGATATTGTCTTTATTTTCATGGAAAATGTCATTTTTGTATATTGGAAACATTTCTCTGTATCCCCAAGTTCATGGCATTACCAGGTTATTTTACAAAATCTCCAGATGTTGGTGATTGATGAACAGTAAGAGTACATGTCTAAAATTGTTTATTATTGATCTATTAAACACGCTGGGTTTGTAATGCAGTGAAAATGTTAATATTAAAGGTGTAAAAAAAAAATATTCTAAAGTCGAAACAATTGAATCATTTATAATTGAATTTTTAATTTCATAATCGAATGCTGTGTAATTTTGCTTATCCAACCAACCTTCTATTATTTTGATTATTTGTCTCACAACTAGTTTTAGGTAATTGTCAGACAGGTTAGTGATCTCAGGCACACTTTGGCCTCTTGTTCTTGTTTCCCAGTACATCATAGATTGAGTAGATCATATTATCATTTAACTTTGTACAAATTTTTCAGGTATTGTCAATCGATATCGAAGGTAGAAATGCGATGTAGATTTTCTCTCTTTACAAGCCTTACTTTGCCATGCAGTCCATCATTCTTTTGCAGAGTATCATTCATTCTCTCAGATAATTAATTGCAGTCTGCACCATTTACTTCAGTTAGCACCTCACAGACTGTGATATTTTACCCATGACCTTGTCACTGCAAGAATTACCAATATCAAATTTAGTTGATCCAATACTGATGCTTACATCTCCTCAAAATAGTTAATTGAATAGTTAGTCATGAGTATATTTTAAATGTTTAAAGTTGTTCTTAAAGTACAAGTAGTAAGGATGAAATAAATCCACTAGAATGGTAGTTGTAAATATAAATCTTTTTGGTTGTGGTTTACAAGATTCATGTAAAATGCAGAGATGTTTACATGGGTATAGAGAGCAGAGCTCAAGAAACAATGGGAGAGATGAGCTATCTTATTGTAATAAATAAAAATGATGCACAGATGAGTCTGGTTGTTTTTGTTTTCATTCCCAACAATTCAGTGTGCAAGATATGGATGCAAAGGTATCTGATGATAATGATGCATTTAAGTAATACGTTATATACTCTCTTATAAGTCAGATCCAACTGCAAACTTCATTGATCCAGATCTGCCATCGCATAATGCACTGGCAGATCTGGATGTATGCAATTTGTTCGGTATAATCAGTTTAACAAACAACATAGACCATGATCTGCCAGCACATTATGTGCTGGCAGATCAGGATCTATCTTTTTTTTTTGCAGTTGAACCTTACATTTAAGCGAGTGTATACAGGTAAGTAAAAGAATTAATAAGCAGTACACCTAAGCTGACTTTTCTTGCATGAACGTTACTTTGAAAATAGATGCACTTTATTTCCAGTAGATTATCATTACATTTGAGTAAGGGCAGCAGGCAGTTGAATTTGCGATCAATAAACCAGAGTTCAAAGTCACTGTACATGAAATTACAAAATTATGTTAATTTTATATTTGTAATGGCTATGGTCAGTCAAACAAATAAATCATTCTTATGGCTATTTTTAGCTCTACTTGTCATAGACCAGAAGAGTTTATGGGATGATCTGTTGTCCATCATCAGTCATCTGTTGTCCATCCATTATCACAAGTATATTATCGCAACTCCTCCTAAACTACTTGGAAGATTGCCTTGAAACGTTACACACACATTCATCCCATGGGTCTAGTTGGTCCTAAATGAAATTGGTACTGCTCAGACATCCAGTAGGCTGCCACAGTGGCCATCTTGAAAATCTTGTTATCACTGCTCCTCCTGAATGGATGGTCATATCAACATAGGGTTTTCACTAAAAGACTTCTTATAATGTCTAGCTAGTCCTAAATGAAAATGGTGCTGATCCAACATACAATATGGTTGTGAGAGCAGCCATTTTTAAAATCTTGTTACTGCTATTCCTCCAGAATGGATGGTCATATCAACATTGGGTTTTCACTAAAAGACTTCTCATGATGTTTAGTTGGTCCTAAATGAAAATGGTGCCGATCTGACATCCAATGTGGCCACCATGGCAGCCATGTTGAAAATCTTGTTATCACTATTCCTCCTGAATGGATAGTCATTTGAGCATGGGATTTTCACTAAAAGACTTCTTATGATGTGTAGCTGGTCCTAAATAATAATCATGCCAATCTGACATCCAATATGGCCACCATGGCAGCCATCTTAGAAATCTTATTATCCCAACTCTACTTGAACAGAAAGTCATATTAACATGGGGTTTTCACCAGAAGACTTCTTATGATGTCCGCTTTGTCCTAAATGAAAATGGTGCCAAGCTGACATCGAGTGTGTGTATGCAGCAACTAATTTTGAAAATGTTGTTATTGCCGAAGAATAGATGGTTTTAACATTCAACAGTTAAAAGGAAGAAATGGTCTTAAGGGAACTTGTCTTCTTTGTCATTTATATTTATATAGAGTATCACTTTCATTTTAATGTTTCTCTGTCTCTATCTATCTATCTATCTATCTATCTATCTATCTATCTATCTATCTATCTATCTATCCATCCATCCATCCATCCATCCATCCATCCATCCATCCATCCATCCATCCATACTTCTTTCTTTCTTTCTTTCTTTCTTTTTTTTTATCTTTCATTAGCTTTCATTTTATTTACACTTGGCAGAATTTTAACATCATTACCTTTTAACTGTTACCGTTAAATACCTCATGTTTATATTTGGAAGGCTTTCATCTTCCTGCCTTTTTTGCAGTTCTTTATATTTAGATCTTAACTTTTAATTGGCACCATATAGCCAGTGTTGTGCTGAAGTACCATTAACTCTACAACTACTACTTCTCTCTCTCTCTAGCCTACATTTTCTTTCAATCAACCTATATAATTCTTACCTGTATATTAAGACCATTTATGCAAGGTTCATAAACCAATATTTTAGCTGATATCTTGGGTGGTCATTATGCAAAGATTATTTATTTATCTGTCAATCTACCTATCTATCTGTCAGCCTGTCTGTATACCTATGAATCTATTGGAAGAATAAATATTGGAATGAATGGATAGACAAGTACAGTAGATGGGTAGATTTGGCAATCCTTTAATTGTTTCTTTTAGGACAATGCTCAAGTTGGTGACATTGGATGGCAATTACAATTACTGTTTGAATTAAATAAATACTTAAGTCTAATATAAAATAAAATAATGGCTATGTTCTTTATATTTTCCAACTTACATTTCATGATAGTATAATTACCAAATTTCACCTTCTGTATATACTTGCTTACAAGTCGAATCCAACTGCTAAGTGTACAGACCCAGATCTGTCATTGCATATTGTGCCAGCATATCTGGGTCTATTCACTTTGTTATGAGTAATTAGTCAAACAAACAACATAGACCCTGATCTGCTGGCACATTATGCAATGACAGATCTGGGTCTGTACACTCAGCAGTTGGACTTCACTTATAAGTGAGTATACATGGTATATTTTTCAGCATTTCAGCATTTCTTATAATAATTTGGTAACATTTATTAAGTTGAAATAAATTTTAAAAATATTGTTCTTGAAGCAGTGCATACTACTTTTATTATTAATCTCCTGATAATTATTACAAAATATTTTATTTATACAAAATAAATTTAGCAATCAACATTTACAATTCAGATCCTTTCTCTCAACTTTAAAAAAAGTCAAACACATAATGGAAAACTAATATAGTAGCTATCGTTGATTTGTATTTTTAAACTGCCATACCACAATGTTACATATATCTGTAAAGCGATGAACTCTAGGATCCCCAACCTTGGCATTGCTTGTCTTCTCTGGGGTTATAAACTTTTTATTAAAAAAAAAATAAATGTGAAAGAAAAAAAAATATTTTGAGATTTGCTAAAAACTTTTAAATGGGTACAAATACATAAATATCCATTTCAGTCAAGCTATTTTCATATCTCTGACACTGCTCAAAACGATATTGTATTGCATCAACAATCAAAGCGATCAATATTTTCAAAACTAATTAGTAAGAGTAGTAGTTACTGTAGTGTTGTTTGTACTGATTTGATCATTTTTTTAATTTTATATATTGATTGCAGTTCTTTATTATTTTAGTTAGGTAACAGTTATGCACTGTTTATTGCTTCTGCTTGTTTTCATACCCATTTTTTATATTTGTTATTTTAATGAAGTACCTGTCAACGAGCTTTTCGTTTGGTCATAGTATTCCGGTACGTAGGGTAAAGTGCATGTTCAGGGTTCGGTATTGGAAGTGCCGTGAAATTTCAAGATGGCAGTGCTTTTGAGGTCAGTACTCTTGGCATGAAAATAATTTTTGTTTTCAAAGTTGATTAAGCCTGCTCCTTCAATATGCTAAATTTAAACAAATAGCTTTAATTGAAGTCTTTGTTTGAGAACCATTTTAGAGATGTATTGGCCTAGTGATAGAAGCAAAGGAGCTCGACGTTCTGACCTTGTTTATATTTTCTGGTTTGTCCCCTCTGTCCTTGACATTGTTGAGTGTATAAATCTGGTCCACAACAGTATGTCAGACATATAAATACTTATATTAACTCAGATATTTGCTCATTTTGTTTTTCCACAATCAAGTTTACAAAAGTTCATCAACAAAAAAAGCAAAGGAATTATTCTAACTGAGAAAGGTCTTCGGTACTTTGTCTACTCGGGGACTTGTGGTAGTTCGACAAAATAAGACGTCTACCCTGATATTTATGTTGTTTGGGGCGAAGTTTTACTGCCAAAATAAACGGCGTTGTGTAGCGTGTTTCCCGGTCGACTGATAGGGGTAGAGGCCACATTTTCAGGAATATCTTTCACACTCAAGAGCGCATATTGACACTTTTCCACAAATTAAAGTCTAATTGCTTTACTCAAACTATACTTACTCTGATTTCTTTTTCCTAATGGAATCGAATTCTGACACAAGCAAGTGGATGCGTTTTCAAGTTCCGTTAACATACATTTTAGTTGGTTGAAATGTGATTGTAGCCATGGAATGCCGAAGTCGGTTTAAGTTGGAGGATGTTTCTTTAACAAAATAAAGAAAAAAAATACTATTGTTGACTAAAGCGATTAGATATCCCAGCCAAGTAGTTAGTGTTAAGCACCAGGTGAAATGGATTGCATGTTGCCTTAGATGATCCTAAGAAGGTTTAAGTTCGAATAAAAAAAAAAAATATTATATTATCTTTCTTTTCGATCAAACTTAAACCTTCTTAGGATCATTTAGTTAAATGAACAGTACATGTACTTAAGATCTGTGAAAATTTGAACTTTCATTTCTGTCTTACCCATTAGGACAAAAGCCTTAAGGGATCTCTCCTTTCATTATAACATACGCTGGTCGCAAACTAGATCAAGTTACAGACAAAAATTAAGGAATTTATTGCTTGTTTATGCCCCAGCCATATTGATGGACAGGGATTACAGTGTTACCCATGTACATCCATCCTGTAATGTCATATCCCATCCATTGCAAACTTTGTTTGCACTCAGTAACTTTTGAAGGCCTTCATGGATTCAAACCAAATGTATTATTGTGCTTTACATTGACAAGACCTAGATCAAATTTAATTTCAACAATTTTTGAACAAAATTTAAGAGTGTTGTGGCCCATGTTTGATTTTGTACTTTACCTTTCAATTGCATTATATTGGCAAGGGCATCTATGTTGTATGGACACATTTTTAATTTTACTTTATTAAAAGTTGCAAAACAAAATTAACATTTAATGTACTGAGAAATCTCTTAAGACCAGAACCTTATTAAACCAAAATCCCTTTGAAACCAAATTATGTTTTTGTCCCAAATTTTTCCTTAGTTTCAATTAAAATTAACTCAGCAAACTGAAATCTCTTAACTTTGTAAACTGAAAGAAATTTTCTGTCACACTAAAATGAATTTATAGAACTGAATTTTAATCGGATAAAGTTGCCTGCCATTGGTCTTTAAACAGCCTTTAGACTTGAAGAATAAAATAAAACCAAACACAGAAACACATTCAGACACAATGAAATCTAAATTGCTACAACTATCTATTTTAAAAATTTACTGGCAATTCATGTTTTATAAAAACATCAAAATGTTGACAAGTTTAAGGGAGGACATGTTATATCATTTAATTTTTTGGTAAAAAGAAAACCTCAGTAAAGCAAAAACACCTCAAAACAGAAAATTAAATTTGGTTCTGAGGGATTTCAGTCTTGTGAGGATTTACTGTAACAAAATTAGGTCATGATCAAGATTTGAAGATTGCATATACTATTTTTAGATTTGTTTCTTTTCTCAATCTGATCCTGAAGAGGTTTTTATGTTACATCTACTTGAACATAAAGAAACAACTGCACAGAAAGATTCTGTATGTTGATCTATTTAACATTTCAGGACATTAGAGAGGCAAAGCCTTGTGGGAAAGCAGCTGGTCATGATGAACCGTTGGTGGGTCTCTTTCTCTCTCTCTCCTCTCTCTCTCTCTCTCTCTCTCTCTCTCTCTCTTTCTCTCTCTCTCTCTCTCTCTCTCTCTCTCTCTCTCTCTCTCTCATGACATGCATGTGCATGCAATTACTGTTTCCAGATTCTAGTGAATGAAACAATTCAGACTATTGAATCACTGATTACTTCATGTTTTAGAATCAGATATTTTTAATTATGTGTTCTGTTGAATATTTGGTTATGAGAAAGTAACAATTTATCATCTCCATACTTTAGTGGGGGATATTAAGATACCCGCCATCTATTAATTTATCTGTCTACCTGTCCATAACTGTCTCCATCTAAACCTAGTACATAGGTTGCCCATGACATGTGATAACCATTTGCTGTTGGAGTATAGTTTTTGGGAATCTCCCTGGGATCCTTGGGAATCAAAGGTCAGATATATGAACATTTTTCAGTTACTGGTGCCTTTTTTTAATACCAAATTTCAAACATGCAGTCATAGCAAAATGACACATAATATATGTTATGGTTTTGGAGTTACAACGCTGTGTCGGGGGATTTTTCAAATAAGAAGGATGGGTATTTGTCATGGGAAATAGACATTTTTTGTATATTTTGCTGACTGTTTTGTTTGTTTCACAAATATATTGAAATTACATTCAGTTTTGTATGTTGCATATTACAGTGTTCCCATGGCCACAAACACAGCCTACCAGGAGATGGCAGAATACTGGGCTAAAAATAGGAAACTTAAGAGACCCCTATCCCCTCATCTCAGAATATTTAAGTGAGTACAGAACAATTTTTCTGTGTATATTCTTGTACAAAAGCACTTGAAGCCATAATACCTTGCTTGAATTTCTTTCTCTTTTAGGAATTGTGTAAGGTAAAGAGGAATTTTTAATCAAAACTGCAGCTATTCTATTGCAGTCAATCATAAATATTAAGGAAAGTCTGTTTCCACATAATTAAGTCTTCACAAATTTAAATTTTCATTTTCATTCATAAAATAAAACACAGTAAGTATTAAGCAATAATTGTTGATAAATTAATATGCCATAAAAAAAATGATCTGAGTTTCTGTTTTTGAAATTTGTTGCTTTCAGCAGAAAACAGAAACTTTACAACATCCTTTTATATTAATTTTCGGGCTTCTTTGATGATTTGAAACTTATGATGAATTGCCAGACTCAAAAGAACCATGCCAAGTCACAAGGATATAATTTTCTCTAAAATTAAATTTTAGTTTTGCAAATTGATCACATATTAGAAAAAAAACACATTGGGCTTGATAGTAAGAGTTTCACAAGAACTGCATGAAAGATGAAGTTATGAACATTTGAATCTGCGCTACCCAATTACAGATTTAGACAATCTTAGTATTCAGTGTGTGTTTGACATAAGTTATAGATCTGTTGGAGTTTCAAAGAAGGAATGGTTGACTGATAACTTGTATTAGATTGCTGGAGCTTGGCAGTTGGAATGGTTGACTGATAGATTGTGTTAGATTGGCGGAGCTTGGCAATTGGAATGGATTGACTGATAGCTTGTGTTAAATAGGTGGATCTTGGTAGTTGGAACAGGTTGACTGATAGCTTGTGTTAGATTGGTGGAGCTTGGCAATTGGAATGGTTGAATGATAGATTGTGTTAGATTGGTGGAGCTTGGCAATTGGAATGGTTGACTGATAGATTGTGTTAAATAGGTGGATCTTGGTAGTTGGAACAGGTTGACTGATAGATTGTGTTAGATTGGTGGAGCTTGGCAGTTGGAATGGTTGACTGATAGATTGTGTTAGATTGGTGGAGCTTGGCAGTTGGAATGGTTGACTGATAGCTTGTGTTAGATTGGTGGAGCTTGGCAGTTGGAATGGTTGACTGATAGATTGTGTTAGATTGGTGGAGCTTGGCAATTGGAATGGTTGACTGATAGATTGTGTTAGATTGGTGGAGCTTGGCAGTTGGAACGGTTGACTGATAGATTGTGTTAGATTGGTGGAGCTTGGCAGTTGGAATGGTTGACTGATAGCTTGTGTTAGATTGGTGGAGCTTGGCAGTTGGAATGGTTGACTGAATACTTGTGTTAGATTGGTGGAGCTTGGCAATTGGAATGGTTGACTGATAGATTGTGTTAGATTGGTGGAGCTTGGCAGTTGGAACGGTTAACTGATAGATTGTGTTAGATTGGTGGAGCTTGGCAGTTGGAACGGTTGACTGATAGATTGTGTTAGATTGGTGGAGCTTGGCAATTGGAATGGTTGACTGATAGATTGTGTTAGATTGGTGGAGCTTGGCAGTTGGAATGGTTGACTGATAGCTTATGTTAGATTGGTGGAGCTTGACAGTTGGAATGGATTGACTGATAGCTTATGTTAGATTGGTGGAGCTTGACAGTTGGAATGGATTGACTGATAGCTTATGTTAGATTGGTGGAGCTTGACAGTTGGAATGGATTGACTGATAGCTTATGTTAGATTGGTGGAGCTTGACAGTTGGAATGGTTGACTGATAGCTTGTGTTAGATTGGTGGAGCTTGGCAGTTGGAATGGTTGACTGATAGATTGTGTTAGATTGGTGGAGCTTGGCAATTGGAATGGTTGACTGATAGATTGTGTTAGATTGGTGGAGCTTGGCAGTTGGAACGGTTGACTGATAGATTGTGTTAGATTGGTGGAGCTTGGCAGTTGGAATGGTTGACTGATAGCTTGTGTTAGATTGGTGGAGCTTGGCAGTTGGAATGGTTGACTGATAGCTTGTGTTAGATTGGTGGAGCTTGGCAATTGGAATGGTTGACTGATAGATTGTGTTAGATTGGTGGAGCTTGGCAGTTGGAACGGTTAACTGATAGATTGTGTTAGATTGGTGGAGCTTGGCAATTGGAATGGTTGACTGATAGATTGTGTTAGATTGGTGGAGCTTGGCAGTTGGAATGGTTGACTGATAGCTTGTGTTAGATTGGTGGAGCTTGGCAGTTGGAATGGTTGACTGATAGCTTGTGTTAGATTGGTGGAGCTTGACAGTTGGAATGGTTGGTTGACTGATAGCTTATGTTAGATTGGTGGAGCTTGACAGTTGGAATGGATTGACTGATAGCTTATGTTAGATTGGCGGAGCTTGACAGTTGGAATGGTTGACTGATAGCTTGTGTTAGATTGGTGGAGCTTGGCAGTTGGAATGGTTGACTGATAGATTGTGTTAGATTGGTGGAGCTTGACAGTTGGAACGGTTGACTGATAGATTGTGTTAGATTGGTGGAGCTTGGCAGTTGGAATGGTTGACTGATAGCTTATGTTAGATTGGTGGAGCTTGACAGTTGGAATGGATTGACTGATAGCTTATGTTAGATTGGTGGAGCTTGACAGTTGGAATGGATTGACTGATAGCTTATGTTAGATTGGTGGAGCTTGACAGTTGGAATGGATTGACTGATAGCTTATGTTAGATTGGTGGAGCTTGACAGTTGGAATGGATTGACTGATAGCTTATGTTAGATTGGTGGAGCTTGACAGTTGGAATGGATTGACTGATAGCTTATGTTAGATTGGTGGAGCTTGACAATTGGAACTGACTGATAGCTTATGTTAGATTGGTGGAGCTTGACAGTTGGAATGGATTGACTGATAGCTTGTGTTAGATTGGTGGAGCTTGGCAGTTGGAATGGTTGACTGATAGCTTATGTTAGATTGGTGGAGCTTGACAGTTGGAATGGATTGACTGATAGCTTATGTTAGATTTGTGGAGCTTGACAGTTGGAATGGATTGACTGATAGCTTATGTTAGATTGGTGGAGCTTGACAGTTGGAATGGATTGACTGATAGCTTATGTTAGATTGGTGGAGCTTGACAATTGGAACTGACTGATAGCTTATGTTAGATTGGTGGAGCTTGACAGTTGGAATGGATTGACTGATAGCTTGTGTTAGATTGGTGGAGCTTGGCAGTTGGAATGGTTGACTGATAGCTTATGTTAGATTGGTGGAGCTTGACAGTTGGAATGGATTGACTGATAGCTTATGTTAGATTGGTGGAGCTTGACAGTTGGAATGGATTGACTGATAGCTTATGTTAGATTGGTGGAGCTTGACAGTTGGAATGGATTGACTGATAGCTTATGTTAGATTGGTGGAGCTTGACAGTTGGAATGGATTGACTGATAGCTTATGTTAGATTGGTGGAGCTTGACAGTTGGAACTGACTAATAGCTTATGTTAGATTGGTGGAGCTTGACAGTTGGAATGGATTGACTGATAGCTTATGTTAGATTGGTGGAGCTTGACAGTTGGAACTGACTAATAGCTTATGTTAGATTGGTGGAGCTTGACAGTTGGAATGGATTGACTAATAGCTTATGTTAGATTGGTGGAGCTTGACAGTTGGAACTGACTGATAGCTTATGTTAGATTGGTGGAGCTTGACAGTTGGAATGGATTGACTGATAGCTTATGTTAGATTGGTGGAGCTTGACAGTTGGAATGGATTGACTGATAGCTTATGTTAGATTTGTGGAGCTTGACAGTTGGAATGGATTGACTGATAGCTTATGTTAGATTGGTGGAGCTTGACAATTGGAACTGACTGATAACTTATGTTAGATTGGTGGTGCTTGACAGTTGGAACGGTTGACTAATAGCTTATGTTAGATTGGTGGTGCTTGACAGTTGGAACGGTTGACTAATAGCTTGTATTAGATTAGCGGAGCTTGACAGTTGGAATGGTTGACTGATAGATTGTGTTAGAATGGTGGAGCTTGAAAGTTGGATTGGTTGTCTGATAGATTGTGTTAGAATGGTGGAGCTTGACAGTTGGAATGGTTGACTGATAGATTGTGTTAGATTGGTGGAGCTTGACAGCTGGAATGGTTGACTGATAGCTTATGTTAGATTGGTGGAGCTTGACAGCTGGAATGGTTGACTGATAGCTTATGTTAGATTGGTGGAGCTTGACAGCTGGAATGGTTGACTGATAGCTTATGTTAGATTGGTGGAGCTTGGATCACGAGAACAGAGATAGCTCTGCCTACTTATTATCATTTATGTAAAAATCAAAAGTTTCTATCATTGCAAAAACTCACATTAGAAGTTAAATGAATTATCACTAGATACAGTGAAATCCTGCTATAACATGCTTTTTTATAACACAAATTTGGATATAGCACAGTCATGACATGGCTCCCAAAATTTTACACTAATTTCATCAATTGCTGGAAGTTATTCCAAAGCTTTAGTGCCAAAATAAACAAGTGTTTTGAGTTAATAATATGTTGTATTCTTGAATAAAATAAAATAAAATTGCTTCTTGCTTACTTTAGAAAGATGTTAACTCCTTAAAAAGTTGATAATTGTTAATTTAATTATTATTGAACCATCAACAGTTAAGCCATTAAGTCTTCTTTGTGTTTGCCTTCAATGCATCCTGTATACAATCATTGCTAATTCCAGGGTAAACAATAGACAACAGATGTTTGCTCAGTCATCTGGCATACACGTCCAGGTACCAAACAATGCAGTGGTCTAAAAAAGTTGATCACCTGAATATATAAATGAATATATTTATCGACCTATTTAAGGAGAAATAATAGATCACCAATGCCTGCTCAGTCAACTGTCATTCACTCCCATTTTATTGCCACATACCCCCTTCCCCAACAATTTATCATAATCCTTTTTATTTTTTACTCAGACATGCAGACAGCAGTTCCAAATCACTCCTATATAGAAGTACTATGAAGCTTTAGTGCCAAAATAAGCAGCTGTTTGATCTAATAATTGGCAAGATATGTTGTATTCATGAAGAAAATAAAATATCATTGCTTCTTGCTTATATTTGAAAGACATTAACTCCTTAAAAAGCTGATAATTGTTAATCTAATTATTATTCAACAATAAAGCCATTAAGTCTTCTTTGTGTTTGTCTTCAATGCATCCTGTGTACAATCGTTGCTAAATCCAGGGTAAACAATAACCAACAGATTTGTGCTCAGTCATCTGGCATACACATCCAAGCACCAAACAATGCAGTGGTCTAAAACAAAGTTTCTCACGCAAATGTACAAATCAATATATTTACCTACCTATTTACGGAAAAATAATAGACTACCAATGCCTGTTCAGTCAATCGTCATACACACCCATTGAAACAAATATATTGCTACAACCCACCCACCCCCAATTTATCACAGCCATTGACTGGAATAGAACCATTTAAGTTGTTTGGGTGGAGGGATTTGTTATTATATTCAAACAAACTACTTGTTTTTGCTCTGCATTAGTACAAAGTCATAGCTACAGACATAAGTTTCAATGAATATAATATTGGTTTTTCTTTGTCTTTTAGAGAATGACTCAACTGTTTTTATGGAGATCACTCTTTATCCATGAAATTGAATGCTTTTCTTCCAAACTTTGTCCAGAGAGTTATACACACATGTTAAATTGTTCATCTCAAGTACATTACGAGGTCAGTACCCTTGACCTCCTGTATGAATTTCACTTAAAGTATTTTTGAAGCCTAAATACAAGTTTCTTTTTAGACGCTCCCAATGTTTTATTTATGCATTTTATTGTCAGTAAAAAATCGGACCCATTGAACAGATCCAGTAAATATGAATTTTAATGTCATTAATACATTACCTGTCGCTATTGCGTAGTTTATCTTTCCAGGATGGAAATTACCCTTGTTCAAATAATAAAAATTCTATACTCCCAAGAGATGGGAAATTCAGAACCAGAAGAACACAGACCTAGTCTGTTCCCACGTCATAGGCCCATGTGCAGTAACCATCATCCTTTTTTCAGACGCCATTTGCTTCAGTGCAATTAAATAATGCTCTTTAGAAATATTGCCATCTCTCGTGTCAAGAACACATATCTGGCTTCTAATTATGGTTTTCCATATTCCCGGAGTGTTTATACTCTCAGTCCATTGTATATTTGGTCACAGGATTAGTTCTCTTGAGAGTTGATGCTGCCATGAACATCATGGTTTTGACCTAGTAGCAGGGTTGATGTTGCAGATTGCAGCCTGATGTCATAAGCTTGTGGAGATAGAAAGGAAGGGGGTGGGGGCGGTCTTCTTCCCAAGTAAGCTCAAGGAATGTCGAGAAATGTTCTTGTCCACCTTCAAAGTCTGCGAATAAGGACAGTCCCCTTGTTCTGCGTGAGTAGTTATGGGACAAGTCCCCACCTATCCCCAGGTGTCCAACACATCAGAGAGACAGGGTTTCAAATCCTGCCTCCCAGGAGTGATTGGATCAAGATGTCCTCTCAATCTTGGTGGACTCTAATGAGTTTAATGCAGAACAGGCTGAGGTAGCACCTCCTCCTCCTTTCGAGTCTCCTGTCTTTTCCCACCTGTCGACTCAGGCAGCAGAGGAGGAAGAGATTTTGTCTATTGATAAGGCGGTAAATGAAGTTTGCTGTCTTGTACCCCAGGATTTGTGTCCCAGGCCCTCGGGCTTAGAGGACGATAAGATTCTCTTCGGTTTAGAGAGATGCTCCAGGGCATTCGGCTATGGTCAGGGAGCTTTCTCAAAGGTTTTGTAAGGGCCAAGGGTTTGCTAGGTAGTGTCAGGGGTTGTCAGTTCCTCTCCTCTGCAGCTAGCTACAGGTACACTCTCCTGCCTGGTCACTTAAGCCTCCTCCCTTTAGGCTAGGTTGCTTGTCACCATAGCCTCACATGCATATCTTTTCTCGGCATCCTCCTTCGGCCTTCTGAAAGAATAATATCTGTCCCTGACTGCACTAAAGCTTCTCCCTTTCCTAAGGAAAGGGGGGACAGCCGTAGGCACTGACTCCCTCACCTGTGGTGCATCTCTCTTCTAACAATTCCCGTATGTGCTTGACTAGCCCTCTTTTTGGAGGTCTGGTTGAGCATAATGGATGATGGGTATGCCCTCTCTATTATAAACAGAGAATACTGGCTATGGAAGGGCGCAGTTAAAAAGGTGTTAAATATCCAATCTCGTGCCTTCTACTCCAGTATTTTCCTAGTATCCAGATTAGGTGGAAAGTTTCGGCTGACTATCGACCTTCTGCCTTAAACAGGTTTCTTCAGGAGAAACCTTTCAAGATGGAGACCACATCCTCAGTCCGGAATGCCATGACATCAGTGACTCTGTGGTCTCCATCGACCACCATGATGCATACTAGCCTCTGCACCCAGAGTCTTCACCAGCGTAATGAGATTAGTCACCACCAACTTGAGGTCACTGGGGATCCCTATCTTCCAGTATTTCGATGATTGGTTGATCCACAAGGCATCTTTGAGTCCCTCAACAAGACCTGTCTTGCTGCTGGTCTATAGTGACCAAGCTGGGCCATATACCAAACCTAGAGAAATCGGAGTTAGTTCCATCTCAGGATTTGACATGTGGGGATGAATTTGGCCACTTCTAGAAGGAGAAGGAAAGGTAGGAAGCTTCTTTTCGTTCCCTTAAAGGGCTCTGCCAATATTTTGGCATCCACTATTTCTAGGGGGATTGTTCTAATGATCAAGAGGGCTTATCAGTTCCTTACTTTCATGCATCAAGATTAAAGCCCCTTACTGACAGGGACCTTTCATGCATCAAGATTAAAGCCCCTTACTGACAGGGACCTTTCATGCATCAAGATTAAAGCCCCTTACTGACAGGGACCTTTCATGCATCAAGATTAAAGCCTATGGGCCTATCAAACTCGTTCATCATTTGAGGATGTTATGGAAGCTGTTTTTTGGTGGTCGCACTCTACCTTCTCTTCCTTCTACCTTCATTCTTTGGCGCACCAGAGCAAAAGCATGCCTATTTTCTCAAGGGCCCATAGTAGTGGCACAAAAGTGGCCCAAGCAGATACCAACTTACAATAGTGGACATTCCTACCATAAAGGTGAGTATATCCCAGTTATGCCAGTTATTTAGGCCATTAACCTCCCTTCACTCTGGCAAATTCAGCTACACAGTTGCGACAGGTAACATATTACTGATATTAAAATGTAGTTGGGGGGGTGGGGTGGTTAAACTAATTTTATTGAGTGACTTCTGTATTTCAGATATCCATTCATTACACTCAATATCTTCTACCCTATTTTTTCTACATTCTTGAAAATTAGTGTGTGTATGCATCTCAAGGAAAACTACTCAACCATATAAAAATTAGGTCAATGTAAACTATTTTTCACACTAGGGTAACTTTAGTATTTTCAGCTGTTCGTTCATTACACCCTCAATATCTTGGACACTATTTCATCTACACTTATGAAAGTTGGTATGTAGTAGGTACATGTAAAAAAAGTACCGTCGATACTTGAGTATAATCCGGGTCCAAATGCAAACAACATAGACCCTGATCTGCCATTGCATAATGCGCCAGCAGATCAGGGTCGGTGTTGTTTGTTCTACTGATTAGTCCTTACAAACTGCATAGACCCAAATCTGCTGGTGCATTATGTGACAGCAGATCTGGGTCTATGCAGTTTGCAGTTGGTATTGGATTATACTCGAGTATATACGGTAACACAACTATACAAAAACTAGTTAATGTGACCCAATTTTAATGCTTGAGTGACTTTTGTATTTTCAGCTATGCATTCATTACACCCATAGTATCTTGGTTCTTTTATCTACACTCGTAAAAATTGGTATGTGCATATATCTCATGAATATAAGCCAACCATGTAAATTCTTGGTCAATGGGATCCAATTTTCACACTTAAGTGACTTTTGTATTCTTAACTATATGTTCACTACACCCCTAATAGTTTAAACCTTATTACACTGACACTTATGAAAATTGGTATGTGGATTAATCACAGAAAAGGGTAACTTAACCATAACAAAACTAGGTCACTGTGACTTCATTTTCAAGTTTTAGTGACTTGTATTTTCAGCTGTTTATTTATTATGTCTACATTATCTTTGAACCTATTTCAACCATACCAAAAACTATGTGCATGTGACCTAATCTTCATGCTTTAGTGATTTTTAGCTGTCTGTTCATTACACCTTCAATACCTTTGACCCCGTCATGAAAATTGGCATGTGTATGCATCTTAAGGAGAATAAACTTTACCAAAAGTAGGTAACTGTGATCTAAATTTTAGGCTTGAGTGAATTTTGTATTTTCAGCTATTTGTTTGTGACATTCTCAATATCTTTGACCCTGTCTCATTTGCACTTGATATGAAGGTGAATCTCAAGGAGAGTAACTCAACCATACCAAAAAGTAGGTCACTGTGACTTAATTTTCATGCTCAGGTTACTTTTGTATTTTCCTTTATACCTGTTGGTATATTGTAGGCTACTCCAAATGTGCTCCTGTTGGCAAGGAGAGTCATGTTTATCAGTAAATACTTTGTTTAATCAATTACCTGTTCAATGTTTTTTAGGCCACCCTTAGTGATGATGCTGTCCCTTTGTCACAGGACCACAGGAATAGCCATGGCACTCAGTAAGTACAGAATATTTTCCTCCAACTATTTACATTTGTCTTGATGCCCTGTCCTGTGTTCTGCAAATCACTAGCAACCCTGTCCAGCCCTTCTTAGCGCCTCTCTATTTTTGTCGTTACACCTTTTTTTAAAAATATGACACCCTGCCAATTTTTCATTTCCTGCTGGTACACTGATTACTATAATGCAATATTCTCATAAGAGCTGGAAGGTGCAAGTGGTTGTGGAGGTTGTCGCTTACTGGCCAGAGTTATTCACCAGTTGTTCCCAGTATCTCTCTCACTGAAGAAAAAGAAAACCAATGCTATTGTTTTTAATGCTAACTTTTGACTACCATTTAAGTGAAAGCTCTGTATTACAAGGTACAAAGACAGAATTCTCTCCAGGTCAATAAGCTGAACTGATACCCCTCCAGCTTCCTGTCATCTCCACTGTTCCCTATCCACCTTTGCCCCACTTCACCTTAATTGATGTTGCCACTACACCTTTATTGCTCCATCACAACTTTATCTAAAGGCTCCATGACATCACAAGACAATTTTTTGAGACTACAGTGTTTCGCTTACCTCCCTCTCCCACAGCAGTTTGTAACCCCCTTGTGATTTTAAAAATGAAACGCATCAAGGATATAAAAAATGCACAAAACTTAGTAATTTCATTCATTAATTTATAATTTATAACCTGATTGTCGCCAAGGAGTCCCTAATACTGTCGTCTTGTTTGCATTTCAAACCAAATGGAAGTTTTCAGTGTAACCCATCAGCCTGCTCACTGTCCTTTTCTGGTTCTTGGAAAAGTCCATCTTCACTGAAGGGGTGGGGTTCATATATAGAACGTAAAAACTGTGTTGTCTGCATCTAATATTTGCAATGTCTTGCTTTTAATATTTCTCAAAAAAATTGAACAAAATAAAAAGGTCAAGCAGTGTAATTTTTATGTACATGGGTTCAAAGTGATGTAACTTGCAAAGTTACAGAAATTTACAGAGTTATTCGGAGTTTATCAAAGATGATGAACTACATCACTCCTGTTGTCTGAAAAAATAGACTCAGCCACGCAAATATGGCAGCCTTGTTAGTAAAGAAACTCCTGTTTGGTTAGAAGCATGAACAAGATGACAGTGTTAGAAACCTCCTGGCAATAGTCAGGTTAGAAATTATAAATTTATGAATGAAATGACTAGGTTTTTTGTATTTGTTTATATCCTCAATGCTTATTTCTAAAAGGGGGATGGGAGGGAAGGTGAATACTATAATCTGGCCATTTTGAAAGATAAATTTACATTGTTTACTAAACACTTTTCCCCATGCATATACATTTATATATTTTACTAGTAAAGTCTACTCTTTGGGAGTTGCATAACCGAACTGCTTGTATGTTTACCTCTGCATCATCAAAAATGTCCATGGAGAACTCTGGAACAGAGAAAATCTCTTCTGAATTTTCAGTCAAATATGTATGGAGTAAACCAGAGTGTAATTGATGTGTGAGTGGAGAAAAAATCAACTTACAAAATTCCGTTTCTGCTGGCAGTTATTTTTACGTTACTGTTATTACCTCTGCTATGTTTGGGAATAAGAAGGAAATACAGTACTTTTCCACTAGCTTCAATTGTAATTTTTATTATCATTTTGATTTTTTTTTTTTAAATTACATGGTAGCAGCTGATTTATTTTTCTTGTTTATAACTGAAGCCTGATTGATGCACATGTCCAAGTTTACATTTTTTGACCATGCAAAGTTCATGAACAATCGGCAACAAGGACGTATTTGGGACAGTCGTTTCAATTTTAGGGATACTCAGGATAATATGTGACACAAATATCTGTGATCGGCCTTCCTAAAAAAAAACAACACTAGCAAAAAACAACACTAGCAAAGCAAGCCATCAGAGAAGACATAGTGACAGATTTTATCTAAATGAAGTCAGTATTGGATAAATATTTCTGTATTTGTGAATAAATGATTGGATAGGGATGACATAACCTGCTTTCCCTTGAAAATATAATGGTTGTGTCCTGTCCACTGTGTATTATCAGTAGGTACATGTATAACCACAATATTAGGCTACACACTCGACAGCATATCTCACTGTAAAGGAATCAATGCCAAACAAATATCCTTTTTTGTTTCAGAATTATGTATGTGTATTTTTTTGAATCAACATAATTTAAGTAGTTTTACTAATGATTTATTATGGAAATTTAGCACTAAAAAAAGATGCAAGAGCTTGAAATCTGAACTCTCATTTTGCGAGAATGTGAGAGTTAAATTCTAGCCGTGTATGTTTCATTAGCACTCTTTTCATTTGAAATTTATGAAACAAGTTTATGTTTTTACAAGCCTTAGCAAGTAAAATTGTAATGAATCATAAATTTCATGTAAAATCAGCATAAAAGTAATAAGTAATGAGACAAAGTTGATAATTCTTTTCAATAAATTGTTAAAAAGAAAATAAAGTGGTACAAATCGAGTAATATTTGGATGCCTGTGACTTTAGGAGACCTAATTTTTTACCGAAACCTTGATTAAAGACATGACATTATATTAATTATGTGTAAATTGGAAAGAATGAGATGGGTTACTGAAGCATCATATTAGTGACTTCATGTGATAAATAGAAACATACCAGGTACTGTGTATTTGCTATCATTTGTGGGATGATAGTTTTCAGGGGATTTTGTAGCCCTGAACAATAAATTTAAAAAACCTTTTCTAAAACGATCGTTATTTGAAAAAAAATAGGAATCCTGGCTGATCCACAAACTTTAGTACTGGGAAAAATTGCCTTTTTCTGCAAAAACATGTAAAATCATACCCACAAATAAATGAACCTAAATAATTCTGACAAAAATGTTCTTCTTTCAGCTATCTCTGGTGTGTCAATAACCCTTCTGGCCCTGCCTGGGGACTATGCCACCTACCTAAACATGGTGAAGGAGCTCCATATGGGACCGTTGATCATTGGGTCTTTCAAGTTTCTCATCTCCTTCACAGCTACATACCATTATCTTAATGGCATCAGGCATCTGGTAAGTTTAAAGATTAATAAAAATAGTACTAGGCATATCAGTACCACAGAACTCCAAAATCACATACAAGGAACTAGTAATAGTAATAATGTATAAAGACCTGACCAGAGAATTTGGAAGGTATTGAAGACTTGGACAGAGATCATAACAGTTGTGGTGAGTATACTTGGACAGAGATCATACCAGTTGTGGTAGGAATACTTGGACAGAGATCATACCAGTTGTGGTGGGAGTACTTGGACAGAGATCATACCAGTTGTGGTGGGAATACTTGGACAGAGATCATACCAGTTGTGGTGGGAATACTTGGACAGAGATCATACCAGTTGTGGTGGGAGTACTTGGACAGAGATCATACCAGTTGTGGTGAGAGTACTTAGAATAATACTCCATAAGCTAAGAGACCGCCTGAAGCTAAGAGACAATCTGAAGAAGCTAGGATTAACACTTAAGTCAGATCAACTACAGGAAGCAGCACTCTTACAAACAGCAAGGATATTGCAAAACCTCATTGAAATCTAAGGCCAGGATGTGGCCCAGTCTTGAGTAAAAAAGACTAGCTATCACTTGGTACAGGTAACATCACATCAGCAAACTTCTAAAATCCTTTAGATTTGTCTAATTTCAGCCATTTTTCTGCATAGTCATTATTGTTTTGTTGAATTATCATTGCTTTAGGAATTGGTAACTGTATTTTCTGTTTATCAGTATTTTTGCATATTTTTTAACCATTCCATAGAGAGCCATGGTTACGGGTTCAGTACCCACCCAGTCCAGCCCAAGTCAGCTGCCTTGGTGTACCTTTGGGAAAGGCATTTAGCTTCTATTTCCTCAGAATGACACAGCTAATAATGTGTTTAAAGTGCTGTTAAAAACCAACTAACCAACATCCACCTTATCATTTTTATGTTTTTGGTGCTTGCACTTTGTAATTACATCATATAGCAGGCGCTGTTGAATTTCTTTATGTTTTCATAAGTTACACCTTTGGTGCATTACACTGTGTACAGTTTGCACCTTTTTGTGCTTCATTACATGTCTTAGTCATCTTTTATTGTTGTTACAGGTACACAGTGGTGACTAGAGGCACCAAGTTCAGTGTCTCAGATGACACTTAACAAGACATGTCTCTGGTGTACTAAATGTATGTCAGTGTTGCTTCTAGGGCATAGGGATGTGGAATATCCACATTTTTCATAATGTTAGCACAAATTAAACAACTAGTCATACCCTACAAATTGCTTATGGTTAAAAATTGTGTACATTTCCTTTGATCCAGTGTGTAATGTAACTCAAATGGATTGGGTTTTTGCATACATGTTGAACAGAAATTTCATCTTGTACATGTTGTCATTGATAACCAACTCTCAACAGAAACATGATTTATAATATGTAGGTTTTTTAGGTAGGAATCCAAGGAGTTCCGATAATCCAGCAATCTGATTCGATTAATTGGATAAGGCAGACAAAGCCCAGTTATGTTGTACACTCACAGTTGAACCTGTACTAGTCTGCAAGTGGGAAAATAGTGAAGAATCAGATGTGGATTTTGAATTTTTTCGGAACACATCATAAAGAAAAATTTCTTGAAAGTTCAGAAATTCCAACTCCTTCTGAGGATGGCAGTTTTTCTCTGCCATATCAGGCAACTGTATCAGAGACTGGAGAAGAAGGTTGCAATTCTTAAGCTGCAAAGACTGCATTGACATAAAAAAAATTGAAATATAAAAATCACGTGATTCAAGCAAGGTATACTGAGAAATGGTCATTCATGTTGAAAAACAACGAAGGAATGATGTGTGATGTATGATGTCAAGCATAATAAGAATAATGCATTCATGACAGGATGTACAAATTACCCAGCTAGTACTTTTGAAAGACATGTGAAAAGCCAGGACCATGTGGATGCCCTAACAGGAAGGGGCTTTACAGAAAGACTTTAATCAGGAAAGAAGCACCTTTAATTTCATTGTGATTTTTCTCTGTAATAAATTTTTGAATATGAAATTTTCAAAAAAAGTTCATGATTTAAGAACAAACCAAAATTTTATACATCCAATGACTGTTAAAAGGAAATGGAAAATATGAATGGGGTTGTCAGAATAAAGGTCAAAAATTGTGTGACATGCCAGATATTTGTTCATTGTTGGCAGCAATGAAGTTTAAAATCAAGTTGCGAAAAAGAAATGTGTAAAGTGTATTGAATAGGTTTTTGAGAAAAATTGAAAGAGGCAGTTACATCTACTTGTTGAAGTTTTTAGCTCAAAGACCAGAGGAGCTTATGAGATGGCCTGTTGTCTGTCCATCCATTAGCACAAGTTTGTTATCACTACTTCTCCTAAACTACTTGGAGGATTGCCATGAAACTTTACACACACATTCATCCAAAGTTCTAATTGGTTCTAAATGAAAATGGTGCTGCTCGGACATCCAATATCAGTACAGCAACCATCTTGAAAAAGTTTTTATTGCCACATTTCCTGAACAGTAAGTTATCTTAACGGGGAATTTTCACCAGGAGACTTTGTATGATGTCTAGTTGGTCCTTAATGAAAATGGCACTACTTGGACATCTAGTATGGTCAACAGTGGCTATCTTGAATATTTTGTTATTGCTTACTCCTGAATGAATGGTCATATCAGCATGGGGTTTTCACTAAAAGACTACGTATAATGTCTAGTTCATTGTAAATGAACATGGTTCCAATCTGACATACAATATAGCTGCCATGGCCGCCATCTTAATTTTTTTTTATTGTTATTAATTCTGAATGGAAAGTCATCAACATGGGGTTTGCACCGAAAGACTTTTTATGATGTCTAGTTGGTCCTAAATGAAAATGGTGCCACCCAAATATCTAGTATGGCCACCACAGTGTTCATCTTGAAAATCTTGTCATCACAGCTCCTTCTGAATGGATGGTTATATTAACATAGGATTTTCACTGAAGACTTCTTATGATGTCTAGTTGGTCCTAAATCAAAGTGGTGCTGATTTGACATCCAATATGGCCAACACAGCAGCCATTTTTGAAAATCTTGTTATCACTACTCTGCCTAGATGGAAAGTCGTATCGACATTGGGGTTTTACCAGAAGACTTCTTATGATGTCAGGTTGGTTCTAAATGAACACGGTGCCAATTGGACATCCAGTATGACCACCTTGACAGCCATGTTGAAAATCTTATCACTACTCCTCCTAAACAAAAAGTCATAATGACATGGGGTTTTCACCAGAAGACTTATTACGATATGTAGTTGATTCTAAATGAAAATGGTATTAATCTGACCTTAAATATGGCCACCATGGCAACCATCTTGAAAATCTTGTTATTGCTACTCCTCCTAAATGGAATGTCATATTGACATGGGGTTTTCACCAGACTTCTTATGATATCTAGTTGATCCTCAGTGAAAATGATGCAAATCTGATATCCAATATGGCCACCATGGCACCATCTTGAAAATCTTGTTATTACTACTCCTCCAGAATTGATGGCCGCATCGACATAGAGTTTTCACCAAAAGATTTCATATGGTATCTTGTTGGTCCTAAATGCAAATAGTGCCAATCTTGTATCAAATATGGCTGCCATGATGGCCATCTTTAAAATCTTATCGCGACTCTTGCAGTATGGATGGTCATATTGGCATGGGTTTTTTTTACACCAAAAGTCTTCTAGTTGGTCCTAAATGAAAATGGTGCTGATCTTACATCCAGTATGGCCACCACAACAGCTAATTTTAAAATCTTTTTGTTCAAGAATATCATAGATGGTTTCAACACTCGGCAGTTAAAAAGAAGAAATGATCTTATCTTGAATTTCTGGACATTCTGTTTAGACAGTAGAGCATCAGTGTCTTCAAGGAACTCGTGATATTTGATTTTCTACAATTCCCACCCTGTTAAAAGAAGAAGAAAAAAAAACACCTTCAGGCAACAAATGTTGCAGTGCAATGAAGTGCTGCTGAACCAACAAGTACAGCTGCAATGAGTACTTTTTGGTGGGATATACCCATAAATAAGTATACTGGTTTGATAAATTTACAGAAGTTAAATGAATGCAAATTATTATTAGACCTGTCTGTTGCCAAAAATGCTTGCTACAACTTCCAGTGTTGCTGGATAAGAGCTTCAAGATAGTATTGCAGAAGTATTCATGAGGATGTAATCAGTAAAATCAGAGAGGTACCACATATACTCGCGTGTAAGTCGTGTCCAAATGCAAACAACATAGACCCTGATCTGCCATCACATAATGCGCCAGCAGATCAAGGTCTATGTTGTTTGTTCTACTGATTAGTCCGTACAAACACTATAGACCCAGATCTGCCGGCACATTATGCGACTGCAGATCTGGGTCTATGCAGTTTGCAGTTGGTATTGGCTTATACACAAGTATATACGTTTTCAGTATTAGTTGATGGGTCCACGGATATCAGGGTTTCAAAACAAATGGTTGTATATGCTAGGATAGTAGAACAGACTTTTGAACCTCTTACACATTTCCTATAAAATATCTGCATTTCCAATCTAAAGCCAGATTCAGTTGTTTTGCCCACAACAGCATTTTAGATGGCAACAATCATCACAGTACTGAAAACATTCTAATAGAGGGGATAGGAAGCCTGTTTTCTCCTCCTCCAAGCCCCAGATTAAATGTCAGTAATTCTAACTCCTGCTGCCTGTCAACAACATCCCTGTAGGTGTCCATTATTTTTGTCAAACTTGGATCAAACTATTTCCAGACAATAATTTTGCTTTTGTTGGTTTTAATGGCACTTTTAACACTTTATTGGCTATATCATGGCATGGAAATGGGAGCTAAGTGCCTTTCACAAGGACACACAGAGGCAGCAGACCCAAGCTAGCCTGGGTGGGTATTGAACCAGCAACCCTTGGATTGCAAGTCCAACACTCTACCAACTGAGCTACTGCAGCTCCAGACAATAAATGTGTGATGTGAGTTATTTTGGAGGGCTGCAGATTCTGTTGACCCAGCCCCATCCTTTTTTTGCCCTCACCTTATATGATGGACATCCTTATCAACCCAGAGAAAGCATTAATTTTGTAGACGAAGATACACACTTGGCTCAGCAAAGGGGCAATGGAGAATGTACACAATAATAAATAAAAAAAATCCAGACTTTTGTTCACGACTAACGAACTGAACTTTACTTCAGCACAAGGCCAATTTTTACTTGATGTCAACTTTAAATTTCAGTCACAAAACAGGAGAGTTATTTAAGTATCGGCAATTTAATGAACACTAGCAACAATAAAGGTCAGCAATAAATTATGTGAGAATTATTTTTTTAATTAAATTTTCAGTCTTTTACTTTACAGTATAGTCTTTCATTCCAAAATGGCTCTGAATAACTCCAAATAATTTATATTTACTCTTGATTTTTTGAATTTTGTTCAGTGGAAATGGAACATGTGTGGCCCATGATGAAAGTTAAGAATAGGCATATGAAAAGATTAATTACAAATATGGTTAATTTGTTTCTCGAGAAAGAATGCAAACAGACACAAATTGAATTTTAGAAACATGGAAATTATTATGTCACTTGGGTGTGTTTCCCATTTTATTAAAATCAGAATTTAAATCCAGAAGGAAAATTCCAGAATTTCTAGTGTCAAAAAAACAACTGAATACTGGTATAGCACTTGGATATGTTCAAGAATGCATGAATACTTGAAATATACATTTTGGAAGTATAGATTTCTCCCAAGGGAATATATTTATAACAAATTCTCCCTGTATAAAATACTATAATGGATGCTCTCAACTGTACACATTTATCTATAACTATATTAGTATTAATGACACTTTGAAACACTACTGTAGCAGAATTATTTTATGCAGTACTGGTAATATATAATGTATGATCATTTGTCACTTGAGTAATATAGAAGCATAAAAACAGTTTGATAGCACTATAGAAGAACAGTCTATGTCATATATATATATATATATATATATATATATATATATATATATATATATATATATATATATATATATATATAAGGACTATTATAGTCATGCTAATTCTACAGGAGCATCATTATCAAACACTATGGAATAAAATGTATTGATAAAAAGCTTTTAACACATTTTTCTATATTTTCCTCAAATATTCAGTATCATGGAATACTTTATGTTCATGCACCATATAGGATTCTCCATAGTAAACATACCACAAACGTATTTGGTTGTAATAGGCCTTTCAGGTAAACGTTAACACTGCTGGTCAGAATGCATCTGTCATAACATAGCAGAAGACTAGTATTAATACCCTTGAGACCCATAGGTCTTGCACAGAGGTTGACGGGTAAAACTTTGGTTGTAAGCTCACAGGGGAAACACTGGAGTGGTTTGAGTGATACTCAAAAGTATGATGATTGGCAGATTGCGATTTGCACCTACACATGAAATTTGTTACTAGAATTACACTATTATTGGAGATTTTTTGTGCAGATATTCACAAAGAAATTTTACCTTGCATCTCAGAAAATGGATATACATGTACTACAGTAAATGGTGTAAAAAGGCTTGAAAAAGAGGTCACAACATGGTGACCCAAAAAAAGTTTGGACCAACATCGACAGTGGGAGACAAACCCATTTGCTAATCACAACCACCCAAAATTACAATATATGTATTTATCATTTAATGAGACATGACATCATGTTACACTATTTACATGGTTCTTTAAGTTTCTAGTGACCCTACAACTTGTATATATTTTCATGTATGTATTACATTGTATCCCCAGATGGTTGACCAGTAATAAAGACATATAAAACAGTGAAAGCTAGTTTTGACACTGGGAACTGTTATAATTATTTTAACATGAACCACACACTATTTATCTTGTATGACAACCAGAATTTATTATGACTTTTTCTGGAATCAAAAGCAAATGGAGTGCAACAGCTGTTGATATACTTGAGCTGGCTCAATGAGTTTATAGCCATGCTGAGATTCAAGATAGAGATGGCATGGTTGGTATGGCTTTCCATAAAATAGGATGAGTACATGATCAGTCTCAGCTTGATGGATGTCTACTTTCTTATCCTAATTCACCAATCTTCATGCAATTCCATTGGTTTGCATTCCAAGGGACTGTGGATCAGTTTCAGGCACTCTTTGTTGGACTTGATATCAGTCTTTGGGTCTTCACCAGGACAGTAGGTCCATCTTGACAACAGCAGCTGTGGTGTACCTGGACAGCATCTTACAGAAACATGTTAGTTTGATTCTGGTTCAAGATATGAACAGTTTACACTGTGTCCTCTCTCAGCTGGGTTTTCTTGTGAAAGGGGGGGGGGGGGTATTAAGATTCCTCCCTTCCAAGCATTTCATTCATCTTGGTATGGAGACTTATCTTACTTTAGTTTGCCTTCCAAACAAATGCATTGTGCAGGTGGTCAGTCTCACCAAGCCGATCTCCGAGATGGAATGGATTTAAGTGAGGAAAGTTTTGCAACTCCTTGGACTTTTCAATGGGGCTGCAGACCTGCTTCTTCATCTTGGCTGACTCATTATGCGCCCTCTGCAGATAGCTCTGTGGCAGCCCTTTTCCAGTCACCTAGATCACCATGTCCTGATCTTGACCAAGATAAGATGCTTCATTCATCAGTGGCAGGACAGAAATGGCTATGGACAGGAATCCCCCTGGAGAACCCCCAACCAGAAGTTACGGTCACTATGGATGCCAGCACGCACACATTTGGGGTGTCCACCTTTTGCCTCCCTTCATTATGATCGGCGGTAACTGGAGGCCAGAGAAGAGGACCCTTCACATCATTTCTTGGATGTGAGAGCCATAATCAATGCCCTTCATTCCTGGTTGAACTTCCTCTGTGGGAAGGTTGCCTTCACAATGTTAGACAATTGTTTGGTGGTCACTTACATCTGCCAATGGGGTTGGGGGCACAAATCAACAGCTCTTTGTGTCCTGGTCTGGGAATTTCTTCCGTCATGTTGCAGGCATATGCAGGAAAAGCTCAGTGTCCTAGTAATTATTTATCCAGGAGAGGTGAGACTCTTCGCACCAAGTGGTCTCTCCACCCATCAATCTTCTATCGTTTTTGCACTCTTTGAAGTTGTTCAATGGTTGATCTTTTAATGACCTGGTGTAACCAAAGCTAATCACCTTCCTTTGCCGGTCCCGGTCTGGGTAATGGATGTTCTGTTGTTCATTTGGGATGGAATCAGGAGATACACCTTTTCCCCAATGGTTCTGATTCCAAGAGTGATTCAGAAAATGTGGGATCAGACCAGCAAGGTGGTTCTGATTGCCAGTCTCAGATAGAACAGGTCCTGGGTCAACAATCTACTTAGTCCAGCTATAGATGTTTCCAGGAAGATCCAGACAGCTACTAACTTGATCAAACAGCTGGGATTGCAGTTCTTTCACCACCAGTCCAGATAGACTTCTTCTTCACTCCTGGCTCTTATCAGAAATAAGTTCAGTGCTGCAATCATGTAGAGATACTCATGCTAAAATGCCCTCCACTTTGAAAGTGTATGAAGGAAAATGATGTGTTTTAACATGCTGGTGCTGGAACGATGGCATTGTTCTCATGGCATGCTTTGATTCTGCAACTGGCCACTTTATTTCCACTTCACTTTGAGAAGAAACTGGCCATGACAAGGATCTCTCTGATTTGTTTGCCAACATTAATCTGACTCTGCCCAGTTACTCACTTTGTTCCCCAAATGGAATCTTTCATGGGTTCTTCCATGGCTCATTTCCTTTTATTTTTGAGCCTTTGACTAGAATATCACTGAAGCAACCCTGCAAGCTTGGGGATGTAGATTTATACTAATGCGCCCTCCTGCATGTCATAAGAGGTGGCTAATGTAGGCAGGAGCCTCAGTGCTTAGTGTACCAGACTCATGAGCTCAAATGTGCAGGTTCAGATTCTACCATCTGATCAACCTGGGCCAGATACCATGGTGTGTCCTTGGGCAAATCACTTTACCCCAGTTGCCTCAGCACAAAATAACCTACTTGTATTGCTGTGCCATAAAACACCAAACCAAATGTCACAGAAGCTGTTATCACATAAAATGTGCTTCCTGATAGAGTTTGCTTTAATTGGAATGATGAGTGAAATTGCATGCCCTTTCAGCCGACCCAAACTATTTTCAGTTCAGCTCAAATGGTTTGGTGGTTCCAATGATGCAACCAGGATTCATGACCAAGAACCAGTTGCCTTCCATGGATAATTAGAAAATTATCATTTGTTCATCTTCTCGCTAGATGCTTCAGGAACCAGTTAGTGCTATCAAGTGCTATCTGAAACACACTGGAAGTATTCATCAGGGATGGCACATACTTTTCCTCTCTGTGAAGGAGAAAAAGCAAGACATCACTTCCCAGGGTTGGGCTTTTTGACTCGCGTGGGTGATTCACTCAGCATATTCCGAGATCTCACAGGATCAGATGCACATCATGAATATTCCAGCTCATGAGATTGATTAGAGTCATTTATGTGAGCCTTGCATTGGAATGTAACTGTTCAATTTAAGATATTATCTCGCATGCACATTTGACTTTATCTAGCTTTAATATTTGTGATTTATCTTTGCAGATAAGAGAACTGGATCATGTAGGTCTGTTGACAGTTGCCCAGACATCCACCAGACCTTGTTAATGCCAGCACAACTTCATCATGGGCATGCTTTTTAAGCTTTTTCTGGATTTGCTCAGAATGTTTTATCGATAAAGAAACATCATATGTTGCTTATGACTCTTTTTGTCTAAGGCTTCACGTTAATCACATGTCGCTTGCTATTATCCTTTGTTGTGATTCCTTTCATTAGGAGAGTGGTTTTATGCTTCATACCATAGAATCCTCAAAAGGTGACCAAAGTGAGGTTGGACGCTCATGCATGTTGTCCTCTTCATTCCTATTCTTCTGATATTAACGTGATTGGGTTATGAATTTGATGTATGAAAGGAAATTTTTATCATAAATTGAGTTTCTCTGAGAAACCTCACCCAAGCACTTTGAGATTAAGCCCTCCTACACTTCCCCACAAATGCAAACACCCACATTAATGTATTGCTCAAGCTTATACTGAAGAACATCTGGTATATGGGCAGCCACCAAGTGGCAACAAGGGGATCTAATTATAATGGTGTCTTGGAAGAGTTACTTACCATACATACTATGTTTAGAGTCTATATTGTATATAGACTGGAAATACATTTTTTCTTTCTCGGAGATCTCGATTCGAGTGGTGGTGGAAGTTGATTCCTAATGTTAATATGAGTGGGTAAGTATTCTCTGAGAAATATAATTTATGAAGAAAAAAAAAAAATTCTAATGTGTTTGCACACGTATGAACAGACATATGGTCTAGATCACAAGATTTTTTTTATAATATTTGTTTTTCTGACAGTCATGTTAATCTGAGAAAAGTTTATGCAGTGGACTTCACAGGAGACTGTACCTTGATATGCATGGATTTATTGTCAAGCCTGCATAAGCAGAAAGCTGCATTATTCATAGGCACAAAAACCATGTTCCACTTAACACTTGTTGTTGAGTCTTCAGTTAAAATGCTTGTAGATTTATTTCATGTAATTAAATTTTCTTTTCCATTTTGATCTGTTAAAATTTACATGTCCTTAACAGTTGCAGAAAAATTGTTTTCTTTTTCTTTTTCAGGCTTATGATTGGGCCAAGGGCTTTGAGCTCAAAGACTCTCATGCATCTGGTTATTTTGTGATGGCATTAGCAACCTTGATCTCTACAGGATTTGCTTTCTTCTATTGATCTAGAGGAAATATAAACATTATTCAAAGAAGAACCTTGGAAATGTTGGCAGTAGGGTACCTGTTTTGCAATCTTTCTTGAAGAAATCACATATGCAAAAGTTTTACTATGGTACTCAAGTTCTTATTTGTGGAGAGAATTTTATTCTTGAGGAATAAAGATGACTTTTTAAGGTCGCTCCCAACATTTGGTGTAATGAGATCACATGTTGCTCTAAGTCAGGATATATTACCCTAGTTATGGACTTTGTTAGTTCTGTAGTCTGAGTCACGTAATGTAGTTTTACAAAAAAATGGAACATCTTTTTTTGATATAATTGTTCATTTATTTTATTTCTATTTATTTTCCAACAGAAAATCAGTCCTCTTTTTTATGAAAAAATTGTTACATGTGATTCAGTACTGAAACAAATTTATCACTAGATCCATATTTGGATAAGCAAATAAGTTGTAGAAAAGTTACTTTTTTCCTTAGTGATAAGCATGTGACTAGTTCTTGTGTTTAGTAACCTTGGAAAAATAAAAATGTTACAGGAAATAATTATTAAAACATGACTCTTGTGTTCTTTGTAAGTAATTCTGAATTTGAAATTAATTTGGATTAATTACATTTTTTTCAACTGATAAATCTTTCATGTCAACAGTTAAGTGACATGTTTATAATTAAATGGAAGCTGTATATATTTTCAGTGATGATACCTTTTACAAGAAAAAAATCAATTCACATAGACAGTGAAGTTTTCAAGAAGAAATTAAATGTTTTTGTTCAGAATCATGTATTCAGTGAAGTCTGTTAAGAGGAATGTAGGAAAAAAATGTATACCTCTATTTGCTGTTGATGGGAAAATTTCCATTGCAAATATACACAGGAAATTTGTCTTTATTTACAGTAAAAAGTGCTGTATTTGACAGTTTTGCTAATGCTTTCAACAAGTTTAATGTCATTAATGTGAATATATCTCAGTAACAGGATATTTATTAGTCTTCTTTCCTTTTGTAATTTTTAGCTCTACTGGTTATAGACTAGAAGAGGTTATGGGATGATCTGTTGTCCATTGTCTGTCCATGCATTAGCACAAGTTTGTTATCACTACTCCTCCTGAACTACTAGGAGGATTGTCACAAAACTTTACACGCACACTTTCATCCCTTGGCTTAGTGGAAAATGATGCCACTTGGACATCCAGTATGGTCGTCACAGTGGCCATCTTGAGAATCTTGTTATCACTACTGCTCCTGAATGGATAGTCATGGGGTTTTCACTGAAAGACGTCTTATGATGTCTACTTTGTCCTAAATGAAAATGGTGCAGATCTGATGTCCAGTATGGCCACCATGGCAGCCATCTTAAATATCTTGTTATAGCAACTCCTCCTGAACAAAAAGTAACATTACCATGTAGTTTTTACCATAAGATTTCTTTAGATGTCTAGTTGGTCCTAAATGAAAAGGATGCCACTTGCACATTCAATATGGCCACTACAGTGGCCCTTTTGAAAATCTTATCACTACTCCTCCTGTATGGATGCTTGTATCAACATGGGGGTTTTTCCTAAATGACTTCTAATGATGTCTAGTTCGTCCTAAATGAAAATGATGATGCTTAGACAGCCAATATACCCACCACAGTGGCCATCTTGAAAATCTTGTTATCACTACTCCTGAATGAATGGTCATATCAGCATGGATATTTCATTAAGATTTCTTATGATGTATAGTTGGTCATAAATGAAAATGGTGCCAATCTGATATCCAGTATGGCCACCTTGGCAGCCATCTTGAAAATCTTGTTATTGTTACTTCTCCAAAATGGAAGTCATATCAGCATTGGGTTTCCACCAGAAGACTTCTTATGATGTCTTGTTGGTCCTAAATGATGTCTTGTTGATCTTAAAGGAAAATGGTGCCAATCTGACATCCACAGCAGCTAATTGTAAACTTTTGCTATTGCTGAAGAATATCAGAGCTGGTTTCAACACTCAGCAGTCAAAAGGAAGAAATGGTCTTATCTTGATTTCCTGGAAATTCTTTCTCAGCCAGAGAGCGTGAGTCCCTTTGAGGGATTCATGTTTCATGTAGGCCAACTGTTAAGAAGAAATGTAGCTGTAAAAAAAAACATAAAAGCTCACCTGTGCACAAGTACGTAGAAACAAATACTACCTGCCCAATAAACATAATAGGTAGACTTGAAAAAATAATTAGTACTTGGTTTTACTTCTCTCCCCACCCAATCAAGAATTAATGAACCAGTCTAGAGCTTATTGGATATTTAGATCTTTAGAAGGCCCCAAGACCTGATTAGGTGCGAACCCAATTTCAGCTTTAACTGGATCTGTACTAGAAATAAAAAGTTTGAGAGAAATTCCCCCTCCATTTGGAAAAAAGGTGAATTTTCTAATTATGGGAGACTCTAAATGAAAAAAAAATGTCAGTCTTGTAAATATGCATGATTTTTGTACATTTAGTTGATTTGTGGCGCAATTTTTGATAAATTGGGTTGAATCCAGTAATTGCATGTCCTAGAATAGTTCCTGGCTTCAAGCTTAGAAAAGGAATGGCAGCTTGTAAGCAAGATTTCTCCAATATCCTATGACCAAATGGGACCAAATGTGATATGCATAGGAATTAGGAGGTTCCTGTAATTAAAGTTGGTCATGGTGACCTTGAACCAATTTCAAAGGTCAAATTCTGTATGAAGGGGGTAAAGGAGACTTTTCTTTTTTTGCTTGCAAAGTACAGCTACCTTTTTGTCCAGTCTTGTCCTGTTTTTCATAGATTTGTCCCTGTCTGTCTGTTCATACAATCATCCATCTATCCCACTTTCATTTCACACAATAATCCCCTTAAGTATCATTGTGTTTGAACAAAAATTAGTATGCAGCTTGATATTAATGAGACCTTGGTTGGGTTTGATTATCAGCATTCTGTCTTTGTTTATCAGATTGTCAGACCCACCCACTTTTGTTTCTGCACAATAACTTCCTTACTTGTTTTGGGATTTTATCCAAATTTTTGTTGGCAGTTTGGTATTGATGTGACCTTGATTGACTTCAGTCGTCAGTATTCTGCGTCATTGTTTTGCAGCATTATAGCCCCAGATTATCAGACAACTCTACATTCGTTTCTGCACAGTAACTTCCCTAATTATTATATGATTTCAACCACATTTATTTTGGCAGCTTGATATTGATTAGTTATGTACCCTGATTATAATACCAACCTACATTCATTTCAGCACAATGACTTCTTTTTTTCTGATTGGGTTTTAACCAAATTTAGTAGACTGCTGATGAGACTCCGGCTGTGATCAATTGTCAGCATTCAGCAATCTTATTTAGTGATGTTATAGCTCCTACTTTTTGAATCAATCACTTTCATTTCTGCACCATAATTCTCTAAATTATTTCTTTATTTCACACAAATTTGATATGCAGCTTGATATTGATATGACCTCGTCTACTGAGCTTATTGTCTCCATGATCAATTGTCAACATTCTACATCATTTAGCAGAGTTATGGAGCCTGATTATCAGACTTGCTCACTTATATTTCTGTACAATAACTTCCTTATTATTGGATTACAAACAAATTAGTAAACAGCATGATATTGATGAGACCTCAGCTGAATTTGCTTGTAATTGTTGCTGAATTATATTTTCAGCATTCGACATCATCTATTAGTACAGTTATGGCCCCTGATTTTCAGACTTGAACATTTTTCTTTCTGCACAATAAGACCCTTAATTCTTTTGGGATTTTGGCCAAATTGGGTATACTACTATATATTGATCATAATACCTTGGCCGAATTGGATTTTCAGTCTTCTGCATCATCATTTAGTGAAGTCATGGTCCTTGACTACCCACCCACATTGTTGCCACACAAAAATCATTAGTTGATCTCTGTAAAATTTTATATGCAACTTTATGCTGGTATAACCTTGGGGGAATATCATTATCAACTTTCTATGTCATCATTTAGTTGAGCTATGGGCACTGAATGTTGAACCCACATTTGTTTCAGCATGAGCAAAAAAAGTCATTTATTTAATTTCAAGCAAATATTGTATTCACCTTTATATTGATGAGCCCTCACCTTTGGTTCAATTGTCAGTGTTCTACGTCATAAGGTAGTGTCTTCCTTTACATATGAACCTCAACTCGTTTTCTACATCAACATTGTTACCTAACCCCTTCCTCTATAAAGCTTCACTCCCTTACTTCAAATGAAAAGTAGGGACAATCAGTTATTGCTTGTGACAAAGCTGTAGTGTTCTTGATGATGAATGCACATGCAGAGTTTCACGTCAGTACAGGCAACAGCATTGAAGATATCAATATTAAAATATGTTCTAGTTGAAATATAAAACAGGTCATTTTGACCTTTTTGTGCACTGGAGTAGTACAAATCTTCAACATTGTCACTGGAGCATGGGAAATGGGTAATTGTGACCTCCTATTAGTGCACTGATGTGGTGCCTCTTTAGGTGGAAGCACATGATCTGATATTGTTGTTTTGTGATGGCATATGGAAGTCTTCTAAACATGGACCTAAAAGCATGAATTTAAAGCAATAACTCTAGAGTGAAATATAGGATACAGAGACCCACTATTATTATACTAGTGTAGTACTTTCTAAGATGCATGCAAGTGCAGTTTCATTACAACATAGATAGAAGTCTTGGAGATTTTGACCAAAAACTCAGAAACATAACATAGTCAATGGAGCATGGAATGCCGGTCAAAGTGATATACTTCAGTATATTGAAGCAGCGCTTTACAGAATGGATAGTCGTACATGTATTAAGTTTCATGACATAGGTCAGGAAGATACTGAGCTAAACATTACTACTTATCATTGATACTGGAGTGTAAAAAGTAGGTCTGCGCAACCTACATTTTGTGTACCTATGAATTACCCATAACATAGCATATATGAAAAGTTTGAAGACCACCATAGCAAGAAAGTCTGAAATATGGATCTAAGCACAATATATTGACCATGAAAACTATGTCACAGTGACCTACATTTAGTACTTTATATAAATAATACAGGATGCAAACACATTCCAAGTTTCATGACAGTACAGGTAAGGTGTTACATTGATAATGCCACTGATAACTACAAAAGATTGTTTTGTGCTTTAATTTACGAAACTTAATGAGCAATATTTTCTACATTATTTATTATTAGATTTCATGTGGCTAGCATATTTTTGCATAATGCAGTTTTTGACAATCTGTCATGAATTTTGATTTAATATTTGCTGTATTCTCATTACATATATTTAATGGCAAATTTTGTAAATGTTGCAACATTTTACTACAATAATGTAGTAATTATTTTAAAAGAAAGTTGATAGAATTATTTTAATTTTTTACGCAATATTTTAATATGGAATTTTCGGCAGCAATTTACCAAAGCTCCTACCATTGCACATTTTTATATGCCTACCATAAGGCGGAGCATATTTTGTTGTGATATCTGTCCGTCAGCAATTTTGTTTCTTTAAAATAACTAGAGTTGTCCACCATCTACAGTTACCAAACTTTGTGGATGGCTAGCGCTTGGGGTAAGGAACAACAATATTGATTTCAGGGTCTAAAGGTCAAGGTCACTGACAGCAGAAAAGTTCTCCAGCATCTACAGTTACCAAACTTTGAGGATGGCTTGTACTTGTCGTAAGGAATAACCCTATCGATTTCGGGGTCAAGGTCACTGGAAGAAGAACAATTTTTTCTGACAATAACTTTAGAAAAATCTTAAACGACTTCTGAAAACTGCTCAGATGTATTGGATACAATTTGAGGTTTGGTTTGGTTTTATGGGTTTAACGTCAATTTTAAGCACAAGATAGGCTATACTTGGCAGCCAGTATATCTGTTGGAGGAAGAACCCAGGGAAAATCCCGGGAAGAACAACCAACCCACGGGAAGCTACTGGCTAGCTTTCTCACATAACCACATTGGCCAAGCCCAAGACTCGAACCCACGCGGACAGAGGTGAGATGGCAGTGATCGGTAAAGGTGAGCGCCTCAGACCACTCAGCCACCCGGGGCCCCGATACAATTTGAGAGAAAGCATTCTGTCAATAAGGTCATTATAGTTGATATGACTGATGCAGATCCGCCATCAAATATAGCCTTCATTACTACAAATAAAAAAAAACTTTAACCGACTTCTGCTCAGCTGAATTTGACTAAAACTGACAGAAAGCATCCTATTATGAAAGACTTTCCGATTTGTACAATGATGCAGATCCACTCTCAAATATGTTCACTGTTACTACAAATAGAAAAACTTTCAAACGACTTTTCAAAAACTGTTCAATCGAATTTGACCAAATTTTACAGAAAGCATCCTGACATGATGTGCATTTTATTTTATACAACTGATGCCAATCTGCTATAAAATATGACTGCTGTTACTATATATATATATGTATGTATATACAAGTGTTCCCTTTCTTAGATAATGGAACAGCCAAAAAAAAAATTCAAAATGGTTTTGAGACCATTATATATAGAGAGACGGGGGAGCACAGAGTACAGTCCCTGTAACAGAGAAAATGTGAATGCTACACCAACCGGAAGCGTAGACACCACATCTACTTCTCTGTTACAAACTAAAAATGATGCACCACCAGTCTCTATTAGATAATCTCTATATAGAGATTCTACAAACATATATTTTGGATTTATATTTTTTGTCTCTTACATAAATGTAAATAAAAACTGGAACCAGAATTGAACAATTACAGCCAGTCCAAACAAAAACACAGGGGTTATAGCAGACGACAGAACATATATAGCACATATACACATAGCACACACTGGACTTATACAGATCCCTGGCATAGTTAACATGGCAAGGAAACCAGCTGCAAGGGTAATACCTGTGGAGGGGAGTACAAGCCATAGCGTAAAGTTCTTTAGGGCAAGGGGTGGAACGAATGGAAAGCTGGAGATGGGATCCTAATCGAGTACAACCCATCTAAAAATCAACCAAAAAGAGGAACCCCCTAGTCCAAAACAATGCAAATTAAACCTTTCTTCAAAATTCTGTTTGATTTTTTAAGAGATCCACAACAACAGACCTTTGGGGGAAACATACAGATATAAAATCCCTTTTATAACTTTTCGGTACCAAAGGGGGACACCTTAAAGGCCTCTTAGCTTAATACAGCTAGAGGTCAAAGAGGGGTCCAGAAAAAAAGGTCATAAGATCCATAGGGAATTCTCACTTCATTAGCAGATAGACTGGTCATAAGATCCATAGGGAATTCTCATAAAATATTGCTTTACATGCATGATAGTAATACATGAAAATAGTTGCTCTTTTATATTGCGGATATAACATTTTTAAAAAATCTGGCATACAATATTATATTCTACAAATTACACATGTATACGGAATGATGATAGGTGAAAATGAAAGCCAAAAACTGACAAAAAACCAGTCATATGTCAACAGCATTAGGAGTTTGAAAAATTTAGGATGTAGTTTACAATTCAACGAATTTCATATGCAGTGTACACAATTTATGTTATGATATATATTTTGCTATAGCCCTAACTATTTTGTGACATTAAGGAACACATCTATGTGGCTTTGCTGAGTATTATATGATAGAAAAATTTCATGTCGTGATGTCATGGTATTAATAAATATGCACTGTATGTGAACAGTTTGGATATTTAAAATGTCTCAACCTGTTTGAGCCAAGCAAAAGGCCAACAAGCAGTGACACCATATATTATTTTTCTGAAGGGAAGATTGTATCCATTAAGAACAGTCGCCTCTGCATATTCTAGTCCTGCTGGAAACATCTCTTCAGATTCTATCTTAATCATTGGACCTGCCTTCTTCAGATTCTATCTTAATCATTGGACCAGCCTTCTTAAGATTCTGTTTTAATCATTTGACCTGCCTTCTTTAGATTATGTCTTAATTATTTGACCTGCCTTCTTCAGATTCTGTCTTAATCATTGGACCTGCCTTCTTCAGATTCTGTCTTAATCATTGGACCAGCCTTCTTCAGATTCTGTTTTAATCATTGGACCTGCCTTCTTCATATTCTGTTTTAATCATTTGACCTGCCTTCTTCAGATTCTGTCTTAATCATTTGACCTGCCTTCTCAGAATTTCAGACTGAAGGTCTTCTTTAGGCCATTGCCCCTTCGATACATCAATGATCATCAGAGCATCTGACTTTACAATAATTACCAATATTATTCATATTTTAAATTTGAAATAATGAATAATATATCTGATGCTTAGGTAAAACAAACTGATTGTGACCCTATAGAAGGTATCCATACCAAGGCAATTCAACGTTTTAGAAAAGTCACCTATGTTCAATTTCCGTTTTTATTTTCCCAGAATCGACTTTCTAACTGAAAGAGGTATCTGTAGTTTGTTATTCGTAACAATAAAAATCAGTCTTAATCGAAAATGGGATGCATTTCACGTGAGGATAATAATTGGTCTTAATTGAAAATGGGATGCATTTCCCATGAGGATAATAACACTGGTCTACAGCCAAAATGCCTCCGCAATAAATGTTGTCAAACTTTACTAATTCTGGGTCACTGAGAACGACAATGATACTTATAATTGTTGATTGGCAATAGTTTTAAAGATATGATACTGGGTCAGGATATACGACCCTTGACTTGGGAATGGCGGAGGATAAGTGAGTTATAAAGGGAAGGGATCTCAATTTAAACCAGAAATGATTAAAATACATCTTTGACTGGATCTATGAATAAATCTATGACTGGGTTTGGACAGTGCTTGCTTTTTAGGCAAAACAATGAATGATGCAATCTGAAGTTGGTATTGCATCATACATGATATGAATTGCATCATGTTATTCCTAGAAGTCATGGATGATGCAATCATAACTAAGCTTACATCACTCTGCTGAATCAATTGCCCTATATCAGCTCTGCAAATCATACAGTGTAGTGCTCTCTTATTTGTCAGTGTTTGATTTTGCAAAGGGACACATTTCTGTTTAGCCAAAGTGAACAGAGATGCCTCGTACTTGTGTGAACAATGCAGATAACTTCTGCTATGTTTGTGGAGAAGTGACTTTTGCATCACAAAAGCGCAGTATAACCACTATGGTTAAGAAAGCCTATCACCTTTATTTTGGCTGCAAAATTGGAGACCAGGACAAGAGGTTGGCCCCACACATATGCTGCAACACTTGTGCAACAAATCTTCGCCAGTGGTTGAACAGGAAAAGGAAATCTTTGCCTTTTGCAGTGCCAATGATTTGGAGAGAGCCAACAGATCATATCAGCAATTGCTACTTCTGCATGGTGCCTCCAGTTGGGAAAGGTGTGTCAAAGAAGAAAAAGTGGACTGAGCATTAACCAAACATTCCATCAGCTATACGCCCAGTACCACACGGAGAAGGACTGCCGGTTCCTGATGCACCAGAATCATTCTCACTTGAGCCAGAAGAGGAAGAGGAAGAGAATGAAACTTATACTCTTGAACCATCAATGTCACATGACCCATATGTTCTCCCATCCTCCTCCTGTGAACCACACCTCATAACACACGGTGAAATGAATGACCTTGTCAGGGATTTGGAACTACCCAAGTGTAAGGCAGAGCTGTTGGGCTCCAGACTACAGCAGTGGAATCTCCTGGCAGGTGATGTTAGGGTTTCCATGTTCCGTGAGCGTCAAAAGGATCTTGTTCCATTCTTCTTCATGGAAGGTGATCTTGTAGCCTGCAACAACATCGATGGTATAATGGCAGCCCTCAAGATCGTTCATGATCCAGACGAGTGTAGACTGTTCATTGATTCATCGAAGACGAGTCTTAAAGCTGTTTTGCCGCATAATGTCAGTGTTTTGCCATCAATTCCAGTTGGTCATGCAGTCCATAAGAAGGAAACCTACGAAAACATGAAACAACTTTTGAGGTGCATAAACTATGACCAACATCAGTGGCAGCTTTGTGGCGATTTCAATGTTCTTGCTCTCTTGCTTGTTCTGCAGACTGGATACACAAAGTACTGCTGTTTTCTCTGCGAATGGGATAGTCGTGCGAGAGATTCCCACTACATCAAGAGAGATTGGCCACTCCGACAGTCATCGGAGCCTGGGATGAAAAGTGTTCAGCATCCACCACTTGTTGAATCAAGGAAGATTTTGTTACCACCCTTGCACATCAAGCTGGGTCTGATGAAGAACTTTGTCAAGGCCATGGACAAAACACAAGCAGCTTTCAAGTACCTCCGTGGAAAATTTTCAAGGTTAAGTGAAGCTAAGATAAAGGAAGGTGTCTTTGTTGGTCCTCAGATTCGTGAACTTCTTCGAGATGATGCATTTCACCGTGCACTGCGTGGCAAGGAAAAGACGGTATGGAAAGCCTTCCAGTTAGTGGTAACAAATTTTCTCAGAAACAACTACAGGGAGTTGGTGGAAAACCTCCTCAAGGCATACAAAAGCCTTGGTTGCAACATGTCACTAAAGATACATTTTGTGCACTCTCGTCTAGATTTTTTTTCCACCAAACTGCGGAGCAGTGAGCGACGAGTACGGCGAGCGATTTCACCAGGACTTTGCAACATTGGAGAAACGCTTTCAGGGCAAATGGTGCCCATCAATGCTTGCAGACTATTGTTGGACAGTGACAAGAGATGCTCCATTTAATGAATAGAAGAGACAAGCCAAGAAGCGCTGAGTAGACACTGAATAAGGACTAAACTATGTACTTATATATACATAATAGTTTTTTGACTTTTGTTTCAATATATTTTTTATTTATATAACCCTTTTGCTGTTTTTTAAAGTGTTACATAAACAGGACAGGTGAAATATTATCATGTAAAGCAACCATAAACACATGAAAAGACCTAGGTTTACAATTTATGATTAAAACTCTACTATATACACAGTATACATAGACGGAAAATGTAAAAACTTAAATATCTTGGAAACAGTATCCAATCAGTTGTAATGGCGATGGATTAGATGTGACTTGTGAAGTCACCAATATGTCATTATGGTGATTCCGGTAACCCAGAGCCACAGTAGTGAGCCTTGAAGGATTGACTTTCTCCATACCTATGGGGCAATGCAAACCATTGTATTACATAGGTAAACATTAGAACCTTCAAATCTACATTAAGCATAACAAACTGGCATGTAAAATACAAATGTAATGAGTACTGTGGACAATACAAGGTGTTGCAAAATGTCTTCAGACATACAAACCATAACAAGGAGGAGTAGTTGCTGATATTTTCTTTGGTTTATTGTTTTCATTAAATGTTTTGATAAATGGATGTACAACTCCAGAGGAAAAATATACAAAAGATTAAAATCACGTAATTTTTCAATCAAGGCTACAGAAAACTTCTAAAAGATATTTGAAGCAAATAAGGATGTTTCTATCAATAAAAGGTCATTAAAATAGAAATTTGGTTTTCAACATTGAAAGACATTTATAAAATTTGGACATTTACAAATACATTATGACCAAGGCTCTTTAGCAGTAACAATAGTTATAATTTCAAAGCACTTCATAATAAATATGTAATGATCATGATTGGAGCTTAAGTAATATATTTCTATATAAGTAACTTTGTTGCCGAGACCCTAACTTTATTGAATCATACTTGTATTTCCTCCAGTTTTCTGACCTGTATGATAACAGTCATGTGTCCTCCAACAATGACCACTGTAAAATAAATAAATGCAGCTTTCTATCAATTTTATCTGCAAAAACAAAGACAAATCCAAGTTGTGTCGTAGAAAAAATACAAGTTGAACGATTTTTTTTCCTAAACAAAATCAGATGTGACAAATCAGCATTGATTTTGTCTAAATATCATATATCCAAGGCTTATGATGAACTGGAACCTGTATATTTAAACATGTTGGACTGAAATTATTTGCCAAAAGGATATACTTTTGGTCAATGGGTTATTCACGATACATTTTACAGTATTAATCTAAACCAAAGAGGTTATATAATCGTCTAACAACAGTCAATTGATCACATTGCACCATCATACATGAATCGGAATAGATACTGAATCAAGATTAAATGGCATAATGGCATAATTAACCATAGGCAATCCTGAAAATAGTTTAGGAGTAGCGATAACAACTTGTGCTAACGGCCGGACGTATATTGGACTTCAGATTGGCACCATTTTCGTTTAGGACCAAGTAGACATCATAAGAAGTCTTTCAGTGAAAACCCCATGTTGATATGACCATCCATTCAGTAGAAGTAGCAATAACAAGATTTTTGATATGCTGCCATAGCGGCCATATTGGACACCAGATCAGCATATTTTTCATTTAGTACCAGCTAGGTATCATAAGAAGTCTTTCAGTGAAAACCCCATGTTGATATGACCATCCATTCAGTAGAAGTAGCAATAACAAGATTTTTATATGCTGCCATAGCGGCCATATTGGACACCAGATCAGCATATTTTTCATTTAGGACCAACTAGGTATCATAAGAAGTCTTTCAGTGAAAACCCCATGTTGATATGACCATCCATTCAGGAGTAGCAGTGATAGCAAGATTTTCAAGATGGCTGCCATGGTAGCCATATTGGTTGTCAGATCGGCACCATTTTCATTTAAGACCAAGTAGACACCATAAGAGGTCTTTTAGTGAAAGCCCATGTTCATACGACCATCCTTATAGGAGGAGTAACGATAAGAATTGCAAGATGGCTGACGTGGCAGCCATATTGGATGTCCTATATGCACCATTTTCATTTGGAACCAACTAGACATCATAAGAAGTCTTTCAGTGAAAAACCCATCTTGATATGACCATCCATTCAGGAGGAGTAGCGATAACAAGATTTTCAAGACGGCTGCAATCACGGCCATGTTGGACATCAGATCTGCACCATTTTCATTTGGGACCAACTAGACCATGGGATAAATGTCTGTGTAAAGTTTTGTGGCAATCCTCCAAGTAGTTTAGGAGGAGAAGCTATAACAAACTTTACCTAACTGACAGACAGATGGACGGACAACAGATCATCTCATAAGCTCTTCTGGTCTATGACCAGTAGAGCTAACTAAAAACCTCCTGATTTGAGAAACAGATGGTACTTGCACACAAATGGTTCCTAGTGCAGAGGAGGAAACTGCTTCAATGAGAAGAATGAATTTTTGCACCCTAAGGTGACAAGAAAAACATTGATATAAAATATTCCCATCCTAATTATCATGCACAACATTTACCGGATTTAAACGTGCTTGCAGACCTCTGTGTGTGTGTATGCAGTGGCGACACGAGGGTTCGAGGTGGCTGGGGGCAATGTTCTTGAGTGGCACCTCTACTTTGCCACAGAAAAGTTTTTATGTCAGCTGCCAACCTCCACCCCACCCCACCCCCGGATCTAAGTCCCGTTACAGCTGCAAATAAAAGAAGCTCCCAACAGTGCCCCCCTCCTCCCATTTTTACACAACCATCGATATAATCTCTTTCCTCTGGTTGAACAAAGTTAAGCCGATCGAAACACCAGAAGCTTCCTTAAAAGATACTAATAAAAATATGACCAAATACAGCACTTCCTCATTATAACGCTGTCCATGGGATCCATGGAGTGTACCGCCTTTTATGTAAACCGCCATATGATGAGTTCACCTAACTTATAATATTGCTACTACGTAATAAAGGGGGATTTATGTCGAAACTCACCTTATAATAAACGGTCATATCGTATTGTGAGGGAGTGCATATAAGACTTTGAAACACACGCGCGCGTTATATCCACTCGCTGCTATGTTTTATCTATATCATATTATTAGCGTGTGAAGCTTGATTGGGGTCGAAGCGAGCACTTTAGACAACGTGTTTTATGTAATAGCTATACCCCTAGCAGAATGAAAACAGTAGCATCGGAACATTTGCAACTTCTAGGTCAATCATACGGAATTTACCTCGAAGGTATGCTGATAGCTGCCACTCGGACCACCTCGGCTATTTACGAAGCAGTGATTGACCGAGAAGTTGCGAATGCGTCGAATTATGTTTTCATTCGCAACTTCTCAATCAATCCTAAGGTCAATTCACTCTGCATTAACGCCGCCAAGTAAGCGTCTCTCCTATCTGGCGATTTACTATCCAATTTTGGACATTATCAGTACGCCGACCAGCTTGGCGGACAGGTATGTATGTTAAGAGTCTAACAAAATAGTTCCAAAACATTTGTCCCCTTTACATATTTTGTTCTGATGACTTGCTAAAATCAGTCTAATATGTCTTGATTGTAATCTAAACTATGTAAAATTCTGCGTAAAAATATGTTAACATGTATTTTTGCAAAACGTAAAATTCCCCATGCTCATTGGAACACTTCAATCGGAATGTCCTCTGCCTTTTCCATTGCTTGCTAGAAAAAACTCAGACGCAAACAATAGCCATTTTGAACTACCCTAGGTTGTTTTTACGTCATAATAATTTCATAAACGTCACAATGACTAGATGACGTGTCATCACTCACAGCAGCGTAAGCAATCGTTTAAAGCTATTGAAACCAAATAATTTCTTCATTTTTTTTCATTACAAAGGTGCAGGAATAACATTAAAAATCCAAAGTGCAGGTATTTCATTGATTGTTGTAACGACGCCCAGTGTGTTTTTCAACACTTATCAATTTGGAAGAATCTAGCCGGATGTTCGTCCGCCAAAAAACTTACCAATTTCGGAAGAAATCACTACGATTACCTCCGAGTCTTTTTTAGAGAGTCGATATTAATCGACTCACATCGCAAGAAGACGAGGACGTTCCGAATGCTTTTGCACGTTCACAAGCGCTTCGATTTAAGAGGTCAGTAAATCTTGCACGAAGTCCGCAATCCCATAATGCCAAAATGGAAATGATCGGTTTTGAAAAAAACCGGAACTTAGGAAGTTTGCGATTAATCTAATTGAAGAAATATACCAGGTGGTCCAAATAGAATGCGCTTTTTTTTTTTGGGGGGGGGGGGGGTAAGAAATTGTCGGCGAACAAAATGTTTTAATTTTCTCTAAATGACTGTGCCGACATGCATCCGAGGTATATTTTTGTCTAGCAGAAATAGCCGAGGTGGTCCGAATAGCATCGGAAGTGTCTATAGTTTCTGCCATTCTCCTCCGATATTTTGCGCATGCCCTATTACGGAAAAGAACGAATACAGACGAGTAAGTGTTCATCATAGATTAATTTCTTTGTACTAGGACTTATTCATCGTTAAAAATATCCCACGTTTGTATCATTAGTTTTAATTTAATGATAATATCAGTTGTGACTGTTTAGGTATATGAGGTCACTTACTAACCAACCTAGCTGGTCTGGACGTTTGAGTCTATAGTATTCCCCTACCCTACCGGCAGTTCGTATGCCCCTACCGATTTTAAAACAAAAAGCATCACAGATATTAAAAAAATGCACACAAAACGTAGTCATTTCATTCATCAATTTATCATTTCTGACCTGACTGTCGCCAGGGGGTCTCTAACACTGTCATCTTGTTTGTGTTTCAAACCAAACGGGAGTTTCTTTAATAACATGGTCGGCATATTTGCGTGGGCGAGTCTATTTTTTCAGACAAAAGGAGTGATCTTGTTCATAGTTTTATATAAACTCCGAATAATTTCGTAAATTTCCGTAACTTTGGGAGTTACATCACTTTGAACCCATGTACATAAATGTTACACCGCTTGCTCTTTTTTATTTTGTTAATTTTTTGGGGGGTGAGAAATATTAAAACTAGACATTGCGAATATTAGATGCAGACGACACAGATTTTACCTTCTATGTTCCCTTTACTGAAAATGGACTTTTCCATGAACCGGAAAAGGACAGTGAGCAGGCTGGTTGTTGACACTGAAAACTTCCGTTTGGTTTGAAACGAGAACAAGACGGCAGTATTAGTGACCCCTTGGCCACAAGCAGGTTATAAATTATAAATTAATGAATGAAATAACTAAGTTAAGTGCATTTTTATATCCTTGATTCTTTTCATTTTTAAAATCGCAAGGGAGGTACAAAGAGCAGGGGGGACTTGCGGTAATGATAAATGCGCTCGATTGTGAGACAGACGAACTCGGTTCGATTCCCCACCGGGATACTTAGAATTTGTCTCCCCTCCCGTAACACAATAAATATATTTTCCAACTCAGGAACATTACTTTAAATAGGGAAATAATGCTCACCTCACAATATACAATTCCTCACGTCTCCATGACGTCACACTACGTCAGTCAGACCACACATATATCCAGCAAGCTTCGCTCGCTACAATGTTTTACCTATTTCATATTATTACTAAATACAATATATCACATTTCGTTCACATATAAACGTTACAATCCTCTGCACCCGACTCATCGTCAAAGTGCTGTAGACCGGTTCATGCATGAGGTATGGTTTTGCCTGTAGATTAGTATGGCCGATTAATTCGGTTACCCTCGGTTATTGTGCGTGGAACAACTTTGTCAAGGAAGCATTAGAATGAAAACAAGGAACTGCCATTCACTTATTTTCTCGATTTTCTGTATTCTGTTTCAGTTTGAAGGTAAATCTAAGCCCTCTACTTCATATTCTACTCTCCTAATTGGCTCTTTCAGTGAAATAGATAAAATTATTTTGGAACAGCGATAGTTCGCGATGAGCTGATCTTGATCATCATGATGAGATCATCATTATCAATGTCCGCTACTGACAATAGTACTGTACGTCAATATTTCGATATCCATGTAAGTAGAAAGTTGGAGAATTCCGAAAACAAACGAGTCTTCTTTGTCAGAGGAAACTTGGCGCATCTTCTATATATATCAAGTGTGATTAACTTTTAAAAGAGTAGTCAGAATAGGGTGTCACGAAACACCCAAATCCACCCAAATCACACCAAATCCACCCAAATCCACACCAAATCCACACCAAATCCACCCAAATCCAAATGTTTAGTAACATTTTTCGGCATATATAGTTGTCACAACGCGAAATATAGGGACACAACTAAGGGTGAGTCCGTTATATTAGCACATGTAATGATGCATTGAGTTGGAGGACATAGTGAAACCCGACTTTGAATGAGAATCATAACGGACATGCGCAATATATTGTGGAAAGTAATACATGTAAGTTATAAAGTAACAAGTTATAACAGAACAATTTACGCGGGAAAAATAGAAATTTATTTAATGACTAAACGTACACATATGCAAGTTTATTAACTACAATTTGTCATTTCATTTAAAATATTTTTTAGTCCTTTTGTATTTATATATCAACCAAACACAGGAACGTCGACTTTGAATGAAAAATGGGAGTGCGTTGCAATTTAGAGACGAGACGGTAGACTTAATAATATTTCGTATATTTGGTTTGGATTTGGGTGGATTTGGATCAGATTTGGGTGGATTTGGGTGTTTCATAACACCGGTCAGAATAGGTGTAGAACTCGAACACTGGTCCATGTAACTCCTTCAGACTTCACTGATTGAATATTCTGTTTTTTCTTTTCCTTCTGTTAGAAATTCATTCCTAAGATATTTTATTAGTTATTTTCTCAGAAAGGTTGGATTGCACAAAGGAAACTAGAAAACGACTCTGGGTTTTTCCCATACACTACATTTTTGCCATTTGGGGAAAGTCTTGATTTCTAGGACATTGTCAATGACATTTTCGTGAATCCATCCCTATTGGGGAAGGTTCACTCAACCTTGATCATCGTCACTTAGAAGCATGGAAGTAGAAAAATGTAGACTTTTATTTCTTGGCAGAAAAACCGAAAGGTATTCTGACTCATTTTAAGCTTTATTTATACCCACTCTGGTTCCGAAACCATTAGTGTTTCAATAACCTGACACTAAGCACATCACTATTTCATCCATTTGAGAATGTCACCACAATAAGATAAGAGGGGAAAGTTTCATGAGTATACATATATATATAAAGAGACTGAAATAAACAGAATAAACTAATATATATATATATATATATATATATATATATATATATATATATATATATATATATATATCAGGACTGAGCAAATCCCATAGCCCGATGTCCCGACTATTAATTTTTGAAGTCGGGCAAGTACAATTTTCCAAGTCGCTAGTCCGGGACAAGTGCTTTTTAAAAAAGTCGGGCAAGTCCTTATTTTCATGCTTTAATCACTATATCTACCTTTATTTGGCCAATCATGCCCTCCGGGTGTACTGAATACTTGATTCTACCCCTCTTCATGTATACATTTACATTCTGTATAACACATAAATGTGGTCAGTGATAATTTTTGCATATGCTCACGTTCTGTTACCGCTTGACTGCACATTGAGCTAAGCGACCAAATTATCGACAAATCAAAACACATCAAACAAAAGAAAGCCAGTATGATCAATTAGCAATGTTTTAAGCGACTTTGGTGCATTGTGTTTACTCAAGCCAGATCCTCACGAGCGACTCACTATGATTTTAATCCAGCGAGTCAGTGTAATTAAATTAATGAAAGGTACTTTACCGACATCAGTGTTGGTTGCCTTTATGAACTGATTAAATGACAGTAATGATTCTTTAATTTTTAATTGATTATACAGATGATTAACTTCCACATGCGATATTGCGTTTGAAGTGAAACAATTACGCTAATTAATGAGCTGTCTTGGTTCGTATTTAAAAGAGAAAATGTATGTTATGATCACTTAAGAAGTAGTTGTCAAGCAAGCAGATAGTTACTCTGTGGATAAAATGAGTTTGCTAACTTATTTTCGCAAGGAAGTTAATAAGGGCGATTCGGAGAAGGAAAATTTTTATTAAGGTGGAGGGATAAAACGTAAGACTGCTACTGAATGTGCGGTAGCTATTTCTCCAAAGAGACATAAGCAGAGCCTTTGAGATGCTTTAGAGCATTTGACTACAGGCACTTTCCTCATGAGAGGGCAGCTCTGTTGAAATATGGGAGGGAAGACTTGCAGGTTCTTCTTAATCATCTTCAGGGCTGAGCAAATCCCATAGCCCGACATCCCAGACTATTCATTTTTGAAGTTGGGCAAGTAAAATTTTCCAAGTCGCTAGTCCGGGACTAGTGGATGAAAAAAAAAATTTGCTCAGCCCTGCCATTTAATTATTTGCCAAACAGTAAGTATGTATAGGTCTCTTGCAATTATCACACAGGCAATAAATGATAAACAATGCTTGAAGGTGCTAAATATTTGGTACATTGATTACTCTTCTGGCTAATTATTAGAGATGAGTGCCTTTTATTTCCAAACACACCTGTCAAAGAAATCTCACAAGTTATATTATTAACAATTATCACCCTAGTAACCTTGAAATTGGCGACATTTATCAAAAGAATCTTTGAGAAGTTGAGTTTTTAGAGTAGGCAATCTCGGCACAAATCAGAGTTCACAAAATGCCATGGTCTGGTTAGAACTTGAAATTCGGCGAATCTTCCTTACAGATTTTATGATTAAAATGTAACTGACATGGTAAAATATAAATATTTATTCCCTGTTTGTCAAAACTTGCTTCAAATAGTAAATATGCACATTACCGTGCCTATGTGAGAACATGCGAGACTGATCTTGACACTGATTACAGATTGGAAATGACGGACTTTTATAGTATATTGTGTGAAATGAAGGATTGATAAATCAAGGAAACAAGGTGTATTTAGGTACATTAATAGAAGAATGTGGACTTGCCCATGGTCAAGGACTTTGCAAACTTGCCATTGCCGAATTTGAGCTTGTCCCAAGCATTGGACAGCCAATTAGATTTGTAAAGCCAAGCATCATACATGGGTACAGTTTATTGCATGACTGCCAGGGATGATTCTACTGCAATAATTATGGTTGCCTGGTTGCTACAAAATTGCTTGGTGGCCCCAGAATTTTTATTTTGAAATATCGATAATAAATCTTGCTTGCCAGAATTTGTCAAACATTTCATTTGTATCTGTAACATATGTTACTGGATCGGAACCATAATTTTACCCTTCTTCCTTACCAGAAGTCAGCTTGATCATATAAAAGCTTGGCAATGCTTCTGTATGTGCATTTAAGCATAATAAGCATTCAGATTGGATAAGTTGACAATACATGCTACAGTAGTAATGACTGATACACACGTTTTTTGTGCTTTGAATTGTTTAAAATGAATATAGGGCTTGAGATTTGTCTGCAATGGTCTGCTTGGTGTTATGTGAGCTAGCATGAAATGCTAAATGACTTTTTTCGATGACTTCTTATGAACTGAATCATGTTTTTTATGATGTTCTATTTCATGCTTGAAAAGGGAATAAAGTTTTTAACAGTGTTCAGTATTCTAGTTTGTTGACTTAGGTCTGTTTGGTAAATATGCTTCCTATCCTATTGAACAGTACTGAATTTTTAATTCAACATGAAACTGACTAATGGTGCCATATAATCATAGAGCACTTTTATTCCAAATAACGTGTAAGTAATAGAATTATTATAATGTAGCCTAAATTTATGTTATGTTAGATGAATAAACAGATGCATGTGTTGGCTGCAGATATTCAGTCTCATATTAAGGACTTAATTTAAGATAGCTGTTCTTTATACAAAAGAATACAACAACTCTACTACTATTACTACATGTACTACAAAAAAAACAGCATCTCTACAAAACAACAACAGAATTATATAACTATTTTTGGTTTATACTATACACAAACCCTTTTAATATTAATTATTTTATCTGCTATAAAGAGAAATCTGAGAAAAAAAATTACAAAAAAAATTACATGAATGATGAAGGATAGGAGATAAGAAACCAAGCCTATGTGTTTAAAATTTTCCAAAATACTTATTTCACAATAAAAATTCCCAATTATAGGGACGGGGGCCCCAAATTTTATTGTTGGATTCATCCCTGACTGCATTATTTTTAGGTTAATAAACCCATATACTATTTTTCCATATTACACACTATTATCCATATGCAATGGCATCTACAATCATACAAGGCAAATTTGTAATGTACAAGGTATCCAGATTTGGTTATTTTACTACACTGTTGTACATTCTTAAAAAATGTAATTTTCAACATGTGATAAAAAGACTTACATTTATGCTTGTTTCCAATGAAATTTATGAAACTTGTGGAATAATTGCAATCTTTTGTTTGCTAAGGCTTACAAGAGATACAAATTATTTAACTTGTTTGATAAATTTCATTTGAAATGAGCACTTATGTAAAATCTTCTTTTTATGACATCTGACTTTTTGCAGTGACTCCTCACACATATTACCTTCCATTGAAGGTTGCAGCAGATCAAGAAGGTATGACTATTATTGTGTCTTTGCAGGGGAAGCAGTCAGAACAAAAAATAAAATCTATGTCAGTATTGATGGAAGGTCATCTTGCTTTAGGAGACTAAATGGTACTCATCAAATAGGATGCACATGTAAGTTATTAGATATGTAAATTTGTACACACACACACATGTACGTACATACATACATATATATATATACATGCATACATAAATACATGCATATATACATGCATACATACATACAATTAATATTCAGAATGTAAACAAAATAAGTTTGATGCAGGTGCAAAGGCATATGTCTTGAATACAAGATTAATGCAGCTAGTGCACAGTTTTGACAAGGATTCCAAGATATGCAAACCAAAAGCAATCCCGTGGATTGAAAAGAACTAAATTGGATGTTTGTGTAAAGGTGAATGTTTTGATATGAATATAGTGGGACCTGTTCAAACATAAACTACAAGTGACCTGAGAAATTTGCTCTTTTAACACAGAAGTTATACAGGGAAAAACAATAACACAAATTTGTAAGGCCAAGCCAAAAAATGTGTTTTTCCGGTCAGCTGACCATCCCTGTTTCTCATTGCCAACCCTACCACTCCCCCCCCCCCCCCCCCCGCGCAAAAAAAAATCACATTACTGAAATATTGATTTGTGCAATTAATTGAGGTGGTTTTGCCTAGTACTTTGAAGCACTTGAAATATTATTTGATTTATATATAATGTTTAAAAAAAAAAAAAAAACCTACCTGCCTATTCTAATGCATCTTTCTATTGATGATACCTTGAATGAGTTTGATTCCAGCATTCCACAACTTCATTCACAGGAGTTATGTCCCCTTGCTTGCCATGCTTCCTGACTTTGGTTTCTGCAGCATTACTTTACCAAGGATTCTTGGATTTCAACTCAAGTTTTGTATGCAGCTTTATATTGATGAGACCTTGAATGAGTTCCATTTTTAACATTCCAGAGCATCATTTAAAGGAGTTATGGCACCTGATTTCCCATCATTCTGACTTTTTCCACAGCATAACTTTACTAAGGATTTTTAGATTTCAACTAAATTTGGTTTGATTCCTAGTTTTTATGACATTATTTGCAAGAGTTATGGCCACTGATTGTCATTCCTCCTGACGTCTGCAGCATTGCTTTGTCAAATATTTGCAAGATTTCAACTTAATCTGGCATGCATATTTATATTGATGAGATATTGAATGGGTTTTTTTTCCAGTATTTCACATCATCATTTAGAGAAGTTAAGACCTCAGAATGCCCATGTTCTCTAATTTTGGTTTCCCAACACAGGTTCATCTCATTAGGACCCTGCCAATTTAATTTTAGTCAGCGAGGCCATTTTGAATGCACCCATCAATAATATCTCTAGTTATGAATAGGTGTCACTATATTTACAACAGAGGATAGTTTACATTAAATAGGTTTAATGTGGTCATTTTCACAGTCCTTAACCCAATATGGGTCATGAAAAAGAAGATATGATTTTGTAAAAAGTGGAACACATGTAGAAGTTGATGCTGTATCACTAGCTAATACATGTATCTCAAAATGTATGGGAAAACTTTATTGCAGCTGTGGTATTTAAGTAGCATATATTACCATTCATTAGATACTGTGAATATAAACAACCTTTTTATATGCTTACCATAAGGCAGGGCATGTTGTGTTCTGATGGAGTCAATAAGTTTGTCTATTTCCTGTTTTATTTTTGCACATTAACTTGACTTACCGGTATCTACCACCTACTCTTACCAAACTGCATAAGTAGCATGCACATTTTGTGCAAGGAAGAAATCTATCTATTTTGGGCTTAAGAGGTCAAAGGTCAATGTTATAGAGGACTGAAAGAAGTAAAACTGTTTCCACACTTTAATTTTACTTGTATATGAGATACCTTGGCCAAACTTTGTAAGTGATTTGTATTTGAGATAAGAAAAATTGTTTTTTCATGATATCTCGAGTTCTTTGTCACCTACGTAGACCAAACTTTGTGGATTGCTTGCATCTAAGACAAGGAAGACATTTATTAACGCTGGTGTCAAAAGGTCAAAGGTCAAAGTCACTTGAAGGATAAACAATTTCCACAAAACTACTTAAGTTTAAAAAAAAGTTCTGTTCTAGATGCATTGACTAAACTTTGTAGTTGGTTTGCATTGGAGACAAGGAAGACATCTTTTGATTTTGGGGTTAGAAGGTCAAAGTTCAAGGTCAGCTGGACTGCAGGAAGGCTAATGGTTTCCACAAAATAACTCTCGTCCTATGCCACAGACTGTGACCAAACTTTGTGGATGGTTTGCATATGAAACAAGAAAGGCATCTACCACTATCCGTTTGGGAACAGTGGGTCAGAAGCAAAGATCACAGAGACTGAAAGATGAAAAATGGAGAAATTTGAAATGCAGATGCCTAGGAAAACCTTATCAGCCAAGTTCTCAGAAATAAATAAGAATATAAAGTATTGCACTGTACCAACCATGTAATAAATATTTTATGCTACTGGAAGATACATGGCTACATGATAATTACTTGTAAGTTATTGGAAACTTTGATCTGACAGATGCTAATGTTTTTGTATTATTCAGCTCTAAAGTGATTATATACAATGATTTATGTGTATGCATGCCAGCTAAAGAAGTGTGTCATGTACTTGTCAAGTAAACCTGGTATGAAAGATTAGATGCTTCTGCATTCTTAATAAAGGATAAATAATGTACTGTATGTACATCACATTGTTCTTATTATTGTTAACTAGGTCTGAGAAATCTCTCTTTCTCTCCTACCCCCCCCCCCCCCCCAACCAATCAAGATCATTCCAAGATTAAATTTCTTGACTTTGAAATCTTCACTTTTCTCTCTTCACTGCACAGTCAAAATAGAAAATGAATTATATACTAATCGAGAAAATCTTTACCTTTGTCTATCATTAAATGCAAAACTGTGTGCTAATATGTTGACACTAAAGAAATTTTAAATGATAATACCACTTTTGGGACTTCCAATATTTAAGGCTGGGACTTCCAAAAATTATGTACAGGAAGTCCTGGACTTCCTCCTTTAGGAAATTAGTGGAACACCAGATGCTTATTGATTTAAATCATGTAAGGGCTTAAAAATCATTTTAGTCTGGCAGCTGGGGGAAAAAGATTTAGTTGGACAATATTTTGTGCATTTACCTAGAATTTAATATAGAATATGAAAGAAAATTCAGATTTTAGTTCCTTCATGTGAACATTTAACTTCCTGGCAAGTAGAACATTTTAGGATTTTACCAACCTCCTCATTTCTGTCACCACAATTAATGAGCATGAATCTTAGATGTAAATTCTTTTCCTGTTACTGTGCTTTCGTTCCAATACTTACTTATATATATATATATATATATATATATATATATATATATATATATATATATATATATATATATATATATATATATATATATATATATATATATATGTATATATATGTATATATGTATATATATGTATATATATATATATATATATATATATATATATATATATATATATATATATATATATATATATATATATATATATATATATACATATAATGTGTGTGTGTGCTTTTTGAAAGTGAGTATCATACTGCATGAAATTCCAACAGTGCACAAGGCAGTGGGATATGGGAAATTTAGATATAAAATGCAGATTCTATTTTGATATATGATATATGATTCAATAAATAGATTTTTCAGTAAAGTGATTTGTAGTATTTTGGCTTGGAGGGATTTCAGTCCCTCCTTGCCTATGGCATATTGCCAATTCTCTTTTACCAAATATTGTTTTTATTACTAATAATAGTAACCAACTGACCTTCAATGTCAATTTTTCATAAGTCAAGGGAGGCAACTAAAATTTATGTAAATAATTAGATCTGATAGTAGTTATCTCTCTTGTACATTGTTCCACAGTTATGCAACATGCTTTTAAAAGGAAATCACCACAACAATTCCTCCAGTAATGTTCCAAATGGTTATATAAATTCTCTAGTGTTATACAAAGAAAAGAGAATTCATAAAAAATATTATAGAGATTATTTTGAGCAGTATGTTTATGATAGCAAAAGGGACCACGAATAGCAGTATAACTGGTTTTATGTTTTTCCATCTTATGTAAATAAAAAACACTTCAACCTGCCAAGTCATCACTATTCACAATACTTTGATTCTATAATTTCAGCTGAACCAAATGGAAATGTGGGTGTAGTTCACCATATAACTACAGAAGAGGATTTTACCTGGTTATTGGGCAAAGGTCCACATGCGCCCTATGCTGCTTTGATGCATTCTACTAACTTCAACATGTAAGTTAGCTGGTGTTGCTTCAAAACTCTACTTGCCCAAAGTAGAAAGTTCATTAACTTTCACTCAAAGTCCAAGATTTTATTGTGCAATGAAACTGTAGAATCCAACTTCAGATTACTATAATTACCGTATATCATAGGACAGGAACAAGTTTCTCCTTGTCTCAAAACTAAACAAATTCACTTGGAAAATGCTGCACCTAATATGGGAGAAATTCAACAACCTTTGCTGAAGTGTCATAAATACCTTTATTCTGCATTATTTGACTTCTTTTTTATATTTACTTTTGTACAGATTTATCCAGAGGTACAAGGAAACAAGGAAAAGATTGGCAGGAAGCATGGTTCTTACTCTCACCTATGTAGACATCACAGTAACTGAAGTGTTCTCTACCATGCTTAAAAGTGATTAATATAGGTCACTGTGTGAATTACAGAGTTGTTTGTGCTTGATTTTCATGTGTATGAACGTAACTATTCAGTTGGTCACAGTAGTCAATGCCTTTATAATTGTTAAATGACATTTTCATTCATGTAAGTATCCTTGACTAAATAGTCAAAGCAAATGTAATGATCATTTTCCTCATTATTTTCTCTCTCAAAATCGTGAAATAGAGGCACATTTGGACTAAAATATTTGGGTAGTACATATAGAATTATGGTTATAAAATTACTGTTCAAGAGGTGTATGCCAGATGTATATTTAGCTGAACAGGAAATCCGATGTTTACTCAGCTGGTAAGTAAACCTTTTCAGCAAACACCTTTGTTCAGTCAGTCTTATTATGGATTAGGACTCTTAATAGGGACAAATCATACTAGTCAATGACACAAACTTAACCCATGGAAGAAGCTCACAAAACAAATGGCCAAAAACTTTCGTCATGGTAAAAAAATTTGAACTAAAATATCCCAAGACTTACATTGCATACAAAAATTATTTTTGAAAAAAATTTAGGGTGTTTCATCTTTTATGGTATCTCAACATATATGATAACTATGGTATTTCAGATTCCAGCTGACAGCAACCATAATATTGACAGCAAACATAATATCCAATCATTCTAACCTCCTTGTAATAAATTTGACATTGAGTGTTCCAGGTTACTTTCCAATCCAGCTGCTTTGTTTGTTTTTTTCTTCATTTTTATGGCTTGATCACACAGGTTTCACTGTATATAAATCTGGGTATGTAACTGTGTTGGTGCACAAGATTGCCAGATCTGGCAAAGGCAATCAAATATTTCACATATTGATTCAATTTAATTTTAATATTTATTTCTTTGTCCACCAAGTTACAGTGCAAAGTTGCTAGTTATCGCTAGTGTAAGGTATTTTCTTTCTCAAAATAATGACAAAAGAGACTTTTTTAAGTAAAGAAAGTTGCAGAAATACATAATTTAGCATTAAATCAGTGAATTATCAGTTTGAAAAGATGAATACTTCAGGGGAAAGAAGGAATCATTCAACTAAACTGGTTAGCTATTGATGAACACTGAATTTACATGAGAGCAAAATCTGGAACAAGAAGTTCCATTATTGCAGCCCTTTCTTTTACAACAAATAATCAAAAATGGAGCAACTGCTTGGGAAAATCTAGAGCCAATCTATTAACAACTTTTCATCTGCTACCAGACAAAGGATTTTCCCAGCCTTGCTACTGTTCTAGTTGCATAGACAAAATTGTGCAGCTGTTAGGGAAATTCTAGTGCCATCCTAGTAACAATTATATTTGCCCAGAAGAAATTTCAGCTTTTCGTCTGCTACCAAACAAAGTATTTCCTGAGCCTTGTTACTCTTCTGCACAGACAAAATTTGGCAGCTGCTTGGGAAATTCTAGTGCCAACCGAGTAACACATTATTTTATTAGCTCCGACAAAATTTAAGCCTTTTATCTGCTACCAGACAAAGTATTTCCTGAGCCTTGTTACTCTTCTGTTGTGCAGACAAAATTTGGCAACTGTTTGGGAAATTCTAGTGCCAACCTAGAAACACATAATTTTATTAGCCCAGAGAAAATTTCATTTTTTTTTCTGCTATCAGACAAACGATTTTTCCAGGCTTGTTACTCTTCTGCTTGTGTTTGATAAAAACTGAGAGTCCTGGACCAGGAAATGGATTTCTTGGGAGCCAGCACTTTCACTGGAAAGGGTTTTGACCAATGTCTGTGGTTCAATTCCAGCAGTGTTAGTTTCTCTGTCTTTAAAATATTTTCTGATTTATTTTGATGTTGTGTAACTTTTCAGGAGCAATGTTCAGAGGCTGAAAAATTCCGGCAAGATCAATGGAATAATGGTGATCCATGTATTGGCAAATGAGACTTTGACAGAAATACCTCCAGCCTTCTCGCCAGACAAATCTTGTCCTCTTGAACAATATGGTAGGTTTTCAAAAGTGCATGCTTGAACAGTCCATCAGATCTTAGATGACAGTTTGCTTGAATACAATGGTGAGACCATTTTTGTCAGTAAAGAGCTAGACAAAGGCAGAGCTTTCTATAGGATTTAGAGACCAAGAGTCCTGGACCCAGTAGAAACTGAGGATCCACCTGAAAAATGTGAGGGTTCAGGAGAAAGATATACACATATGATATTGGTGAAACAAATTGATAAAAAAATAAAGAAAGAATGATTGAATGAATGCAATACCGAAATACACCGAGCTGTCTAAAGATCATTATTATTATTGTATTCAAATGACACATATGTGTGTTCAGTAATAAAATGACCACATTCTGATTTCAAATACTTTTAATTCAGTACACCTGAACCCATAATCCTATTCCAACAACAAAGTAAATCATTTAAGTGAATCCATGTAACTATACAATAGTTGATATAAATTATAGTTATATTAACTCTAAAACATGGATGAATGCATCCCACAATTCACAGTCATTGTACTGTGATTCACCTATCAATATATGATTTTTGATTAACAATAAAATGCATATTTCAGATATTGGGAGCTTCTAAAAAAAGAACTTGCATTAGGCTTGAAAAATACTTTAACTGAAATTTTTACACAAGGTGAAGGGTATTGACCTCATAATGTACTTCAGATGAACATTTCAGCAGGTGTAAAAATGGCCTCACCCAAGTTTGGTGGTAAACCATTCAATTTCATGAATAAAGAGTGATCTAAAAAAAAAAAGAAGTTGAGTCATTCTCTAAAAGCAGAGGAAAATATAAATAAAATGAGCCTTATATATTCATTCAAACTTATGTTGATAACTATGACTTTGCACTACAGCAGAGCAAAATCAGAGAGCAGTATGTTTGATTATAGCAGCATATTCCTTCAACCCTACGACTTAAATGGTTCTGTTCCAGACAGTGGTCATCAACAGTACATGTACATTAAAGTGGCAAGTGGCCTGTGTATATCTGGGAGGGAGCCACAGTAGCTCAATAGGTAGAGCATTAGACTTGTAATCCAAGGGTTGCAGGGTTCAGTGCCTGCCCAGGCCAGTCTGGGTCAGCTGCCTATGTGTGTCCAGTGGTCATCAACAGTACATGTACATTACAATGGCAAGTGGCCTGTGTATATCTGGGAGGGAGCCACAGTAGCTCATTTGGTAGAGCATTGGACTCATAATCCATGGGTCGCGGGTTCATTGCCTGCCCAGGCCAGTCTGGGTCAGCTGCCTTGACGTGTCCTTGTGAAAGGCTTTTAGCTCTCATTTTCTCAGCATGATATAGCAAATACTGTTTTAAAAGTACCATTAAAACCAACAAAAACAAAAAGAACAATTTGAGTGATTTAAATCTGATGTCTGTATTTCAGACTATAAAATTAAAAGGATTGAACCAGATTTTAAGCATGTGGGTATAGCCATATGATGACTTCAGAACTTACATGAAGGACATAATATGTGTTTGTATTTAAATTTATGGAGTTTGCTAAGGTTACATGAAGATGGGGGAAGTACATGTATGTGGCAACAACTAAAATTATTTAAACAGTGGCATTGTTTGGTGCATGGGTGTGTATGAAGTTGATTGAGTAGTCATTGGCAGTCTGTTTGTTTTCCCTTAAATAGGTAAATTAGTCGATTTATAAATTCGGGTGAGAAATGTTTTAAGACCACAACATTGTTTGGACTTGGTTGTGTATGCCAAATGACTGAGCAAACATCTGTTGGCTATTTCTTTACCCTGGATTGAGCAGTGATTGTGCTTTGGATGCATTGAAGACAAACACAAAGAAGACTTAATGATTTTATTGTTGATGGTTCAGTAATCAGATTACCAATTATCCACTTTTTAAGGAGCTAATGTCTTTCAAAACTAAGCAAGAAGCAGCAGAAAGAATTTTTTCAAGAATACAAAACATCTTGCCAAATTATTAAATCAAACTCGTTGTTTGGGGGGACTAAAGCTTTGTAGTACTTCAAGAAATTGGTGAACTTGTTAAACTTTGGGATCCATGCCACAACCGTGCTATATCTGAATTCATGTTATAATGAAGCTTGTTATAGGAGGGTTTCACTGTATTGACTTTGTGGATGCAGATAGTGAAATGAATGTGTGATCACAGTTTTAATACATGATAAACAACAAATGATAATTACTTTTTTAACACATGAATGATGTACAGAAAAAAGGATTGCCTGTAATTTCATTATGTTTGGCCATGCTTTGTGAAGTAGTACATTGTGGACATTTGAGCCATGCATGGCAATACTTTGTGATGTAGTATATTGTGGACTTTTGAGCCATGCTTGGCAATGCTTTGTAATGTAGTATATTGTGGACATTTGAGCCATGCATGGCAATACTTTGTGATGTAGTATATTGTGGACATTTGAGCCATGCATGGCAATACTTTGTGATGTAGTATATTGTGGACATTTGAGCCATGCATGGCAATACTTTGTGATGTAGTATATTGTGGACATTTGAGCCATGCATGGCAATACTTTGTGATGTAGTACATTGTGGACATTTGAGCCATGCATGGCAATACTTTGTGATGTAGTACATTGTGGACATTTGAGCCATGCATGGCAATACTTTGTGATGTAGTATATTGTGGACATTTGAGCCATGCATGGCAATACTTTGTGATGTAGTATATTGTGGACATTTGAGCCATGCATGGCAATACTTTGTGATGTAGTATATTGTGGACATTTGAGCCATGCATGGCAATACTTTGTGATGTAGTATATTGTGGACATTTGAGCCATGCATGGCAATACTTTGTGATGTAGTATATTGTGGACATCTGAGCCATGCTTTGTGAAGTAGTACATTGTGGACATTTGAGCCATGCATGGCAATACTTTGTGATGTAGTATATTGTGGACTTTTGAGCCATGCTTGGCAATGCTTTGTAATGTAGTATATTGTGGACATTTGAGCCATGCATGGCAATACTTTGTGATGTAGTATATTGTGGACATTTGAGCCATGCATGGCAATACTTTGTGATGTAGTATATTGTGGACATTTGAGCCATGCATGGCAATACTTTGTGATTTAGTATATTGTGGACTTTTGAGCCATGCTTGGCAATACTTTGTGATGTAGTATATTGTGGACATTTGAGCCATGCATGGCAATACTTTGTGATGTAGTATATTGTGGACATTTGAGCCATGCATGGCAATACTTTGTGATGTAGTACATTGTGGACATTTGAGCCATGCATGGCAATACTTTGTGATGTAGTATATTGTGGACATTTGAGCCATGCTTTGTGATGTAGTACATTGTGGACATTTGAGCCATGCTTGGCAATGCTTTGTGATGTAGTACATTGTGGACTTTTGAGCCATGCTTGGCAATGCTTTGTAATGTAGTATATTGTTGACAGTTGAGCCATTTTGCACTTGTTTTTAACTCCAGAATTATCAACCTGTTTTCTACGCAGTGATAGGAATAGTTTGTCTTTTCTCTAAATTGTTCGGACCATCAACAGCCTGGAGATGTTCTTTATTCAGTTTGTGTCTTTCAAAGGTAGAAAACAGAAGATTCCTTGATCCACTCATACAGTAGGGGTTAGTTTCATTTTGGTTTTACACCAATACTTCAGTTTGCTACCTTCTATCCAATTATTTCATCTTTGATAAGCCATTTAAAATTGTTTAACCACCTATTGTCCCGCTGCCTCACTTTCTTTTAGCAACAGCAACTAGCTTTTATTATCATCCTTCATCACTTGTTTGAGGACTCGATCAAATCAGACTTGACTTTCTTACTTTTCTAGAAATGCCCAGTAGTTGAGTGTTATGTATTTTTGAGGTGTCAAGTCTGTTTGTTGTCAATTAATAATTAAATTTTTAAAACAGTTGAGTGGCATAAAATACTGTTGTTGGGTAAAATTCTATATTATAGTTTTCTGAAAGAAAATGTTTTTTTATAAAGAAATAGTTTGAGAGAAAACTTGTGAAGCATGTTAGGATGAAGCAGCATCAAATGACACATTTTCCATTTTGATCTCACCTGCATTAGCTTGCTGAGATATAGGTATCACTTTTTCTTTAAAGTCCTGTGTTAAAGTCTTACGATAAAGTTTGGTGTTAAAATTTTTGCGATCAGATACATGAAGGGATAGATCAACACATGGACATAGGCAGGACATCTGGTTCCACTGAACACTTGCTTGTAAATGAGATTTTCTTGCATTCAACAAAACCGGTATACTGTTAATTCACTATGTTTTAATGGGGTACCAATTTTCATAGACCTAATTTTTGCTACAAACCATGAATTTAAAACTCCAACAAACAAAATGCTCCTGTATAAATAATAGGACCTCTTCTGTAATACATGAATTAAATTACAATAGAAAATGGGTTTTTTTTTTCCACAAAACCACAAAAGGCATTTGGATATAGACATAATTATATTTGATTGAATTCCAATGTTTGATGTCTAAAAGAAGAACAGCCCACATTTCATAAGCTGGACTCTTGTGGACACTCTGCCATCCTAGCTAGTGCAGACTGTACTGAAATCTCTCCAATATTCAGAAAATTCTCCCCTTTTTCTCAAAATGGGTGGATGGGTGGAATTTCCATCCTAAATTTTAACTTCAGATGCATTTTCAAGTTTCACTAGTGAAGGTGCCGATCCAGTATGTTGTCTTTACTTGTTCCTATTATGGGGTGACATCAGCTGATGTAACATGGTCAGTGTACATCAGCATCTCACACTGGGTCTTTGCAGTATGTTAGGAGTAATCAGTAGAACAAACAACATAGACCCTGATCTGCTGGTACATTATGCGACTGCAGATCAGGGTCTATTTTATTTGCAATTGGGTCTGATTTTTATGCTAGTATGCATGGTAAAATGGTTACTGTACATTACCGTCTCACACTAAAACCAATTGCAAAGATTTATTGGAAATAACCACTTCAGCAAATATTTCAGCATAATGTCTGTCATTTCTGAGGAATAAAGTATCTACCAAATGCTTTTGCAGGTAATTATGTGAATTACACAGATTCTGAACTGTATTTTGACTGATACACAAATGAAACTGTGGTTACTGTGAAGCAGACGAGTTAAAAATCTTCTTTGCTTGTGTCATTATTTATATCATTTTTAGAGAATAAGATGCATTTTGGTGAAAATAGCACATTTTATTTCTTTTCTCTAGTCATAAAATTTCTCACTTTTTTTTTTACTAGAGAACATAACACAATTGACCAGCCACAAACTGCCACTCATGCAAATGTGCTTGACCAATCAGCGTCTAAGTGACACACTTCTAGCCACATTGCTCTCTGCCATTTTACTCCAACAAGCTATTAGTAACACAATACATTAGCAATGGGAGATTTGTCTTGTTAAATCATCTGTTGAACCATATTTAACTTGTGACCATGGTGAAAATGTGTGCCTGAGGTCATTGTAGCTCAGGTTTTGTTTGGTTTTGGTGCTTTATGGCACAGCAACACAAGTAGGTTATTTAGTGCCGAGGCAAATGAAGTAAAGTGCCTTGCCCAAGAACACACCACAGTAGCTGACCCAGGTTGGTCCAATGGCAGGATTCGAACCTGCACCCTTTTGGTTGTGAGTCTGGCACGCTAACCACTGAGCCACCATGGCTCACCGTTGTAACTCAGTAGATACTCAGAGAAACTTGTGGGCAGTGTGAAATTTATTCCATTCCCAATACCTGATCGAAGTTTCCAAAAATATCTGAGGGGAATCAAAGCTTTTGGCCAGCCCAGTGATCAGCTGAATGTCAAATAGTTGATGGAAATTATCATCTATTTTGTATGTACGAATAGTCCATTCAAAACAGCAGAGAGAACTGTACTTAAATGAATCTTTAAACATGTATTTTAGACCTAACAATTAGGGCTATTTTTATTCATTATGTTATTTGGTGTTGTAAAACTGACAAAACAGCACATAAAACAGTTAGGTGTAGAGTACATCACACACAGCTTTAAACATTCCTAAGTGAACATTTAGATGTTTTGTATATCTTATGCTTCAAAATTATTAAGCCACTTTTACTATAAATAGACAAATAAATAAATATGAAGTACTCAATAATCAATAGATAAATAAACAATCATGAGAGAGATTGATTGATACATTTATTTCCTCCTTGCTACAAAGAGTACATACAATAATACAAAAAGCATAATGAATGAATGATTAAAACTTAGCAGTAAATTAAAAAAAAATAAAATATCAAATATCAAACACAAAATACCCCTATTAACAAAGCTCAATATATGCTGCACATCCAGCATGCAGATAAATGAGAAAATGTATACCGTTAGGAAATTATGAATGGTCACTTCATCTTGAAGATGTAAAAAGTACTAGAAGGTAAAAGTACACAAGTTGACATAAGTAAGCTCAGAGCGTACATTTTAGGAAAATAAATAGAATAGCAATACACTTTGATGTCCGCTTGCTGCACAGTCAACCTTTTCTTATATACCTTTTCCACATGGAAGCAACAGTTGTGATACATGAGAGATGGAAATACATAATTTGATCATTACTAACAAGAATTTCAAATCATGGGTAATCTTTCCCAAGTGAGTATTGACAAAATCAATATCAGACAGTAAATTTAAGTATATGTAAAGATGCACACTGAATTTATCAATAATATGGAGAGAGAGAAATATGGATGGGATCTTTTCAAATATAAATGGACAAATCTGATCACAGGCTTCAATACATTTTAGAATTAAAGATCAATACATATGCAGTAAGCTTCTGTGATTTTTGCTATGCGATGTTTGCATTGTCATGCGTACTCTATGCCTTTCCTAGGGCTTGCTCTGATTGCGAAATATTCAGGCAGGAATGTTGACCTTATCATCTCCAACTTTAGAAATTTTCACAGGCTTTACATATCCACCATTTCAAAAACCTTTTGCTTTCTGGTGCTGGCAAGTGGTTGCTTTGTAAGATAGAAAATTACCAGATAAATCGTTCGGTATAGTGTTGCAATGTTTGTACAGTAGCTTGTCGGAGGTTTCAATTGTGCACGACCACGTGATTGGTGGGCAGAGTGATCTTTCATTTTGCAGCTGTTCAATTGCATACTTTCAAAAAATGTCCACCATACACATGAGATTTGGGATGTATAGTCATTTGTTTTGGTGTATGCTGGACAAAGAAGTATACACACCTATGCATCAATGCCATGTGAGATATGATGTTGATTCATGGCTATAGCCATATGCATATACCTTATACAATAGTGCTGTACGTGCTGTTTCTTATATAAGAATATGAGGTTTGATTCATCATTAAGGTTTATATTAACCTCAGCTAAGGTCAGTAATTGTGTATTTTTGAATAATGATCAAATGTAAATTGAAAATAAACCGCATGAAACTATTTCAATCTCTGCATGAAATGATTAGTACAACAAGTGCATTAGAAATGCAGCATATTGCTCCAGTATTGTGTAGTCATTTGTTAAGTAAACTTCTGATTATTAGCCTATAGGGATTTCAACCCTTCTCCAAAGACTATGGTATCTTGTCTGTTCTTCTGCTACTAAAAGTAGTAGTGTTTTTAATAAAAGTAACTTACAATATATTTAAGTTCAGGGACATAACTCAGATTCTAATGTTCAGAGGCAATGAATTAGGCTCTATTGTAGTTATGGCCCCTGATATTTTTAAAATCATTATGTATGCATGTATAGGGTTTAATGGCACATCAGCACAGTTCGGTCTATAGAGTGCTGAGTAAGTTTAGTCATCATAAAAAAACAAAAATAAAGGCAAGAAAGGATAAAATTCTTAAATACAAGGTCAAATTTTTATTTAAACCTAACTTTTAAAAGTTCAAGACCTTCTGAGCGTGAATATCATCATGGGACATGTCCCAAGTCAAAAACGTTGCCTCCATTAGTTTCCTCGTAAGATATGCAGGAGGGTGCAGATGGCTTTGAAGTTTGATTCAACAAAGTAGAATCATTTTATTAGAAAAATGGCTTCTAAGATAATTGCTAAAATGTAATCTCTAAAACTATTTTAAGAATGTTGTTACAAATCATCTTTTGCAAGATGAAGATAAAGAAACACCTTAAAACATAATTGTGAACATTTAAAGTGATATTTGCTCATAATCATTAAAAACAAGGAGCATGAATATCAGTTATGTTCATCCATCTGATCCTGTCATATATTTTGTTCATGTCATTGCATCAAGCTATTAATATTCTAACTTAATTTAGAATATTACATGCTAATGAGTAGGAATTGTTATCTCAGTTCTAGCAATAGATCATAGGTTCACCAACCTTAATTGTTCTCTGCCATCAATTACAGGTATGTATCAGGGAACAAACTACAGTGGATGTTCCAGTGTTAAGTGGAATGCAGATGGACATGGCATGATGTTTGAAGACTTTGATTTTCCCATCTTTATTCTCACGAACCAGTCTGAAGTGCAATTCATGATAGAAGAGGTACAGAGAATACTGTTATGCAGTTGGGGTTGGAGTGGAGGTGGTGCTGGTGTAATTTTGGCTATATTGATGCAGGGGTAGAAATTTTTTCAAAAAGCATGGTTATCTGATAAAAGAATCTTTAATGTAATTCCATTTAATAAATCATTAAAGATTCAGCATTGAACTTCTTACCGATTATGTGAAAATGAGTGCCAAAATATCGATTTTATGTCAATCCATATACACAGTTAATATTTTATTGATTTTTCACCATGGAAAACATAGTACTCATTTTAAACCATTGTCTAGCAATAAAAAAACTGGTTGTCTGTCTGGGCTTTGACTTTGAGTCATTTGGTTGCCCAGCTTTAATATAAAAGTTGTTCATGGCTACCTTGCAATGGATTTTTCTACCCCTGTTGATGGAAGATAGAATGAGTGCCAAATTTAGACACCTCCAGTGGTATCTTATCATGTACATACAATGTTTTTTATTTATAGGGTACCAGTTTGAGTGGATTTTGTTGTTGATGGAAACCTCCGATTTAAAAACCCAAAATAAAATGTCTTTGCTCTAAATGGGGTTTCTGTCAGGGGCATAGTTATATATTAACTACTACTGAGATATTATTTTTGTCCAAATATACCAAAAAAAATTATGCTTTTTAAAAGAAATGAATTTGTCGTGTGTATGTGTATATATATAAAGCTTGTTAAACTCTAAATCCAGATAGTGTTAAAGGTAGTTCCTGCCAATATATCCAATTTAGAAAAATGCCAAAATTTGGTGCTGTATGAATAAAATGTCTAAACAAATACAATATTTAATGGGAGTCCGATTATGGTTTGCTTCTTTTCATAAAATTTGTCTAAAAAATGACACAACTAATATCTCTGCCAAAAATGTTTAGAAAAATTTGTAGGATTACATGACTGCTCACCAGTTCAAATGATTCATTTTACTACATGACTGCTCAACAGTTCAAATGATCCATTTTACTACATGACTGCTCAACAGTTCAAATGATTCATTTTACTACATGACTGCTCAACAGTTCAAATGATTCATTTTACTACATGACTGCTCAACAGTTCAAATGATTAATTTTTATGCCCCCTCTGCAATAGCAGAAGGGGACATATTGCTGTCTGTACATAAATGTAAACTTAAGTCCAGATTTCTGCACATCTGTCCTGAAACTGATTTTGTGTAATTGCGTAAAAATTAGTGGACTTCAATTTTATGCGCTTTATCATTGTCATGAGGTAAATAACCTGATTGGATTTTCAATCTGTTACAGCAAGTTTTCAATTTTTTACATGTTTTTGTACTGTTTGGACTTAGACTTTCTTGACAAAAACCTTATTAGCACAATTAAGCAAAGACCTCTGATAAATAAAATTTAGTAGGAATATTTGTATTCACATGTAGATGACTTTTTTAAGCAAGACCACTTGAAGTAGACATATGAAATTTGATAGCCATATTTGTATTTGTAAGTAGATAATCAGATTATCAGGTCATTAAATCAGTTTTTAAATATATTTTTTTTACACTATTTTTAACTTTTTGGACTGTTTAAAACAAAATCTTTATTAGCACTCTTTAGCAAAAATCATGTGAGTTAGACAAGTGAAATTTGGTATTAAAACATCTGTTGTATGTTTTCTATAACCTGATACCTGTATTTTTGCAGTGTTATCAAAAGTTTAACCAGCCTGATTCTAATGGGAATCAACGTGATTACCCATTGTGCGCTGTCGAGTTAAAGAACCGCATGGATGGAGCAAAAGACTCAGAGACCTGTATTCGCAGAACAAACCACCAGCAGAATTTGAATCCTGACAAGTACTGTGATCCATTGGGAGATATGAATGTGTACGCTACAATCAAAGCTGTTAATAATACTTCGGAGTACCCTGCCAAATCAGTCATTGTAGCTGCATCCAGGGTAAAGAAGTTACATTTTGGTTTTGAATATCTGGCTATTTTCAAGGCTTAACATTATCTTATTACACATATTAGACTCAAGGTCCAGATGTGCCTTTTGCTATTCACAATTATTCAGTTTCAATATTTTTGCCATTTTCACCCATTTGATTGTTCATCCATCCATCATTCACACTTTGTTTCCTGAGCATAACTCCAAAACTGTTCATGATATCTTTGAATCTTAGTACACGCATGAAACTAATAGTCCAAAACTGTTCATGATATCTTTGAATCTTAGAGCACGCATGAAACTAATAGTCCAAAACTGTTCATGATATCTTTGAATCTTAGTACACACATGAAACTAATAGTCCAAAACTGTTCATGATATCTTTGAATCTTAGTACACACATGAAACTAATAGTCCAAAACTGTTCATGATATCTTTGAATCTTAGTACACACATGAAACTAATAGTCCAAAACTGTTCATGATATCTTTGAATCTTAGTACACACATGAAACTAATAGTCCAAAACTGTTCATGATATCTTTGAATCTTAGTACACACATGAAACTAATAGTCCAAAACTGTTCATGATATCTTTGAATCTTAGTACATGCATGAAACTAATAGTCCAAAACTGTTCATGATAACTTTGAATCTTAGTGCACGCATGAAACTAATAGTCCAAAACTGTTCATGATATCTTTGAATCTTAGTACACACATGAAACTAATAATCTAGATGTGACTTTTACTCATCACAGTTCATCTTTTTCAGTATTTTAAATGTTTTTGTCCATTTGTTCATCCATCCATCCAATAGCCACTCTTATTTCCGGGGCAAAACTCCAAAACTGTTTAAGATATCTATTTGAAATCTGGTACACATATCAGACTAGTGATGCAGATGTGCCTTGGTACACATATTAGACTAGTGATGCAGATGTGCCATTTGCTATTCGCAGTTCTTTAGTTTCAATATTTGTATAATTTTTGTCCATTTGTCTGTTCATCATCCATCAACCATTCACACTTTAATTTATGGAGCAAAACTTGTGATGCCTGTCATTTCCCTGTATACTTTGTACATATGAAAATCATATATTTTAAATCTTTGACCAGTCATTCTGTCTCCTATTAGACATTTTTGCAGGGTGGGGGATGTAAATGACTCTTTCTTTTTATCCCCCGACATGTAATGTATGGGTAGGTGAGATATAGCAATCGCCATGTCCTTTAGACTGTCTGTTCATAAACATTTTCATTTCCAGAGCATAAATCTTAAACCATTCAAGATATTATAACAAAACTTGGAACAATGTCAAGGATGTTGCATTGAGGTTTCTTTTGATACTTAGAGTTTTCTGCATTCAGTATTTGTTATGTTACCCTGGAAACAAAATGTAGCATAAAAATTGAGAGTGCTGGACCATAGGGCACTTTCAGTGTGAGTTTTTACATAAGTGGGGGACAAGGAAATATGTAATCTCAAGATGACCCATGTTTCCACAGTAATACCCCTTTTTTGGTATTTAATGTATATACTATATATGATAATTCCTGTGTGTGCAACTAGTCCCACAGCTTTTGATGAATGTCCTGAATCTTGGCAAACATCAAGTCAACATGCCCATATTGTTCCATCATGCATTTGTTTAGATTTATGCCCTTTTTTGATGTTAAATGTACATAAACTATGAGGAGTATTTAAAAAGTCCTGAATATTAGTGAGCTGTGCAACAAAGTTCTTTATTAGTAAACAGTACATCATTGCATCACCACAAGGTACTTCCCATGCACCTTGATACACTTTCTCAGTCTGATTATTCAATTATTAAATGCCATTTTGTACTTACTTTTTGGTGGTGGTTCATACACTGGAAAACTTCTTCCATTCACATTGTGGCTTTAAAATAATCTGCCCCTCAGTGAATCGTTGATAATGGGATTTAGCCAAAAATCACTTGGAGCTAATTCAGGGCTGTATGGAGGATGTGGCAAACTTTGGATGCAGTGCTCCTTCAGAAAGTCTGTAATGACAGCAGATTTATGCATAGGTGCGTTGTCATGGAGTAGATGCATACCTCAGGTACCATTGTGCGGACAGGTGGTTCAGTAGTGTTCCACAACTTTTGACTACACTTTAAAGGCATAAAAACATTCAGTCACACTAGCAGATTAAGGCGCAAATACTTTTACAACCAGGCCATTTGACGTATAAAAAAATTATGCATATAAAACTCAATAGTCCAACAACATAGAGCAATTTTGGTCTCTACTTGTTTTCTCTGATCCAAACTTTATTATTTTCTCTTTGAGTCAGGTTCAGAAAAGAAAATCCATGTTTCATCACCCTTGACAAAATGTCTCTGGTCATTCTTTTCGTATGTGGCAAGTAACTATTTGGTGATTTCAACAAGAGTCTGTTTTTGATCAGCCATCAACAAATGTGGGACCCATCTTTCACAAATCTTTCTGACCTTCAAATGATTCTTCAGTATGTTAAAACAGCTGATGAATTAATGCCTTTGATGAAAGAAATATCTTCCACTGTATATTGAGCATCTTCATCAAATTTCCCCATTCACAGCAGCCACTTCACACTCACCAATCGCAGACAGTGGTCTTTCAGAACATGGGTCATCTTCCATGGATTTGCAACCATTTTTAAAACTATGAAACCACTTCAAAATTGTAGGATATGACAGGGAATTACATCAGTAAACTTTACCCAAGTTGGTCTTGATATCAGTCAGAGAGTACCCTCAGAGCACCTGGATTTTACAGTATGCTCTTTGCACAGTACCAGAATTGTTCTCCTTCTCTGACATTTTTGCATCACTGTCATTTATCTATGTTACATCGCATGCATATATCTGCAGATGTCTGGCGTGCTGCATGTGCAGCTGCAGATCATTTTATTGAATGTTGTCTATTGATCTGTATTAGATTTATTGACAGGTTCAAAGAAACAAAAACAGTTATCATAAAATATTCTGAACTTTTCAAATACCCATCATATGATGATTCCTGTAAATATATTAAAATTAGTAAAATCAAAATGATATAAAGTTATGGAGATAGTTTACCGTATTTAGCTGTGTATAACGCACACTTTTTTCACCTAATTGTTTTTATTTTAAGTCGGGGGTGCGTGTTTTACAGAAGAACTAAAAAAAAAAGTTTTTTTCCCGGTCGATCTGACAAAAGGATGAAGGCATTATAACTGCCTACATGTGTCACATTCACTCCTTGTGAAATATTAAATCCGTTGCACGTTGCATTGTAATTAAATTGTTTACTGGTACTAGCCTTATTAATGAAATAAATAATGCTTACAAACCTTGATAGTCATGTTCTTTGATTGCTTATGTTAATAAACTCGTTTCATTTCACATCACTGTGCAACGTTTTGTTCTGTGCCTCGACCGGAAATACATGTACATTACGACTGGTAACTTGTTGTTCTAAAGCTGTGCAAGGCACCGCATTGCAGCAGAACGAATATGATTACCATACCTGTACCGTTAATGTTCAGTATTCCATAACTGTGGATCTAATACATTTTGTCTTCATTTATTCTTGGTTGAACTGAAATATAATATTTATAATTCAAGCACTGTTAATGTTCTCATCAGAGGCACCTTTAGGGGACATATTTTTTGCGACTATGGTTTGTATGTTACAGTAACACTGACATATTGTGAAATAAAATAATCAATTAATGTATGAAGTGGGAAAACATTCTTTTTTTTTTCATTTGGAAAATAAATTAGTTCTTAGTTTTATTTCTCATCTTAAATGATAGTATTTATATTTCTTTGTGACTATACAGTGACCAATGCGTCACTGACTCTGTGTGGTCTTTTCAAGGTTATCAACGGAGCTAATATATGATTACCGTACCAATAAATGTTCAATATTCGATAACTGCGGGTCGAATTATTGTTTTCATTCTTGTTTGAATTTAAAAATAATATTTAGAATTAAAGCAGTGTTAATTTTCTCATCAGAGACACATTTAGGGTACATCTTTTTCCTGACTATGGTTAGTCTGTTACAGTAACACTGACACATCGTGAAACAAAATAATCAATTAATGTATGAAGTCGGAAAACATTCTTTTTTTCCCTTTGGAAAATAAGCTTGGTTCTTAGTTTTATTTCTCATCTTAAATCAATAGTATTTGATATATTTTTGTAACTATACAGTGATCAGTGCTTCATTGACTCAGTGTGATCTTTTTGATGGTAATCAGCGCCGGCTAAGCATTGATGTGATGTGCTGAACATAGTTACAATGCTTTGTCTAGGTAAACTTCCAATTTATTTACTTTTCTTCGGAAAATAACCTTGGTTCTTTGTTTTATTTCTCATCTTAAATCATAGTATTTGATATATCTTTGCGACTATACAGTGATCAATGCTTTATTGACTCAGTGTGATATTTTCACTGTCATCAGCGCTGGCTTAGCTCTGATGTGCTGAATGTAGTTACAATGCTTTGTCTAGGTAAACTTGCAATTTATTTCCTTTACTTTGGAAGATAAGCTTTGTTCTTTTGTTTTATTTCTAATCTTAAACCACAGCATTTGATCCTTCTTTGTTACAACAGATTGAGTAATATTTAATTGACTCAGCATGGTGTTTTTAAAGGTAATCAGCGCCGGCTAAAGTTTTGATGTGCCAAACATGATTACAAGTATTGTCTTGGTAAATTCTATCTAGGGCCCTGAGATATATTTTAGAAGTGTCGTGATAGTCCAAATAAGTGTAAATACTGGACCTGAACTTTCACATATCATCTTGTATTCGATCAAACGCCAGGAATGATGACAGACAAGGATATACGGCAACTTTTCGAGAGTGATGACGACAAAAGGAATTTGAGGGATTTGATGCAATAGACAACTCCATCAACAAAGCGAACCTTAAAACAGCCCTTTTAAGGGCCAACCATAAAATCGGAAAGATATACTTTAAAGTTTGCCACTTTTTCATTCTTTCTTTTATGATATCTGTAAAAAAAAGTATTGCCACATACCGATATAAAAGAGAAAAAAAAGACCAAAGAAACAGTCAGGCGCTAGTTTATTGTAAAGAATTCAAACGTCATGTAACAAATGATGATCTGTGCACTATCCAAAATGGCTGACTGTTGTCACTACGAAACGGAGCAAAATTATTAAGATTTTGAAATGTATTATATCACATGCGTGTTATATGGCAGAACTACATTTTTCCCCCTCATTCTGGGTTGAAATTCAGGATGCGTGTTATACACCAGTGCACGTTATACACACCAAAATATGGTATATAGGTTGGGTTCTACGTAAGACTACTTAGTGAAATGGTCAACTGTTGAGTTACATGTAAGCCAGTTCAGCAATACCAGGCCCAATTTGGCCTCTTGTTTTTAATTGTTTGACACTGATAAATACATTGGTAAATTGCTATTAGAATTTTTATTGTATTATGCATGCTTTTTCCTTTGATCTTGTATTCAAATTTCTGGTATATAACAGCTGGGCAATGTTCTAAGTTTACCTGCAATGTCGTTGTTGGGTGTAAGTAAGTGCAATATTGATGAGTAACATCATAGGCTTGTCTCCTGTTTCCAGCCGAATAGATTATGGAGATAGTGAGACAGAGATTTTCGATTTTAATCATGTAAATAAAAGGAAAAGGTAGATGTGGAAAACATTTCAAATTTATGGTGACATTCTGTTTATGAAGAATGAAAAAACCCCATAACATTATGACAAAAATACAAAAAATAAATCAACATGAAGGAATAACAAACCTTGCAAAGTCTTGCTCCATGGATGTTATCCAGAAATTACTAGTATGGTTTTAGGTATTATGTTTTAAATATTTCACAGGTATGAATTCCACAAAACTAACTTAGTCTTACACAATATGAAAATGTTGCAGAAAATAAATCACTGCCACAGTGATATTTTCAGGTAAATTTAGGTTGAACTGTTAGAAAGATCTGCATTTCAAATTAGTTTTTCTCTATTAGAGGAAAGTTTATCAAGAAGTTGTTTAATTTATGTCAACTCTCCAAAATCTTCCTTAAAATACTTTGTGCATTTCAAAATCAGCATCGTCAGCAAGATCCATAACTGGATATATCATATTCAGCATAATACCCACACTGTGTGCTTAAAAAATTATTATTTACCACTGGGTAAATTTCATGAGGTAAAAGCTTATCTTAATAAGCACACACCATAAAATGTCATAAAATATGTCACAACCATGTGTATGTACATGTACGTACTGGAAAAGTTAGCTCCTTTTGTGATGAGGTTGGTTCTCCACTTTGGAGGTACAGTGTCTCTCCCAGCATGGTTGTACTGAACAAAACACATGTACAGTCAGGCATGTCATGTGGTAAGTTCGAAGAAAACCATAATGTTCTTGGCAGGTTTCAGCAGCTACTTTCCTCCCTCAAAGCATGCTGGGATTGAGATGAGACACATTTGCTTAAAAATATGCAAGTTTTGACCAGAAGAGGGGTGTGTACTTATTAAAGTATGTGAAAGCAATACCATGAATAGAGTAATATCATTTTTACTTCGTGTTTGGCCTTGAATAAGGTCCAAAACATCTGACAAAAATGATGTCATCTTCTTCAGAAAAACACCTCAGCACTGGCCCTTGTACATGTACAAATGGCAATGTTGATGAGTTTGAATGAGACCCAAGTATAATTACGTGGATAGTTGAAAATGCATTCACATTACCTTTATAGATAATGCAATTACTTGTACAAAAAGAAACATTTGATGGAAGTGTGGCACTTAAGGGAAACATTTTTGTAGCATTAAAAAAAGAGAGAGCTGATCAGTCAAAACTTTGAAAGAAAGTCATGGTTGCACATTGAGTCAGTTAGACAGAATTCTTATGTGTGATATTATGTTCATCATATGGTGGTCGACTCAAAGGGTATTGATAGAGAAATCTCTGCACTTTAGCACTCTCAGTATTTTCTACCAGTACCATCATTAATATAAATATCTGGACGAAACAAATTTTCTGGACATATTATTTTCAAAATGTGCAGTGTTCTCCCGAGGGCCTTTTACCGTAGCTTGCCCACTACGCTATCGTTTCAAACTCCGACAACCCTGACGCTTTATAACCTGCCGCTACGCTATGCTCTTGTGCCGCTACGCTTTGATGTTTCCCACTACCCTTATAAAATTAATCTGTTAAACAAACATCCTGTCACCTAATTCAAAGCCCCACTCAAATGACACCTGTTCTTACCTCTTCTGGGGTATTTTATTAAGATAATCCAGGATAATTGCTCACTCCCTTAACCATTATTATGGCTTGCATGACCGCCAGTGCGCGACCTTTGGTGAGGGTTTCGTCTACACCTAGTCACATGATTGGCCAGCAACAATGGAGTCTGATGAACTTACATTATACTCGTGTGCGACCAATCTGGTCATGTGCGAGGACAATGGAGTCTACTGGTAGTGTGTTATATATATGTCAGTCGTTTTCATTAACAGCCAAAGCAGTTACACCGATTAAATTAAAAATTATTGTGAAAAATGAACACACCACCTTCCAAGATATGAAAAATTACCCAGCGCCCGGCTAGCCCCATGTTGGCCTGGTTACGAAAATAAGAAATTGGCGTCATGAATAGTGCCAGCATGATTTCCAAAAAGAATGATATCAAGAAACGAAGGACGGGATTTAATAATGAATGGAAGACGTTATTCCCTTGTGTGGAAATTGCTGGATCGGATGGTAAGTTTTCCATATTGCTAACTTAAGTGAGTGCTGCCCTATTAATTTCTCATTTCTCTTTTCTGTCTATCCAAGTAATAAACGGAACAATTTTTACCTTCCAGTTTTACCTCTTTTGAAAAGATATAAATAAAAAGTATTCCTTTATAAATATAACTAAAATAATTTCATCCATATTCTTACTTATTATTCAGTGAAGTCATGACCTCAAAAGTTTATTCCACCCGGTCTATATCAAATTCTTGAAAATAAGACTATGTAATTACATATATATTTTGCAGGTATGCTGTGTAAATTGTACCTGAAGAATTTTTCCATGGTAATTAACTTAATTAGGATTCAGGTATATTTGTCTCTTTTTTGTACATCCATTAATAAATTTATATTCCATTTTTTTCAGATTGTGAAAGGTCATTCTCCTCAATGAATAGAATTAAGAGTGTTTTAAGGAAAAGGTTGTCACAGAGGGTACTGAACTACCTGATGACAATCAGTACTGAAGGACAACCCTTAAAAGACTTTAATTGTGATGTTGCAGTCAGTTTATATGGTGAAATGAAGAAAAGACGAATATCATTTATTTAAATTAAGAAGTAAATGAGATATGCATTGTTGTTACTGTTATAACTTAGGTAAATAAAAAATACTATGTAAATACATGCACTTCTTTTTATTTCCTTTATATTAATTTGTTTCACTTTTATGACGTTAACACGCGCTTTGTAAAACATTTTATGACCCAAACACGCGTACCCCGATGCTATCAAAAATTTCTGGGGAGATCACTGATGTGTACATACAATTTCTGGACATCAGGTATGTTTTTGAAAGCCTACGAAAAATAAAAAATTGAAGTTGAAACCTAAACTCAGGAATGTTTTACCCATACTCAAAAATGAGTGATTGAATAGATGACTATCAGACTGTGAAACTGCTTTGATTATCCTAGTTATTGCATGGATTAACTGAAGGTGTTGTCAATGGGCAGCAATAAAAAGAGCTGACACAGCTCATGATCAAGCAATTCCCTTAACAAATCAGTCAGCATTGATGATACATGAATTCTTGTCATTACCATTTTATTCACTGGCAGATGTTCCCCCTTTGTAGCCAGATTTTTGGACATATTCGGTTCAGTCTTCAGACTTAAAGTAGGATTTAAAAAAACTGTATTCCATGTTTATATTCTTGAACCAGTCTAAGTGATTTGGCTCATTTGCATATTTGACAGAATCCTTGGTATATTTGGAGTTGTAGTGCCGAAATGGTTTCAAGCATTGGTGAAAGAATATATACTTAGCTTATCTTTTAAATTTCAAAGGTGAGATAATTTGAATAGATGTATTCGATTTCAAAGGTGAGATAATTTGAATAGATGTATACGATTTCAAAGGTGAGATAATTTGAATAGATGTATATGATTTTGGTGATACATTCTTTGTCACAGACAATCTTTGCATTATGAAGCAATCTTGATATTAAACTGACTCTAATCAACAGTTGCATACATTATTATAATCTTGGTCACAGTCATGGTTATAGATCAATTTCTAGCAATGATGGAGACTTGTTGGGTCTTAATCAGTTGATTGTTGATACTTTATTCAGCAGATTAAGCAACATGATATCTGCCACAATACTTGAACTTGTCCAGAGTTTACAGAAATTTAAGTAATTAGTCAAACCTGTCAGTAGCAGCCACCCATGTGAAAAGGAACAGCTGGCCTCTGTTTGAAGGTGACCTTTGTATACAGGTTAACCTTTTAAACATGGTTTTGAACAAATACCATGTTCTGAATACCTTTATCGTTATTATTATTATTATTATTATTATTATTATTATTATTATTATAATCTTCAACAGATTCAGTTTAGTGCACTGTATCATTAATACATATACAGTCAAACCTGTAAATAGCGGCCATCCATTGGAAAAGGAAAAACTGGCCTTTGTACACAGGTGACATCTGTACATTTGAACAAATAGCATGCACCAAAAATATCATTATCATTATTATTATTATTATTATTATTATTATTATTATTACATTATCAAGATTGTTTTATGTGCACTATTCAACAAAATCATAAAATACACATATATGTTGTTTTCTCCCAAATTTATGTTCTACACAAGATTACTGTATTCTGGTCACTTTAATCCATCCTATAAATTAAATCTTCACTGACTTAAAATAATCACTGATCTTAGTTTGCTTTGTGCACCACGACAAAACAGTAATTTTACTACTGACTGACAGCTTACATATGACTGAAAAACTGAGGAATGACTTTTTCATGCGCCAACTTGTATAAGTTAGGCTTGGAAACATCTGTTCAGCTTTAAAAACAATATCTGGATTAGCCAGTTGCTCAACTCGCCCAGATCAAAAGACAATCAGCTTATGTGAGAAGCCTGTTATGAATAGGATATCAAAAGAGACTGTATATGACTATTCTTTGTGACCCATGAACCAAAAATTCGCCTGCCTTTGCAGACAAAGTTTTAAATATTGAATGATCCCTGACCCTAATGAAAAGGGATGCAACTTGTATCTCTTCTCAAAGACAAACTTTTTTCTTCAGAGATAGCTTTAATTCACAGGCAAATAGATGAAGATATCAAACTATACCTGTCACACTGATACAAAAGGTGACTTCCATTTCTGCTGTGATAACACAACTACTTTTCCCATCATCCAGCCAATGAATTGGTTTGACCCTCTACCATAATGATAAAAACTGCCTCGCTTTCAAATTTGACATATTGACACCTTTGAGTTACACTATCAACGTGACTGGAGTGTGGTGAGTACACACAGGATAAGAAATGTTTGCACATTGATTCACATGATATGCCATTATCTAAAAATTGCCTTCCTGAAGAAGCAAAAATTTTGTTTGCATAGACTGAGCGGTCACTGTAGATACAAGGCAGTGACTGCTGCTTACTGTGGAAGGCAGGTGACCATTACATACAGGACACTTATATAGGAAACTGAAACTGGGGGGGGGTTTAGAATGGCCATTGTGAACAGGTCACTGCTGAGTAAAGGTGACCATTAGGACAGGTTTGAATGTATATGTTGTTACGACTCTATGGTCTAAGAAAAATGTAACAGAAAGAAAGTGAAACCAACAAATCAAGTAAAAATCAACAAGCAATTTATTACTAGATAATTAAAATGAAAAATCAAAAAGTCACTTACAGTAATGTGTTTTGAAATCCTAATAATCCAATAAGAATGATTGTTCTAATCACAAGTCCTAAATATAGAATGTTCCGAATTCACGGCTGTGTCCTTGAATGTTATGATGTGCTAATGGTCTCCAAAGTCCTGATGTACTAGTAATCTTGATGTGCTGATGTCAAAATGAAGTATTCCAAAATATCTGAATAAGTTCACTTAAATTCCAAAATCATCAATTAAAAATCCAAAATCCAAAAGTTTATGAGCACTGTTATAATCCAATGAATATTTAAAATAATTCCTCTCTTAGAATTTGGAATGAATTTTCACAACTGTAATAGCTCTTTACAAGACTGATGGTAATGTCAAAACTGAACAAATGTCCACTAAACATGATATATATAAAGATTGGTCACATGACAGAATGTTCTAGAATGTGAGTCATCTTAATGGAATTTTACTTGTAAACAAAAATCCAACCTTGACCTTCAAATTGAGAAAACATATTGATCAAAACAACCTAATTCAAGGACACTAGTTAAACATGTTTTTCCTGATAACATTAATATTTAAGCAAATATTAAAGTGAAGAAACATTTATTATTTCCTAAAATATTTATAATATTATATAAACATCATACATAACACCTCCCTTCATAAAGAAAAAGAAAGATTTATGTAATAAAGCTTTCTTTTGAATATACATCTAATACTATAATAACCAAAATTACATAAGAACATGTTTTATGATACTGGACTTAATTACATCAAGCAATATTACATTTCTAGGCACGTGAGAGTGCATCTGCAATCACATTGTCTTTCCCCTGATGTGTTTGATGTCAATGTTATATTCCTGCAATATCAAACTCCATCTCAACAATCTCTGATTTTTATCTTTCATTTTGTTGATGAAAGTAAGGGGATTGTGATCACTGTACACGATAATTGGAGAAAGAGCTGAGGTAACATACACTTCAAAATGCTGTAAAGCCAATATCAAAGCCAAACATTCCTTCTCAATTGTGGAATAATTTTTCTGGTGATTGTTTAGTTTTTTAGAAAAATAACACACAGGGTGATCCACACCACTTTTGTCTTCCTGAATCAATACTCCACCAACCCCTACATCACTTGCATCAACAGATAATTTAAATGATTGGCTAAAATTTGGTGCAGAAAGAACTGGTGCATTCTTAAGCATGGCCTTTAACTTGTCAAAAGATTCCTGACACTTGTCAGACCAACAAAATTTGGTTTTCTTACTCAATAAACTTGTCAACGGTTCAGCAATTTTGGAAAAATTGGAACAAAATTTCCGATAATATCCAGCCATATCTAGAAATCGCATCAGTTGCTTTTTACAAATTGGAACTTGAAATTCAGAGATAGCTTTGACCTTAGCTTCTATAGGTTTAACTTGACCTTGTCCCACAATATGTCCTAAAAATGTGACACAAGCATGGCAAAACTCACTTTTGCTCAAATTAATTGTCAGATTCGCATCGCTGAGTCGATCAAAGAATTTTCGAATGGTTTCCAAATGATCTTCCCAGGCGTTGTTGTAGATAATGACGTCATCGATATAAGCGTCACAATTATCAAGACCAAATGTTACAATGTTCATCAGACGTTGAAACGTTGCAGGCGAATTTTTCATTCCAAACGGCATGACTTTATATTGATAAAGTCCATCTGGAGTTACAAATGTTGAAATTTCTTTTGCCCTTTCCGTCAGTGGAATTTGCCAGAATCCTTTTAAAAGGTCAAACTTGGTGACATATTCCGCATTTCCAATTTTATCAATGCAATCGTCCATTCTTGGGATTGGAAATGAATCAGTTTTGGTGACACTGTTGTCTTTTCTATAGTCAGTACACATACGGAATGTATTATCTGGCTTGGGAACAAGAATACATGGTGAACTCCAGTTACTTTTACTTGGTTCTATGAAATCATTCTCCAGTAAATACTGAATTTCTTTCTTCAGATAGTTCTGTTTGAGAGGATTCATCCTATAAGGATGCTGTTTCACAGGCGCAGAATCTACAATGTCAACGTCATGATAAATTTTACTTGTTCGTGTTGGAACATCAGGAAACAAGTGCTCATAGTCATGTAATAGCTGTTTTAGTTCATTTCTTTCCTGTTGTTGTAGATGTGAAAGTTTCTGGTCTAGGTTGTTCAATATTTCTGAATTCCGAAGATTGGTTATACCAGAGTCACTATAGTCTGATTGTACTCCATCGTTGATATCTTCACTGTGTGGGACAGGTACAACTAAATTAACAGAATAATTAGCTGAGCTATCTCTGTCAAAATATTCCTTTAACATATTTATATGACAAAGTTGTTTTTGTTTCCGTCTCCCAGGAGTGTTAATGATATAATTTAAGTCATTTACTTTCTTTGCAACGGTATAAGGACCATAAAATTTAGCCTGAAGAGGATTCTGAGGTATGGGAAAGAGAGCCAGAACTTTGTCACCAGGTTTAAAACTCCTTTCCTGTGAATTTCTGTCATACCTTAATTTCATTTTTGACTGAGTAGTGTGAAGATTAGTTCTTGCTACTTCACAGGCCTTTGACAACTTGTATTTGAAATCAGAAACATAATCAAGAAGATTAATCTTTGAATCTTCATTTGAAAGAAGTTTCTCTTTCAATAATTTCAATGGTCCACGGACAGTATGACCAAAAACTAGTTCAAAGGGACTAAAGCCCAACGACTCTTGAACTGATTCCCTAACAGCAAACAACAACAAATGAACACCCTCATCCCAATCCTTTTCTGTATCAAAGCAATATGATCGAATCATATTCTTCAAAGTTTGATGAAATCTTTCCAAAGCACCTTGACTTTCAGGGTGATAGGCAGAAGATTTAAACTGTTGGATGCCTAATTCATGCATAACTTGTTGGAAAATTCCAGACATAAAATTTGACCCTTGATCTGACTGGACAGATTTGGGAAGGCCAACAAGTGTAAAAAACTTCACCAAAGCTTTCACAATAGTTTTAGTTTTTATATTTCTCAGAGGAATTGCTTCTGGAAATCTTGTAGATGTACACATGATGGTCAACAAGTATTGGTTGCCTGACTTGGTTTTAGGTAAAGGACCAACACAGTCTACTATTATTCTACTAAATGGTTCATCAAATGCAGGAATAGGTTGCAGATGAGCCTTAGGTATCTTCTGATTGGGTTTTCCTACCATTTGACAAGTGTGACAAGATCTGCAGTATTTAGAAACATCACTTTTGAGTTTCGGCCAATAAAAATGATTCAAGATCTTGTGATAAGTCTTACGGACTCCTAAATGACCAGCCAAAGGAGTTTCATGGGCTAAATTAAGAATTTCCTGTCGATATGACTTAGGAACAACAATTTGATACCTCACTGACCACTCTTCACCAGCAGGTACATCAGGTGGTCTCCATTTCCTCATAAGGACCCCATTTTTCACAAAGTAACACACTGAAACTTGTGTGGCTTCAGTTTCACTAATAGCCCTCTGAAACAAACAAGATATCTCGTGATCTTGCTCCTGTTCAATGACAAGGGATTGTCGTTTGTCATCCTGATTAGAACAAAGAGAATGAGTTGCCAAAAGAGGATCACTGTGATCAATACCATTTGATTGATCAATACCTGAGGAAAAAGTGACCTCATCAAAAGACTGACCAATACATGTGTCAGCTAAAGGAATAATATCCTGATCAACATCACTCTCAAGAGCTCTTTTTGCCATAGCTCTAGTAACTGCACCAGCAGGGTACAAATCAGGGATTTCAGTTTCGACAGGATCAACTTTCTGATCCAAACAAGGCTTGTCAGTTACAAGTGGATTAACCACAACCTTATCTCCAGCTAGGTCATTGCCTAGTAATAAATGAACACCCTCTATGGGTAAAGAAGTCACTGCCCCAACAGTCACAGGTCCAGAAACTAAGTCTGATGCCAAATTTACACAATAAAGAGGAACATTTACAAAGCCGCACTCTACTCCCTGAACAAGAACACTTTCACTTGAAGAAGACTCCTCAGACAAAGGCAAAGTACCTGATAATAAAAGACTCTGAGAAGCTCCAGTGTCCCTTAATATTTTAATTGGGATAGGTTTGGCAGAATCACCAATAAGTGATATAGAACCTTCTGACATGAATGGTTCATAAGCCTCTAAAATAGAATCAGACTGGGGTTTGTTTGACCCAACAAATGTATTGCTTTCAATACAAGACCGTGACCTTGACCTAGTAGAAATAAGAGCATTTGGAAAAGCTCTGTCTTTTCTCTGTTGCTTATTTTTCAACTTGAAGCAATCAGAAATAACGTGCCCTTTCGTTTTACAATAAGTGCACGTAGGAAGAGATAAGGATTTCTGATCAGTCTTATCAGATGTTTGATTCCTAACAGTTGTGCTGTTGTGAAATTTGGAAGTACTCGAAAGAGATTGAAATGGTTTTTTACCAGAAAACTGCTGAGAGGACGACTTATTGCCAAATGAAATTTTGTGAGTCAAGGAATAATCATCAGCCATACGAGCAGCATTTTCCAAAGTTTCCACTTTCTGCTCGTCAAGATAGGTTTTAACATCACTATGGATGCACCTCTTGAACTCTTCAATTAATATGAGCTGTCTGAGGTTATCATAACCTTGATCAACTTTCTTGGCTGAGCACCACCTATCAAATTGTCGTTCTTTTTCCCATGCAAATTCAACATAAGTTTGTCCAGTTTCTTTTCTACAATTCCTAAACCTTTGTCGATATGCCTCTGGTACCAACTCATAAGCTTTCAAGATGTACTCCTTAACCACATCATAATCAGTGCTTTGTTGTACTGACAGTGAAATGTAGACTTCACGAGCTTTGCCAATTAGTACACTTTGTAATAACAAAGTCCAATGCTCTCTAGGCCATTTCAAGTTTTCAGCTATTTTCTCGAAATGAAGAAAGTATTTATCTACTTCTTTTTCCTGAAAAGGGGGTACTAACCTAATATATCTAGTAACATCAAAACCTGGACTTGCGTTTAAAGGAGTGGAGTGTGCTCTGTTTGCCAGTTCTAATTCTCTTAACTTAAATTGCATTTCCCTTTCTTCTCTTTGCATCTGCATCTGCATTTGTATTTGTCTATCTTCTTTCTCTCTCTCTCTCTCTCTCCATCTGCCTCTCTTCTTTCTCTCTCTCCATCTGCCTCTCTTCTTTTTGCATTTGTAGCTGCCTCTCTTCTTTCTCTCTCTCCATCTGTATCTGCCTCTCTTCTTTCTCTCTCTCTCTCTCTGAATCTGAAGCTTTGCCAACTCTAAATCCATCTGGTTCTTTAACTCTTAATTCCCTTAATTTCCTGTCAGAACCAGATACAGGCTTTCTCTTCAAACTTAAAGCACTATTTTCAAAAATTCCCTTTCCTACTAAATACTGAATCAAAATAATCTTTATCTCCTGTTTTGTCAATGATACTTTTGCCTCAGATAGACTGTATTTTCTGGCAAGCTCGAGCAACTCATCCTTTCTCATGCACTCTAACCCCTCCTGGGTAGGTTTTGAAATGAAATTCTGAACATTAGATGCCATAGTAAATGCTTGTTGGTTTCACACAAAAAAATTTCTCTATATAAAATCTTTGCCAAAGACAAAAAAAATTCAGAGACAAAATCAATATGAATTTCAAAGATAAATTTAATATCTCTAATATGCTTTAAAGAAATTCAGATCCCGGAACGACGAGCCCCCAATTTCTGTTACGACTCTATCGTCTAAGAAAAATGTAACAGAAAGAAAGTGAAACCAACAAATCAGGTAAAAATCAACAAGCAATTTATTACTAGATAATTAAAATGAAAAATCAAAAAGTCACTTACAGTAATTTGTTTTGAAATCCTAATAATCCAATAAGAATGATTGTTCTAATCACAAGTCCTAAATATAGAATGTTCCAAATTCACGGCTGTGTCCTTGAATGTTATGATGTGCTAATGGTCTCCAAAGTCCTGATGTACTAGTAATCTTGATGTGCTGATGTCAAAATGAAGTATTCCAAAATATCTGAATAAGTTCACTTAAATTCCAAAATCATCAATTAAAAATCCAAAATCCAAAAGTTTATGAGCACTGTTATAATCCAATGAATATTTAAAATAATTCCTCTCTTAGAATTTGGAATGAATTTTCACAACTGTAATAGCTCTTTACAAGACTGATGGTAATGTCAAAACTGAACAAATGTCCACTAAACATGATATATATAAAGATTGGTCACATGACAGAATGTTCTAGAATGTGAGTCATCTTAATGGAATTTTACTTGTAAACAAAAATCCAACCTTGACCTTCAAATTGAGAAAACATATTGATCAAAACAACCTAATTCAAGGACACTAGTTAAACATGTTTTTCCTGATAACATTAATATTTAAGCAAATATTAAAGTGAAGAAACATTTATAATTTCTTAAAATATTTATAATATTATATAAACATCATACATAACAATGTTATTCTCTTCCAAAGTTATTATCCACACAAGATTACTGTATCCTGCTCATTTTTATCCATCCTATAAATTAAATCATATTTGACTTTTAAAAATAAATCACTGATCTTAGTTTGTTTTATGCACCACGACAAAACACTAATTTCACTACTAATTGATAGCTTACATATGACTGTGCAACAGAAGACTGACTCTTTGTTTGGCCAACTTGTATAGTTAGGCTTAGAAACAGCTGTTAATACTTCACTTCAAACAATATCTGGATTAACCAGTTGCTGAACTCACCCAGAGTAAAAGACAGTCAGCTTACATAGGAGGCTTGTGATGAAACAAAGATTAATGTGGCTATTGTTAGTAACACATGAACCACAACTTTGTCTACCTTTACAGACAAGTTTTTTAAATATTGAATGACCCCCTGATCCTAATGAAATGGGCTGTAACTCATACCTCTTCTCAAAGATGAATTATTTTTTCATCAGAGCCCGGCTGAGCAAATTTTTTTTTCATCCACTAGTCCCGGACTAGCGACTTAGAAAATTGTACTTGCCCGACTTCAAAAATGAATAGTCCAGGACGTCGGGCTAAGGGATTTGCTCAGCCCTGAAGATGATTAAGAAGAACCTGCAAGTCTTCCCTCCCATATTTCAACAGAGCTGCCCTCTCATGAAGAAAGTGCCTGTAGTCAAATGCTCTAAAGCATCTCAAAGGTTCTGCTTATGTCTCTTTGGAGAAATAGCTACTGCACATTCAGTAGCAGTCTTACGTTTTATCCCTCCACTTTTAAAAAAAGTCCTTCTCCGAATCGCCCTTATTACCTTCCTTGCGAAAATAAGTTAGCAAACTCATTTTATCCACAGAGTAACTATCAGCTTGCTTGACAACTACTTCTAAAGTTATCATAACATACATTTTCTCTTTTAAATACGAACCAAGACAGCTCATTAATTAGCGTAATTGTTTAGCTTCAAATGCAATATCGCACATGGAAGTTATTCATCTGTATAATCAGTTAAAAATTAAAGAATCATTACTGTCATTTAATCAGTTCATAAAGGCAACAAACATTGATGTTGGTAAAGTACCTTTCATTAATTTAATTACATTGATTCGCTGGATTAAAATCATAGTGAGCCGCTCGTGAGAATCAGGCTTGAGTAAACACAATGCAACAAAGTCGCTTAAAACACTGCTAATTGATCATACTGGCTTTCTTTTGTTTTTTGATTTGTCGATAATTTGGTCGCTTAGCTCAATATCCAGTCAAGCGGTAACAATACGTGCGCATATGCAAAAATTATCACTGATCACATTTATGTGTTATACAGAATGTAAATGTATACATGAAGAGGGGTAGTATCAAGTATTCAGTACGCCCAGAGGGCATGATTGGCCAAATAAAGGTAGATATAGTGATTAAAGCACAAAAATAAGGACTTGCCTGACTTTTTTAGAAAGCACTTGTCCCGGACTAGCGACTTGGAAAATTTTACTTGCCCGAGTTCAAAAATGAATAGTCCGGGACATCGGGCTATGGGATTTGCTCAGCCCTGCAGAGATTGCTTTAATTCACAGGCATGTAAAATCGATGAAGTTATCGCACACTATACTTGTCACACTGGCACTGCTGCAACAACACAGCTACTTTTCCCAATATCTAGCAAACAAATTGCTTTGATCCTCTCCTCTAATGATAAATGCCACCTTGCTTTCAAATTTGACATATTGACACCTTTGAATTCGGTGAGTACAAGTGAGATGCGAAAAGTTTACACATTGATTCACATGATATTCCTTTATCTACCAATGCCTTCCTCATGAAACAAAAGTTTAATTTGCCCACATAGAGCAGTCAGTGTCGATATGTTCCAGTGACTGCTTAAAGCAGTGAAAAACTATTATTTCATTAGGAAACACCTGGCTGCTGATCACAGAAAGCAGGTGACCATTATATACATGACTTTTAAATAAGACATTTATCTAGTGGAAATTAAAATGATCATTGAGGCCAGTTGACTGCTATATAAATGTGACTGTTCAGACCGGTTTGACTGTATATCGTTTAGAGCATATCACACGGAATATTTGGGTACTGTGCACCAATGGCAAGTACATGAACAGACCAATATAATTTTACAAACAAAAAGAAAAACAAACACCAGAACTACAAAAAAAATTGTTTGTAAATGAAAACACCAAAACATTATTATGCTAGTGTTCTTTATTGGCAAGCAAGGATATAATGCAACCACTTTTGACCAGCATTGAACTTGCTGGGTCCATTAATACACATATCCTGATAATAGAGATATTAATTTTCCAGATATTTTGGAAATATGATGATTTTAATTAGCACACACAAAAAAAAGTAATTTTTTTAAATTTAATGTCCTGATGTTTATATCAATGACTGTACCCTTTTTGTCTTCCCACAGTATTATCTAATATACCATATTTACCATATATATTGGGACACCCTAAATTATTGTAAAATTTTTTTTAATGCACTGTAAGGTTTGGGACACTTCAGTTCAATCATTTATTTTTCCATGACGAAAATTTTGGGACACTTGTACTCAGTTGTAAGCTTTTTCCATGTGCATTGTTTGTTTCTTCATCTATCATGACTAGTTAAGTAACGCTTTTTTGACTCATAATCCCTAGTCAGATTGATTGAACAATGCAAGGTGTTGGCTGAACAGGTCTTCTTACCAGTTGAATAAACAGCTGGGTTTCCATTCAGCTAAACAAACATCTGATACACTGACACCAATTGCATAGCAGATAGCCATAAATATACTTCTTGAAGTACTACCTGACACCAATTGCATAGTAAATAGCCCAGAGGCAGATCCAGAAATATTATTTAAGGGGAGTGTAAACAAGTAGGCAGGTGGTCTGTGGGATGGAACCCTCTGGTAGGGACCCAGGGGGCAAAGTCCCTGGATGCTCCTGAATTTTAGCATTTCCAGGGCATAATTTTAACTATGTAACCGTAAGAAAACTTACTCTAGGAAATGTTCTAGTTGTTTTGCGCTCAGCTTTAGGGGAGATGCATGCCAGCTCTGTGCCCTCCCCCAATCTGCCCCTGTATCTGTAACCATGCTACTTTCAAATACTATATTACACCAATTGCATAGCAAATAGCTGTAAGTGTACTGCTTTAAGCACTACCCAACTGTTTTAGCCCAAATGTGATTGTATTTCATCATCTTGAGAGAGAAAATAATCAAGGAAAATTATCTGTTCATTTCTTGCACACTCTATGTTGACAAGGCTGCTTACTTCAATGAAAATGGCTATTCATCAATTGCGAAGACATCGATTAATGTGGCCAACAGAATAGTTGCAGTCATAAACATAAAAATCAAGCATGAAACAACTTTTGAATTCACAAAGTGACCTATAACTTTAAATAATCACTTTTGAGTAATCATTTTAAACTCACCTGGCCAGAGGTCAAGTGACCATATGGTATAGCCTTTTGTCCATTGCCCATCATGCATCATGCGTCATCTGTCTGTTAACACTTGCTTGTGAACACTCTGGAGGCTTAAATTTTGATCAGATTTCAGTCAGATTTGTAATGTTTTCTTATATCATCAAGATGATTTTGAGCAAAGGTATTATCCATGATATTAATGAGGTGATCTTGCATCTGATTGGCTGAGCTTGTGAACACCTAGAGGCCATATTTCTTATCAGATTTTGATCCTATCTGGTATGTAATCTTATATCATCAAGATCTCATAAACATTTGATTATGAGTGACATCCACACATATTAATGAGGTGACCTTGCATCTGTTTGGCTGAGCTTCTGTACATTCTAGGTGCCATATTTCTTATTGATTTTGATTAGATTTGATATCTGATCTTGCATCTGATTGGCTGAGCTTGTGAACACTGTAGAGGCCATATATCTTATAATATTTTGATCAGATTTGGTATGTAAGCTTATATCATAAAGATCTCTGGTGAATTTGATTCTGAGTGACATCCATGCATAAAAATGAGGAGATCTTGCATCTGATTGGCTGAGGTTGTGAACACTGTAGGGGCCATATTTCTAATCAGATTTGGTATGTAGACTTGTATCATCAAGATCTAAGATGAGTTTGACTAAGAATGAGATGCATGCATATTTTTGACGGTCCAGGCTGATCAGATGGTGGGATTGGATTTTAACCTGCAACCTTCTGATTAGGAGTTCAGTGCCTTAATAACTGAGGCACCAAAGCTCCTTTAGGTGTGGATCTTAGTGGTTTCCAATTTATGACTCCAGGGGCAGGGCCCCAAGGGATAAGGACAGACCCAGTAATCCATGCTTACTGCACAGATTAACTTCCATTATAATACCAAGTAAGAAGTTTGTGTACATTAAGGGTGGGGACATGAATAGTTTCTGAGTTATGAATCAGGGCCTGCCATGGGCAGGAAGTGATCCAGGGCAGAATGCTGGTTGTATAGATGACTTGACCTTTTTACAGCAAGAAAGTGATCATATGATCATGGAAACAAGATAAATGACACCAACATTAATAAACAATGTAGCAAATATGTCCTGCAAGCTTTTCTTCCCCATCTGCAGATTCAGAATGTGTGTTAATTTGCATTAATAAGCTGACATATGTCAGCTATCCAGATAAGTGATATCAGGCACACCTGCTTGGGCCTCTTGGTCAAGCATGATGTCAGCTTGAGTTACTGTGATGTCTGCTTAGGTGAGAGTAAGATCCACATTTCTTGCCAATCTTTTTCTTGTTTTCTTATATCTTTGGATTTATTATACAAAAGCAAAGAGGAAAAACAAGCCAAATAAAGAGGAACAAAGGTATGTGTGGCATACATTCTGTTCAAAAATGGAAAAATTATTCCCATATTAGGTGGGGGATTGGGGGTCACTAATTTCACATTTTTGAAAGTTTAGGGACAGTTTTTGAGTTCATATTTTGTAATTCATAAGTTTGGGACAAGGGGAAAAAAAGTCCTGTCCCAAGATATATTGTACTTATGATATATTTAATTCTACCACAGGATGTAGAAGCTACCAAGTGAACCAATGGTAAGATGGTTCCAGTGCAGGGTTTGATTTGTCATAGTGAGAGTGGTTTTCCTTCTCAGTAATTGTAATTTTATGTAAACATGATTTACCTGATGACATGCTGTTTGCTTTGTAGATGGATTCTTTCTCCATGTTTGATAATGTGTATCCCAGTGCTGATAATCATGTTTCTGGAATTGTGGCACTCCTGGCAGCTGCTGAAGCTCTTGGGAAGTTCAAGGACATAATCAAGGGAAAGAACTCTTCAAAAGACATCCTCTTCACATTTTTAAATGGGGTAGGTATAGAATTGGGGGGGGGGGGCTGTTTCTATAAAACATGTGGGACCTAGGGATGCCGCTCAAATTTAGTAGTCACCCATGAATGCATTTAGGATCTTGTATGATGTTCATTGTAACTCAGAGCATCAGCAAATATTGTTTTAAAACTGCCTTACCTGTTACCAGGTACCATATATACTTGCGTATAAACTAATACCAACTGCAAACTGCATAGACCCAGATCTGCCATCGCATAATGTGCCGGCAGATCTGGGCCTATGCAGTTTGTAAGGACTAATCAGTAGGACAAACAACATAGATCCTGATCTGCCGGCGCATAATGCGCTGGCAGATCAGGGTCTATGTTGTTTGCATTTGGACCCGGGTTATATGTGAGTATATATGGTATGTTTAAATGGAACAATCCTTAATACAAATTTATGTCAAAAATGTTGAAAGCTCCTTATATTAATATTTGCATCCATTCATGAAAAGAGATTTGCCATGGAAACAAATTAAGATGGAAATGCATGGGTACCCCTTCCCATTACTTAGTAATATCCAAAACAATAATGAGCAGTCTGCTTGATATGTAGTACAGATCCAGTCTATTGTTTGAATACATAGCTTCAGCTGTTGTGTAATCAAGGCAGCCATCCAGATATTATTAAACCCATTTTGTCATCAATCTTGCATTACATTTTACAGCAATTTTGACAGCATACTTTTAACTTCTCATTTGATAATGTGAGGTGTTCTTTTAGGTGGTATTTTAAGTGAACGAAAGGAAATCACTTTCCTTCAATGGATAACCATTTATTGTTGCTTGTACTCTAATGAGGGATTGAACCTAGGACCATAAAGTTGCAAAGCAAATGCATTGCTGCTGAACTACAAGCTCCCATCTCTTAGGTTAGGTTGATAACACTGTGCCAATCCACTCTCTTACTGCATTTTTCTTTTTTTCACAATACAACCATGGTGCATTGCAGGAGGCATTTGACTACATTGGCTCCAGCCGGATGGTGTATGATATGCAGAGGAAGCAGTTTCCACTGCCAATTAGTGGAGCCACATATCTCCACCCAATCACTCTGGACCACATCTCCCATTTTGTGGAGGTCAACCAGCTGGCTTACAGGGATGACAAGAAGAAACTGTGGATACATACTGATCCAATCAGCAGGAATAATATCTCTGCTGAGGTAATATTACATAATATATATTATTTTTTTTACTTCCTTGAAATATGAAAATATATTCAATTTGAGAAGAATATCATTGAGAGTAGAATTTTATTGTGAGGTAGAGAAAACGTTTAGACACTGTAAATTCATTTAATTTCATTGTTATAAATTTGTATGGTTTTGCAAACAATGACATGTTTGTCAGTACTTATATTGGTGGATTTTGGAAGAATTATTATTGTTTCAGTAGAGCACTTATTATTCATTGCGTCCTTAATTTCATGGTTTGTAGCAACCATGAAATCCCCCAAAATTGGTACCAAACAAATAATAGTGAAGTGAATACAGTAAAGATTTGACTTTTGTTTCTCTATCAAACATATATTGTAACACCATGAGGAACCATGTATTGAAAATCACAATTTAACTTTTGTAACTATTAATATGGCTTAGAGGGTCTGCACCAGTTACTGCACATAACTGACTACTCCATGATAGTTGTGTATTCTTGATTTTGTGCACAATTTTTGTAAGCAGCAGATACAAAATGTTCCTTACATGTTTGTGTAAAATTATTCTCAGCTGGTTAAAAAAAATACTGCACAGAGTGAACAATAAGTATGGTAAAACTTGTGCGGTAACTGGTTCCATGCGGAAACTGGTGTAGTCCCTCTTTAAGTGTTTTTTTGAAAATGGTAATGATTCACTTCTGATTTACTGGACTAGAATATACATTCATTCAGATAATGCTTTGTTTTATATTGAAAAATATGTTCCAAGTTTATAAAAGGCATTCTACACTGTTAATCAGATACAAAACTGATGAAATTAGGCAACTTTATTGTCATGCATGTAAATGGTGGGACATGGGTATCAACATTAATGTCATGTATATGAATAGTGGGACGTGGGTATCAACATTAATGTCATGCATGTGAATGGTGGGACATGGGTATCAATATTATTGTCATGCATGTGAATGGTGGGACATGGGTATCAACATGGGTATCAACATTATTGTCATGAATGTGAATGGTGGGGCATAGGTATGAACATTATTGTCATGCATGTGAATGATGGGACATGGGTATCAACATTATTGTCATGCATGTGAATGATTAGACATGGGTATCAACATTATTGTCAGGCATGTGAATGGTGGGACATGGGTATCAATATTATTGTCATGTATGTGAATAGTGAGATATAGGTATCAACATTATTGTCATGCATGTGAATGGTGGGACATGGGTATCAACATTATTGTCATGTATGGGAATAGTGAGATATAGGTATCAACATTATTGTCATTTATGTGAATGGTGGGACATGGGTGTCAACATTATTGTCATGTATGTGAATGCTGGGACATGGGTATCAATATTATTGTCATGTATGTGAATAGTGAGATATAGGTATCAACATTATTGTCATGTATGGGAATGATGGGACATGGGTATCAACATTATTGTCATGTATGGGAATGATGAGACATAGGTATCAACATTATTGTCATGTATGTGAATAGTGAGATATAGGTATCAACATTATTGTCATGTATGTGAATGGTGGGACATGGGTATCAATATTATTGTCATGTATGTGAATAGTGAGATATAGGTATCAACATTTTTGTCATGTATGTGAATAGTGAGATATAGGTATCAACATTATTGTCATGTATGTGAATGGTGAGATATAGGTATCAACATTATTGTCATGTATGTGAATGGTGAGATATAGGTATCAACATTATTGTCATGTATGTGAATGGTGGGACATGGGTATCAACATTATTGTCATGTATGTGAATAGTGAGATATAGGTATCAACATTATTGTCATGTATGTGAATGGTGAGATATAGGTATCAACATTATTGTCATGTATGTGAATGGTGGGACATGGGTATCAACATTATTGTCATGTATGTGAATAGTGAGATATAGGTATCAACATTATTGTCATGTATGTGAATGGTGAGATATAGGTATCAACATTATTGTCATGTATGTGAATGGTGAGATATAGGTATCAACATTATTGTCATGTATGTGAATGGTGGGACATGGGTATCAACATTATTGTCATGTATGTGAATAGTGAGATATAGGTATCAACATTTTTGTCATGTATGTGAATAGTGAGATATAGGTATCAACATTATTGTCATGTATGTGAATGGTGAGATATAGGTATCAACATTATTGTCATGTATGTGAATGGTGGGACATGGGTATCAATATTATTGTCATGTATGTGAATAGTGAGATATAGGTATCAACATTATTGTCATGTATGGGAATGATGGAACATGGGTATCAACATTATTGTCATGCATGTGAATGGTGGGACATGGGTATCAATATTATTGTCATGCATGTGAATGGTGAGATATAGGTATCAACATTATTGTCATGTATGTGAATAGTGAGATATAGGTATCAACATTATTGTCATGTATGTGAATGGTGGGACATGGGTATCAATATTATTGTCATGCATGTGAATGGTGGGACATGGGTATCAATATTATTGTCATGCATGTGAATGGTGGGACATGGGTATCAATATTATTGTCATGCATGTGAATGGTGAGATATAGGTATCAACATTATTGTCATGTATGTGAATAGTGAGATATAGGTATCAACATTATTGTCATGTATGTGAATGATGGAACATGGGTATCAACATTATTGTCATGCATGTGAATGGTGGGACATGGGTATCAATATTATTGTCATGTATGTGAATGGTGAGATATAGGTATCAACATTATTGTCATGTATGTGAATAGTGAGATATAGGTATCAACATTATTGTCATGTATGTGAATGGTGGGACATGGGTATCAATATTATTGTCATGTATGTGAATAGTGAGATATAGGTATCAACATTATTGTCATGTATGTGAATAGTGAGATATAGGTATCAACATTATTGTCATGTATGTGAATGGTGGGACATGGGTATCAATATTATTGTCATGTATGTGAATAGTGAGATATAGGTATCAACATTATTGTCATGTATGGGAATGATGGAACATGGGTATCAACATTATTGTCATGCATGTGAATGGTGGGACATGGGTATCAACATTATTGTCATGTATGTGAATAGTGAGATATAAGTATCAACATTATTGTCATGTATGTGAATAGTGAGATATAGGTATCAACATTATTGTCATGCATGTGAATAGTGAGACATGGGTATCAACATTATTGTCATGTATGTGAATGGTGGGGCATTGGTACGAACATTATTGTCATGCATGTGAATGGTGGGACATGGGTATCAACATTATTGTCATGCATGTGAATGATGGGACATGGGTATCAACATTATTGTCATGCATGTGTATCATGAGACAAAGGTATCAGCATTATTGTCATGTATGTGAATAGTGGGACATGGGTATCAACATTATTGTCATGCATGTGTATCATGAGACAAAGGTATCAGCATAATTGTAATGTATGTGAATGGTGAGACAGATGTATCAACATTATTGTCATGCATGTGAATCATGAGACATAGTTATAAACATTATTGTCATATCAGACATGGGTATTACTTTTCCAGCATAAAGAGTGTTGACATTGGTGTCTACAATTTTAAGTGGCTTTGTTAAAGTTTTTTCAAGTCACATATTGTCCCATTTTACAGATTGAATATATGATAGAGATTTTAAAGCTTTGTGGGAACAAAAGTGATGTTGGAATTGAGGAAGTTGATCAGTCCCAGTCCCTTCCACCAGCCTCAGTCCAGAGCTTCCTCAAGGAGAAGCTATCTATTCCAGCTGTAGTCATAACTGATCACCACAGAGAATTCACTAATAGGTATGTGATTTAGGATTGATTACTTCACTTTTTTTAAAAAAACAAAATTTGTTTCATAGAGATGGCTTACACTTGTAATTGTAATTTGATTAAATTATTCTATCAACTACACTAAGTTCCAGTGAATAAAATGCACCTTTATACAGCTGACTGAATACACCGTATGTACATTGTTCGGTATCCCCTATAGATACATGCATGTGGTTTATTAGGCATGGATGCTTGATGTGATGTGTCTCTCATTCATGGCTACACTTAGAGTGTCCACCACATAATAGAACAGTCATGCATACATTTTAATGAACATTACAGTCATCATTTTCATAATCAATAATTTAACAAAAAGGTTGTCTTGACTGCATCTTTATAATACTGTTCCTGGGAGACTTAAAAGTGATAAGCATTATAAGTGGGGGACCCTTATACTGAGGAATATTCCAAAGAGGATGTGCCCTGATTGTGCATTAAAACACATAGTAGAGTGTTTAATGATGTGAACTCGTGTATTATAATTGGTCATAATAACCGACCCAACCATACCAAAACTAGTTCAGTGTGACTGAATTTTCACTCATCAGCAACTTTTGTATGTTCAGCAATTCATTTTAGGCCTTATTTATATCTTGGTCCCTATTTCATCTACACTTGTGAAAACTAGTATGCGAATCAATTTCAGGGTAAGTAACCAAACCATATTAAAGCTAGGTCACTGTGACTTAATATTTTGCTCTAGTGAATATGATATTTTCAGCCATTAATTTCTTATGTCCTTAATATCTTGGACCCTATTTAACCTACACTTATGAAAATTGGTATGTAAATGCATCTAAAGGATTGTAACATAACCATACAAAGTTAGTCACTGTGACCTAAGTTTCACATTTCAGTGAACATGGTATTTTCAGCTATTTGTGTGTTACACCCTCAATATCTTGAACCACATTTCACCTACACTTATGAAAACTGATATGTGGACGCATCACAACAAGAGTAACTCAAACTTACCAAAAATTAGGTCATGCTTCAGTGTTTATGAATTTTCAGATTTTCATTGTTTACACTCTTAATATCATGGATCTTATTTCACCTGCACTCACTAAATTTAGTATATGGATGCATCTCAAGGGGACTAATTAGGCCATGCTATAAGCAAGTCACTTTGACCTAATTTGCAGGTTTGAGTAACTTCTGTATTTTAAGCTATTTGTTAGTTACACCCAAAATATCTTAGACCTTATTTCTTGTACACTCATGAAAATTGGTATGTAGATGCATCTAAAAAAGAAATAACTCAACCATGCCAAAGCTAGGTCACTGTGACTTAAATTTTCATGCTTGAGTGACTTATGTAGTTTCAACTATTCATTTGTTATATCGAAGTCTCTCTGGAGGTGGGGGTATATAGTAGTCCTCAGGTCCTTCCAACATTCTAAAATGAAAACTAAATACAATTCTTCTTGTGTACACCAGTTGCACTTATGTGAGCATCTTGCTCAACCATTGGCTTCACACTTCTTTGATGACATCACACTGTTACATATTAACCAAATGTTACCAGGAGTGACATGCACCTTCTGAAAAAGAGACATCTATTGTGCAAAATAAATACCTCTTTTTCTCAGTGTGGTGTTAAGTGAGACAAAATGGGTTCATGTTAGAATAACATGAAAAATTCATTAAATTTTATTTTATCACTATTATTAGCAGATAGTGAGACATAAACTTCGTTCTTTTTCAGTCAGTGACTTGTTTTATTGTCAATAGTGTTAAGTCAGTTTCGATTTAATTTTCTGTAAAACTTCCCTAAACTTGACACTGTTGGAACAAAAAAATATTGGCCATTTTATGGAGGTTGCCAGTTTACAGAGGTTTGATAGGTACATGTATTAGAACAGTTTTATTTGGGCTAAAATATTTGGCCAGTCTGCAGAGGAAACCAGATTACAGAGTGGTCAGTTTAGGAAAGTTTCACTGTAATTATGCATCATAGGACTGTTGACAGGCAAGGTGAAGAGTTTAGTGGAAATTATGCTTTTTCTTGTTAGAGTTGGTTTATTGTTTATAGTTTACATATTATGAACTTTCAGAGTCATTAGGATTGATATACAGATGTTTTTGTAGGTAGAAGAACTAATGTATTAAAAGAAAATCAGACAATGAATATTTTACTACTAAATGTCACAAATGGTGAAACTTTTTATTATTATATTATGTTAGGGATTCAGTACCTTTGAAATATCTAGTTCCCATAGGTCATAAAAATGCTGAGCACAAAATTTGAACTCATGCTCAAGTCATAAAAATTAGAAATGATACTTAGGGTCTTTTGACATTTTTGAAATAGTACAAATATGTAGAGAAAATACCATATTTATCCAACGATAAGCCTATATTTGATGATGAACCCATCCCCCAATTTTTTTATAAAAATGTTGGCAAATATATACTGTGCTTATCTTTGTCTGATAATAAGCCCACCCCCAAATTTTTGACAAATTTTTTAGGCTTGCACCCTGGTTTTATTATGGGACAAATACAGTAACAATGAGCAGTTAGCAATTGTGGCAATTCTATCTTTGTCATGAATAAAGTTATTGAAAATCAAAATGTTCATAGTTTGAATCCAAGTACAGCTGTGTGCTCAGACAGTTTCATGATTATGAGGCCATATCAACAAATAAAAACTACAGTCTAATCTCATTATTCTATTGAAACTAAAGCTAGACCAGAATGTCATATGATTGAGTAGCCCTGTATTCTCTAAACTATTTGAGCAAGAAACTCAAGCTCAAGTTCAGAGTTCCAAAACTTTGGCAGTCTATAACTTTAATTAAAATAACACTTGAATCATTGAACACAGGGCTGGAAAAATGTCCAAATGATCTGATTGTCAGCAGTTGAGATTTTCATGAAATTGCACTAAAATCTGAATTTTTGCTGCATAATTTATATAAAATCCTAGGCAAGTGACAGAAAACTGTACTTGCCAAGCAAAATTCATTTTATGTCCCTGGCTGCTAGACAACAGATTTTGCCACCACTGAGAACTTGAAGAATTATTTTTTATTTGGTCATTAGCCTAGACTGCTCAGTTTTGAATGATATGGATGCATTCTAAGTATCATATCTGTCTTTGGGGTTTCTAACATGAGATTGAGTTTTGTGCTCAGAAAGTTTTAAGAATATGGGGCGAGATGTTATAGTTGGAGTATTCCTTCATAATTGATATTTAGCATGCTAGTAGATGAACCAAGGAAAAGAAGATCCTGAAAATTCTTTCATTCTAACTATATTCTGATAAAATTAAAAAACATTTTTGAATTTTCAGACCATGAGCTTGAGTTTTATAGAGAATTCAGCACCTAGTTTAATTGTACATGACTTTAAGTTAACCTTTCCTATTACTGATGTCATGTTGAAGTGATACTGAGGTACAGAAAAACAAGAGTATACGGGTTTTTATGGGTTCTTTTAGACACTAAACTTTTTTTTATACTTTACATGCTTTTGTCAATTTTCAGGTATTATAATAGCAGGTTTGACCTTGTAACTCAGATAAATGCCAGTTATCCAGAGTCTATAAATCAATCAGATTGGTATGACCATGTGACAGACCAGGCTCGGGAGCTGACCAAAGTATCCACGATGTTGGCCAAGTTTTTATACAATCTCTCCATGGCTGAATCTCCACCTGATAATTTAAGTGCTAGTGAAAAAAGTGTAAGTATTACTGCAATTATTTACTATGCGTAATTATATGGTAACACTCGAGTGACTTATCAAATATATTATGAATTACTCTTGAGATCAGTTGAAAATTCAACCCTTTATTTGTAATTTTGCTTAAGATATATACATAATATTTACATTTTGACCATTCAAAAACTTCACTCATAGTTTTTTGCATATGTCACATTTAATACTTACAAAACTCTTAATTTTTAACCAATGCTGTTTTATAATTCATGTAAGATTTGCTAAACATATTTATGGTTGGTTGATTTTAATTGCACTTTTAAAATATTATTGGTTTATCATGTTGAGGAAATGGGAGTTAAGTTTCTTTCACAAGGACATGCCTTGGCAGTTGACATAGACAGGCCTGGATGGGTATTAAAACTGTGAACCTTGGATTACAAGTCTGGCACTCTACCTACTGAGTTCACCTCTGCTTCCTAAATACATTTTGCTTAGTATAGATTACAAAACATCTACAAATGTAAAGCGATTCTTAATTGGTTGAAAGTCAGAGTTGGTGATAGTAAATCCAAGGTAAAATGTGAAAAACATTCATGCCATTTTGGGCAATATCTCAGAAAATTGTCCAAAATGTATTAAAATGGGAATTAGTTAAAATGTTATTTAGTACAAAACTGAAAAATGTCATTACTAATGTTGTTGTTTTGTGACATTTCTAGGTGTTATGTCACAGTTTGACATATGATCTGTTGGACAATTATGACACTAATAAATGTTTTATGTTGTGTTATTCATGTTATTATATGTAACTCTGGTAGAGAAACATTGATTTTACAATTACTAATTCATATTATTATGCTGTAGATTGTTCTTGGTCCTTTTCTGGGTTTGTAGGGATTTCAATCCCTCCATGTCTGTGGCATAGTATACAGTCTCTTGTACCAAATATAGGTTGTATTACTAATAATAGTAACAAACTGTATGGTCTTACTAAAATTAGTAACAAAGTACAGATCCACTGGCCTTTCTGGTAACTTTTATATGTCAAGGGAGGCAACTAAAATTTAGGTAAATGATCAGACCTTATGGTAGTTATCTCTCTTGCATATTGTTCCACTGATGGGTAATACTTGAAACAATAGTTGAAAATGCTTTTAAAAGGAAATCACCACAATAGTTCCCTTAATGATGTTTCAAATTTTAATATAAATTCTCTGGTCACATATAAAGACAACAAATTTTTTCTTGTTTTTAATATTATAAAGATTATTTAGAGCAGTCTGCTTATTGTAGTAAAAAGGACCATAATTAGCAATATGTTCTTCCATCTGATTTTATATAAATTAGTATCAAAGTCATCAGTGTTTTCAATACTTGGATTATAATTTTGGCAACTCAAATTTAGGTAAATGATTAGATCTTATAGTAATCGCCTGTTGAGATTGTTCCACTGATGGTAATACTCAAAACAATAGTATAAAATGCTTTTAAAAGGAAATCACAATAATTCCCTAGATGTTTCAAATATTAATATAAATTCTGTGAAATACAAAGAAAAGAAAATTTAGAATCAAAATATTATAAAGGATATTTAGAGCAGTCTTACAGTAGTAAAACAGACTATGAATAACAATATCTTTGGAGTTATATTCTTCCACCTGATCTTGTGTAAATTAGTATCACTTCAGCCAATCAAGTCATTAGTGTTTTCAGTACTTTGATTATAATTTTGGATAGTGTAAATTCATTTATTTTTGTGGTTTCCTTTTTCTTGGTTTTGCAACAAGTCTAAAAAGACATTTTCATGGGTTTCTAAAAATTGTAGCTTGTGGAAGGGGTCCTATATTTTCATGGGTTTCTAAAAATTGTAGCTTGTGGAAGGGATCCTATGTTTTCCATAGATGGATCATTTGTTTTCTTGGATCTTTAAACTTGTGGATTTTGGCAATTATGAAAATCATGAAAATTGGTACCCTAAAAGTACTGTTACAGTAGTCCCCCTGTTATAAGGCCATTCCTTTTGCAATGAAAATGTGGCATAATAAAAGAGTTGGCTTCTCCTAAGGGGGACAAAATGGTTTAAATATACTATTTTGGTGTCCTGCTAGGCAACCTTCAAAAGAAATGGGCTGTCTTGAGAGGGTCCTCAAGAGGGTGACCACTGTATAGTGAATTCTAGTGGTGTGATGATCATTCAAAATAATTGAAGAGTGGTCAGAAAAGTAATTGATTATGATTTCTAAAATCAATTATAAATTAAGTTTTTTTCTTTGGAATATTTTGTTTTTAAATCTTTAATTTTAACATTTTCACTGCATCACAACCCAACATGATTATTAAATCAGTGATAAACCATTTCAGACATGTACTTTTATTGGTTGTTGATCATCAGTACCAAACATCTGGAGTATTTGTAAGATAATTTGGTGATAGTGATAATTCTGTGAATTCAGGGATAGAAAAATGTTTGCAAGTATGCAAAAATGACATTTTCCAGGAAAAATGTAGAAAATATGGGTAACTGATTAAAATCAATGGTTGATCAGTTCTAATGAACTGATCATTGATCTTAAAATTTAAACCAATTCCCAACACTTAAGCACAGGAGTCTGATGTTTTATCAGTATAAAACAACGAAATTTTCCCAAAACATGAAATAACCATATCTAAAATAGATATGGTTATTTCATGTTTTTGCAAATTTTTTTTGTTTTATAATTTTTGTTGTTTTAAGTATGCTCAAGAATAGATAATACCAGTTTTTTTATGTGATAATTTCATTCATATGGTAATGTTTGAGTAATAATCAAGACATCAATTAAATAGATTACCTTTTTCTATTCTTGTGGTGAAAATAGATCCTAAATTTAGTGCTACTAAAGTAGTGTTTGATAATTTTTGAAAGGTTTGACAATGGCAGTCATTCGCCATTTTTGCAGTTTCATTCTTCTTAGACAGGTATTGAGACCTACTGTTAGATTGAAGCCAAGTTTTAAATTTTATTATGAAGTGAATGATAATTAAAGAACCAGTCTGTGACACAGCAAAAATGGTGACCTATTGCCACTGTAAACCTCGTGGAGACCGTTAAATACTGTTTAGATATACTAAATCAAGCACCTAGATGTTATTACTTTTAGAATAGGATATGATAACTTATGTACTTAAGGTATGTCTTGTTTATTACTCAAATATAACAGTTCCATATAAATGAAATTATGGAAAAATGCTGGTATTGACTAAAGTATACATCAGTGTAGTCATATAGATGCCTTTACTGATCTAAAATAAAATATTAATTGTTGTTCTAAAATTTAATGCTAAAGTAGTTTTATCAAAGTCTGTTCAATCAGATTGTTGAGTTCTCAGCATCTAAGCTGTCATCACAAAACTTCCAGATGAAAATTATCAATTGCTCTGGACTTTCATAATGGCAGACTGGCACTAACTTGGGTCAAGAAAGTGGACATCAGGTCTAATCATTAACAGCACAGGTGGGTAGTTCACATTTTTTTCCGATACGTGGCACTTTCACTGTGACATCATGGCGCGTGACATTCAATCCAGTTTTCAATGGATCACACCTCTTGGTTGGTCTCACCTAAAAATGTTCATGTGCCTTAACATTGAGTTTGTCATATGTATTTCTTTGGTCATTTTTATATAATGACTTCCAAGGAATACTGATCAACGAAGAGTGAAATAAAGCGAATAATCACCATTTAAAGGTAATGTGTCATCAAATTCTCAAAAATTACACCTATTGCTGAAATAGTCAGTACCAAACGCCTACACGACTTGTTCTTTAATCTTGACCATACTATAGTGACTTAACATTATTGCTTACTAAAGAAAACAACAAGGTTTATTTTATTTCAGGTGACACATATGCTGTACTGCTTCCTGATTTCTCCCCAGTGTGAATTGTTCAAAGAAATCCTCACAGCAGATTTCTCAAAGGACTTAAGTAAGAACTTTTCTTTTTCAGGCAAAAGATTGACACGTGTCAGGCAAAGGATTGACATATGTCAGGCAGATCTTAGTATCTTCATAATAGGCTGCAGAAATTCCTCTTTTAACTATAAGCATTTTACTGGTATTTCAGTTATGTGCATCATCCTCAACATCAGCATCAAAGTTTTTACTTAAGCTTTTTACAAGTCAGACATGGTTGGTCTGTACATCATTGCACAGATGCAGGTATGACATATAGTTCCATAGAACACTATTTTTATTCCAACAAAAGCTATGTTATAGCCACAATGTCATTCTCATCTTTTGTAATGGTCTGTCATTGTTATCAATAAATGTACATTTTTAGGTATGATTTGATTACATTACTGTCTCCACAGACATGAAACTCAATACTGGGCTCTTTTGCTGATAGGTGTAACACACCTCAATGAAATAAAAGAAACACTTTATTTATATATATATATACACACACACACACAGACACACATAGCACTCCCTCAAAATGTAACTCCCATCATTATAACATGTTTCTTGTTATTTGATGAGTATATCCATATATCCATGGATCCCATTTCACTGGGTGGTAGTCAAATTAAATGTATAATGTGTTTCATGATAAGGCAGAAAGGTTGATATACTAGAGTTAGATGACATTTGCCTAAAATGGATTCAGGTGACGAAAGACAGTTGAGGGAAAAGGGAGTTTTAGTATGGATAGTGCATCTGGATTGAGCAAAGCAATATTTTTTCTATAATGGAAAAGTGTTTGGATTTATGGGGTACCTGGGACACTGGCTGTAAAGCAGAACAATTTGAACCAGGTAGTGACTATAAAAATGGTTTGTGATCTGTGAAATTTATTCTGCATGTGTGAAAAAAAATCCCAGGATGGGCTTAAGAGCAGAAGAATTTACATTGAACCCATTATTCATTACATACAGTCGGACAAAAGTATTTGTGTTGTTGATTTGTACGAAAAATATTTTGCTCTCATTCACTGCATAGGAAAGCCCTAAAATGATATGAACAAAATGGAATTCCTAATCTTAGTTGTGGAACTATGCCACAAGGATTAATTCAATGAAATATTTCACTTGATTTAAAGGTTTGTTATTGTTTTGAACACAACCATCAGATAGACGGGCACACTCTTCTTCCCCACCTCTCTCTCTCTCTCTCTCTCTAGTATATTTGAAAATTGTTTTTAAGATTTTAATTTTCCTATTACATTTTAAGACATTGATCTTGTTGCTAGAACTTCATTTATTTGTGTAGAATCTGTAAATACTAAAGACATTATTGTATGATGCTGTGTGCTTGTTCTAATTTTGGAACTGCGTGGCTCCCAAATTACTCAATGGAAATTGTCGAGCTCTGCTGAGTGCTTATAATGGTTAAGATCTGTCTTAATGATTAGGGGACCAACCATTTAATTTTCAAGTTGGGTTGGGGGGTTGAGGACCTGTGACGTTCTTTCAAGCTGGGATATTTTGTTTTCTTCGACCTCAAGATAATTTTATTTTTTCAACTAATGGATATAATAGGTTCTTTTTTTTCTATAAATCGGAGGAAGAATATTTTTTTAAAAAATGCTATCCCATCCCCCCTCCCTCCGAAAATTATAAGTCGGTCCATAAATCCCTAAGAGTTTAGCGGGCGCTCTACAGATAATACGTGCTTCTGAGAGAGTGACAGGTGTAAGATGAAGTTGTTTGCATTTGCAACATGCACAATAGAGAGAATGTTGGCATACCTCTATGCTACTTTCATGTACTGTGGCTGAAATTTCTTTACATATTGTACTTGTGGAAATTGGACATGATCTAAGCACACAGCAGACAGAAATGGCTGCTCCAAAGTACTCGAAAAATCAGCCTGAATTAGTCAGAAGTACACTATTTTCAGGAGTTGTTAAAATAGGGAAACAAATTTTGCCAGAGTAGGCAATACCAGCCTCTGAAAGTACAATGAATGAATTACAAAATATCTAAAAAGTAAAAAAAGTTATCAGCTCTTTTTTTTTAAATTTACCTTTTAAGTCCAGGAAGTGAAAATGACCAAGCAGAGCTAGCAGTTTTTTGAGAGGTGCACATCTTAAGTAAGACCAAGCTGTATACTCTATAACCCAAATTGCACCCATCAATCATAAACCAAAATAAAGGGAATTCAAAGTTCTTTTAACAATACCTAAAATATACAAGGTCTTTTTTAAATAGCCAGGACAGCCAGTGAGGAAAACCTGGGTAATTCTTTTTCTTTAAAAATCTAACCCTATGCAAAGTACGAAACTGGAGAGTGCCATCTTACAGTATACACTTCAGAATTAAATTAAGCTTTAGCTTCCAAAACCCAGGTAGCTGATTAGTTGAAAAAACAGTTTAAACTCTAATTTTTTGTTTGATAGTTGCATATATCAGTTGACAAGAAGATAAAATGTCACAGGAAGAAGACGGAGCTTAAGCTGTGCAAAAATCTGCATGATTCTGTTGGTTATTCTATGTACAAAACCCTCCTTCTAGCCATTGGTTGAATTTGCTAACTGTGCAATATCATTACCATCTTAAAAGCTATATCACAGTTAACTCTAACTCAACAGTTTTCAGTATATTGTTTTTGTCAAGGAAAAATTAAACAGGAAACAAATATGGCAAATGGTGCTTTAAGTTGGAGAATCTGGCCAAGTGCTTTCGAGATCTGCAGATCCATTTTTCAAAGTAGATGACACAAACAAAGAACAATTACAAACACAAAAATGAAAACTAGATATGTATCTTCATATTGTTTTGTTATGGTGAAACCAAAATCACAGAATCTAATACTAGTATATCCAAACACAAGGGGCAGAAAACTGTATACTTCAAACTATTACATTGTGGCAAGTCAGATATTCCAGTATTGAAGAGGACTATTCATATTGTCTGCTAGGGTTGGCTGCCTCTGTGTGTCACTGGGAAAGGCACTTAGCTTCTGATTCCTCAGCATGATACAGCCAGTAATGTATTGAAAGTCCCATTAAAAACCAACCAACCAACTGTCCAGTCCTGTTATGTCATGCCTGTCGTGAATTGTGTTTGTGCTGAATAACTTTTGAAGGACTTCATGGATTGAAATCAAATTTCAGTTGGTATTAGGCTTTACATTAAGAAGGGCTATGTCAGGTTTGATTTTCACAGTTTTCTGAGAAAATGTTACAGAGTTATGGCCCTCTGTTTGACTTAGAACTTTGTCCCTTAGTTACATTATATTGGTGGGGGTATCATGTCATATGGACACATTTCTAATAATTTAATCATTTTCCCACAGGTGCTGCTCCATACCCATTTTATGTTGGGGTAACAATCCTTAATAATCACATCACAGCACTGATAGAGAAGTTACTAGGTCTATACGTGGGAGACAGAATGGACAACTATACCAGTGACAGCTGCACCCAACCTAGTTCAGACAAGGTAGATAAAATTGTAGCTTTTTTATTTATTAACAGTTTCTAACAGTTTAAAGAGTGTACTCACCTGATTGCATAGATGCCAGCAGTATGTGTGGTTTTTGAATTGGCAGAATGCTGAGAACCTGGAGGGAATCACTGACCTTTAGTATGCTTGAGATTAGCTAATACCGGCATTTTTCAATCATAATGTTTGAGTAATAAACAAGACATACATCTATCAAATAGGTTACCATTTTCAATTAGCGAAGTAAAAACGTTTAGATGCTAAGTTTAGTGCAACTGAAATAGCTTTTGATAGTCTCTGTGAGGTTTTATAATCACAGTTGGCTGCCATTTATGCAGTGTCATTCTTCTTATACATATTGTTGGACTCCAACTGAGTTTTGAATTTTATTATGACGTTAATGAAAATGAAAGAACAAAAATGGTGGCCAATTATCAGTGTGAACCTCATAGAGACTGTTAAATGCTGTATTAGTCGCAGTAAACTTAATATTGACACATTTTTACTTTGCAAATTGAAAATGGTAACTTTATGATTTATAAATGTCTTGTTTATTACTCAAACATTACCCTATGAATGAAACTATTGCTAGGTATTAGCTAATCTCGAGCATAATATAGGATTAATTGTTAGATGACCTAGAAATATTTCACAATGAAGAATATTTATCAATTATTCATAACAAGGAAAAAGCGAAGCCTCAAAGTTTACAGTATCATGTTAAAAATACTGTCTCCGGGATACTAAATTTAAGCTGGGCTACCATGTTCTTTTCCTGAAGGTACTACAGTAAAACTTGTCTTGAAAGAACACTGCCATCAGAAACCACCTGTATTTAGAGACTAGATTTTAAATGCATGCATTTATTATTATTATTTAGTGTTATGATCTGTCTGGAAAGACCACTTGTCTTGAGAGACCATGATTGTTTGGCAGAAGAGGTGGTCTTTCAAGACAGGTTCTACTGTGTTTGAATTTGAAAATTGTTGGGCCCTGGTGTTATTTAGAACAAAAATCAGAGGGTACAATATATAGATATAACACAGTTGGCATAAGTCATAAGTCACTTTGTGTTTATATTCTAAATAATATTTATAGTATAAATTATTATTTTTTGTCATTGAACTATTCTTGTTAGATTTGGAAAACAAACTATATTCTGCCTATTATAGGTGTACCAATATATGTGGATGCAAGGCTCTCTGTTAGAAAACTCCACAAGTAGAGATGGTCAGTGTATTAGGACTACATCTAATACATCATTAGCAGTATCACCAGCATTTACAGCAGATGGTGACATAGATGGTGAGTATTTATACCACATATGTGTCATGATTAGCATTTGATTTTGTTATATCTAATGATCTTGATAGTATTGTCTTGTTTCAATATACAAGGAACAGTATACTCAATATATATTTATGCCCTTTTGAGGTTGACATGTGGAATAAATAGAATCCATCACCAATGTTAGGTTGAGACAGAAAAAGTCAGACCCGAGGAGTAAACTGTTTTGTTGGGTCCGAGGTTTACTGAAGTTATGACATAAACAGTTGAGTCAAGGGTTTAAATTTACCTGCCTCCATCAACCATTGGTAATTTTGTTTTTTCTTGTCTTCTTCTCTTTTGTTTGGACTATTTCTAAAAAAATTTCCGCAGTCTAAACTTGTAAGGACACTTAAACTATTATGTAACAAATCCATACCAAAAAGTAGTTACCCATTATGTATGTGTGCTTATCAGTCGTGTGAGTAAAATTAGATTTTCTAGTGCTGCTGAAATGTTGGATATTTCTCTCTGGTAGGTAAGACATGACTCTTGTCCTGAATGCACATGATGACACTGCATTGAATCAAAATTTTTATGATATCATTAAATTCCACTGTTCTCACAGTTTAGGATAAAATAATAGATTTTATTAGCATGTAAACAACCATGCAAATTTACATGGTGTTCAGAAATTTCATTGCTCTTTTCATATGTATAAAGTCTTTTGGAGGAATACTGTTGTCATTAGACTACATATATCCTGATAATCCACCATTTTGTTTTTTGACCACTATTTTATATATAGACATGAAAGAAAAAATAGCTGATCATATGTTTAAGTGTAAAATCCAAAATCCCAACTTTGACATCAGGATTTATACCATGAAAACTGACTGAAAATCCTCATTCCTGCCTTTAAAAATCATACCCACAACTGTTTTTTTTTACCCAAACCAATGCATTATTTTTTGTTCCTACCATAAAGGTTCATATCATTCCATTGATGTTTTAGTCAATTTTAATTGCTCACTTTTTAAAGAAGAATGCTTTTTAATGATAAAAGATAGTCATGGACATTCATCTGGATGGATACTTAGTTTTGCTTAATTACATGTGTATTATTTGTCATTTTTTATGTTTCATTCATGCATTGTATCTTTTTACACTCAGAGATACTAATTACTGCCCCTGCATCAAGATGAGGAAGCCCTATAATACTCTCTTTTTCCATCCATCCATATGTCTATCTATTCACACTTCTTGTAAATACCAAAGCTCTACAACCCTTACACATAGTTGGATGCCATTTGGTAGGTGAATTCATACATGCCAACCATTACGCTTTTGGCATAATCATTATGCTTTTTTTCACTTAGTTATGTCTTATGCTTGCCTGTATATGGATTACGCTTTTTTGGTACATTAAAAAAAAATAAATAAAGCAATAAAAAGTTGCGTTTGTCATTTTTATTATCATCTGATTAATCCCACAGATCATATAAATTTGAGAAAATTCTACTAAAGACTGTTGCATAAGAATAGCGTAAGAGTACATTTGTTCCACATAGACCTACATGTACTTTCCTTATTTTCTATTTATAGCAGCTGTATATAACACATATCCAAGAAAACAGATGGGTTTCTTCATTTTTAAAACATATCTCACAGGTTCATTCTATTTTGATAATATAATTAGGTAGCAGACCAGTCTATTCTTTAAAAAAATGGCACCAGATGTTAAGCAAAACAGGCTTTATTGATGTGACCCATGATGTTATATGACTGAAAAATGTTAGAGGAGAGGGATTTTTTTAAACTTCGAAAAATGTTGGATCATAAAAAGGACAAATCAATAGTGCTTTACAAATATAAAGAGAAGAATATGAGAGCAATGTAATACAGCACTCAGGTTCAGCACATTGTCATGCTCATTGCAGAATTTGTGGATTTGACTCTATGATCATTCAGTAAAAGTTCAACATGCAGACAAGTTAAAGTGAATGTTGTATATATATAATTTGTCAGTATGTTTTGTGTTTGTATTCTGGTACTAATCCACATGGATTTTGCCCATTTGTGATAAGAATTTTAACTAGCCACAGATCCAGGTTAGTAGAAACATTTAATGTACATAATTCATACAGTTTATTGTAATTATGGCATTTAATATATAAATTACACTTTTTATGCTCAGATTACGCTTTTTTGCCATGTAGGTTACGCTTATGCTGCTCCAGGGGTTGGCATGTATGCGAACTGCCTAAGCCACACAATTGTGGCTTTTAAAGGTTTCTTCTTTTCAGGTCTGATTTTGATAGAGCTATTGCCCTTTTTCAACCAATTTTAAATCTCCACTACAGCAGATCCTTGTGACCAGCATAATTTGGGAACCATTCAGTATGTTTTTATGCTATTTGGTGTGTACATTGTCTCGCAGACCTAGAAGTGCCTGTTATCAATTTTGTCTTGTCAACTCCAATGTGGATAGAGTTCAGGCTCTTGACAAATAATTTCATATCTTCTGATGGGATGTTGTTGTAGCTGGTACAGCTCAAGAACCATTTAGCATATTCTAATGCATTTTGGTATAAATATTGTCTTATAGACCTAGATGTCTCATTTACGGATTTTGTCCTGCCAGCTCCAGTTTGAATGAGTTTTGGCCCATAATAATTAAATTCATATATTCACATGGGATATTCTTTGTAGCTGGCACAGCTCAGGGAACCAGTAAGCATATTCTAATGCAGTTTGGTATAAATACTGTCTTATAGACCTAGATGTCCCATTTATGGATTTTGTCCTCCCAGCTCCAATTTGAACAGAGTTATGGCCCATAACAAGTAACTACATATCTTCAAATGGGATGTTGCTTGTAACCACCATACTTAAAGAACCATTCAACATATTCTAATTCAATTTGGTATGAATATTCTCATAAACATTCTTGTGCTTTTTATGGATTTAGTCTCATCATCTCCAATCTGGACAGAGTTATGCCCCTTGCCATGCAATTTTTTTTATTCATATCGAAACTTGGAATGTTGCTTTCAGTCAGCATAGCTCAAGAATCATTCAACATATTCTGATAGAATTCTAAAATTCAGTTGGAACATTGTCTCTCAGACATAGATGTACCCTTTGTGGGTTTTGTCTCTTCTGCATAATTTTGGACAGAGCTATGGCCCATGTTAATTAATTTTGTATCTTTACTAGGGATGGTTCTTGTAATCAACATTGCTCAAGAACCATTCCACATATTTTGATGTGAGAATTGTTTCCTAGACTTAGATATGTCTTTTATGGGTTTTGCGTTGTCTGTTTTAGACAGAGTTATGGCCCTTGTCAATCAATTTCATATCTTTACATGGGCTATTACTTGTATTGAGTCACTGAAGGAGTTGGATTTCAAGCAATCCACATTATCATGTAGAGGAGTAATGGCCCCTGATTGCCTATTTTCTCCTAACTTTGGTTTCCCAACGCAATTTTTTCTGTTTAAGGTCTTATGGAGCAAATTGTAGTGAATATAACCCTTAGTAATTCATCACTAGTAGCTCACTTGAATTACAGGATCTGCTAAGGATATGTATTTAGTTAGGTATAAGATCACAGAATTCTGCAGATTTATATTGAAAGTAAGGATATGTATTTAGTTAGGTACAAGATCACAGAATTCTGCAGATTTATATTGAAAGTAATGCATCAGTTACACAATCTGATTCAAATGAAAATCAAATGAAAATCCTTATGCTATTTCAGTGTTTACTGGAAAGATATGAAATGGTGGCATTGGTCATATCCTAATGACCACAGTATTAATTAGTATTCAGTAAGTTTCCAATCAATCAAAATTCTTACTTCGTATACTGTTTTGTCTTTTTTCATTTTGGAATTCATGAGATAAAGTTAAATTATTTTACTCTTATAAGTTGAACAATGTTATTTTAATTTGCTTATTAAAAGGTCATTTAATATCCATAAAGCATAGATTACAATACATGTATTGGTATGATCTGATTTTTCTCAGATTGTAAATTACATGGCCAGTTTCAGATTAAGGTTACAAAAGAAAAAAAAAAATACAGCAGGTGTTTTACATGCTTTCGTATCTGTTCACATATCTTTGAGTGTGTTTCATATCGCATGCAAAGTATATTTGAGTTGCCTATGTACTATTTCTTACAAACTTGTTTCAGAAAACAATTGGAGGTCAGGGCGATATTCTGCATGGACAGAAAGTTCCTGGGCAGCTGATGCTATCAGTATACGACTGTTTCTGATTCCTAATCCACAATTAGAGGTCAGTTTACATAGCATGTGTAAATTTTCCATAACAATATAGAATTATCTACAGATGGAGATATTTTTAGCTCATCTATAAACATGTAGAACTCCCAAGCTTACTACATTATTTTTGCCCAGTATTCAAAGACGATGTGTGATTTGCTACGTTTAAAGGATATAATTGTGCATCCGCTAAGCCTGCTGACTGCACAACTTTTTTGTATGCCCTGCCACAAATTTGGAAGTAGCTTATAGTGTTACCCTTGACTGTCTGTCTGTCCTTCTGTTTGTCACACCTGGGTAAGTTTTGAGTTTATGGACGGGGAATTCATATATTGAGTAAAAGAGGGAATGGTGGGATATTCGTGTTCTATAAAAACATTTCACATTGAAAGCAAAGTATCTTACAACCATCTTTGAGCCATATTTAATAGAGAATCAAAGGAAGTTTTTGACGATGGCATACCTGCGATACTTTCATAGTATCAGACTGTGAGATGAGAAATTCTCTGAGATTTTTTTTTTATCAAGGTATTCCATGTGCATTGATTCGAAATGCAAACAAATTGTCCTTCAGTTTACTATATTAATAAGTTTCAGGTTACATGGAATATGTACAGTCATGACTTAATTGATCCCTTTTAGTTCATTCAAGTCATTTACTGAAACTTCATTTTATTATGAAAACACTTGCAAGGTATTGTCTTTTGGTTCTACATTTGATTTTTGCATCACAAGTCAATTGATTTAAAAGAAATATAAAAAATATCTCCTGGAAAAATCTTTGCATAAGATTGTATAATTCTGGGAAGAAATGAAGTCAAGGAGAGAGACTGTGAGATCATCCAAAATTCTGTGAGATTTATTTTTCTCATGATTTGAGATGTCATAGTAATGCCATGGGCACCTGCTGGAAAGGAACAAAAACTTCACTTTTTAACCTTGATTTCAGCATCTAATCAACAAGTTTGAATGCTATCAGCATCTTGTAAATAAACAACACAGAGTGTTTAAATATTTATTGGAGCATAATTGCATCCTTGCTCTGCAGTTATCATCATATATTAACCTAAAAAATACTTTTTCAGAGTCAATCCATCGGCTGCACATGAGCTATTTAGCTGCCATCTCTGTGCCTTCTTCAGATATTAATCATTTCATACTTATTTTATGGAGGTTTCTTGTAACCTGTCACAAGAGTGAAGATGGCCCCATTTACTCATTAACACAAAATTTTACTTAAATTATTTTTTTTCTGACCATAACTGTTTATTAATTAACATAATTGCTAAGCATTAGCCAAATATTTTGTTAAAATTGGTTTGTAAATGTTGAAGTTATGACTTTTCATTTGTGTTTGGTATAGATTGACAATCAGCTAGGTGTCAGAGCTGTTTGGTATATAGTGACAATCAACTACCATATATACTCACGTATAAGCCAGGTCCAAATGCAAACAACATAGACCCTGATCTGCCATCGTATAATGTGCCAGCAGATAAGGGTCTGTGTTGTTTGTTGTACTGATTAGTCTTATTAGGATTATACGTGACTATAGACAGTAGGTGTCAGAGCATTAGACCTGAATCCTCTGACAGGTCATCACTGTAGCCACATTGACATAGTTACTTGTACCTAGCTAGAAAAACCATTGGATCGGCAAATCATTGCAATTTGTGTTTGAGTGACAGTTGGATAGAGCCAGAAATCCATCTATTGCCATTTTGCAAATCATGGATACCTCCTATCCAGCCTCTGTTCAGTGGCAAGAGGTGTGGTTACAAGCCTGGAGCTAGGAATTTTCCTTTGCTATGGCTTCTGCTGCCAGCTGTTTTCATAGGAGCTGTTGGTTGTGATACTGCTTTGATCCACCCTCCCAAATCTCCAATCTGCTCTCTTCAAATCTGCTCTTCTAAAACTTAAGATAACCCTGCAGACGGATACCAGTTATCAAGATTTCACAGAATTTTTCTCTTAAAAGTGTTGTTCTTTCTTCCTTTGATTTTATTTTGTGATAGTCTCCTGTAATTCTGCAAGCTTCTACTTCTGACACCTTTGTTCTTTTGGTGCTAAGATATTCCTTCACTCTATAGTTGGTGGTAAATAGTCTGATACGAGAATTTTTTCCACAATAAATCTGTTTATGAGCTATTTGTTTTAGTAATAAATACAACATACCATATATACTCGCGTATAAGTCAGTACTAACTGCAAACTGTATAGACCAAGATCTGCTGTCGCATAATGCGTAAGCAGATCTGGGTCTATGCAGTTTGTAAGGACTAATCAAACTGTATAGACCAAGATCTGCCGTCGCATTATGCGACGGCAGATCAGGGTCTTTGTTGTTTGCATTTGGACCCAGTTTATATGCGAGTACCAGAATAACATTGGCTATATGATCTATTTGCATATTTATGACTTGGAAAAGCTAGGCTTGGAGGGTAGGACTACACCACATTTCTTACAGACTTCAAGAAAAACAATGATGACAGGTCACATCCTTGTTTGAACAGCAAGGGGTTTTCTGTTTGCACCACATACATTATGACATATTCTTGTTCTTTCCACCTACAGGGACAACACCTGCAATCAGGAATTACTCTCTGAACTGGATGACACTTTTGTGCCAGAATTCATGGAAAATCTTTGTAGATGCTAATGATTTCACTGAATGGACTTACGCTAATTATGGATACAATCTCTTATAGCAGGCATTATATTGGAAAAATATCAGATTTAGGGTTTATACAATTTGTTTCCAAACTAAAATTATGTTTTTCGAGAAAAATAGATAGTATGCCAGTATTAGCTCATTTTGTACACTCTATAATGGTTAGTGCTCTTCTCACGTCCCCTAGACAGTTTTCCTCTCTGAAGAGACTTGTAGATATCAATTATCTTAGATTTACAAGGGATCACTGCCCATAGCAGGATCATGTGACTATTTCCTTCTGAAGAAGTGCAGAGATGGCTGCCAAACTCTGGAAAGGTACCTTTTTAACACAAAAGCAGCATTCCTGTACATTTACAGATATAATACAGACAAAATGAATTAAAAATTAACAAACTATTTCTACCATTTCTTGTGGGAACACTGTATTGTCTGCAATGTTTAGCTCCCCTAAGGCCTTGTGAGCTTATGGCATGGCCATGTGTTTGTCATCCATCCATCAATGTTTGCTTGCTTCCACTCTGGAGGCCATATTTTTGATCTGATTTTGATCAAACTTGGAATTTAGGTTTTATGTCATGAACATCTTGGACTAGTTCAAATACGAGTGAGAGCTTTGCATATTTATGAGGTGTCCTTGCATCTGATTGGCTGAGTTTGTTACAAACTCTGGAGTTTGTATTTCAGATCAGATTGTTTGCAAGTAATTGTGTTTTTCTCTAATATTGATTTTGCTTGTAAACTAAGTTTAAAAATTTATTTGCAAAGAATTATTTCTAAAATTTTGCCACATTTGAAATTCTTAAATATTTGGAAACATGTTTGATATGTTTGGTGAAATGGAGTTTGCCAGTTGCTAGTATTGCCACGTTACAATGCCAGAAATTGTTTTCATTTATATGTTATGACACGAATATTGCATTATTTACAGCATTTCATATATTCAGTGCCATTACATGTACTAATATTTGGAATCCTTTGTCTACAAAAAAAATTAAGTGAATTATATTTTCAGTTGGTGTGAAAGTCATGTGACTGTGTAGACAACAAATTAAAGCGGCATCTGTAAACTTAACATATTAGATCAAATATGGTCACTATGGCTAAAAATAGACAACCTTTAAACACCTTTTAAAAAACTGAAAACAGAATTTGACCAAATTTGAGAAAATATCCTGGTATAAAGGCCTTTCAGATTTGTACAAATGATGCTGATTGGCTGTCAAATATGACCACCATTACTAAAAATAGAAAAACCTTTTATTCTCAAAAAACACATGTCAAAATTTGACCAAATTTGCCAGAAAGCGTCCTAATTTCAAGCTCTCAAATATGGCCACCATTACTAAAAAATAGAAAACCTTTAAACACCTTTGTAAAAACTGCTGAAGAGAATTGACCAAATTTGACAGTGAGCATTCTGGCATTAATGCCTTACAAATTTATACAAATGATAATGATCCTCCTTGAAATATAGCCATTATTACTCAAAATAGAACAACCTTTAAATGACATCTCAGATTTCACAATTTGACTAGATTTGACAGAAAGCATTGTGGCATAAGGTTTTTCAAGGGTGCTCATACAATGATGATCTGCTATTTCCATTACTAGAAAAATATTTAAAAATCCTTGTTCGTGTCAAAATGCAGCATAATTACCCAGATATCTTGGCCATCTGTCCAGGTATTTTTCTTTGAGGTAGATATCAGCCAGGTAAGTGATTTGTTTTAATGCTGGTTTATCAAAACTAGCAGATCATCATGAATATTTGCTCAAATATATGGTCTCAGTAATGGTCATTTTTTGCAACTTACACTGTGTCAGTATTTTTCAGTACTAAATAATATATATTTCACCCTGACAGAATTGTTCTATTTACTAATGACACACAATTATAAGCACAACTTCAGCTCTCTGGCATTCTCTCTCATTTTTGCTTGAATACATTTTGCAAATAATATCTTGTTTTTATACAGCTAATCCTTCAATCTACCATGGTGTTTCCTTGAGCAAGACACTTTACTCCAGTTGTCTTGGCACTAAATAACCTATTTTGTGTAACCTGTGCCATAAAACACTAAACCAAACCAATCATTTGAACAACATTTATAAATAACACTATAACAATATTTATAAATAACACTATACCTTACCTGTGATCTCATTTTAAACAGTCACATACATTATTCACCTGTTATTACAGTCAAACTTGTCCCAATAGATACATGATTTTGATTGACTAAAGTCCATAACAGACAGAATTTAACAGTTAAGATTTTTCTCATCTATAGTCCCATACCTTTAAATCAGAGAACACCTGTGTATAATGAACGCAGTGTCTTGACTGTATGTTGTATAAAGGTTTTACTGTAGTTTCATTGTGTCACTCAACTGTACTTAACCTATGAGAAAATAGGAGAACAATCAGCTGCTTCCTGGTGAGTTCTTACATATTGTTAACTTACAGGATGTAGGTCACAGCTTATGGAAATTTGTCCCATATACTTGAAACTTGTCCAAATTCAAGCTCAAGCTTATTGTCTGCAAATAGTATGTAACTTTAGTTATAATACTGTTAGAATCATTAAACTTTGTGGATTATGTTAACTGGTTCCTCTACTGGCATGCTAAATTTTGATGACATAGGTAACAAAGTTAAAATCATTAAACTTTATGGATTATGTTAACTGGTTCCTCTACTGGCATGCTAAATTTTGATGACATAGATAATGAAGTTAAAATCATTAAACTTTATGGATTATGTTAACTGGTTCCTCTACTGGCATGCTAAATTTTGATCACATAGATAATGAAGTTAAAATCATTAAACTTTATGGATTATGTTAACTGGTTCCTCTACTGGCATGCTAAATTTTGATGACATAGATAACAAAGTTAAAATCATTAAACTTTATGGATTATGTTAACTGGTTCCTCTACTGGCATGCTAAATTTTGATGGCATTGATATCACAGTTAGAATCATTAAACATAAGGATTATCTTAACTGTGGCTTTTTTTACTGGCATTCTGAATTTTAATGACATTGATGTACTCTAAGTATCATGTCTGATTTAAAGGTTTTGAGCTCTAGTTTGAGATTTGTGCTCCAACAAGTTTTGAGAATATGGGGCCTGATCCCACAAGTTGGAGTAAAATATTGGAGTTATAAAAAAGTAACACCAAGTTAAAATGCAGATAGGCCATATATCCATTCAATTTTCAAAGCTGAGAACATTTTGTCAAGCCAACATTAGTGGGAAGCGAGACATGGCAGTCACTTTTCCATTGTCATTGTCATGGTTGTCACCAGTTTTTTGTTAAAGATTTTTTCTTAAGGTTTTTGTTAAAGTTATTCAACACTGCTTTCATCATGGGCTCGACATGCAGGCCATGGCCATGTATTATTTTGTGCTTACTTTACCTTGTCCCTAATTGTCTACAAATCCTTGCATATTTCAGATTGTAACACTGGTCATTGGTATGGTTATCTTGATACTGTCATTCATCCTGTGTTTCATCTTTAACAAAAAGGCTTCAGTCATATTTGCCAACAATATGGCAGAGAATTCTAGCAGCACCACAAGCCAGTAGGTGGCTTTGTTCTTCTATGTTGTTTTGTAAATGCATGCATTGCTGTGTCTGTGAATAGCAAATGTGGATTGTGTCATCAGCTGATTGAGTTGTATTGTACCATGTTGCTCATGTATGACATGTCACTTCGATCTGCCATCAAACAATGTGTCAGCAGATTGGGCTCTAACACTTTGTTCTACTCATAATTTCATGCAAACAGCGTGGACCATGATCTAAAAATATGTTATGTGACTGGAGATCTTAGTCTATCCTGTAATACATGTGTCAATATGGTATTCATTGTTAAGCATGTACAACAATCAGCATTTCCTCTATATTAAAATTTTTAGGCTGAATTATTAAACATGCTCTTGGTAGAATTTATAACTACCTCTAATTTGGTGGTGTAGTTCATTATTTTCTTATAGAAAAGAACATACCGTCTATACTCGCGTATAAACCGGGTCCAAATGCGAACAACATAGACCCTGATCTGCCGTCACATAATGCGCCGGCAGATCAGGGTCTATATTGTTTGTTCTACTGATTAGTCCTTACAAACTGCATAGACCCAGATCTGCCAGCGCATAATGCGCCAGCAGATCTGGGTCTATGCAGTTTGCAGTTGGTATTAGCTTATACGCGAGTATATACGGTAGCTTTGTTTCATGTGTGCATATCCTTATATCTTACTTGTACATGTAGTTTGAGATTTACATTTATAGTACAGTATGCAGCCTCTTTTTCAAACGTTCAAAAAATATTTGAACTTGCAAAACTGAAATAATTTTTTTTTTTAGGTTTTGTCAAGTGAATTCTTAACATAGGCTCATAAACTTATTCTTTCAGCTAGTGACACAGTTTTCATAATACTGACTTTTTTCTTAGAATTAATATATAGTTTGCCACTTTTGTGTGATCCTAATAATTAAAAATTTTCAATTATGGAAATGCTTTTCAAAATTATTGTGTCTTTTAATATTCACCTTTTCCTGCCTTAAGCTTCTCTAAGAAAAGTTAAGCGCTTCATTCTAGGCTATTTATCAACTGATATTTCATCTAAAGTCTAATTCTTCCCATGCTGTAGCATTGGATGTATAATTCATCTAATTAGTGTAATTCATTCCCATGCTGTGGCATTGGATGTATAATTCATCTCTGTAGTGTAATTCATTCCCATGCTGCGGCATTGGATGTATAATTCATCTCTGTAGTGTAATTCATTCCCATGCTGTAGCATTGGATGTGTAAGATACTGTCCATCCATCCACCTGTCTGTAACACTCTTCTCATAAATTTCTTGGTGGATATTTACCAAAGTTGGTTACTGTCTTGTCCATATGGTAACAGTGTGCAAAAGGGGTTAATTGTGTGGCTTCATCGTCTGGAAACATCCAAGAGTCAGATGCCAGACATATAATGTTAGGCTTTGCAATGGAAAGTCATCATGGTCTATTGAAGTTCCTCTGGTTTGGAATTACAGACATGATCTTGGAAGTTTATTAAATATCTTTTAATTACAGCCAAGTCTCGCTATTCTGACCAAATATCTCACCAAAATGTCTCATTAATTTGACCAAGAAACTCACAACCATGTTTCATTATTCTCACCAAAACACTCACAGCCAACTCTCATAATTTTGAAAGACTTCAATTAATTTTTGCTATTCTCGATGTAAAGGAAAAGCAATAATCTCATATTGTAAATCGTAATACAGTAAAATGTCAATTATCTCAGTGTGGATTAACCAGGTTGTTCACCCATACTGACTCCCAACATATCCCCCGAAAATTTAAGGTAGTGCTCTTTTTAAAAATCAGTGCTTACTATGCAGCTCAAAATGGCGTGATCATTACATAATGACATCATGAATATGATGCTATTTTTACCAAGGTATATCATAGCGCTATAAAATCTGGGAGAGTTTGGAGATAAAATGACGTGGTTGCAACTTCCGTCTCTTATTAAATAATGTAAAAGAAAAATTCATAACCAATTTTAATAATTGCAATAACAGTCCTGTGGAAGAATATGATAAAGTCAATGACAAGGATACAAAACCTTGAGAAACCTTTAGTGATTTATGATCTGGCACAAATCAGTTTAAAGTTGTTGAAACCTGATGTGGTCTTTATAGTCATATTGAAAAAAATTCACTCACCCACATATCCTTTTCTTTGTGTATTTGATAAGATTAGTCCTGAGTCTTCAACCTGTGCAGATTTAATGAATTTTTTAATACTCATTCAGCTGTTATTTTATGGAAAATTAGTGACAGGATACTTTTTCCCTGTACTTTTATATATAATGACCTTTATTTGGCAATAGATACTCAGCTAAGAGTAGCTGAAGAAAAGTTACATCAACCCATAATTGTTTTGTGGTTCCGTATTTCTTGGATTCTTAGCTGTATACAAATATCAATATTTCAAAATGCTAAATATCCACCATTTTGAAAGCAGTCATCCTTAAAATGGATTATCTGGATGACAAATGTTCTAGACAAAACCTGTCTCCCGATTGGACTTGATAACTGGCATTTTGCTGTACAATTATATTAATATACGTGTCACTCCATTTTTGTGATTTTAGTACATCTAGCACATTTATGACATAAAATTTTTGTGAATTAGTTACTGACTAAATATGGACTAGACAATATAGTGAACAATATTTTCATGACTTCAGTCTCTGCTAATTTTGCAGAATGTTATGCTCATAAAAAATGTGTGATTTGCTTTAACGAGGGGTCTGATTAATGAGACTAGGCCATACTTTCATGAAGATATAGATGCTCTTCATGCATGTACGTGTACTTTGACAGTAAGATTCAAAATCTAACATTTTTTATTGCATGTAATCACCTGGCAGCATACATATACAAAATTGGCAACTTCAGAGTTTTTTTATATACATGATAAAGGCCATAAAACCTCTGAGACTGTATTATCATGTTGTTTTTTATGATCTGTTTCAGGACCTAACTTGCATGCAGAAGTTTATGTTGTTGAAAACTGTTTTAAGAAATTCAGATGTAGACAGATTTAAATTTTCATGGTATTTAGGGCGTTTTCCAATGGCTTTATTGTATTCTGCATGGTTAAGTTTTAACAATTTGTGACTTGGTTTCAGAAATTGCTAAAATTTAACCACTTTGAAATTTCGATATATACATTTTGTTATACAATTTAAGAACCATTGCATGAGATCCTGTTTTTCACAAATTTTTAGTTTGTAAATACAGTTTTTGAATCAAAAAAGCATATTTGCATGCAGGGATAGACATCTTTCACATTCCAGATTGGCACTAGAATTTCCAGAGTACTCGCTGAATTTGCCCCTTCACCCCCCCCCCCCCCAAAAAAAAATACTGACATGTTTGATTATCCATTGCAGCAGAAAAGGGATTCATGATGAAATTTTCCATTCCAGATCTGGTTCATGTTCAGCTATAGTAATTACCCATTATGAACTAACATTTTAGTTTATAATTCCTCTCTTTCTCTTAAATTGTTCTTGCTAAGTCCCGTGGCAAAGTGGTAAATTTTGTATTTTTGCATTTTGCTTTGTCAAGAAATTTAGTCCCATACATCATTTATGCTACCTCAAAAATGTGTTACACTAGCAGACATCAGCAACTTCAAGACAAAAATCTGCAGCACAAGGTACAGAATTATAAATCACCAAATATGTTGTTTTATTTAAATGAATCACCATCTGAAAATTTTGGTGATCACTAGTACAAACATAGACATTTCAGAGCAGTATGAAATTTAAAATGAATCTTTATGAAGTTCACAGGCACATTACATGAAACTTCACTCAGTACATTGTGTAAGTTAGCAGCAATTAGACCATATCAGTTGCATTTATTTAATATTCAAGTTTCTTTTATTATGTTTTCATGCTTGTCAATGCTTTGCTTTAAAATTTCAAAATGACACTTTACTTTTTTTTTTACACCTGCCTTTTGGTGGAGTGTGTTTTTATGTTATGACCCTGTCTCTATGTCCATCTGTACATCATCATTTCCTTTTCCACATGATATCTTCAGTTCTCCATCACCTACATTTGCCAAACTTTACAGAAAAGTTCTTCTTAATAAAAAAAAAGAAGCCTATCAAATTTGGTGTCAAAAAGTCAAAGGTCAAGGTCACAGTGACTGAAAAAAGAAAAATGGTTTCTGCACAAAAATTTCAGTTCTCAGCTATGCACCTTCACCAAAGTTTGTGAATGACTTTCATGTTGGGTGAAGAAGAAACCTATTGATTTTTGGGTCAAGGTCACTGACTGAAAGAAGAAAATGTTTTTTGCATAATAACTTTAGTTCTGGACCATGTACTTTGACCAAAGTGTGTAGAGGGATTACATTTAAAGTATGGAAGATGCCTAATAAGTTTGGGGTCAAAAGGTCAAGGTCTGGGTCATTGTAGCACAGAGAGAAATGGGTTTTGCAGAATAACTTTTGTTGCACAGTAAATTCCATGACCAGACTTTGTGGATTGCATGCACTATGGGTAATAAAAAAATCTTTAGATTCTCAGGTCTAAAGGTCAGAGGTCAACCATACCATACCCTACATAGAGTACTATTCAACACAAGGCAGGCATATAATGTGCCATTCATGGTACTCTTGTTATTGAAATGAATTGCCATCTGAATATTTTTATCATCATTTCAGAGCAGTTGCGTTACAAGCAAACAGCTGTATATAGAAGTTAGCAGCAATTTGGACTGTATCAGTTCCAGTTATTTAACATTCAAGCTAATCTTATTATATCTTCATACTTGTTAATGCATGGTTTTATAATTTCAAATGACACTTTGTGCTTTTTTATATGAAAGTTGTTACCATAAAAATTTAGTTTATTAACAATCGTATTTTATTTTCTATTGTGTGCAAGCTGATTATAAAGTTATGGGTATGTCCAATTTACCCTTGTACTCAATCCATACCATTATTTTCCATTGCATTCTAGAACGGTTCAGGCCTACTTTAATAGTTCTGCATGTAAACGCTTTCATCCTATCAGAAATCCTCATCTGTCTTCAGAAGAATGGTGTTTTTTAAGCTAGATTTTGCCCAGTGTCCAGATGTTTAGTTCATATATGTATCTTTTAGAAGTGTGTCTTGAATGTGTTCCAGTGCCTAATCTGGATTTTGATAGTATTTTTAACTGTGACATGTCCTATTAATTACATTTGTTGATCCATTGTTGTGATCATATCCTATTAATTACAATTGGCAATTCATTGTTGTGATCACAAAGCAAAAGATGAAAACTCATCTGGGGTTACATAAAAATTTACAATTTGGGAAAAGAAAAAGGCATTGCATTGATGCGTAGATAACATGTATATTTGAAACATTGAGACATGTGGATAAACCTGTAGTTTTTAGTAATAAAAGAACCATTTCATTATATTTTGTCGTATGAATATAATAGTTCATTAAACAGAGATCTGATAGAATTGAGTAGACTGTACTTTGTTATGCTTCCAACTCTTAGATCATTTGTGTATTGTTAAATGCAGTTTTCTCTCCACTCTATTATGCATTATCAGAGGGTCAAAAGAAATAGAACAGACAGTGAGACTTACTTGAACTTAATACAAACAAATCTTAATTTTGAATAATTGGATGCAGTCAACTGTTAATAGTAGAAATTTTTTGTGTTTTCAAGTCATTTTTGGAACCAAATACAGGCCCCAATTCCAAATTCAAACATTTTTTTAAAAAATCATGCAGAATTCACAGTTTTGGCAATGTCCTCCTGGAATTTTGTTTCCCAATAACATATTTTGTTGAGGATTCCCCACCCCACCCCACCAAAAAAAATAATAAAGGAGATTGAAAATGGCAAATAGTGATCATAAATTTGATGTTTACGACAACACTTTTGAGAATATCAATCACTCAGTAAGTCAATCATTCACCAACTCCAACCAAGATGGCAGATTTGGGCATCTTGCTTAGAATTCATTTATCCATTCATCCCTCTATCTCCTTTGCTTTTGTGTATGTAGGCAAGAAAATTGTACATATACACATGATTTTTAGCTCACCTGGCCTTACGGCCAGGTGAGCTTATGGTATGGTCCTTCATCCATTACACAATGTGTTGTCCATCATTTATCATCCATTTACAGTTGTTATTTACAATTTCTCCAAAACCATTTGGCCATGATTTTACAGGGAGCATTTTGGCCTCATAGGCTTTCAGATTTGTTCAGTGGATGCCAATCCATCATCAAATATGGCCACCATTATTAAAATAGAAATACCTTTAAACAACTTCTTCTCAAAAACCATTCAACAGAATTTGACCAAATTTGACAGAAAACATCTTGGCATGAAAGCCTTTTAAATTTACTCACATGATGATGATCTGCCATCAACTATGGACACCATTACTAAAAGTACACAAAATCTTAAAATGAGTGCAAAAAGTGCTCAACAGAATGTGATCAATTGGACAGAAAATATCTTGGCATGGATGGCTTTCATATTTGCACAAATGATGCTGATCTGTCATCAGATATGACCCCTTTACTAAAAATGAACAAAAAACTTTAAACAACAACTTCTCAAAAAGCACTTTAAAGAATTTGACAAAATTTTACAGAAAGCATCCTGACGTAGATGGCTTGTAGGTTTGCACAAATGATGCCAGTCTGCCATCAAGTATGGCCACTGTTACTAGAAATACTTTAAATGACTTGTTCTAAAAAACAGCTCAACAGAAATTGACCAAATTTGACAGAAAGTATTCTGGCATAGATGGCTTTCAAGTTGATATAAATGATGTTGATCTGTCATCAAATATGGCCATCATTACTAAAAATAGGAAAACCTTAAATGAATAATTCCTGTCAAAAACTGTTCAACAGAATTTGACCACATTTGACAGAAAGCATCCTGGCATAAAGGCATTTCAGTTTTACATAAATGATGCTGATATGCCACCAAATATAGCCATTGTTACTAAAAATAGATTAAAACCTTTAAATGACTTCTTAGAAACTGCTTGGCAGAATTTGACCAAATTTGAAAGAAAACATTTGGGCATTAGAGTTTTTAAATTTTTACAAATGATTCTGATTTGCCATCATATATGGCTGCTATTACTCGGCATAGAATATCCTTTAAATGGCATCTTAAAAACCACTCTACAAAATTTGACCAACTTTGACTTAAAGCACCCTGGCATAAAGGCCATTCAATATTGGATCAACAGTGCTGATGTGTGATCAGATATGGATGAAGATATAAAAACTAGAGAAACCTTGAAACAGTTGTTTTCACAACATATGCAATCAACAGTATTGGAAGAAATTTCTAGAGAAAGCATCCTACTGACCCAGATTTCTTGGCCAGTTTCTCTTGCAATTGGCTATTAGGCAGATGTTAGCCAGGTGAGCGATCTCTCAGGCCCTCTTGTTTAAAATAGTTATCTTCATTTTATATATAGATAACCAGACTCAGTTTATACACTCTTAACTGTTGATAAAGTTCATGTCTTTTATTGACCTAGATTGGCTCTTTCCAATCTAAGTGCACACAAAATTATTTCATGTCCAAAAATGAGAAACATCATACTTGAATTCCTGATTAGAATTCTAATTTTTGTTCTTTTCTTTTACATAAAATTTGGGCTTTTAATAAATTTTACTTGCCCAACAATGATTTTTTGTTGTCTGTGCTAGTTGGGCTAGATGATTGCAGGGCTGTCATGGGGATATTTTTCTTTTAATAACACAAATCTAATGTAATTGTTTTTCTCCAAAGTAAAATTTAAAAACATACTGAGAGTTATAGGAAACACAGCAAGTGCAAAGGCATGTTAAGACAGGTTAGGGAGATAAGTTAAGACTGTCACCATGCCATCATGCATAACATTGACAGTTTTTGCTCAATATATGATCTATCAGCTTGACTAAAGTCAGACTTACCAACAATTTACCAAGTTGGAATTAATTGGGCCTTTAAAAGATAAAAGCTGACTATTTGAGGTTTGTTTGCATAAAGGGAAAACAATAAAGCATATTAATTTGTTGCATTTTTAAAGTCTGTTACAATATATTTCAAGCTCAGTTTGCAGTGAGGCAATGATTGTTATGTTGCACTATTTTTATTGTAGTTAGTCATCATCATCATCATCATCATCATCATCATCATCATCACTGTTATCTCTATTTTCAGCGTGGTATCCTAGCCATAGGATTGATATTATTGCTGGTATCTGGCCTACTGGGATATTTCTGCCATTCCAGAGGGGATCTTCTCATTTCACATCACCGAGGCTCCTTTAGGAGATATTAAAATCAGCGAGGCTCCTTGAGAAGATATTAAAATCAGCAGAAATTTTGTCAGTAGACCGAAAGCATCATCAAATTGTTTGAATATATATATATATATATAATTATGCTGACTGCTATATGTAATAGAATATAGAAAAGATACTTAGATATTCCTTCAGAAACTTATGATTAAAATATGAATAGTGAAAAATATTAATGTTAAACTTCACCTAACTGACCCATCGGCAAGCCATTTTTCTCTGCAGACTGCCCACATGTTTTGGTCCCAGTAAGGCTGTTATAATACTAGTCTGACCTTTTTAAACTAGTCACCTTTCTAAAACTGGTTTGGTGAACTTTTATTGTGTATATATTTTGTTTCTAAATAAATAGTTCTCATTTTTAAATCAATCATCTATCAGAAGAATAAATATTTAAATGCTTTCCAAATTTTCATTTTAAGCCTTTTATAGATATACTTGTGAATTATTTGTTGAAATAAATAATCAATGTAGATATGCAACAGAATATTAATATTTATTGGATAAGGAGCTTAGCTATGGACCAGAAGCAGGGGCAATGATAGTGAATGTTCTTTGTGTGTGTGTGTGTGTGTGTGTGTGTGTGTGTGTGTGTGTGTGTTGCAATAGGAAGAATTTCATATCTTTGATAACGATAGTAATTAAGCTTTTTTGTGCTGAAAAGTGGAGTTTTTTCTTCTGAGAAGAAATTACCAACCGCCAGATTCCCCCTGTACCAACAAAATCATTGTTGCTGGAGGCTAATTTTAGTGTTGTATAAGATGGTCATTTTAGACTCTCAAGTTAAGTTTACTGGTTAACTCAGCAGTCCCAACACTTGTGCAATACAGTAAGATCTATTTTCAGAGATCCACCCCTTCATCCAAAAAAATATAGTCTCACAAGACAGGTGCTCTGTCAAAATATAGTCTCATAAGACAGGTGGTCTGTGAAAAATGATCCATGCATTTAGAATCTTACCCTGGCTTCACTAAAACTCTCCATTTTTCTCCTCAGATTGACATTTTGCATTATCGTTTATATGATATTTAAGACATTAACAATATTTTTTTCGGTGGTAGAGATAGTGGAAAGGATGCAAAATCCCCTTTAATTTTAAAAGTTAACATATCGAAATTTATCTGTTCTTGAAAATAAAGAGTTTAGGAATTCCTCAAATTTGAATTAAGGAAATTCAAGATTTTATGAATGTTGTTTTGATCTCCGATGCCTGCTGAATATTGTATGAAAAAATGATTCTTACTAACCAAGCAGTAAAAAAGATATTCAGAAATTTAAGTTTGAGGAAGAAAATTCAAGATGCTAGTGAAACTGGGGACAGGTCGTGAATTTCAAGGTCTTTCAGGTCTTGTTTTATTGTACATGTCTCAGTGCCATTAGAGATGCTACTGAAATGCCTTGAATATCGAACTTTGATAATACACATATACTGCTCACTGCATGAGAAGTATGTCTTCATATTGAGTACTGTGCACTCATGGCATTTTTTGGCAACTCACAGACACTAGTATCACACCAGTATTGCACAGCATGTAACCAGTCAAACCTGCCCCATCTCTAGTATTATTGTATAATTTGGATAATAAGTGAATTTGCTTATATTGTAAATAAAGTGAAGTTTGAATGTAGTTATTTGTTTATATGTGCTTATTGAAAGTGAAATGCATCACAGTTCATCTCCTTATAAGATTTAAATATTTTCACATATCAGCCAGAATTTGTAGCATGCTACATAATGAAATGTAAGAAAGCAAAATGGAAAAGGCACTTACAAAACAAGGTACTGTAAATAGATCAATGGTCATGCTTATCACTTCTTTAAAAACAGAATAATCATCAAAAAAGTGAATTTTACATCTTAGACTTTGTATTTCTGGTACACATGTTTGAACTTAATTTACTACAAAATAGTATGAGGCCCACATGCACTTATTTGTGAGTATGCACTTAATTGTGAACATGCACTTATTTGTGAGTATGCACTTTTTTGTGAGTATGCACTTATTTGCAAGTATGCACTTATTTGTGAGCATGCACATATTTATGAGTATGCACTTATTTGTGAGCATGCACATATTTGTGAGTATGCACTTATTTGTGAGTGTGCACTTATTTGTGAGTATGCACTTATTTGTGAGTATGCACTTTTTGTGAGTATGCACTTATTTGTGAGTATGCACTCATTTTTTAGCATGCACTTAATATCCAGATTTTACATTATTCTCCTCTTACATTATTATGCAGTACCTACAGACACTTTAACAGTACCAATTTTGTCCACTCTCTGAAGTGTGAGCACCTGTAGCTGAGAGGTCTAGAGAGTTGACTTTTAAAACCAGGCACTGTATTCTTTAAATTTTTTGAGCATGAAACTCCAGCTTAGCTCAAAATTAGAAATGATTCTTAGAGTTAGGATACATGGAAGTTTAGCATGCTAATAGATAAAAAAAAGTTAAGAAGATATTGAATTTTTATTCTAACTTTATTCTGAAGTTTAAAAAACTAGACTCTCAATTTTCTTTTTGATTTTGAGCTGGAGTTTCTTGCTAAAAAATGTTTGAGAATACAGGGCCAGATGTAATGGGTTCAAATGCATACACAGACAATGTTTTTCTTTTCCCCATGCCCCATGAAAAATCTTGATCCAGGATCCACAAGAAGTAGTCTGATAAATCAGCCCCTCAAACCTGTGCTGATACTGATGGACAGTTTTGGGGTCTGATCTCACCTATTTGGGGGACTGATTTATTGGACTACACAAGAAGTAAAAGAAAAACACTTGGTTTCATGGACCTGCATGGCCACAGGTAAACAATGGACAAGCAACTAGTGTCTCTCAGTATTGTACTTGCAAGTTTATAAATGGCACACGCCTTTCTGCACTCTCCTGGGGAGGAAAATAAGCACATCTTTAGTAACAAAGTTTGCCTATAGTATTGTTTGTTTTTACGAAAGACACATCCTGTAGAAAGTGTTCATAAGTGTAGATATGCATGAAAGTGTACACATGTAAATAAAAAACTATAAATTTATTGCATAATTGTACTTGAATATAATTTAATGTAAATGTATTTACATGTATATATATTTTTAAGAAAATGCAAGAATTTGCATATGTACAGAATGAATATTCAACAAGATCATGTATGAAAAAAAGAATATGATGGTGATTAACAATTAAACGTAACATATCCTCAGCCATAAAATCGTGTTTCAGATTTTTGGTCTATTTTTTACCAGGTCATCTAATTCCTTCATTTACACCACCTTCAGTTTCTATATCCAGTAATTAAAGTAGTTCTGGGAGATATTTTTTCAAAGACTCCACACAATTGTGTGCACAATATCTATGGAAATGTTTGACAGATTTTGTAACAAATTTGATTATACAGTAAAACATCTCATGACTGAAATTGCTCGGGACAAGATGAAAGTTTTGGCTTCGAGGGGTCTTTGATTTACTGAAGTTCTCTATTTTCACTGAAAAATGAGATGTGGTCAGTTGCCCTCTCATATACAAGTAAATTTGTATATGTTTTGAATAGTCAACATTTAGAAAGATATCAGTAGTAATTAGGTTTTCATTGCTTCTGTACATGTTTCTATCTTGGATTTTTGACTTGGAAAGATTGTATCCCTGAAATCCTATGGCATACTGTCTACTCTCAGTTACTAAGAATAGTTTGTGTTTCTAATAATAAGACATTTTCTATATTTAATGTTATGACTTTTTTTAATCATTTCATTGTTAAGAGATAAAGAGGAGAAAAGCCTTACAACATTTATAATTTAGATTACATGTATATAGAGGGATATTTGTATTTGATTATGATCATTACACGGAACATGATTATCAAGATCTTACAGGTTGTATATCTTCCCTTTGAACTTGTTTAATGTAATATTACCAGAAGCAGCCAAGCTATCTGTATTCTTAATACTTTGATTATTTTACTCTGTATGGCTATAAGCTGTACCTTTCACCAGACACATGCTCTGATTAAGGTTCAGTTTGATGGATTGATTTTAGTGTAAAATTTACATTTAGGACTGAAATTTCTTTTGGCATTTAGAGTAGAGGGTATCAGTTTACTGAGTAAAGGGTTATTGAATTTAAATAAGAAAAAATTCTGGACCAGGAACATGATTCAGTTTGTAGGTTTTCTGCTTTGGTAAAATCAACAATTACTGTGCAGATTAAAATGACCTGATCATTACATCATGAGTGTCAATAATATGATGTCACTTTTTACCCAGCTAGGTGTATTATAGTGCTATGAACTATGAACTCAGAGAGATTGGAGGTCAAAAGACATAGTTGCAACTTCATCTCATAATGAACAAAGTTTTTAATACATTTTTAATAATCACAATAACAGTCCTGTGAAGTGAAATAATAAAATCAAGGCAAAGAGTATGGTACCCTTTAAAATCTTTAGCTATTTATGACCTGCTGTAAATCAGCTGCACAGCTTTCTGTTATGGATACTGATGTGATCTCAGTCATTGTGTCATACTGAAACAGTTCACTCACCAACATACCTTTTCATTGTGTATTTGAGAAGAGGAGTTTTGCTATGAGGAGTCTATGATGTTCAACCTGTGCAAATTTAATGAGTTTTTAAATGCTGATACAGACATTGTTACATGGGCAATTAGTGACATACATTTCTGTGTAATGACCCTTATTTGGGGGGTAGATTTAAATGCTGATACAGACATTGTTACATGGGCAATTAGTGACATACGTTTCTGTGTAATGACCCTTATTTGGGGGGTAAATTTAAATGCTGATACAGACATTGTTACATGGGCAATTAGTGACATACTTTTCTGTGTAATGACCCTTATTTGGGGGGTAGATTTAAATGCTGATACAGACATTGTTACATGGGCAATTAGTGACATACTTTTCTGTGTAATGACCCTTATTTGGGGGGTAGATATTCAACTAAGAGTAGCAGAAGACAATGCACACCAGCCTACAAACTTTTGCATGCAAGTGATTTTGTAGTGCTTGGTCTCTTAGCAATTTAAAAATATTAATATTTCAGAAGTTAAATACTCCAGTATTTCACAAGCGATCATCCTTATGGGGATTTTGGTTTACAGAAGTTTCAGTATTGAGAGGTTTCAAGGTGCTTTCTTTGATAATGTATCATACATAATTGAAAAACATAGCCACAGGTGTAAAAAGTTTTTCTGTCCATTTTTTAATAACAAAAATTCAAATTGGTCAGGTACCACATTACTTCTGATAGACATGCTTTTATATTTGAAAAACTTCTTTACACAGTAATTGATCATTGACATTTGTACATTTTGCAACACATTTTACACAGTACTTGGGGGCCCCGGGTGGCCGAGTGGTCTAAGGCGCTCGCCTTTACTGATCACTGCCATCTCACCTCTGTCTGTGTGGGTTCGAGTCTCGGGCTTGGCCAATGTGGATATGTGAGAAAGCTTGCCAGTAGCTTCCTGTGGGCCAGTGGTTCTTCCCGGGTTCTTCCTCCACCAGATAAAACTGGCCGCCATGTATAGCCTATCATGTGCTGAAAAATGGCGTTAAACCCACTACAACAACACAGTAATTGATCATTGACATTTGTACATTTTGCAACGAATATCCTTAATGGTCTGTTGATGATTTATTGTTTTATACAGCATTTTTTACTTCCAGATTCTGAATTACATTGGTTCTTCCTCTCACTATAATGCTGTTCAGGGGAGCCATACAGGTGTGCTGGGATATAGGCAAAGTTGCCTTATACTGGGGTTCTCTATATGGAAAAATATACTGTACTGCCTTATAGTGAGATAGTCTAATAATGAAGTACATCATACATACAATTTTACTACCTCTTAATGAAATGGAATCCATGACCATACTCGCCTTATAACAGGAGCCATGTTATAATGATTGGCCTTAAAATGAGGGAATGATATAATCCCTATGTTAAACTGAGGTGTTTTATAGCGAGTGACCACTATACTAACATTAATTTTCTTGGGCATCAATTTTTGTGGCTTTGTAAGCAAATAACAGTTTTTGTCAGTACTTAAATATATGGAAATGGCATTTATGGCAAAGCCATTTTATGTTGGGTATTTAAATCGGGGGGTTTGTAGCAACCAGGAAAGCCACACAATTTGGTACCCCCATGAATCCAAGTAAATGCACAGGTTGGTACTCCATGAATTAAAAAATGCACAATAGTTTTAATAACTTTAAGAAAGCCATTTGCTTTAGAGATTGATTTTTCTCAAGCCTGCACAACATAGCAATCAGTTTTGGCATTCATGTGTGTGTCCCATACATCTGTCCACATCCTAGATCAGGGTCTTTGGTCGAGTTTTTTGATCAGCCTCAGTGCTAAAGTTTTTTACTTTCTAGTTAAATCCAAAGTGGGCATGAATGGAAGGGGGTGTCTTGTTTATAGCTATTATTGGTAAATTCTGGCACTTTGGCAAAAAACTTAATTTTTGTAGTTTTAAAAAATAATATTAATATCAGACATTAGCTTGGATTTTTGTTTTTGTTTGATTTTGTTTCATCCTGTTGTGAAAGTTTGTTATAATCACAACTAGAGCAAAGGCATATGATATATCATTGAATGCACCAGAAAGAGCTAACCACAAACTGATTGGACATTTAATTGAATAGGTTTTAGATGAATTATTACACATGTATCTTGACGTTACTCTTACTGGTGCAAAGGGACCAATATTTTATCACTGATAAATCATTTTAATAGATGTGTAAGTTCCCGCTTCCATTACAGGAGTTGAATAAATCTTTTTATATCAAGATATGTGTTTTGTTGTTTCATCTCCTGCCTGTTTGTAAAACATGGACATGGTACCGTATATACTCGCTTATAAGTCGACGTTTTTTACTTAAAATTCGATTCATGTAGAGTAGGGGTCGTCTTATAAGCGCAACATTAAAAAAAATATAAATCTTGGGGTAATGTTGGAAACTCGAGATGTTTGCAGTACATAAAAATACTGTCAATTCATATATTTTTACATTTTCATGCCACTATTCCTATGCAGTAATGCATATATGGTATGCACTGTGTTTATCCGTTTCATGACGGTATTAATTACACAATACATGTATCTACAGTTATTTGGATTTTAATAATTTGAAAATATTACCGGTAAATTAAATACTACCTACCGCAAAATGAAGTGTCCGTCAATGTTTACCTTGGGTGTTTACTAGTAAGTATATTGCCTCCATTTTCGTGCCAGTCCGAACAACCTGTATTTGTAATAATATTTGTGTTTTGCTGTATAAAGACTGTGCTTGATGCAATACAAGTTTTGATTTAATTTGTATTTTCCTTTTCTACAAGTCAGATTTAATTCCCAAGTGATATTTTCCAAGTTATCTGCCAGTGCACGTGGGCCAATAAGCATTTGGCTTCTAAAGGGACTCACTTTGTTTTCAAGTTGACAATCCTTTTGATCGAGCCGCCAATCTATACTTGTTCAGTGCCAAGTAGAGTTCTACAACTTCCTTTGCATATACTTTGACCTTAATCCCTTAGCTTGTAAAGGCACCACACTCTTTGTTTTCCCACATGACACCCTTTGATCAAGCCGCGAGTTTCATATTTGTTCAGTGCCAAAAAACAGAGGTTGTTATTTGAACTCCCTTTGATCTTGCCGCACAATTGACATGTGTTCAGTTGCAGCCTTTAATAGATTTCTGACTTGATGATCAAAGTGTTACTCACAGAGCCCAAGCTCAGTCTCTCCATAAGCACCCGCATATGACAGTAAAGCCAAGGAATCAGAGTCGGACTAGATTTACAATGACTAGACGACGACGATTTACAATGACTAGACGACGATGTAGGATTTCAGAACTTTATCAGACAATGAGGATTAATTCCTGGACTTGTACCAGATGACATTAGATAGTGACATTTATAGGATACCGTGAATCACAAAAAGTGGACTTAACTTTCATTGTTTATTTGTACGACGTGTGGAATTAACATATTACGGGATATTGTGAATCGGATCATTCTGAACTTCTATTTTTATACCTGTATGTGACATATAATTGAATTCGTTGATTTATCATATAAATGGATTTAAAATGTCCAGCATTATGGATTTCAATGGATTTTATTAATAAAAGATGGACAAATTGTAAGTTGTCAATTTATTTGTGACATATTTCACTCAATAATATAATCGTATTTTACACTGGTTTTGTCTTTATTTTTCTTATCTGTCTGTCCAGTTTGGCTTGTTTATATTTCCAAAGTGCATTTCTGACTCACTGAGAAGTCACCCCTTTAGACGGATCTGACTTGCAAAATACACCCCGACTTATTGTAGGGTCATAGCGAAATTCACTTTTTGCAGCCCTAAAAAAGAGGGGGGGAGGGGGTCGACTTATGGTCGATTCGACTTATAATCGAGTATTTACGGTAATCACATTTATGCCCATCTGTCCATTCATCTCTCCTTCTGTGCATAATGTTGTTTATGCTCTATAACTTTAAAGTCATTTGAAAAAAATGGTTGTAACTTGGTATGCTTGTATATCTGCAATTGAAGGTCTGTTGTTTGCCCAGTAACACTACAGCTCTGTCACAAAGGTTACCAAGTTAATCATTGTACAATTTTGATGACCTCACCATGGGAGGCAGGGGACAAAAATCATCTTAATGTGCTTATTATTTTAGATATAAAATCTTCATTTATATTGGGTACATAAATAGATCGTGTTTAGTTCCAAGATCATAAAGATTCAGTTTATGTTTTTGTTAGCTTACAGGATGAAGCCGGGTTGGGATTGGATTTAGTGAAGACACTGAAAGCAATTTCGTGAATGAGATGTTTATTTATAATGTAACTGAACGATGAATGATTCTGACACCATACTTGTGTGCATGAAGTCCAATAATGGATTTAACAGAATGATGTGCACAGAGTCCAACAAATGATATAAGAAGATGATATCATTCCTAAATGGAGCTAAGCAGAACATGTAACTTCAGCGAATAATCAATCAAGAATCAACGTATGGAACCTGTAAACAAATATGATTGATACATGGATGATCAATGTATAGAATTTATACACAAATATGAACCATGCATGATTCTATCACCAAGTGTATCAAAGTATAGGATTTATACACAAATAAGAACAAGTATAGTGATATTGAATAATACTGATTCAAAAATGGAACATGTATATCTCGTGGTGTCCGGTTGACAATCACAATGTATTTCCGGTTCCACAGCTCTCGTCGAATGGTCAAGGAGCCACCACGCATGGCCCGTCCCTTCCAGTCTGCTGAAGGATCCTTCAAGAGCCTCCTTATTCCATACAAACCAGTTGGTCCAGAAGCTTTGGTCCCTCACTGCGAGCAAACCAATATAGTCCTCTGAGCCAATGTCACCATCAACCCCAGCGTATTGATTGTACAAAACCCCACATAGTTCTACGGCTCCCCATCACAAAAACGGCTAAAAATATAATGACTGAGCCATGTAGTACATGAGACACGGCTAAGTACGAATGCAATGGTATACCTTATGCATGTGCACACGTGAATTAGCTTCGTTACACATTAAATTGTTTCATCAGAACTACTGTACGAGATTATTATTATAATAACCACATTCGTACATGAATCTGTGTCTGACAAGAATAATCTCACTGGATCATAAGTGCTCGAACATTACTCATCAGTCAATGCATGCAACATATAATTGAATTCCATTTGTCTGTCCAGTTATAAAAATGGCTAACTTGAAACAGACGTTAGTCTATCTGATAGCATGGCGTTATATGACATATATCTGACTCTCTATAAAATTTAGAATAAATTCTGAAACATCCAATATATAAAACAATTCTATCACATAAAATGGATAGCAAGAAAGAACACAATTTATATTTTACATACCTCTACAGCTGAAGATTGCTCCCGTAAAGTGGACAGCTTCCTGACAAAGCTCGTATTGTGATTATACATTGAGAATTAACTCCGTAAGTACCGGTACCCTGGCTGTGGTGAAAGTCCACATCCAGAGGACTCGAGGCAATCGAGTTTCTCATTGCAGACACTTTGCACGTGCAGTAATGTGTAAACCAAACTCAGTATTTTGAAATAGCTAAAGCGGAAAAATAAACCACCCTCGGGTAACGCTGTATTCGGCAACGAAACCCGAGTACCTTTTTTTGTTCATATATAATGCATTTACATCAAGTACACACAATTCTGTGACACTTTCCTTGCTGTAAGACCAATTAACCCTATGTTATAATGGCCATACATTCGTCGTGCATCGTCTGGCAATCACTGTGACGACAATCAGTTATAGAGAAAACAGCTTGGAAATATACTCTTAATATAGGACATAAAGCTCACATGCATGCTATGGGTGATTTGAATTGTAATAACACTGATTGGATAAATAGAACATTCTAACTTCGGAATACACTTAGTAAGTCGGAGTAGGGGGTGGGGGTGAGAATCACTGATAATATGAATGGCCATGGCTTAAAACAGTTAACTTTTGCAACTCGAGCAAGAAATATATTAGATCTCTTTCTGACCTCAATACCAGGCCGATTGTTACACATTCGTAATATTTGTTTAGTAAAGGTGACTTTGATGCTATTCAAGATGAAGCCAGTCTCGTTGCTTCATTCCAATATTTCAATGGTCTTGAAAACAGGAGGGATATAGAAGAAAACTGGATATAAAAAATTTTCTAACTGCTACAGTTGATATAAATGTTCCTTCAAAATTTAGTAAAATCCCTTGCATCGATGTCCTGGACTACAAACAAAATTGGAAAATTTGTTCGTAGAAGAAACAAAATTCATGCTAATGTAAAGCTTACCGACAGTGTAAGATTAAGATCAGAAATTAAAGGACTTTAAAGTTCACATAACAATTATGTCAACAACATAATTAGTAACCAGTGAATATTACCAAAAAAATACCAAAATGAATAATATAGTAGTTGCATGTTTTGAACTTAAAAAAATTGCTTCATAGTTTTAAACCCTTCGAAAGATGGTTGTCCTGATGAAATCCACCCAAATATACTTGAGGAACGGTCTTCAGAATTAGCACCAGTGCCACAGTCTTTGGACATTTGCAAAATTCCACAGGACTGGTCTTTGGCAAATATATGCACACTGTTCAAAATAAATGATTGCACAATAGCCAGTAATTACCGTCCAGTTTCACTCACTAGTGTTCTCTGTAAAGTGCTTGTGAATATTGTCTGTTCAAATGTCATGAACCATTTAGACAATTTTACTATTATATCAACATGGCTTTAACAGTTGTGAACTGTGTTGTGTTGTTGATGATTGGGCTAAACATTTAGATAAGGGTGGACAAGTAGACAGTTTTGTATTAAAGTTTTGAAAAGCTTTTGACACTGTTCCCCATGAATTATTAAAAAGTGAATTATTTCATTACGGAACTGCATGCAAAACTCTGTGCTCGATAGACTCTTTTTTTAAGCTTCAATAACAATGTGTGGTGGCAAATGGTTCTAAATCTGGTTGGTCTAAGGTAGCTACTGGAGTACCGCAGGGCACGGTACTTGGTCTGGTGCTTTTTATTCTTGTACATCAATGACATCATGATTAGAACGGATTCAGAAATTCAGATCTTTGCAGATGACTAGGACATTGGGATCAAAAAGTGGGTATACAATTTTAACCCCAAAAATACAATATATTGCAAATGAAAAAAAAAAAAAAAAAAAATCATATAATCAGTATGTCATATTCTTTGGAAGAAACTTATTTAAAAAATCAACCAAATAAAATATTTAGGCATCACAATTGCTAGTGCTCTGAAATGGAACCTTCAAATTCAAGAAATATACAACAAAAAAAGCACAAAAGCAAATTATACGTTAACATGTAACTTATAATCTTGCCTGTTAACATGTAACTTATAATCTTGCCCACACAATACAAACGAATTTGCTTTCAAAGTTTTAGTTACACCTATTTTAGAACATGCTTGTAGAATTGGGAAGCACCACTTCCAAGTATTACAGGATGAAACTGAAAAAATCCAAAAGCTAGCAACCAGATTTGTTACATCCAATTATGACTATGCTCCAGGAAGTATGACATCAGGATTGAATAAATTGTCTTGGAAGCCCTTAAACCAACGTAGACTGGAAAACAGATTACCTGTAATACTTTTTTTTTACAAAGGTTTAAAAAAGAACAATGCAAAAATCCCCTGCTATAATTTGATCATACAAAAAAAGAATAAGTAGAAATCAGGATAAATATACCTACCTGATGCTTTATGCTCGAATTGATAGTTAAACAAAATTTCCCCCAGGAACCATCAAAGATTGGATTTTGTTGCCAGAACTATTAACCACAGCTGCTGAATCTTTGGAAAACCAAATTGATACCTTTTCTAAATTAGTACGGGTCAATTTTGGTTGACTCAGCGAGCACCATTTGTGTCACTGTGATGTAGTACTGAACTAATGGAGATCAATCAAGATTAGGATCGTCAGTCCGCAATTGCTATTTTCAACTTCTCAAAGAAACGCCTGACCAATTCACACCAAATTTTACAGGGCGTATTTTTGCATCGATATTTCTTCAAATTAGTTCATAGGATGCAGATACACCATCAAATATGACCACCATTATTAAAAAAAGGAAAACTTTTCAACGACTTCTTAAAAGCCTCTCAACAGAAGTTGGCAAAATATACAGTATCATATCCGTCCAGATTTATTCAAATGATGCCGGTATGTACCCATATTTAAAGAAATCAAAACATTTAAATGACTTCTAAAATCTATCCACTCCAAATGTACATTGTATTTATTCTTTGTCCTATGAGCACAAATTGCATTAATATACTACAGAATGTAATTTCATTAACTGTCAACATTATTTTCACATGCAAATTATGGATGAAAGCTGGAACGTACAGAGTAACAGAAGAAGAATTTACAATATGCTTTCAAGATGTGTTTTGACTTGTGTATTATAATTTAATAAAAATTAATAGAATTACCTATCAAGATCTTCAATGCAAGTTACATGAAATTTTTTTCAATGCAAGTTACATTAAATATGGTCCTATTTCCTAATAACAGACGCATAAGTAAACTATTACCACGATTAAGATGTTTTGGGGCAGGAAAAAAGATAATATTTCTCGATAATTATTGCAATAAATAGTTTCATAAAAATTTAAAGGCATCAAATTTAAGAAGGTAATGATAAAGAGTGTACAGTTGTTTTATCTCCATTTATTGCTATACACAGCAGATTCATTCAACTTCAAAAGAACAAAATATCACCAACTTATTACAATATAAGACTGATGTAATGTTGCACTTATAAATGAAAAATTTTACTTTTTGGTCTTCAACTCGCCCCGTATTTACAGGTTTAGGAATAGATGGGGAAGTAGATCAATATGTTTGGTGGTAGACCAATCTTAGGAAGCAGTCAATATTTGCCAGGGGAAGGGTGGTGGTAGTGGTGTAGTAATTGTAAATCATATTGTATAGTAATATGACCCCTCCCCAAATGCCATTACACAGAATATCGTAGCCTGTCATGATATGTATAGTTTTGGTCTATCTTTACTTTTGCACGAAAATTGTATCCAACAATGTTTTTGTGTGACAAGAAAACGATTCATACCTACCCCCAAAATTCCCTCACCCCTTATATATATATATATATATATATATATATATATATATATATATATATATATATATATATATATATATATATATATATATATATATATATATATATTGAATGTATATTGAACAATCCCTTATTTATGCATACAGAACCCACTAAATTGCATACCGATTATTTGTATATCTCTGATATTTGAATAAAATTTCCATGCACAAATCCTTTCTTTCTTATCTTTCATAAAATAGGACTACTTATATGCATACCTCTTGTTTGCATATCTGGCATTGGCATAGCCAAAGGTCAGAATATTGTTTCTTTGTGACTGTCGTATGCCATTGAAGCAAGGTGTTTTTTTTTAAACAATCATTTAAAGTGGAACTAGGTGATGATTATTTTTGTGTGTGGTGCACCATCGTGTTAAACAGAGATCACTGACTTTCCTGGATTTATGTACAAAGGGGAGATTCTCTTTTATTTTCCTGTGACAAGGTGTTAGAAACTCACACATAAGTTACTTACGTGTGCATGCAAATATAGCGGATATGATTGATGCTTTATACTCTGTCACTTTCGTACTGTTTGTGTATTTTTTAAAATTTATATTCACTCATTAAATATATTCAAAATGTTATACATAATCTAACTCAATCATATCCTTTACTCTTTTTTGTTTAAATTTATTTTGAGGTTGTATATTACATGTTTCAAGTGCTTATCGCTTAGCACAAGCCGTTGTTTTTATAGGGAACAGTTACTTCCCTTGGTTTTAGTCTCTTCCCATTTATTTGCATATCCTGGTTAATTACATATTCATGGGAAAAACATGGTGCAATAAGTAGAATGCACTCTGCTCTCCTTCAGTTGATTATGATGACATGAAGATACTTTTCCAGTTGATTCTGATGGAGTGAAAGTACATCTTCATTTGGTTCTGATGGAACAAAGGTACGTTTTCAGTTGATTCTGATGTAGTTAAGGCATGTCTTCATTTTATTCTGATGGAGTGAAGGTACGTCTTCAGTTGATTATAATGGAATAAAGGTACATCTTCAGCTGATTCTGATGGAGTCACGGTACACCTTCTGTTGATTCTGATGTAGTTAAGGTACGTCTTCAGTTGATTCTGATGTAGTTAAGGTATGTCTTCAGTTGATTATGATGGAGTGAAGGTATGTCTTGAGTTGATTATGATGGAGTGAAGGTATATCTTCAGTTGATTATGATGGAGTGAAGGTATGTCTTGAGTTGATTATGATGGAGTGAAGGTATATCTTCAGTTGGTTATGATGGAATGAAGGTACATCTTAATTTGATCATGATATAATGAAGGCACGTCTTAAGTTGATTATGATATAATAAAGGTACGTCTTCAGTTGATTCTGATGTAGTTAAGGTACGTCTTAAGTTGATTATGATATAATAAAGGTACGTCTTAAGTTGATTCTGATGTAGTTAAGGTACATCTTAAGTTGATTAAGATATAATAAAGGTACATCATCAGTTGGTTATGATGGAATGAAAGTACTATAATTATAATACTCTCACCTCATCACTCTTTTCTTCTTGCCGCTTTCTTCCCGTTGTGTCTCCAACACCTGCATCATAATTGTATTGTACGACAATATATGCCATGAGATGCTACAGACATGGTTCCCACTCTTTTTGAAAGAAAAATTTCCAGGTCTTTTCCAGGTTGTTCCAGGATGAAATAAATTTTTTTAAGGTTCATTTATGACCATTACTGAATGGAATTAAAGAAAATTTTAGATTAGAAACGTGCATTTTTTCAAATCAAAAGTTGTTTCTATTTCGAGACTCTCCCATAACATTTGAATTAGACATACGACCATGTACTAAACCACAAAATGTATCACAAGAAACAAGTAGAACTATTGAAATTCATATAAATTTGCATGCTGTCATTTCAATTTACAGAATAACAATTTTAACTTTACTCTGCTGAACTGCATATGTTGGTATGAGGAAATAATATAAGAATGAACAACTGAAATTAGTTTTCTTTTCTTTTCAAACTTTTAATTCTAAAGAAATCAGAATAATCAGTTGTAAATCAAGATAGCAATGTCTCAAGTACAACATCTATTAACTCATATAGCATATAATTACGGAATATGAATGTTACCGATATCAGCAAATTCAAAACTAAATACAAGGAATTGGTACATGTACCACTTGAAATCTATATGCATGATATACAAAATCAACATTTCCTTACACAGTATAAAAAACCAATAGATGGAAAATCAGTTATATATTCATTTCAGCCGATTGAGATTCAGTGGACAATGTCGAGAGACCAGACTCTGATAACATGCATGCATCTTTTGTAGGACAGCAATTCCCTCAAGTTCATGTTCAACTTGATCAAGGCAGAACTCTGCCTAGGAATATGACCAAACAGTTATATTTCATATTATTTAGCAAATGCATTTTTTCATTGAAATCCTTCTTAACAACCTCAAGTTCCTCCTCTTTATCTTTAGCTCTTCTACGCAGTGTGTTGGCTTTTGTTATGTGAGCAAAGTTATGTAATTCTTCAGCTTTATCTGAAGATTTGTCTGCATCTGTAAACAACAACTTAATGTCAGACTCTAACATTCTGATCTTTTTTCTCATTGTTCCAACCTCTTCTTCCACTAATTTACTCTTCATATATTTCTTTTCTCTTTCTTTCTCTGTCTTTTGAGCTTCTAAATGGGCATGGTACATTCGCATGGCACTCTGGCACTCTGGGCTGACTGTAGGAGTTCCTTTGACAGAATACACATGTACTTATTTAATGTTGCTTACAGCAAAGCACACTACCACTGAGTTTTTACAGTATTACAAATATTTTCAAAGCATTATTTCTGAAACTTCTTTATCGTATTTTAGAGATAATATTGAGGTTTAGTGCAGTGGTGCCTATGATTCGAAACCAAGGGATGTACTTCATTCAGCACAAGTTAAAATCTTCAATGTACATGCGGTGACGCCAAGATGTTAAATAACAAGCCCACTAAATGCGAGCGTTGAACCAAACACTATTTGTGTTGTTGTCATACTGGTATCACATTTTAATGAGTTAGGTATTTACATTTTCAAGGCAAAAAAATTTAATTACCAGTGACTTTCGACAATTTTAATGCAATAATGCATAAGCTGACAATAGTAAACTAGAGCACAAAAAGGAGAAGTCACTGTTACTATGGGTACAACATCCTGCTAATCCTCAATTCTTGTCATCGTCCAATCAAATTATACATACTTTAATTAGGTAGAAATGATAAGAAAACAGGAGAATTAAATATATTTATTGACTTTTCAAACAAATTATCTTAATTTATAACATTTCCATCTAATAATTCAGAATGATAGTCCCTTAACAACCACAAATCTTAAAATATGCCGATTGATCAGTAGAAGAAAAAAATGCCTAAGGCATCCCAAGACTTATAGTACATGAAAAAATTGCTGTAATTTTGTGTCCCTACTTTTATAGGTCATAACAAAATTACTTTTGGAAATAAATAGGGGTGTCCCAAGACTTACAGAACACGCATCGCGTTTTTGTGAAAATCCACGTTCGCACGGTGGACCATAATCCTTTTCACACTGTGTCCGTCACGGACCGGATATAGAGGTCGTCTTGGATTGTCCACGTCATGGCTCGTAGTGGAAGGATTAAGTTTTATTGTCTCTTTGAAAGTCGCAGCAATATAATTATGTAATAGTGGACGCCCACTACCTCGTGTGGAACTTATCTGTTGGCTCAGCTACAGTACACAGTGTAGAATGCTCTTTTTACGTTGTACACAATGCCATTTAATATTCAAGGACTTGCCCACTAAAATGCATTCACACACGTTTATTGCAAGAGATGACATATACATTTCCGAGCAAAGAGTCATGAGACTATTTAGGTGCTTCACAAATTATACAAAGTTTAATTATCGTAAGTTTCGAGAGAGAGAGAGAGAGAGAGAGAGAGATTCTGTTTTTAAACAAACAAAAGGAAAAAGAAATCACACGTATATACATGTATTAGTGGGTTTCATTCCTGTTTTAAAATAAAATAATGCGAGAAATACTGTAATTAATTTTTAAATTTCCCAGTCACTTTCAAATTGTTTGCTTAACATGTTCCCACACAATGAAATATACAGGGCCTATCCAATATACAACCTCTACTAGTACAGCCTGTTTAGTACTTGCAACTCAAGTATACATGACCATGCGACACATTTTCTCAGGAACTAGACACGTGTTTACTTTTACCGTAGATCTACTGTTTTTACTCAGACTCTGTGAAGCACGCAATGCTGCATTCTATGACCAACAGCTTAAAAAAATATACTTAGGATTGCTGGTTTGGTCATCTGACGAGTTTAATGCCAAATGGACAGATGAAAGCGATAAAAAAAAGTGTAATCACTTAAATATTTTCGGTAAGAGATAAACTTGTATGTATTATTTTCATTTAATGCAGATATAATTTATTTGGAACTGTACATTCTTTCAATCCACATGATAAATACTAAACTGTCTCCTAATGTCAAGCGAATATTGTTTATCAGCTTAGCTATGAATTTGTTACATTTTGACCCAATTATCCTGTTTAAGAAGTTGACATGAATAAAACTAAAACATTTTGTCGCCCAAGAACATGGATTCAAATGCGTATTTCTACCGGGTTTAGCAGTTAGGCCAACAATGTGAAATTACTGAAATTATGCCCATAATCGTCCAAACAGCACTGCGGTAGATACAATTGCATTTATTGTACAATAAAAATAGCCTTCAGTTTTGTACTTCGGTATGGTTTTAGTTTTATCTACGTGGAATTTCTTCGTGTTCATACTTCTTTCTTCTCCCATTTGTTTAACTTGTACTGTATTAGACACAAGCTGAACACATCATATCTATCAATTCTGCTTTGTACATCACCCGAAATTGCCAAGCCACGTGTTGCCAAGGCAATAAAATCTATCTCTATTATTGCACTGATTGCTGTAAATATGTGGCTTCTTATTTTTGATGGCTTTAAACTGGTATCCCTGGTAGAACTTCGTCAACTACTCCGACCTGAAGTGGAAAGGTTTGGGCTTCAGCGGTTGTAAATCCCAATTATTTCCTGTTTTTTTTTTTAACCGTTCATATTAATTCTAAGGTGGTCGTGAATATTGTCAGGTTCACCTTGATTATTGCAGTAATGCTCACTCATTGGACTTTCAGTCTATTACATTTCTGAAGCATAGAGTTCGTACATGGTTAATTATGACCAGATTCGACAATAGATAATAAGAAAACAAGACAAAGGACACTAATAGGTGAATAACCCAATGAATTATATACAAGTAAATTCTTGTTAAATACAAAATGAATTGATAAGCAGCAATTTACATATTTACTTATTTAAATAAAGAGTGGAATCAAAATTTTATTTCTAAATTTTATCAGTAGACGAATTCCAAAATGAAGATGAACGAAGCACATTTAAAAAATACATACTCTCAATTATCAATGCCTGTTTCCAAGTTAGCATAAAAGCTACGGGTAACATCGATAGAAAGTTATGGTGCATAATCTCTCTCTCTCTCTCTCTCTCTCTCTCTCTCTCTCTCTCTCTCTCTCTCTCTCTCTCTCTCTGATGTTTGCATGTAATAAACACATTTTATTACAAAAAAGATGCCTTTTAAAAAAAATAAAGCCTGTAGTGTAATACAGCTTTCGTAAACATATAATAGCTTTGTGTTGCTGCGATAGATTTGTATTATATGCACTGCGTTGCAAGATTAATTGGGAGAATACACATTTTATATGGTTTATTTTATATGCCGCTAGAAACCAGTTTTACGCAAAAATATCACAACTTGATCACATTACGTTTCTCACTCCATATTACAAGTCCAAAATTCGTTTGTCCACATACAACAAAAACATTTTAATTCAGAAGTTAATGCTTTTGTTGAAACATAGGGGCTAAAAAAAATAAGATCGAAGTTCAACACCTTCTTGAATGGCCATTGTTAACAAGCACAGCGGCTGACTTCAAAGTAAAAATGTCACTCCTCGGCTGGTGCTTGATGATAGATTCACGAAAAAAGTGATGAAGAAAGTAACCTTTTTCATAAAAATCACTTTGTTTCTGGCATGAACAGCCGCTGAAAGAGAGCAGCCTTCAATACCGTGTTGTCGAATTCGGCGTATTTAAAACTTATCATACCCTCAAATAATCAGTCATTTTCTAAGTCTACAGATACAGGTATTTGTATCCTGCTTTTAATAATTTATTTAAAGAAGGTTTTGGAAACAATGTATACATTAAAGGGAAAATATGACAAATTAATAACTAGTCGAAGAAGCTCTTTTATGAAATATCATTTATTGAGTGGGTATCATAATACGCACAATTTAAAGACCTTTCAGTGGGTGGGTTCCGATTAGAAATATGAATATATTTAGTGACAATAGGCTGGGAGACAAAAAGAGACGTAGGAGATGGGATATATCTTGAAACAAATGCACTTGTTCTGATTTTAGAAAAAAAGAACAAAGTTTTGATGTGCATGAGATGTATGTTGTAGTTAAGCATTTTTTTCTGATGTATCCTTTCTCTTTGACAGGGGTGGGAAGATATCCAAGAATAATAAAATCTCATATTTTTTCTATGTTACGTGCGTTCGTCTGTATGTGTCCTCACCCAGACTACTGATAAATACCACAAGAAATGTTACCACTGTACAGGTAAAGGTATGAAATTGACACCTGGCATATTCGGGTTTAAGGTGTCAGAGTTTCTCCCATCTGTTTGTTTAGTGTGTCGACTCGGGCAGCAAATTCAATAGAATCAGCGATGGGTGCCATAAAACCCACTACGACTGCAATAAAATCTGTGAGGGACTTCCACTGGATTGAGTGGATTTACACTAGATGGGAGGAGGGGGAATCCACCAGACTGAGTGGACTTCCACTAATCATAGTTGGCACTTAATCCCCTCCCCATCTATCCACGTCCACCGGATTGAGTGTAGAATCACAAAAACGCGATGCTTGTACTGTACCATCATTACGATAATATGATTCTAAAGGAGCTCATGAAACTACATGCCGGTGATAATGACTACTCTGAGTAATCACTTACCAAAAGTTCTTGAATCCACTGTTGTGCTACAGTGGAGACTGTTCATTGTGTGCATGATACTCTATCGTGTGTGGTGGAGGAGTGACTAGTAACTCAGTTGGCATCATTCCAAGTATCTTGGACGACCAAAATCACTGACTTAAACATGCATGAAAGGGACAAAGTGTTACTGCTTAAAATTTTGAAAATGAAACTGAGTGTATCAGCTATTGAAGAAATGAAACTATATACTGATACTCAGAAATGTGAAGCAGTTAACAGATCACTGAGTGTTTTAATACCATAAAATGTGAACTATTCTAGGAATATGATTGGCAGAGCTTCTTCAACCATTCACAGATTGAATAACAACCCTGGAACATAAGCTATTACAAAATGTGAGTATTCTGGTGTGCCACTCTCATCGCGTACAAAACATACATTATATCAAATGGATAGGAAAGCTGAATATCAAAAGACTTATCAAAAGAGACCAGATAGCGTGAAAAGGAAAGTTATTCAGCAGGGACATAAGATTTCTGAATATTTGAAATATAAGCAGTTAAATAGGTGTCAATCCGATTACAGTAAGGGACAGTTGGATCCAAAATCCTCAACAAGTTCTCAAGGAATGCACAATTTAGATCACACCTATCTATTCATTGTGAGGATGGACAATTATGTGTACAGGACATTTACTTATGGATTATTGTCAACTAACTCGTTAAGAGAAATATATTATGAACAGTTTTAATATTTCTAGAATTATTTATTAAGTTAAAATTCATCAATTAATGTGTTTCACTGTGATGATAATTCAAATATTTATGAATTTTATACTGTTGCATGAAAATTAATATCATTATTAATAAACGTTACTAATTGAATATGAAACCTTTGTTCTCTTTTTTTACTTTTTTCAACATCTTTATATGAAGTAGGCATGGAGAATATTCTCCCTCCATTTTGCACTTTTAGCAGGGTAAAAAGATGAAAATGAGGCTAAAGATGCTGAGTAAGAATATAAACTATGATCTCTGACCTCTTCATTATACAAGTTGACTGATACAAAGCTGAAAATGAAATTTAATGTTAAAAAATTAAATTATTAATTTTCAAAAACAAATTGATTTTTTTAGGATTAAAATTGTATTACTATCCAACTTTCTAAAGTATGGAACACAAGTGTGTAAATTTTCGGCTCTGTATTATAAGTAATCGTCTCAAAATGAGAGATCAAAGAGACATACCCTCCTCAAATAAGTACTTCCTCACAACTATCTCTCTTCTATTTTATGTATAAGCATTCAGCACTATGCCACTTTTACCATAACTGATACACCTCTATTGCTTTTTGCTACACATTAACCACCTTAGTTCAATAAATCCTGGAAGGTTTCAGCATAGGCTGACCAGCTCCATTTTGTGTATTACTAATGTAAACAAACTGATGTAGAGGAAGTAACCAAAAAGTGTCTGAATGACCCAGAAAACAGGGACATTTTACATTCTACTGTTTTCATTAACTCTTTACCACTTATTAGTAAACCACCTGTACACTCTAAAATACGACATTTAACGTCATAATGTAATACTGCATACTATTAGCCAAGGCGCACCCTGAAGGATTTTAAATAAAATAACTGATATATAATACTGACCTCTTTCACTGTTTCTTCTCTGTTTACAAAGTCCATATATCATATATATTATACATCAAAACAAATGGGAGGAAATTAATGTTCAGCTTTAAACAAAGTTTTCCAGATAATGAATAGTTACAACATGAATAAACAGGTGAAAAATAGATAAACAGCAGCTGAATCTAATTTTTCTGCTTTAGATGCAAACATAAAACTAAATTTTATAGTCTGTTTGAAACACAATTAGTTCATTCCTGATGATGTACTGCAAAGAAGCAGACATGACACGCATGGATATTGGACACAAAACAATCATAGACAGTTTCATGATGAACTTTTCTCTGAAAACATGGTTTACACCTCTTCTTTAGGTCAGGTAAGCATGTATATGCATGCTGTTGCTGATTAGACAGCACAAGTATCTCCCTGGAACTACCATTTTCCCTCACAGTTAATTGCTTTCTTCCACAAAAGTTGCTGATCAGATCTCTCCCTAGTTCCAGGATAAAGTTGGCATGGGTGTATCAGGCACTGCTTAGCTGCTTGGTTGATACCCGTTTGTAGATCAGGTAAGCATTAACCCGACAACAATCAATGATGAACCAAATAATGTACCTGGTGTATTTTTTGCTTTGTCGTCCAGCAGCATATTGCTTTCTTAACTGGTAATGAAAATCTACTCCATTCAGATGCTTATTGTACAAATGGATAGCCTTTGGCTGGGTGACACTGACCTTTTCTCAGCCCACCTGTCGCTTGCAGAGTACGTCATAATCATCAATATTGTTGTAAATAACCATCACAATGTTGTTGTCATTCCATGCAGTGATTGCGATTGATTCTTTCACATAGGTTGTGGATTGTCCACTGTTTGGTATCTGACTCCTTATCACTGACTTTTTCCCCCCTAAGAAATGGTGAAAGACCTTTGCGATTGCTGAATATAGTGCCATATGTGTTCAACAAGGGCAATATTGGAAAAGTACCTATCAAAGTATAAATTATGATTTTTTTCCCCACCAGATTTTGCGATAGATTATGGACAACACGATACCCGAATCCATACCTCATCTGGAGTTCACTTTGATCTTTTTTGCCACAATTCAGCTGACAAATACTCATGTAGGAGGCAACTACATCACACCTGGCCCAAACTTTATTCCAGATTTGTCTGGTTTAGCAGGCATGTATTGTCTCATTTCTGAACGCCCCTTGCATCCCTTCATTGCCTCATCAATTGCAATCTCAGTTGAATGCTGGTAGTAATTTTTTAAATTAGCCAGCACCATGTCATGAAGAGGTTTCACCTTGTTAATGGGATGATAATTTGGGTCATTCCTTTGCACTTGCAAGGCTTGTGCATTGAAATGAAAATACTGACTGATTTTTTCATACATATTTTTCGTAACTGTGTTCTAAAAACTTCTCTACCCTAAAAATTCATCTGTGCTCCAGCAATCCTGGTAAGAATGATGTGGAGAGACACACATGATAATATTTAAACCGAGAAAAGCATTAATTTTGTCTGGTGTGACAGTAGACCAGTGATTGTATGTGACGTTAGATTGCCGTTGTTTTTGCCATGCATATAAATTGGTTTCGATGGCTAAGGTTTCAAACAAGGTGTCTTCTACGAAAAGAGAGAAGTAGTCCACTGGTTTGATGTGGAAAGATCAAAATCAGCTGTCAATTTAGTACCTGAGGGAAGATTACACCTGGGAACTTTGTAACGACCACCATTTTGTGCATCCACACTTTCTGCATTTACTTGGGTAAAACCCAACTCTGATTTTGGGGTCAGAGATGTCTGAATCACTAGGTATATCATCAGCATTAAAGCCAGAAAACTCAGATTCAGAGTTTTCATTGATAATTTCCCACAATCTTTCACTGTTCACGTCGCTATCTAAATCAGAAACATAGTCTGCCATTTTGTGTAAACAAGGTGCACGCGCATTGGTTTTAAATTTGCAACATACTATTTATAGCCGTTACAATTCCCATACATTTAAAATTTCAGAATCAATAAGGACAGTACTCTTTCAAACCAATTGTCTGAAAATAAAAATACTCCACCTTTATTGGCAAACTTCTACCCCTAAACTTGCACCTATTTTTAAACTTGTCAAATTTCGTCATTACGGATATGCAGTACTCATCAAACATCGTCATGGAGGGAAAATGGCGCGTTGTTCATAAGTGAGAGAGGCGTCATCGTAAAGAAGTAAACAGCAAGCAAATGCAACTTTCTATACAATTACATAAAATTTTCAGTTCTAAACTTTTATAATTATTACAATAAGTGATTTAACCACATAAGTCAGTGGCAAATAGACCATGCAAACAAGGCACTATTTCTTCGGAATATCTTCCTGCTTTTGGTCAACCTCAAGGAAGGGGGGGGGGGTAATTGTGGTCTGATGCCTGTCAGTTTACTCTTTATGAAGCAAATCCCAGTCAAACTAATATATCAGGTGATCAGAACAGCTGAAGTCAGAGATGGAGAAATTCAGTGGTGACAATGCGTGTGAAGTGATTAAATTATTGGCCCTGAAGATCTTTGCAAAAGACGAGTTATCCAACAGGTCAATATCTGCAAAGCGATCGGTCGAGTCAGGAGAAACCCCAATAAGTTCTTGACCAGTAAAAATTGAATATGCTTGAACAATTGGTGAAGCAAAATGCTCCATTATCTCTCGAAAAAGTTTCATAGAAAAATTACTAACATATAAAAAGTCTTATGAAGACAGTAAATACAAATGAACATCATCTGTCAATTTACGTGTGCTTTTTTGCATGTTGGAAATTAATTTACAATTAAAAAAGAACATTGTTAACATATACGATGCATTTTTTTAATACTGTTTTACACTCCACCCTACCCCCGCCCCATATGTTATTTCATGATTTAGGAGGAAATGTTACTCTCAGTGTTTGACGGTTCTTCAGATAATACAATTTTGTATTGGAACTGTTCATGAACAGTCATGAATCATTTGTGTTTAGAAACTTTGTTCGTTAATAGTTCATGAACAATATGTTGGTGCCATTTCATGTTCATGCACCTTTCATGAACACTGATGACCGAATCTATGAACGTTTATGGACTGTTCGTGAACATTGTTCTTTAATAATTCATGAACTGTTCAAGTACAGTGTTTGAAGTATAGGTTCATGAACAGTTAATGAATTCAAAATTTCATGAATTGACCATTTTCAGCTCATGTATATCCATAAACAGTTCACGAACATTTTCATGGACTTTCATGAATGATTCATGAACCCAGTTCGTGAATAATTCATGAACTGTTCAAGGAGAGATTTTGAAGTCTAGGTTCCTGAACAGTTCCTGAATTCAGAATTTCATTAATTGACCATTTTCAGTTCATGCATATTCAAGAACATTTCATGAATATCTTCGTGGACTTTCATGAATGATTCATAAACCCAGTTCATGAATAATTCTTGAACGGTTCATGCCAATTAACGAATTGTTCATGATTATTTCAAAGGGGAAAACAAAACAAGTGATCCAACCCAACGAATTGCACAGGAATGTACATTGCAGACAATACGTGTGCACTACAGGATAGACCCCATGTACATACAAATGCCATCCTGACCATGCAACGGATTGCTTGTGTTATTTCATGTTTGTTCCGTTCTATAGTCACGAACGTGTATTTCTGTAGATGTGGTCTATTCAGTACTATGCACATCTTAAATACAATGAACATTGTTGTGGAATGCTTTGGTTCGATGACTCGTCTTGTTTTGTGTTTCTTCCGTTCCATTGTCTGGAAGACATATTCATGTAGATGGGTGTCTACTCGGTAGTGTGTATGTCTTCTCTACAATGAACATTGCTGTAGAATGCTTCAGTTTGAGTTGCTTGTGTTGTTATGTGTTTGTTGCATTCCAAGATCAGGAAGGCATATGCATGTAGATTGGGTCCCATATGCCTTCCTGTCCATGAAATGGAATCAGCAAAGAGCAGCAAAAGCAGTCCAATCCAAAGCATTCCACAACAATGTCAATTACAGAGACAATGTGTGCAATGCCAAACAGGTCCAATGTATGTGATATGCCTTCCTGATAATAGAACAGAAGAAACATGAAAGAACACAAGCGATAAAACCCAAAGAATTCCACACCAATGTACATTGCAGACGATATGTGTGCACTACATTATGTATTACGCCCCATGTCCATGCATACGCCTTCCTGACCATGGAACAGATTGCTTGTGTTGTTTGATGTTTCTTCCGTTCCATGGTCATCAAGGCACATTTTTATGACTCCATGGCCTAAAAATATGTAACAGAAAGAAAGTGAAACCACTAAAATTAAGTAAACTCAACAAGCAATTTATTTCTAGACAATTAAAATGAAAATTAAAAAATGACAATTACAATATTGTAAACTAAAATCCAAATAATCCAATAATCTTAATCACAATTCCAAAATATAGAATGCTTTGAATGAATTCCAGTAGCTTTGAATGTCCTGATGTGCCAGTAGTCTTGAATGTCCTGATGTACCAGTGGTCTTGAATGCCCTGATATGCCTGAATGATGTAATCCAGAATATCTTTGAATGAATTCACAACAATCCCAAGGTCATGTATCAATCCAAAATGAGAATGTGCACTTTAGAAATCCAATGAATATTTTTAAAAAATCCTTTCTCTGAATTTGCTCCGATTTTCACAACACAACTATAAACATCTGAACAGTAAATTAAATTCCTTTAAGACTGATAGTTAGGATGGGAATCAAATACTGCTTACTAAACTTCCTGTATATAAACACAGGTCACCTGACAGAATATTCTAGAAAATCATATGGCTTACCTGAAAGAATCTGTAATTCTAGTGGAAAACCCAGTATAATTGTAAACAAAGGCAACCCTGACCTCGAATTCTAAGTAAACACCTTGATTACATCATATAACCAAGGAGAACACTAAATATGTAGAACAAAGGTTAAATATGTAAACATTATACATAACAGCATATTCCTGTACATGAGGTCGATTCAGTACTATGCACATTTGAACTGCAAACAACGTTGTTGTAGAATGATTTGGTTGGATCCTCGTCTTGTTTTGTGTTTTTTCCTTTCCATTGTCAGGAAGGCATATTCATGTAGATGGGTCTCTATTCTGCAATGCACATGTATTCTCGACCATGGACATTGCTGTGAAATGCTTCAGTTTGGATTGCTTGTGTTGTTTTGTCTTTGCTGCATTCCAAGATCAGGAAGTCATATGCTTATAGATTGTGACCCATCTACATGAACATCCCTTCCTATCCATGGAATGGAATAAACATAAAAAAAACCCACAAGCAATCCAATCTAAAGCATTCCACAACAATGTCCATTGCAAGGAAGATGTATATACTCCAGAATACACACCATCTACATGAATACAAGTTCCTGACCATGAAACAGAACAAACATCAAACAAGACGGGCGATCCAATCCAAAATATCCCACAGCAACGTCTATTGCAAAGAATAAGTGTGCGCTGCCGAATAGGCCCAATGTACATCTAGACACCTTCCTGATAATAGAAAGGAAGAAACATGAAACAAAAACAAGTGATAAAACCCAAAGAATTCCACAGCAATGTACATTAGACAATATATGTGCACTACAGTAACGGCCCCATGTACATGTATAATGCCTTCCTGACCACTGAATGGATTCCTTGTGTTGTTTGATGTTAATTCCGTTTCATTGTTATCAAGGTGTATTCAGAAGATGGGGTCCATTCAGTACTATGCACATCTTACCTGCAAAGAACATCAGTGTGAAATGCTTTGGTTGAATGGATCGTCTCGTTTCGTGTTTCTTCCATTTTATTGTCAGGAAGGCATATTCATGTAGATGGGTTTCTATTCGGTAGTGCGCATGTCTTCTCTGCAATGTACATTGCTGAGGAATACTTCAGGTTGGGATGCTGGTGTTGTTTTGTTTTCTTTCTTGTTTGTTCTGCTCCATGGTCAGGAAGGCATATTCATTTACAAAGGGCCTGTTCAGTAGTATGCAGATTTTCTCAGCAATGGACATTGTTATGGAATGCTTCAGATTTAATCGCTTGTATTGTTCCGTGTTTGCTTGGTTGCATCGTCAGGAAGGCATATTGATGTAGATGGCACCTGTTCTGTAGCACACATTCTCCCCAATGGACATTGTTGTGGAATCCTTGCGCTTAGGTCGCTCGTGTTCTTTCATTACAAGGAGATTAAGGCACATTGATGTGATGGCACCTGTTCAGCAGTACGCACATCTTCTCCACAATGGAAATTGCTTTGGATTGGATCGCTTTTCTTGTTTCGTGTTTGTTCCATTTCGTACAGATGTTTCTTCTTCGATAGAATGCACTTTTTCGCAGCAATGGACACTGCTCTAGAATTCTTAAAAAATGGATCAATGTCATTATTGTGTTGATTCCGTTGCAAGGAGAGAAAGGTGTAGTCATGTGGATGGAACATCTTCAGTAGTTTGCACAGCTTCTCTGCAATCAAGATTGTTGTGGAATGCTTCATACTGAATTGCTTGTATTGTTTTGTGTTTGTTCCATTCTAAAAAGTTGTATATATGTAGATGGGTCCTGTTCGGTAGTGTGTATTTTCTCAGCAATGGACATTGTTCTAGAATGCTTCAGATTGGATCACTTGTGTTGCTTTTTGTATTTTCCTTTCCATAGGAAGGCGTTTGCATGAAACTACGGTGTTTCCGGTGGTATGCACAGCTTCTATGGAATGAACATTGTTGTCTAAAGGTTTGGATAGGATCGCTTGTCCTGTTTCATGTTTTTTCCTTCCATGGTCATGAAGGTGTATTCATGTAGTTGGGGTCTATTCGGTACTATGCACTTATGTACAATGGCTATTGTTGCGGATTGCCTTGGCTGCGCTTGTTCGTGTTCTTTTGATGTTTCTTCAATTCCATGCTCAGACATGGCTATTTGTGTACATTGGGCCTGTTCAGTTCAGCTGTGCATGCACATTTTCTCAGCAACAGACATTTTTTTCTGAAATGTTTTGGATTGGTCCGCTTACGTTGTTTTTTGTTTCTTCCATTCCATGGTGATGAAAGCATAATCATGTAGATTGGGCCCGTTCGATAGTACGCACGTCTCTGCAATCAACATTGTTGTGTGGAATGCTTCTGATTTGATCGCTTCTGTTGTTATATATTTATTTCATTACATGGGGAAGAAAACCTATTCATGTAGATAGCGCCTGTTCTGGAGTACACGCATCTTTTCTCCGCAATGGACATTGTTGTAGAATGCGATGGATTGGATTGAAGGTGTTGTTTCGCGTTTGTTCCATTCCATGGTCAGGAAGGCGTATTGAAGCAGACACAGCTCGTCCAGTAGTGTGCCCATTTTCTCTGGAATTGACATTGTTTGTGAAATATCGTATAATGGATCACTTGCATTTTTTTCTGTTTATTCTATGCCATGGTCATGAAGGTATTTGCATGTAAATGTTGTCATTTTGGTAGTGTGCATGACTTCATTTTGGATTTTAGATTTCATTTATTTCGATTGCATAGTCACGAAGACGTATTCATGTTGACGGGTTCTATTCGTTAGTCTGCACAACTTCTCTGCAATGAACAGAGAACGCGTGCACTATTGAATACACGTCCATCTATATGAATATGCCTTCATGACATCGAATGGAACAAACATGAAAGAACGTAAGCAATCTGTTCCATGGCCACCAAGGCATATAGATGGGGTCTGTTTGGCACTGTGCACATCTTACCTGCAACGGATATTGTTGTTGAATGTTTAAGATTCGAATGCTTGTGTTGTTTCATGTTTACTCCATTCCATGATCAGGATGGCATATGGATGTACATGTGGCCTGTAATGTAGTGCGCGCATATTGTGGGCAATAAACATTGTTGAATTCTTCAGGTTCGATCACTTCTGTTGTTTAGTCTTTCTTCTGTTTTATCTTCAGGAAGGTACATTCATGCAGACTGGGCATGTTCCATAGTGGGCACATTTTCTCTGTTTCAGGAAATTCATGTATTCATGTAGATGGTGTGTATTCCATAGCATGCCAACCTCCCTTGCAATGGACATTGTTGTGGAATGCTTCAGATTGGATTGCTTGTATTGTTTCATATTTCTTCCATTCTATGGTCAGGAATGCATATTCATGTAGATGCGGCTGTTGAGCAGTGTGCCCATTTTCTCAGCAATAGAAATTGTTCTGGAATGCTTTCTATTGGATTGCTGGAGTTGTTTTGTGTTTCTTCCATTCCATGGTCATGAAGGAATATTCATATAAATTTGGCCTGTTCTGAAGTGTGCACATCTTCTCAGCGGAATGCTTCTGATTTGATCACTTCTGTTGTTTCATACTTATTCTATTCCATGGCGTGTGCATGTAGATGGGGTCTGTTCGGTACTCTGCACATCTTTTTTGCGGAATATTGGATAGTTTGTGTTGTTTTGTACGTATTCCGTTCCATGGTCAAAAAGGCATATTTATGTCAATATAGCTTCATCGGTAGTGCGCATTATTTCTCTGAAATGGATATAGTTACTTCATGCTTTGGATTAGATCACTTGTCTTGTTTCATGTTGGTTCCGTTCCATGGTCATGAAGGCATTATCCTGCAGATGGTGTCTATTCAGTATTTTGCAGCACTTATCCGCAATGCACACTGTTGTGGAATCCTTCAGATTTGAGTGCTTGTATTGTTTCACGTTGATGCCATTCAAAGGACAGGAAAGCATATGTATGTAGATTGGGGATGTTCGGTACTGGCCAATTCACACAGTGGACATTCTTGTTGAATCCTTCGGATTGTATCGCTTGTGTTGTTTTGTCTATCTTCTGTTCCATGGTGAGGAAGCTATATTCATGTAGATGGGGCCCACTCTACATGCATATGCCTTCCTGACCACTGAATGCAGGAAACACACACAAAAAAAGAAGTGATCCAAACTAATACTCTCCACATAAATGTTCACTGCATAAAAGACATGCACACTATCGAATAGATGCCCTTCCAGATAAATATGCCTTTCTGACAATGTAACTTAACAAAGACAAACCAAGATGAGTGATCCAATCCAAAGCATTCCACAAAAATGACATTTGCAGTTAAGGTGTGCACAGTACTGAATACCCCTTTCTACATGAATATGCTTTCGTGACCATGGAATGTAACAAACATGAAACAATAGAATCCGAAGCAATCTGTTCCATAATCACGAAAGTATATTCATGTAGATGGGGTCTGTTTGGTTCTGTGCACATCTTATCTGCAATGCACATTGTTGTGGAATACTTCGGATTTTATTGCTTGCGTGTTTTCATGTTTCTTCCATTCCATGGTCAGGAAGTTGTATTGATGTAGATGGGGCCTGTTCGTGAGTGTGCACATTTTTACACCAATGGACATTGTTGTGGAATGCTTTAGACTGGATACCTTGTATTGTTTCATATATATTTTGTTGCTTCGTGAAAAATGCATCGTCATGTCGATGTGGCCTCTTTGGAATTGTGCATATTTTCTCTGCAATGGACACCTTTGTGGAATGCTTGAGCTTTGATAACATGTGATGTTTTGTGTTTGCTCCATTCCATAGTAAAAAAAGGCAGATAATGTAGATTGCAGGTGTTTCGGTAGTGTGCACATTCTCCCAGCAATGTACATTGTTCTGGAATGCTTCGGATGGGATCACATGCGTTATTTTATTTGCATGTAACTGCGGTATTTTTGGTGGTATGCACAGCTTCTATGGAATAGATATTGCCTGTTCCTTTCCATGGCCAAAAAGGTGTATGCATGTAGATTGAGTCTATTCGGTACTGTGTGCATCTTATCTACAATGGACATTGTTGAAGAATGCTTCGGATCCGATTGCTTGTGTTTTTTCACGTTTCTTCCATTCCATGCTCAAAATTGCCTATTCATGTAAATGGGGCCTGTTCAGTAGAGTGCACATTTTCTCAGCAATGGACATTCTTCTGGAATGCTTTGGATTGGATTGCTTGTTTAGTTATGTGTTTCTTCCATTCCATGGTTATGAAGGCTTAATAATGTAGATTGGACTTGTTCTATAGTGAGCACGTCATCTCCGCAATGGACATTGTTGTGCAATGCTTCTGATTTGATCGCTTCTGCTGTTTTTTTGTTTATTCCATTACAAGGAAAGGAGGGCCTATCCCTGTAGATAGCACCTGTAGAGTAGTATGCAGATCTTTTCTCTGCATTGGATTGAATTGCAGGTGTTATTTAGAGTTTGTTCCATTCCATGGTCAGGAAGTTGTATCGATGCAGATGGGGCCTGTTCAGTATAAATGTGCACAGTTCTCTGCAATAGAAATTGTTGTGGACTGCTTTGGATATAGATCGCTTGTGTTCTTTTACATTTATTCGATTCCATGGTCAGGAAGGCGTTTGGATGTAATTGCTGACCTTTTGGTAGTGCGCATAGTTTCTCTGCAAATGGATATTGTTGTGGCATGCTTTGGATTAGATTGCTGGTCTTGTTTAATGTTTAATCTATTCCATGGTCAGGAAGGCGTATTCATGAAGATTGGGCCGGTTCTGTAGCACGCACATCGTCTTCGCAATGGATATTTTTGTGCAATGCTTTTGACTGCATCTGTTTGATCGTCAGTAAGTCATATTCATGTAGATGGTTCTTATTCCGTAGTGTGCAGGTCTTCTCGGCAATGTTGTGGAATGCTTTGGATTGGATTCCTTGTGTTGTTTCATGTTTGTTCTGTTTGATGCTCAGGAAGGCGGATACATATTGATGGGGCCTGTTCGGTAGTGCATAAACTTTCACTGCAATTGATAATGCTGTGGAATGCTTTAGATTGGATTGCTTCTGTTGTTTCATGTTTATTCCATTCCACGGACAGGAAGGCATATTCATGCAGATAGGGCCTACTCAGCAATGTGCTAATTTTCTCAGCAATTGACATTCTTCTCGAATGCTTCAGATTGGATTGCTTGTTTTCTTTCTTCTTTCTTCAGTTCCATGGCCAGGAAGGCATATTCATGTAGATTAGGCATGTTCTGTAGCATCCAGACCTTCTCCATAATGGACATTGTATTCAAATGCTTCTGATTGGATAGCTTGTGTTGTTTTACGTTTCTTTCATTGCATGGTGAGGAATGTGTATCCATGTAGATAGTTCCTGTTCAGAAGTATGCACATTTTCTCAGCAATGGACATTGCTCTGGAATGCTTCAGATTGGATCTCTTGCGTTTTGTTTCGTGCTTATTGCATTACAAGGAGAGAAAGGCGAAGTCATGCAGATGCCTCCTCTGCAGTAGTAACAGATCTCTGCAATGGACATTCTTGTGGAATGCTTCTGATGGGATCGCTTGTATTTTTTCGTGTGTATTCCATTACAGGTGGAGGAAGCGATAGTCACGCAGATGGTGCCTATGCAGTAAGATGCATATTTTCTCTGCAGTGGACATTGTTGTGGAATGTGTTGGATTGGACTGCTTGTGTTGTTTCGCGTTTCTTCCATTCTATTGTCAGAAAGGCGTATTTGTGTAGATAGGGTCTGTTAGAAGTGTAGACATTTTCTCTGCATTGGACATTGTTGTGGAATGCTTTGGATTGGATCGTTTGTCCTGTTTCGTGTTCTGTTTGATGGTCAGGAAGTCATATTCACACAGATGGTGTATATTCTGAAGTCTTCTCTCCAATGGATATTGCTGTGGAATGCTTTGGTTTTGATCTCGTGTTGTTTCTTGTTTGTTCCATTCTATGGTGAACAAAAGGTGTATAGACGTAGAGGGGGCCTGTTTGGTAGTGCACATAGTTTTGTCTGAAATGGACTTTCCTATTTGTGAACACTCGGATTGGATCGCTTGTCTTGTTTTATGTTTGTTCTGTTCTGTGGTCAGGGAGGCGCATTTATGTAGATGGGGTCTATTTGGGAGTGCGATCATCTCGATTCCAGTGGAAAATTGTCGTGGAATGCTTCAGATTGGATCGATTGAATTGTTTTGCATTTTTTCCTGTTCCAAGGTTAGAAATGCGTCTTTATGTAAATGGGCCTGTTTGGTAGTGTGCACATCTTCTCAGCAATGGACTTCATTCTGGAATGCTTCAGATAGGGTCACTATTGTATATTTGTGTTTGTTCCATGATTGGATCAAATGTGTCCTTTTGTATTTCATCCATTCCATGGTCAGGATGGCATATTCATGTAGATTGGGCATGTTATGTAGTGCACACATCTTCTCCACAATATGAACATTGTTGTGGAATGCTTCTGATTGGATCGTTTGTGTTGCTTGGTGTTTATTCCGTTACAACGAGAGGGAGGTGTATTCATGCAGATGGCGCGTGGTCAGTGGGGCGCATATCTTCTGCGCAATGGACGTTGTTGCGGAATGCACTGGATTGCATTCCTTGAATTGTTTTGTGTTTCTAGAGTTCTATAGGCAGGTGCTTTAATGCCAATGGGGTATGTTCCCTTAGGTGTACACATTTTCCCTCCAATGGACATTGTTCTGGATTGCATCAGCTTGGACTGCTTTTATGGTTTCGTCCTCTTCCGTTCCATGGTCAGGAAAGTGTATTGATGTAGATTGGGCCTGTTCTGTAGTGTGCACATCTTCGTCACAGTGGAGGTTATTGTCAAATGCTTCAGGCTCAATAGCTTGTGTTGTTTCATGTTTCCTCCATTCCATGGTCAGGAAGGCATTTACATGTAACTGCAGCATTTTTAATGGTACAGACAGTTTCTGTGCAATGGATATTGTTGTTTGACCCTTTGGATTGGATCGTTTGTCTTGTTGCATGTTTTTTCACGAAAGTGTATTCATGTAGATGGGTCGATTCGGTACTGTGCACATCTTATCTATAATGGACATTATTTGTGGAAAGCTGTTTCTTCCATTCAACAGCCAGGAACTCATATGCATGTAAATATGGAGTCTATTCAGTAGTGTGCACATTTTTCAGCAATAGACACTGTTGTGGAATGCTTTGCATTGGATCGCTTGTATTGTTTCATGTTTCTTCCATTCCTTTGGTCAGGAGTGCATATGCATCCAGATGGGGTCTCTTTGGTAGTCTGCAGATTTTCTCAGCAATGGACATTCTTCTTAAATGTTTTGGATTGGATCGCTTGTGTTATTTCGTGTTTCTTTGGTTCCATGGTCAGGAAGGCATATTCATGTAGATTGGGCATGTTCTGTAGCACACACATCTTTTACGCAATGGACATTCTTGTTGAATTCTTATGATTGGATCTCTTGTGTTTGATGTTTCGTTCATTCTATGGTGAAGAATGTGTATCCACATAGATGGTTCCTATTCGGTTGTATGCATATTGTCTCAGCAATGTCCATTGCTCTAGAATGCTTCAAATTGGATCACTTGTGTTGTTCCGTACTGTGCACATCTTATCTACAATGGACATTGTTGTGGAATGCTTCAGATGTGATTCCTTCTGTTGTTTCCTATTTTGTTCATTCCATGCTCAAGAATGCCTATTCATGTAGATGCAGCCTGAAGCACATTTTCTCAGCAATGAACATTTTTCTTCAATGTCTTGGATTGGATTGCTTGTGTTGTTCTTTGTTTCTTCCTTTGAATGGTCATGAAGGCTTAATCATGTAGATTGCGCCTGCTCTATATTGTGCACATCTTCTCCGCAATGCACATTGTTGTGGAATGCTTCTGATTTGATTGCTTCTTACCATAAACAAGACAAGCGATCCAATCCAAAGCATTCCACAACAATGTCCACTGCAGAGAAGATCTGAACAAAATGGAATAGTTACCATGTACTTGAATATGACTTCCTGACATTGAAACAACACGAAACAAGTAAAGCGATTAAATCCAAAGCGTTCTACAATAATGTCCATTGCATGGAAAATGTGTGCGCTACTGAACACACCCCCATCTAGGTAAATACGCCTTCCTGACCATAGAAAGGAACAAACACGAAAGTACAAGTGATGCAACCCAAAGGCCTCGACAACAGTGTTCACTGAAGACAATGAGTGCGCACTGCAGTACAGGCCCATCAACATGCACACCCCTTCCTAACCATGGAACGGAATAAACAGGAAGCAACACAAGCGATCCAATTTAAATGATTTAAGAACAATGTCGATTGCAGAGATGTGCCCACAAACGAACAGGCTCCATCTACATGGATATGCATTCTTCTGCATGGAAAGAAATAGACACGAAACAACACAGGCGATCCAATCAGACGCATTCCACAGTAATGTCCATTGCGGAGAAGATGTGGGCACTACATAACAAGCCCAATCTACATGAATACGGCGTCCTGACCATGGAACGGAAGAAACACAAAGGAGATGACAGTGTTAGGGACCCTCTGCCGATAATCGAGTTAGAAATTATAAATGAATGAATAAATGAAATGACCGAGTTTTGTTCATTTTTTTTAGATCCTTCAGGCTTTTCGTATTTCAAATCGGAAGGGGGTACAAACTGCCAGTTAGTTGTCCAATAAAAAAATTTATAAAAAATCAGATGCAGTAGTCCGTGGGCTTTAGAACCCTACAGTTAAGTAGTCTGAAAACAACATTTGCTAGTCTGAAAACAAAATTTGGTATTCCTGGGTGTTGACTACCGATTTGTTAACCCCCACCCAAACCAAAATACCACATATATTAAAATCTGTAGTGAATTGTGTTAGCAAAGGACACTCGATAATTAAAACTCGTTAGCTGTACAAGTTGTTTTGCTTAGATTTTTGTCCATCTTTTACAAATTGAATCTGATGAAACTGTACGGGTACAATTGCACCTGCTACACCGCCCCAGACTATCTTCATGTCTTACTCGTAAAAACAAAGTTGAACTCGGAAACGGAGGTATTAGTGGGCAGGAGCTCACAAGATAACCTCCACTTCTGTGAGATCAGTCAGTATCTTTGAAAGTGATCAACCAACCACAGAATGTAGGTCTCAACAACCCGATTTTGAAATGTGAAATAACTGATTTCCCATATGGACTTGACATGCATGTTTGGTAGTAAATAGGTTAAAAGGTGTCATAATTTTAGCACAGACACCATATTTAAGTAGTATTCAGAATCCTAGAAACGCGTGAAACACTTTAATTTTAAGATCAATTCTTAGTGTACTTTTTATAGCAGTAGGTGAATTTGGAATTTACAGACAAGAAATAGTTGTCACCACTTTTAGTACCAAATAGTAGGTCATATTGATCCAGTATTGGTGAGTCATCCCATCCCAAGATACACAAAAAACGGCAAGTTTGATATCAATAGTGATGTAAAAAAAAAATGCAGCTCAAAGTTGGACACATTTCTTACGGCAATTTTCAAGCAAATCGTGAAATATATGTTACAGCAGGGACGATTCTAACAATATAATTTTGGGGCCCCATCCCTAGAATTGGGAATTTTTCATCGCAAAAACTAGTATTTTGGGGGATTTTTAACACATAGGTTTATGGTTTCTAACCTCCCAAACATCAGTCATAGTTTTTGTTGAAATTTATTTTCAGATGTCCCTAGCAGATAAAAATTTTAATATTATAAACCAAAATTACCAGTAGTTATATCATTTATTTTCTTCATTTGTAGAGAAGTTGCCTTTGGAAATAGTAGTGGTAGTAGAAGTTCCTGTTGTTGTTGTGTTCTTAATAGTTTTGTTCTAAAAAATAACATTAGGACCTTAATATAAAACAAATTGACCTATTTCTTCATCTAACATAATATAAATTAAGGCTGCATTATAATAATTCTCTTTGCAGGTGTTATTGAAATAAAATCCCATGTGATCATATGACAGTATTAATTAATTTCACATCGAATTCAAGTTCGGTTTTAAAAGATAGGAATATTTGCATCATATTTACCAAGCAGACAAAAGTCAACAAACTAGAATATTTAACTCTATTTAAAACCATATTCCATATTCGATAAAAAAGCATGAAATAAAATGTAATTAAGGAACAAGCTTTGGTTAAGTAAAGTAGTTGAAAAGTCATTTTGCATTTTACACTAGACCAAACATGCCTTGTCCAATGAATCTCGGACCACGTGTTGAATATAAGCAATCCAAAGCAAAAAATGTGTGTATCAACCATTACCAATTATGTACTCTCAATTATCCAAACCGCTAGTCAAAAAAAATTATATTCATAGAAGTAATATGTATGTCATTATGGAAATGGGGAGCTAGCTATCTGCTCTCTCGTCATCATTTCGACAATGCAAGTATGTTGGAGAATCCCAGTACTTACAGGGTCGATAGTTATGGGCGATTCAGGCGAAATAGTCACCTAAGACAGAATCATTTCACCTAAACAGGCCCAAAAGATGAAGTCCACTTTACCTTGCATGGCCTTGCCTTGCCTTGCATTGATTTCACAACATTACCCCCACTCCATTTTGTTTCGTTACAATGCATTAATCAATAAAGTACAACATTGACCTTTGTGTCAATTTTCCCAAAAAAGAAGCTGTTAAGATAGAAAAAGAAGTCTTATGTTCTGTAGCTATTTCAAAATACTGAGTTCCGTTTACCTACTGCTGCGCATAGAAAGTGCCGATGGTGAGAAACCCGATTACCTCGAGTTCTATGGTCGTAGATTTGACTACAACCAGGGTACTTATAGCTCAAAATTCTCTCTGTATAATCACAATAAAGACGAATTTTGTCACGAAGCTGTCCACTTTACGGAAGCAATCTTCAGCTAAAGAGGTATGTAAAAATGAATATATATTCTTTCTTGCTATCCGTTTTATATGATAGAATTGTTTTATGTCTTGGATATTGCAGAATTTATCCTAAATTTTATAGAGAGTCAGACCTATGTCACACAACGGCATGCTATCAGATAGACTATAGTCTGTTTCAAGTTAGCCATAGCTGAACAAACAATTTGAATTTAATTATATGATGCATAGATTCAATGAGTAGTTTTCGAATTCTTATAATCCAGTGCGATTAATCTTGTTAGACACAGATTCATATACAAACGCGGTTATTATTATAATAATCATGTATTGTCGTTCTTATGAAATAATTTAATGCATAGTAAAGTCAACTCATGTGCACGCATGTGTAATGTATATCATTGTATTCGTACTTAACCATGCCTCATGGATCAATGGCTCAGTTTAATATTTAGCTGTTCACAGGGAATCGTTGAACTCTGGGGTTTTGTGTAACCCGATGCTGCGGTCGATGGTGATGTTGGTTCAAGTGACGGGTCTGGTGTTTTCAGTGTGAGGGGCCAAAGGTTCTGGACCAATGGGTCTGAGAGATAAAAAGGTTCTCTAGGGATCATTCGCCAGGCTGGGAGGAGCGAACCACATGAGGTTGTTTCTTCACCATTGGACGGGAGCTGTCAAACCGGAACCATCTCATGTTCATTGACTGGACGCCATGAGATAAATATCATACGCTCCACTTCTGGATCAAATCAAACTCCAATATCACTATTTGTGTGAAAATCAAACTCCAATATCACTATTTGTGTGAAAATCAAACTCCAATATCACTATTTGCGTGAAAATCAAACTCCAATATCACTATTTGTGTGAAAATCAAACTCCAATATCACTATTTGTGTGAAAATCAAACTCCAATATCACTATTTGTGTGAAAATCAAACTCCAATATCACTATTTGTTTGAAAATCACATTCAAATATCATTATTTGTGTGAAAATTTTATTCAATATCACTATTTGTGTGAAAATTTAATTCAATATCACTGTACGAGTAAAGATTAATCATACACCCATCATACTTGTTGATGAACCATATATCGTACTTGTTTATAAATTTCATGCTTTGATCCTATGGTGTCAACAGATCCACATGTCAACAATACATGTGTATAATTCCATATATTAATGATATTTGGTGATAGTTCCACATGTTGATCATATCCGTTCATATACGGGATTATTTGTGTTTATTTGTTGAAATTCCATTCTTTGATTAGAACCATATAATTTTTTTATATCCATTGTTGAACTTTGTGCACATCATTTTGTTATATCCACTGTTGGACTTTATGCGCATGAATAAGGTGTCAGATTAATTTATTATTCATATGCATTATCAACAAACAGACTCATTCACATAATTGTCTTTAGTGTTTTCGCTAGATCCAATCCAACCCAGCTTTAATATTGTTACACCAAATTCAAGTCTGTAAAAGGACTGAAATTCCAATCATTAAAACTTTGTCTCTATTCTTTTCAGTTATAAATAGGATAAACTCTCAAAAGATTCTTTTTAGTGAAATGGTACTTTTCATTTCTCAACCAATCACGGCCCTCCAAAACCATATGCACTCTATTAAGTTCACCCATTTCTTGATTGGTTCCCATTTTTCGGTATAATTAGTACCAAGAGTCCTAAACAGAATGCCAAGCTTTTGTATGATTAACGACTTCCGGTCAGGAAAAAGGTAAAAGTACAGTTCCGATCTAGTAACACATGTAACGGATATGAATGGAATTAGAGAAAAATTCTGGCAAGCAGGATTAACTAACTTTTGATTGGGATATTTCAAAATAAAAATTCTGGAGCCACCAACAGAAATTGGCGCCTCCAGGCGTCCCTAATTAATATAGCAGAATCATCCTTGTACTGCGACCCAATTTTGTTTGAAAATGCCCAACCTAATTAAGTTTCACTCTCAGTAGAAGTTTGGATTCAATAGGCTAAGTGATAGCATAAGCATGGATAAAACATTTAAAGCAATTGTTAATAAATTCTGGAAATTAGGATACAGTAATCCAGTTTTTGGATAACATGTTCATCCCAATATGCACACATAGAGCAAGTTTTATGTAATTATGTTTAATTATAAAAAAGAGCTCACAGTCCAGACAGAAAGGATGAACAAAATGTTTAATCAATTTTAATATGTCCTGAAATTAGTTCCCAGCAATCTAGTCACAGTAAGAAACACAAATTCATCCTTTAATCCCCGTTTGATGGCAATAGGTGAAAAGGTAGTGTAATTTGTACCCAAACACAATTTTTAACCATTGTTTAGGTTTTCAGTAAATCCTGGAAGCAGGTCAGTGACCCAGTTTTAACACACATCACATGCTCAACCCTAGTTCACCCATATAGTGCAAGTTTAATGCTAATAAGTGAAGCAGTATAGGAGTTATACCATGGAAAAGACAGACGGACAAAGTAAATCCCATATATGGCCGGCTTGTTGATATAAAATTATAAAAAGGAAATATTTTGAACATGTTATTATTCAAGGCTTGTCTCCTTTTCAAAAAATTAAGTAATTTGTGTAAGGGTTAAGGAAACATACTTTAAAAAATCAAGCAGGTGTAAGAGGCCAAGTGGGCACGAGATGGCTCACTAGGCTCACAGTCAACTAAAAGGAACAAAATATATGCAATTTGCAGGTTAAACTAGATAAAGAGATTTGTCTCCGTGTGCATTATACTTTGGGACCGGATATTTAATCTTTTTGTGGTTGGGGTCCTTTGATTTTTCTTAAATTTCCGGGACCTAAATAGCTTGAAAAAATATTCTTGCTCTGATTTGTAGACAAAATCACTTATTATATCCATTATATTAGTTTTAAAAAATAATTTTCTTGAGGTAAAATAAAAGAAAAATTCTGGTTTGAAAGAACATCACCTATTGTATCTAATATATTTTTAAAAATATCTTTTATATAAAAGATTCGACTTAAATTGCTATAGTAGTTTTAAAAATAATGAAACTTATGTTCCACATGGTTGATGTAAAAGATAAATGGTTGCTATAGAGGCTACAAGAAACAACATTGACTAGAACATGTCAGATGGAACATTTCCTTACAGTTTGATAACATTAAATAAAGTGGTTTTTGAGAAGATGTCAAAATTAAATTTTCTCACTTTGCCGTCATTGAGAGCAAGAGACACACATTTGTTTGTAGATCATGTCATGATAAATATTTCCTCCAAGTCTTTGATTTTGAGATGTGAAAAATATGTTTTTCAACTTGGTTGCGATGGAGGTTGAATGGTTACTATGGAAGCCATCAAAAACTAAACTTGCCTAAAATATTCATGGAAAGCTTGACCAAATATGGCGGATTCTTTAGACTAAGATTCCGTCACTCCCCAAGTTCATGCAGGACAGATGATAAATGAATACTTTATGATATTGTTTGTGTCATGTCTCACTTTCTATGAAGTTCCGAGCAGTTGGAACACTCCTCACATTCTTAGCCAATTAGACAAATATGTTCATGCGAGGAGTTTTATGGTACCAAAGTTTGTGTCATATGAAACTTTATGGAAAGTTAGTTTCAAATAGAAATCTTTAGAAAAGCAGCATGTCTGCATGCCCTTTCCTTTTGTGCATTATTAACCCCATATCGCTATAGATGCATGCTGAGAAAGCTATGAAAATTCCATGACAGAGGTAGCTATGATGCACATACTCAAAACACCCACAAATTTCGCATCAGCATCACACCAGGTTGATGGTAAAAGCATATACAATACCCACTCAAAGTCTACAACTTTGATCTTGAAGGTGGTACCAAAACAATGAGATGTGACACAACCTTGAGGCTTTAAGTAACAAGATAACCACACAGCACATTATATGCCCATCTCATGAGCTTTTCCATTTATTTATTATTAAACCTCCTGCCATACACAAATTATAATAGAGACATCTACTTCATCTATTAGTAAAACTATTGCCATACACACATCCTAATAGAGACAGCAGTATACTGAGGGGTTTTATAATGAGATCCCTGCCATACACACATCCTAATAGAGGCAGCAGTATACTGAGGGATTTTATAGTGAGATCCCTGCCATACACACATTATAATAGATGCAGCAGTATACTGAGGGATTTTATAATGAGATCCCTGCCTTACACAGATCCTAATTTAGACAGCAGTATACTGAGGGATTTTATGATGAGATGGCTGCTATAGACATTATAATAGAGGCAGCAGTATACTGAGGCGTTTTATAGTGAGATCCCTGCCATACGCATTATAATAGAAACAGCAGTATACTGAGGGTTTTATAGTGAGATTCCTGCCATACGCATTGTAATAGAAACAGCAGTATACTGAGGAGTTTTATAGTGAGATCCCTGCCATACGCATTGTAATAGAAACAGCAGTATACTGAGGAGTTTTATAATGAGATCCCTGCCATACACAGATAATAATATAGACAGCAGTATACTGAGGGATTTTATAGTGAGATCATTGCCATACACACATCCTAATAGAGGCAGCAGCATACTGAGGGATTTTATAATGAGATCCCTGCCTTACACACATTATAATAGAGACAGCAATATACTGAGGAGTTTTATAATGAGATCCCTGCCATACACACATCCTAATAGAGGCAGCAGTATACTGAGGGATTTTATAATGAGATCCCTGCCTTACACACATTATAATAGAGACAGCAGTATACTGAGGAGTTTTATAATGAGATCCCTGCCATACACACATCCTAATAGAGGCAGCAGTATACTGAGGGATTTTATAATGAGATCCCTGCCTTACACACATTATAATAGAGACAGCAGTATACTGAGGGGTTTTATAATGAGATCACTGCCATACACCGATCATAATATAGACAGCAGTATACTGAGGGATTTTATGATGAGATCCCTGCCATACACACATTATAATAGAGACAGCAGTATACTGAGGAGTTTTATAGTAAGGGACCACTTTAATAGAAATCTTCACACCTTTTAAACTTTGGTTTCTCTTCTTCACGAAAAGAAATGTTCACAAAAATAATTAAAAGTATGGAGAGCTAGGTTTTTTGTGTACAATCTTTTCTAATTTCACAATTTATATGAATAAGGTTTACTGGCACATCAGCACAATCTTGGCTAAACATTACTGAGTAAGTTTAGGTATCCCCAAGTAATGCACAAAAAGTGCTCAAAATCACTAAAATCTTTAAAATACAAAGTCCAATTTTTTTAAATATCGTGCACTCTTTTCAAAAACACCCAAGACCTTCTCAGCTGGAAAGTTACATCATCACAGGATGCATCCCTGAGCAAACAGCATTTCTTTAGTGGCCTCTTACAACATGCAGAAGGGTGCATTGACCTATTTCCATATCCCCATGGTCACGGGGGCTGATTTTGCAATGTCAAAAATATCTTTAAGCTTTCTGAGATTTCTTTTGTACTGAATTTTCTTTTCAATACACCGATTTCCTTCAGCTGATAGTATTAGCGTGATTCCGTGGAGAAGAGAAAGTTCAGAGTGGAACACATCAGAACTCCAATACATTTTTCCAATATTGCTTATAAAAATTAATACATGGTATGGTTTCAACCCAAACATGAATCTTTGGCTCCATGCATTCAAAACACAGGCCTATATTTTTTCCCCCTTCTCAAATAAAATGTCTGAACTGACCAGGATATGCCACTATACAAGTTCTGGACCTAACTAGGTGCCCACATGAAGTTATGGTCTTGTGGTCACTTTCTCTTGAAAAGGATTCAGAGCTCTTGTAGGATTTTCTAAACAAAATATTTTCATTGTTTTACCACAGATAAATATCAAACTACTACAAAAATTAGGTCTAACCTCAGCAGGACGAGTACACAATAGTAGTACAGTGGTCCCCCTCATGAACGGCTCCCATGACCAGTGGCCACTCGCTTTATACGGCCAGAATCCCGTGGCACCGACAAGTTTGTGTTCAAAAGTACTCCTCATGGACGGCCGCCTCTCTAATGCGACCAACAGCCGGCATATTAATGCAAAACTGTCAAATTTACCCCTCGCGAGCAGCCACATAATGGTTGTTTAAAGATAGGAAGCTCACTAATATATGTTGATTTCTCAACTCAACACATTGATATTTGTTCTAACATACCGATAAAGTAACTTTAATCCATACAAAGAGGTAAGTAATCTGATTATCCTTACTGCCGTGTGTTCATTAGATGTTAGGATTTGTCACTTTGATAATTACTGGCTATTATTACCACCGATAATTATAAAGATGATAAAAGCTAACTGCTGAGAAGCACAGAATTATTCAGATCAAGTCAACCTGACATCCAGTCACCAGATAGTGAAATGGTATGTTAGCCTCTATGTCTTCCCTCTCATAGATTACTAAATGTACATAATTGGGTACCAGACTGAAGGATAAAAAGGTCGATCACATGACAAGCTATCTTCCTTTGTAAACACTAAGCATCTCGTGTGACAACTACAAATTGACAATGAAGGAATAAGTTGTTGCTAAAAGTGCAAAATGTCGTCAGACATTTTCAGTGTAGAACAAAAAGTGAAAGCAATTAGACTAAACAAAAAGAGGGAGAGTCCTTTGATCGTTATTGAGAAATTTTATGTCAGAAAGATTCAAATAAACATCGTTACTCTTATGGAAATAACTTATTCTAACTTATATGTGATATATGCTTGACTTATACGGGACTTATATGTCTCTTACAAGTTACCTATACTTTGCATATTTAATGAAGTGAAATGTTAGTCTGTATAAGTATCAGCACAGTATAAGTGAAAACAATATTGATCCTACATTTCACTTATAAGTGACATATAAGTCATTTATAGGTGGTACAAACCTTTATCAGTTGAGTATAAGTGAACAGTAAGCTCATGGACATTGTCATTTTCTGACTAACAGTTTACTGCAAAATACAGTCTTAAGTCCAAGGTTTACTGCAAAATACAATCCATGCTAAACAAAGGTGCTACTATGATTTTTTGTTCCAAAATTCATAACTTCCCACTAGATTATCAATTTCAATGAGTCGTATCAACAACAACAACAACAACACACACAAGAATTTCACCATGTTTTATTTAAAATATTTTAAGATTTTAAAAAAGAAAAACATTGAAATAAACTTCCATCTTTGATGGATCTTATGTATCAGTTAAAGCTAGAATAAAGCAATGTGTGTGTGTATGCATGTTTATGTGCGTTTACTGAATGAAACAGGTCAGGTTTATATTTGTATATAGACCCCTGAGTTCGGTAATCTCCGACACGAATCAATTTTTTTAAAATCAGCTATAAAACTTCTATACAAATGTATACAGATGTGAAGAATATTACCGCAAAATATATGTTAAGGGTATGGACGACACTCTTGTCTCTAAATGCATACGTCTTCAATATAAAAGTAATCTTATATCTCATCTCTTTTCATAACAAAATCTTGACAATAAATCTTGTGCCGTCATTAGTTCAACGCAATTGTAGAGGCATAGTGACACGTCCATTGTTGTTCTGATATTAAATACACGAAGTAACTTGCTTCATATACCGTACGTGTGACTACATACACGGAATGCTTCAGTCCACCACATACACGGAATGCTTCAGTCCACGGTACAAGCATGCCTCTGTCAAAGTTTAATGTTGCAGAAGAGATTTATTGTAATAAAAACAACAGTCATCTTATATCACACTTCTTCTATGTGTTCAATTAAGGCTGAAATACATTGATAGTAATATTAGATAAAATTGGGTTAATCGTCTTGGGTTTTTTTTGTTATTATTTAAACAACGTTTATTAAAACTTATGATCAGAAAAAAGAGCTTGTATGCTTTTGAAAACTTTAAAACTTTGAGTTAATTCATGTATATTTGAGACAAAAGTTTCTGACAGTGCACTTTCATTTTGAATTTTAAGCTGCATATGTCATTATGGCCTCGTTCCTCGTGTCATATTTAGGAGAAACAAGAAAAAAAAATTAAGTGAGACCTACCACATGTGACGATAATGGTAAGGTGTTTTATAATTTTCTTTTTGTTGGGTAATCAATAAGAGCAAACTGTCGCCATCCTAATTAGTTAAACTTTCTTCAACACCGAACTTGATGTCAACATAAATCATTCAAATTTATACACTCAGCCCTCCAACATGAATCTAGTGTATACATGAGACAAATTAAAACTGTCTTTATCATATATTTACTTCTGTATATAACACAGACACTGTAGATATCAATACAGTAGATACATTTACAATTTATTATATATAAAGGCAAGTAATCATTTTTCAATTTGTTTTTAATATCAGAGTGAATTCGTTAGTTTAGTCTGGTGATAACAATGTCAACAATGTTTACTGATTTTTGTAGGCATTAGGACCTTCAGTGTCTATGGGACTAACATTTCCAGATTAACAGATTTGACATATATGAATCTCAAGATCAACCGTTTTGTTTATTGCTTCATTAATCTTTCATACCGGTAATACTATCTTCTCTTATCGCATATCTCGTCTCACTCTAAAACACAAGAAAGAAAAAACAAAACAAAACACAATATGAAGTGCATGAACTTTAATTTAATGTGACAATCAGATGAACTGACGCCTTCTTCCTTTTGTACTGAAAACCTGATATAGCTGGCTAAACGACACCTGAGGATCAAACATTTATGTCTTTACGTGCGGTCGTTGTGCATGAATGCTTCCAAAACAAAGTATTATTCTGATTTATAATCTTTTATGATTAGCTTGGGAATAAATTGAACAAATCTCACAGCGATGCACACAAGCCCCAGTTAGCCTATCCAGTGGCTGAGGCAACCAAAGTTGCACTTAATTTTTCTATCTTTAAATTTAGAAAATGCCCTTTAATGCCCTAATTTACAAAGTCTTTCTTGAAGTTTAAATTTATTTAAAGACACGAAGAAAGATGAAAATAACAAGAAAGAATAAAGGATAGCTATACAGATTATTGCACGTTGTGACATACATACATACATACATACATACATACATACATACATACATACATACATACATACATACATACATACATACATACATACATACATACATACATACATACATACAGAGGTAAATAAAATCAAAAAGCATGGTTGCCCGTAGGACAAGACAAGCTGAAAAATCTGGATGCGCAGCAAAAATATGTGGTTGGTGGTTGTCCGATTAAAAATCTGTATGGTCATTACAATTAAACAGTGATTAATCAATTATTCGAAATTTAGCATTAGATTTCTTGCCAATTATGTGACTGTGAAATCCAAAGCTTCTATTTTCAATTTTCATGGTATGTAGACAGCTCAATTTATTGATTTTACAGACTGACAAACACTCTTATTTTAAACCTTTAACATATTAAAACCTGGTTGTCCGGCTGGACTTTGACCCTGAGTCAATCTGGTTGCACAGCTTTGATTTTTGTTGTCCCGTGCATTTAGGCAATGGATTGCTCTACCACAACATACATACACACATACATATGCGTACATCGGAATCCATTAGCTGTGACATTTCTCTTCTATTAAGTTTGCAGATTTATACTGTTTTTAATTCCAAACCAAAAGATACAAATCTGTTACTTGGTCTGAGAAAAGCAAGAGGGCACTCGACCTTAATATAAAAATTAGTCACTTTTTACCGGTAGTTACGTCTGATGTCTGAAGTACACATCTGAAAACCAGTCTCATTCTTTCCTACTCTAAAAAGCATCAAATGCTTATTGAAAACTATCTTCTTAAAATATTGAACGTGGAAGGTATTGTTAACAAAGCAAATTGTGATCTAAAATAAATAACGTTTAGAAATTAGAAAGAAAGTACAATCAGTTATTAATACACCTGTTGTTGGGACACTGTCTGATCGTGTACGGTTAGAAGCTACACTCACTAACCGTCTCAGAAAGAGACATTATTATTTCCAATTAGATCGCGCGTTTCCCAGACAGGTTGTATCAGCTAGCTCGGGTATAACACACGTTTAATACATTCGAAAATACTAGAGGGTGTGTTATGATGAAAGAGCCTGCTTTCACAGTTCAAATGCCATGTACAACAAACATCAAAATTATTCAAGTGTTTTTTTCCTTTTTAGATGAAATTTGATGGTGAACACATTTCAACCAACCACACTTTATATGACTTTATAAACAACTGCATATGCGGCCGGAAAAAAAATAAGAGCCAATGTTTAACTTTGGGCAATCCGCTCTCAGAACATCATTTTTAACGTTCTCCACCGAAATGTCACACAGAATTTATGGGAACTTCTTGCATGAGATAACAAGAGTACCGTGAACGGCACGTTATATGCCTACCACGTGCTTAATGGTCCTCTATGTAGGCACTTGTAGGGCATGATCGACTCTGGAGATTATTGACCAATGGATTTTAATGACTTGGACCTTTGGTCAAGGTATGCAGTTTTGAAGTAAAGTTACTGTTCAGGAACCATTATTTTCATATTAAGCTTACCATGACTGTGAAAACTGTCTTGTAGACTCCAGAATCTATAGGGGTTTTTTTTAACCCTAAGTGCAATCCATCCACAGAATTTGGTCAAGGAACTTACTCTAGAAGATAAGTTATTTTGCAAAACCAATTTCTCTTTGAGCTGTACTGATATTGACTTTTGAGCTTTGACTCCAAAATCAATAGGTTTCTTCCGTACATGAAGTGCAAGCCTCAAACTTAATTTATATGCAAAACTATTTTTCTTCTTTAAGTCAAAGTGATCTTGACCTTTAACCTGTTGAACATAAACTCAATAGCCTTTCATCTTACCCAGCGTATAAGTCATTCCTAAACTTGATGAAGTTACAAGGTTAAGTACTGAATTTTTTGGTACACAAAACCATTAATTGTTTGTTACAGTGACTGTGCTCTTTCACTCTTTGACTTCCAAATCAATAGGTTTCTTCCATACCCCAAGTGAAAGGCATCCACAAAGCTTGGTCCAGGTATGTAATGTAGAAATAATGTTATTGCAGTGAAACCATTTTTCTTCTTTCAGTAACAGTGACCTTGACATTTAACTTTTGACTACGAGATCAAAAGTCACCTCTCTTACCCCAAACGCAAGCTATACACAAAGTTTAGTCTGGGTATGTGATGTAGAACTGATGTTATTGTGCAGAAACCATTTTTCTTCTTTCAGTCACTGTGACCTTGATATTTTGCCTTTTGACCACCAAATCGGTTCTTCCCTATCACAAATGCAGGCCATGCACAAAGTTTGGTAGCTGTAGATGATGGAAAACAGAAGCTATCGTGCAGAAAAGGAAAGGTTTACGGACGAATGGGCAGATAGACGGACAAACAGGGTCATAGCATTATGAGAACTGCCAAAAGGCGGGCGTATGCAAGTTACACTGTACATTCTTCTCACCGATCGTACTTCCAAAGCGCGTGGGGAGGTGGAAGTTAGTGAGAAGGTTTGTCCTCGACAGCATGCCTTAATTTTTTCATTTATTCTACATTTGACGTATTTTATCATTCATCTGTGGTCCATTGATCCATTGTCTTTTTCTTGACACAAAAGGTAGATAACACAAAATGAGAACAGTGAGAGGACCGTCAGAAAGCATGGAATGGGCAGTATGAATGACACCGGAGAGAGACCCTGTGACTTCTGCGAGGAGAACAACTTGGTCATCGACGGCGCACTCTTTGCACACAAAGACATTCACAAGCTGACCTAGAGACCAGCAGACGGGAGGACACAGAGCCAGATTTACCACATCATCATCAATGGCAAATTGAGGTCTCTGCAGGATGTGAGAGATGAGTAACACTGATGTTGGCAGCGACCACAATCTCTTGGTGGCAAGGGTGGCGCTTAAACCGAGGAAAGCCAGGATTGGAGACCTTCAAAAACAGTGTTGCGATGTCTCAAATTCCAAGACTCCAATATCAAGTCAGAGTTCAGTATGGCCATCAAAAACAAATTCAGCGCTCTCCAAGATGAGACAAAGCTCACAATATACAACTTAAACAAAGCAATTGAAGATACAGGGAAAAAATGGTACTTGGCTACAGAAAAGTCAGAATGGATTCAGAATCAACTTGGATAAAGATTACGGAATGGAGAATGATTAATACACGCCTACTGGACACACAATCTCCCAGGATGAAGAAGGGATAACAAACGAGTACACAGAGAAGGATAAAGAAGTCAAGACATCAGCAAGAGGAGACAAGAGAAATTATGTGGAAAACCTTTCAACGGAAGTTTGAGACTGAAGCAGCTCTCAAAGACATAAGGACAGTCTATCAGACCATCAGGAGACTGAAGGGGGACTATGCGCAACATTAGGACCTCCTAATAAAAGATACCTAAGGCACAACCATTTCAGATGAAAAAGACAAACTGGAATGTTGGAAACAGCACTTTCAAACCATACTGAACAGAAATTACACCACTACAATTGCATAAATCTCCGAAGATGAGGAAGACCTGATATTTGCCATGATGACATAACAGTTGAAGAGGTGACAGAAGTAAAGGTTTGAAAAATGTCAAGGCACATGGAGAAGATGGAGTTTGTGCAAAAATGTTAAACGCAGAATAGGAAACCCCAAAGATCCAGTGCCCGATTCTCCAGACAGAAGATCTGGAACAGCGAACATATACCGAAAAGAAGGGAAAACAGGCATAATAGTAAAGCTCCGAAAGACAGGTGATTTTAGAAACTGCAACAAATTGAATAGGGATCACCCTACTGTCTCTCATCAGCAAAGTCTTTGGCCGAATCATTTAGAGAGAATCACAGCCACCGACGAAAATCAAATCCACCAAGAGCAAGCCGGATTCCGAAAAGGCAAGTTATGCATAGATCAGATCTTTGTACTGAGGCGGATTCTTGAGCAATACAATGAATGGAACAACTCTCTGTGTGTTTTATTTGTTGACCTTGAGAAAGCTTTTGACAGCTTACAATGGGCATCACAGCGGAAGATTTTAAGGCATTATGGCATCTCACAGATAATAGTCAACATCATCAGGGCACTATATGAAGAGTTCCAATGCAGAGTTTTACGCAGCAGGCACCTAACACAAGGTTTTAAGGTGGAGACTGGAGTGAAACAAGGCTGTATTCTGTCGCCATTCCTCTTTGTCATTGCAATGGATTGGCCGATGAAACAAGTGACAAGAAATAAACAACGTGGCATACAGTGGACAATGATATCAATGCTAGAAGACCTGGATAATGCAGACGATATTAGTTTTCTTTCCATGCAAAACCACGACATTCAGCAGAAGACAGAGGTTCTGGTAGAAAAAGTAAGCAGCATTGGCCCCAACGTCAACATACAGAAGACAAAATTCATGATGACCACCTTCAAGGTTAACCAGCCTGTTACAGTGAATAACAAACCACTGCTCAAAATGCAATAATTCATTTTTTTTAGGCAGCTAGGTGTCAACAGATGTCGAATGTGGGAGAGGGGTGAACGCGCGAATCAGCACAGCAAACCGGGCTTTTGCCATGCATCAAACTATCTGGAGGTCAACAAACTTAGGCATGGCGACCAAATTAAGAATCTTCAACAGTAACGTTCTCAGTGTATTGTCGTATGATTCTGCGCGATAGAAAACAACAACTTCCATCAACAAGAGGCTGAAAACATTCCAAACCAAGTCCTCCCGCAGAACCAGAAGAAGTTTGTGGCCCAACACCACCTCAAATGAAGAACTTCGAAGAACAGTTTTAGAGCAAAACATCGCGTTGCAGATAAGATCAAGACGATTGAGGTGGTTGGGGTACATGTGCATGATACCATCTGCTGCACTACGCAAGGTTGCCCTTCAATGGATACTGCATGAAAAGAGAAAGAGAGGCAGGCCAAAGGACACATGGTGAAAGACAACAGAAAAAGATCTAAAAAATAGTGTCCTGACTTGGTGACGCTACTTGTCGGATTCAGGCAAAGTAACGGAGCTAGATCCCCATTCAGGGGAAGAAAAGTCAGTGTGACCTATTTTTCCTTGGGAGAGGGACACGATAATGCACGGAACATCCTGATCAATTTTCGTGCTGTTATCATGAATACAGCTGGAGATCTACCAGTAAGGCAAAACTTCTATACTGAATTAACTTGTAAATAACAAAATAATTAGAGTTAGAAAAGACATATATTTCCCTGGGGGTAGTTCAGAATGATGCAAGAAACACACTATGTATGTTCGATGTAGATGTTATGTCTACGGCCGAAGGTCTGCGATGAGAACAAAGCGTTTACACTGGGATAAGCCATTAAATTAAGCTTAGAAAGATAGGTCATTATGACTATTCCAGACAAAACTAATCTTTTCTAATAAAAACAATTTTTACAATAATCCTAAAAAAGAATATGTGCAGTGGTCGCCAAAACTCTAGTATTGTGCTGACGTGCCGTTTCACCATAATAATTACACTGGCCTTTCATATGTGTGCCGGACAGTGTATATGAAGCTGTTGGCAGTCATTATGAACAAAATGTAACTCACTGATTATTGGATTATAACAAATCAAAATTTGTCACATCATATCATGTGTTTCTTAAATGCTTGTGGTCAAGATGTTTATTATTATTATTATTATTATTATTATTATTATTATTATTATTATTATTATTATTATTATTATTATTATTATTATTATTATTGCAATACAGCCTTATCCAATTCAATGCATGTTTAGAAGGGGCCATAGGATCCAAAAGTATTATTATCATTTTTTTGCATCCAGTTTACACCCTATTTGGAATATACAACATCATATGCTTCCATTACTCCTTGTGGCATTCCTGCCCATGGGTCATGCTCCTGATTAGGACCATAGGGTCGGGCCTTCTGATACACTTACAGCTCGTCTAGAGGACAGAAACATGTGTTTTATAAAACACAGTTCTTGTTTAGTTATTCTTTACTCAATGAAAGAGTTTATTATTACCTTGACCACCCCCCCCCCCACCCCCGACCACCACCCCCACCCCCATTTATTTTTATATTTTGAATTATCATATTAGAGAGGGTGTGTATTAGAAAGTAGAAACAAACTATAATAGAAGTAATATTGCTTGCAAACAAATAACGTCACTCCCCCATGCTGTGCCAGTATATCAATGGGCACAAACACAGAGTTTATAACAGCAGTGAAAACGATGCTTAGGTACGTTACAAGTAATTAATATTTTCCATATATATTACTGAATTTTGTAAAGCAATCTTGTGTCAATATTTTAGATTATTTTTGCCCACCACTTACACTTGCAATTCATGAGTCACGTGACCGCGTGACGTATATTCTAGATTACTTTAAAGTAATTGTATACAATTTATGTATTATTTCTTGTCAGCTTATATATCATAGAAAATGTGTATTTTTACATATCCATTCGGGTACATGAAAGGAAGCAGAGACGGAGGAGAAGAAAGACAATAAATGCATTATTCTACGTAAGTCTTCGTGGAGTGTAAGAGCAGTATTAAATATGTGATTAGACCCGGTGATATATTCATCGCCATCTTAGGCATTGTCAGATTGTCTCCATTGTAATAGCCATTCAGAAGGCCCGCACTCTGAAGTAGAGCTCATGACTGAGATTAAATCGGAAGAATAATACATACTTAGCATACAGAGAAACAATCTGAACGTCTAGTTGTGAAAAGGTGAGTTATTTTGTCGTGCATGTATGTGTATATATATATATATATATATATATATATATATATATATATATATATATATATATATATATATATATATTATTATTATTATTATTATTATTATTTCAACACAGCCTTATCCGATTCATGCATGTTTGGAAGGGGCCATTTGATCAAAAGATATGGTTATCATTTCTTTGCATCCAGTTTACACCCTGTTTGGAATATATAACAACATCATATGCTCTCTCTCTCTCTCATATATATATATATATATATATATATATATATATATATATCCCATCGCCTTGCCCGCATGCACCAACCCCTATTCCATCTCGATCACATACACATATATATATATATATCTTGCAACCATAACCATGACACATAACTTGGAAACTTCTAACAGTCTTGACGATGAAACACTAGATACAGTGTACAGCAATAATTATACTTTTCCATAAAAGTCGACACATATAGCTCAAATAAATTGTAGAATGATTAGTCTGATACCCATACTAAGTTAGATCTTCACATTAATCTTGAATCGGAGGATTGCAGAATGGTCTGAACAAATGGTTTGGTTTGGTTTTATGGGTTTAACGCCATTTTTCAGCACATGATAGGCTCTGGCGGCCAGTATATCTGATGGAGGAAGAACCCGGGAAGGACCACCGACCCACGGGAAGCTACTGGCAAGCTTTCTCACATAACCACATTGGTCGAGCACAAGACTCGAACCCACGTGGACAGAGGTGAGATGGCAGTGATCGGTAAAGGCGAGCGCCTTAGACCACTCGGCCACCCGGGGCCCCTCTGAACAAATGAATTAAATTGGTGATGAACAAAGTGTTTAGGACAGTACAGTACTATAGATAAAAGATTTGTTTTGCGCACACTCGTATGAAAATATCTTAAAAAATGTAATGAGAGATGTTATTGTACATTCGTCGACTTTGATCAACATTTTATAGAGCAAATTAAAAAGCTTTGTGAGATAAACTTCTAAAACTAAAAATTAATAGTAAAATGTTCTCTCTCTCTCTCTCTCTCTCTCTCTCTCTCTCTCTCTCTCTCTCTATATATATATATATATATATATATATATATATATATCGAAGTTCCTTTTAGAACAGCACAAAAAGACTGACTGACACCTTCGATTGCCCTTTTAGTGTACGCCAAAGTTGGGAAGCCGCGGTAGCTCCATTGATAGAGCGTCAAATTTGTAATCCACGGGTTGCGGTTTCGATACCCGCCCAGGCCAGCACGGGACGGCTGCCTCAATGTGTCCTCGATAAAAGTACTTAGCTCCTATTTCCTCGGCATGATATAGCCAATAATGTGCTACAAAATGCCGTTAAAACGCTCGAAAAAAAAAAAAAGAACCTCAAGGTAGCATTCAGTAACCATTACGCTTTTTCTTATGTTTATATGATCACTTGCATTTTCCAGTGACAGTTATAGTGCTATTACCACGCATGTAATGATGGTATGTTAAAATTGCTTTTTGTTATATATTTGCTGAAACAACTGCTGCGATGCAAGACTTACTTACTCAACTTCAATCTCATTGTGAAAATGGGGATTAAAGATTAATTTGGACAAAGCAAAGGTTATAGTTTTCCCCAGAGGAGGCTGACTGTTAATGCACCATGGGTTTTTTTTCTTCATAAATTAAAAGTAGCTTTATATTATAAATACATAGGGCTGGTAGTCTCTTCACGTAGTGTCTGGTATAATACCACAAAGTTTTACCTGAAAGCGTCTAAGCTATTATTCATAGTCAAAAGCAACTCGCTTAGGTTTGAAAAGCTTTCAAAAGGCATACTGTTTACAATTTTGTTGCACTAAGAAACTGTCGTATCCAATGGAGCTGAAAGTTGGGGCATTTGTAATCTGTCTGACATTAAAACAGTACATGCAAACTATTGTAAATATACAATGAAACTTAAAAAATCTAATGCAGACAGTTTTGCTAGGGTTAATTAGGAAGAAAGGGTCTTAAATCGACCACATTATCAAGCCTATCAAAGCATTTTGGTTGATAATACTCCAAATGTACTATTGTATGTTTATAATCTGTTCCAATATATAACTACAGTGATCAAACTCATCTAATTGTAAATTATGCTCTCATTAAATCAAACATCTACTTATTTCTTATTGTTTAGTAAAAGCGAGTAATAACAAATTAATAGTTCTGAAATTGTTCAAACAGACATGTCTTGATACTGACATACAACCCTGGAATGCAAACATGAATGAATTGTTTTCATATGCAACAACAATAATTGAACTCATCTAATTGTAAATTATGGGCTCATTAAATCAAACAGCTAGTTTTTTTTATCGTTTAAGAGAAGCTTGGTACAACAAACTAATATTTCTGACATTGTTCCAGCAAATATGTTTTGATATTGACATACAAACCTGGAATGTAAATATTAATGAATTGGATAGATTCATTTTGTGCAACTTAATTAAGTTAGACTTTAGTACAGAACTATATACAGTCAAATCTGTCAATTGCAGCCACCCATGGGAAAAGTCCAAAAAGGCCGTTGTACACAGGTGACTTCTGTATGCAGTTTCCCCTTTCAAACTTGGTTTTTTAACATGTTCGCTACCATGCACCATTATATCATGATAGTTATTATTATTATTATTATTATTATTTTATCCACAATTTTAGTTTAGTGCACTATTCAACAAAATCATAAAATCAGTGCCGTAGAAACCGCTTAAATTGATGGGAAGGGGCAACTTTTTTTTATTGGAAAGAGGCCCCAAAATTAAGTTTTGCGAGGGTGGGGGTACGACAACTGCATACAATAAATGTATTTGTTGTTCTCTCGCAAAGTTATGTTCTTCAAAAGTTTGCTGTATTCCTCTTTAACCCATCCTATAAACCAGATCGTCGCTGAATCTTAAAAAAAATCACTGTTCTAAGTTTGGCAGCATGACTAAGTACAACTGATCTATCGCTTGAGCAAACAGGATCACGCTCTACTCATTAGCACAACACATCATATAAAATCAAAGTATTTAATGTTGACATTTACCCAGTGTGAATTAATGTTTTTTTTTAAGTGCATACTAAACATTTCATTAAAAACGGTTCAACATTTTTTAAGTTATAACGATTTGATTTTGTATTTGATATATAGTGGCAGTAGGATAGGTGACGGATGTTAGGCCTAAAAGTATGTCAAGGTGCTAGTGTATCTGTAAATCACGTGATATTTACACCTTGACCAGCATTAGTATTGGTAGGTTGTCCAGTAAGTATCAGCACGTGTTATAGTTTGAGTGACATACGGTGATACGTTAATTAGCCCCATATTCTATTCTGTAATATCGAATTTTGGGACTCTTTCCTGTCTTTCTCAACATTGGAGTTTGGGGTGGGGTGGGAATACGTAGATAGGTAGACAGTATAATATATTACGACCTCCCGCTCTCCTTTATTTTAAAAGTTAGTTGGAACACTGATTTTTACTAATTATTTAATAAATATCTCTGTCCATGAGATTGGTTTGGTTGGGTGTTTTACGGCACAGCAACACACGCAGGTTATTTAGTTCCGAGGCAATTTGTCCAAGGACGCAACACAGTAACCGACCAAGGCTGATTCAATGGTAAGATTCGAACCCGCAACCTTTCAGCCACGCGTCTGGCATAGTAACCACTGAGCCAGCGCAGTTACAGCCTCCATTTCATGCCTCTTACGACAGTCGGGAGGGTGCAAGAGCCTATTCGACATCCCCAAGCTTCTTCCAGGGCTACTTTCCATGAGAAAACTCGTACTTCATCATTATATTTCTTTACAAAGTTCCACTGTATCAAAGAGAGCAAGTGTCCGATACTTTCAGCTCCTAATTTTGCGAAGGTCAAGTATTAATATATATTTTTTTTTTATCAACTACGACACAACGGAACACATACTTTTTTTAGCATTAAATTGCAACATCAGGTTTTAGCTAGAAACTTGAGGATGCAAACTTTTAACATAGTACAATGGATAAGTAACATAATTATTTTCACCATTAAAAATAAAACAGATATCATTTAAAGAACAAAATCAAAAAAGTTATACTAAATATTCATAAAAAGGCTCTACTGTACAATTGTTTCCCAACTACTTGTCCAGGACAAGTGACTTTGGAAACATGACTTGTCCCGACCAGTGTTTGTTTTTGTCTGTGTGTGCGTGTGTCCCATTTTACTAGTTTATATTTTTTCCATTTTCCAGTATCTAATGCCTATAATGCTGTCTAAGGGGCAGCATATTGAATTAAATGTATATGACTATTGTATTTTTTGTTAACAGTTACTAGATTATGTTCTGTAATGCGATATAGCTATATCTTCTATGTGTGATGTGCTGTCGTATATACGTGTAATTTCTGTTCTTAGAATCACTGACCAGTTAATGTTACTGTTTTAGTCGCCTGTTCCTCAAAATAACTAATTCTTAATTTGTATCGTTCAAATTACCAAACATAAAAAAGCTTCTTATCTTTAATACCAGTCCCTCCCCCCCTCCACCAAAAAAAAAAAAAATGTCAGGGAGCAAATTCTAAAGCTTATTTAGATCCTGAGATTCTTTATTCATACAGATCGAAAAAAAATCTTATCTGTTTATCTACATACTTACAGAGAGAGAAAAAAAACTGAAAAGGACAGATGGATATGCATATGTGTACTAGTATATAGTGAAAGAGATGTAATCGTGTGCATGTATTTGTTTTTATACTGATCATTAACATATATGGTTCTAATAAACTAAGTAGGAGATCTAGTTGTGCACGCATGGTAGGATCTTCTTGGAAAATGGAGGTTAGAATATCGATACTTTTGTTGATTTTTTCGGAACGTTTGTGAAACTGACACATATTCAGTGATTTAAATTGACTAAGGTGTGTACCTAGTAGTGTGGATTGATAACATTATGCTATTACAAGTAGAAGAAAAGATGAGATATTAAAATATATAGAGAGAACTGCCTCGCTGTCTTCAAACATTTTTAATTTTTTTTACATAGAAATTTTGTGAAACTGAAAAAAATGTAAATGTGTTGATAGTAATGAAGGAGTTAATGAGACCTTTCTCGCTTCTCCTGTAACTCCTTCTGTTAATTTTACACACAGTTTCAACTTAACTGATTGAACTTATTCAATGATACTGCTGCGAACCTGTATAAAACAGATGATGGCCTAGAAAATTTTTAAAATCATTACATATCTACAATGAGAACACTAATAATAATAATACAATTTTGAGAAAATATTATGTTATCTTGTCTGACAGTAAAGAGCAATATCTGAAAACACAAACAACAAATGACCATCAGAGCAGGTGTTATATCTTGATTCAGTGTGAATGGGGGTGTAAGAAAGATTCCTTGGATTGGCTTTTTAAAACTTTGGATGAACAAATTAGAACTCTTTGGGACATTTATCTGTATATCGCATGGAATCTGTGATATAACATCCATAAATGTAAAATACATTTTGCTGACTCTTGAGCAAGATATCTGTAAAAGAAAAGCGAAAAAAAATCCCTTATAAATGGGTTACAAAAGTTTATAGATCTCGCAAGTCAGATAGAACAAAATTGAAGTCACACTATTCGAGATTCCTATATATTCAATTGAGATATGAAAGAAGATTATGAATCATAATAACAGCGATATATTTAAAGAATAAGCTCTTTTAAAGCAAAATCACATCAACGTAAGAAATGAAAAGATAACACTGATTAATAGTTTAAGTGCAGATGATCTCCAAAATGTAGTCTGGATTTTTTGATTAACAGGAAAGTGAAGATAGTAAAAAAGCAATATACAATTTACAATTTCACTTTGATGACAGATTAGAAATAAACTCGTACAACTATTAGCATAATGTGGTTAAACAGAATAACAGACTTGGCTCAGATGATTGCCAGTAAGAAGTAAAGGTTCCGTAGAAGAGAAGTTGAAAAATAGCGTTACAAATTTTTCTTAAAGATGTCACCAGGCAGATTTCTAGTATTATTGAATCAGGATACTACTGAGCACACACGACTGTCTGATACACTAAGAATTTCTCATCAGTGGCAGCTCTCTAGTACTATTAAATCAATATGCTATTAAGTACACAAGTCTGTCTGATACGCAAGGAATTGCTCAACAATAGTTCAAGGCAAATCTCTAGTACTGTTGAATCATAATACTACTAAGCACACAAGACTATCTGATACGCTAAGAATTTCTAAACAATGGCACAAAGCAAATCTCCACTATTATTCAATCAAGACACTATTGAGCACGCAAGACTGTCTGATGCTTAAGGAACAAAAAGTGTGAAAACTCCTCTGATGAAACAAACTTACATGTCCTGAGTGTGATGGACCAATTACCGTCTATACTCGCGTATAATTCAGGTGCAAATGCAAACAACATAGACCCTGATCTGCCGTCGCATAATGCGCCGTCAGATCAGGGTCTATGTTGTTTGTTCCACTGATTAGTCCTTATAAACTGTATAGACCCAGATCTGCCGGCGCATTATGCGACTGCAGATCTGGGTCTATGCAGTTTGCAGTTGGTATCGCATTATACGCGAGTATATTCGGTACTGATCACGAACCAAGTATTATGTGTAATCTAACCTTCTGTTAACTTGAAGTAAGATTCCAAAACCCATTTGTTAATCGGCTTTGATATGCACCAAAGTAAAAGGATTTATGTAGCCATGCATTCGTTCTACAAAGAACCCCTCTTTAAAAAAAAAACAGTAGATCATTATAGGTGTTTGACTCTAGTAACGAAAAGACGTTGAATAAGTTGGAAGACTATCAAATCATTAGAAAACAATTGAGGACAAAGTCACTGAAGAAATTTGTGGATTAACAAACATTTAGGTCAAAGAGGTCAATGATTTAGATGAAATAATAACTGATAGGATTAGGGAAATGGGATTATCACAGGGCAAGCTCTAAGAATATTATAATTTTTTTTTATTTACTGGAACAAACGGAATGTAATTATTTAAACATAATAAATCCTGCATCAGAGTTAAAAATAAGAACGAGGGGCTCACCCGACCACTCAAAGTGGTACTAGATAGTCAACAGAAGAGAAAAGAACTTTATTTCACTCAGATCACACTATGATACATGGGAATAAATTTAAAGATTATGTATATCGGCCGCTGAAAAAATTTGTTGACAGAAACTATCAATCTACAAACATTACTAAAAATATTTACATTTGTAGAATTGAGTAACAAGTTAAATTTATATGCATTAGGATCTTTTAATAGCATGGCTTTATATTGGCGTTTCTCTGTGTCTGATAATAATTATACTGGGAAACTCTTTAAATTCGTTGGGTTCCAATTTCGTGGTTTTCGTAGGTGAGCTAGGCCACGAATTTTAAAGTCACAACAAAATATCAACCAAGCCGACATTCATCCCCCTCTCCATCATATGCAATGGAAAGGCATCACCTGTTTATTTCTTTGTTTTAATACCTTGGCTATCTATAGTGCTGAGAATGTGAAATATACATTAGGATAAGTACAAGAATGACGAAGGACACTGAAACTGATTGACTACAATTCAATTTGAATGCAAAATTTCATGAGCATCAAAACTTGTGTAAGATTGTAATGACGACCTGATGTGTAGTAATAAATGCAGATTTACTCACTGTCCCAGTCCTTCTTTATTTCCCAAAGCACATATTATTCCCATTTATATATACATTTTTGCAAATATCAACTTAGTGCTAAATAAACAATCATCAGATTAGTCCCGCTTTCTCAAAGGCTATTTTAATCAGGTCTCTCCAAAGTGCTACTTTGTCATTTGTGCAGATTAGCCGCTTTGCGTGAATACCACTATTGTAATCTTAAGTAATTAATGTACACGTAGATGTTTTCAGGTTAACCGAAACCTGATCGAATGTACATGTCCACTGTCCGTATCTTTGCAGTTTATGTTTAGCGTATTTTGTAACAATTCTTTCAGCAACAGCCATACACAATAACACTGGCATTCATCTGAACTGTACGGATTCAGTTTTGGACCACAAGTTCAAGATCACACAGCAACAAGGGTAGCGGCGATTTTGGCAGGATTGTTTCGAAACAAAAGAAGTTTACAGTCATTGGCATTGTTCAAGCCCCTAATCCTTAGTTGTTGAGAACTTTATGCTTTGATAGCGATCTTTAAGAATATATGAGAACCTAAGTACTTAAGATTACAATAGTGATATTAAATGTGTGGAAATTTTCTAGGCATTTTCTTTAAGATTTCCGCATTTACTTCATATGTTAGCAATGAATAACTTAATTAATGAACTTAATAACAGGTAATACGGATTAAACCTGTTTGCTCGAAAATGCATGGAAATTAATGTCGGTATAATCTTGAACATAACATATTCATGTTTTTTTTTTTTTTTTTGTTTGTTTGTTTGTTTTTGTAAATGATGGATCCACGAAATTAGGTACCCACGAAAATGTACTTTTTACCTAAACCACGAAATTTGAAACCCATGGAAATAAAGTGTTTCACAGAAGTTGAAAAGATAATGGAACTCGTCTCCTACATCATTTAAAGAACACAATTTACATTTTTTATCATTGTTTCTGTATTTTGCCATCTTCCAACCTCTGTAGGTAGGTAATGATTAGACATGCGGAATTTTGTAATGATAAATGATACACTTAGTGGTAAAAGCGTCAACTACGGCTGTAGAAAATGATCGTGTTTAAGGATTCTATATGTAATTTATTTAGATGAATTCCACATATACAAATCTCAAGACTGCAAAATATTACTTTTTTGCAATGAATTTGACCTGATTTGTAATATTGAACTTACTAGGGAAAATATTAATTATACCACATAGCACCGAATTTAACATCATTATGCCACATAGCACCGAATTTAACATCATTATGCCACATAGCACAGAATTTAACATCATTATGCCGCATAGCACAGAATTTAACATCATTATACCACATAGCACAGAATTTAACATCATTATGCTGTATAACACTCAATCCAACATCGTTAAAGACGTTTTCGAAATAATATATCCACGTATGCTTATACCTTGATTACAATCCTAACGTAATAACATGTAACAAAGAAATACCAATTTTTCCTAGTTGTAATCTTCCCCCAAGAAACTCCATTCGGGATTTGACAAATATTTCTCATGGTAATCTTTCTAATTCTCCATACAGCATCATAGGCGGAGTGCTGTTTTGCAATTTTAAAATCTGTTTCGGAAAATATGTATTGACTTTTTTATCAAATCTGTATAATTGAACATCCAAAGTTCTCATCCATATAAATGGATCAATTAAATAAAATGGTCAAATCATTTCAGTTGTAAATTGATCGGGATATTGAGATTTCTTTTTCTATGAAAGATTTTCTAGCTATTTCCAAGCTTCAAGTTTGTCTTAAACAACATATAAAATAGAATTTATAACTTCGATTTGGTTTTCACCTAAGTTGAAAAATGTTATCGTTTGAACTACGAAATACTTTAATTTTTGTCTTGCTTATATTAATAGTTAGCTTCCACTTTTTGCAATATTCCAAAACTGTATCTAAATTATTTTCCAGGTCTCATTTTCCGCTAGTATTACTGTATCGTCTACATACAAGAGAACACTTATTCTTATATATGCGACATTATTTTCGTCGGTGAGTTCTAAATTAATGCGCTTAGAATTATTTGAAAACAAGACATTTTCTAAATTATTGAAATACATACATATATAGCAGTGAAAGATTTTACCCATGACGAACTCCTTTATTGCATATAAAAAGTCAGAAGATTTTCCTTCGAAAGCCTTACTAAAATCTATAGTTATACAGCTAAGGATTGTAATTGGACTATAATTGGATGGATCTCCAATACGCCCTTTTTCTTTATGTATTAGTTGTATAATACATTTTAACCAAGATTCTGGTAACAAGCCATGTTCAAACAGAAATCTAAAAAGTAAAACATTTATGGGTAACATAGGATTCTTTATTGATATTATATATTCATTTATAATGTTATCGACGTCACTATTAGCTTTATTATTCCATAACTTTCTAATACAACTGCTGATTTCCTCTGTGGTAAATTCAACATTTAATACACTCAAATAATTCTTAAGACTAAACAGTAGCGAATTATCACAAGAGTCGTCTTTTAAAGTTTCGTTTGAAGTTGGTATTGATGAAAATATTCTGTGAGATTAGGCAAATAACCACTGGCAAAGATAAACTTATATTTTGAAATTTCTGACACTCTGGATTAGTTTAAATTTAGGTGTCCCAAAATAGTCAATCGTTAGATAGCCATATAGATTGATTCAAATCTTACTTATATTATCAGGATCAACTGCTTCCATTGCAGTCATCGCAATAGATTTGTTGTAAGTTATTGTAGTTCTCCAGTAATTTAACCAGTTTTTCAATCCATTTCCCAGTGTCATTTTATAAGAAATATATTTACATTCTTGTGTTCTGAGTCCTATTAAATCTCTGTACTACACGTGTCCTTTTATCCGAGTGAGAGGATGAATACTCCATGCCTTCTTCATCCAATAATTCCTGTACCATCCGATCGTAAAACTATCTTCCCTCATCAAACTGTATCTTCTCAGGCTTTTGCGCATGAAATACAGATTTATATCCCTCGTATATATCATCCCCTTGTTTAAATTTTACTTTCTCAGCCAATGCATATTTGAAGAAAATATATGTGACAGTTAAATATATATTCGTATTGGTTATTGTCCCTCTCGAAGGCTTGTAGACCGGCGAGTTCTACTGCATTTTATCATCAGTATGACTAACATAAACCCTCTTAAATGTGAATTGTTTTCGTGCTTGATTGTGAAGTGTATAAGTTGATTGTTGGTTAACCATTCCTTTAACCAGGCAGATATGATACTTTTACGGTCCTTTTTAACTTGCTGCCATAGAATATTTAAGTTTATAAGGAACACACCACTTTCATAATATAGATTACTCAAATAATTGTCCTTGTCTGTCATGGTAGATTTTAAATCTTATTCAAATGAGTAATATTGGGCTAAAACCAAAGGTCTTTGAAGAAATTATTTGAGCGATCCATGATTTTTGTTCAAAAGTGTCTATATCCATTTCATACTATGATGTGTGATTATTGGTATATTTTAATGGTATTAAGCTATAGTCCGAGGTTCACATCTTGGAATATAAAGTGCAAAACGTGATTGTCGGTCTGTCTTTGAAGGCTCTAAAATGTATTATACCAGTACGGTGTTTTAGAAAGGCATACAAGTTGCATGTTGTAATTTGGTGCTGTCAATATTAAATTTGAAAGTGAAAACTACATATATTGACACACAAATATACGCAAAGTCCTCAGCTTCGTTCATTATGAGGCTGGAAGACATACTTACATTTTCTAACAATCTCAACAAAGCAGAGATTGCATTTTCCGATATAACCATAGTTACATTTAAATCTGAACATTTAATCTGTGAAATGCTAGCAAGCACAACTTTAAAAAAAGGTATATTCTAAGACATTTGTGCTTTTTCGGGTTTTCGAGGTTGCAGAAAGTGGTACACATTTCTAAACGTTAAAGATTCTAACTTAGATTCTACTGAAATATTAACGTCATGCCTTTATTCCTCTTTCAAATTTCTGTTTATTTATAACCTTTGCTATGGGTTTAGAGGTTACCCATATAAGAATTAAATTAATTAAATGACTTGGTGCAACAAGCGGCTACCTCTGATTCATCTTATGAAGTCATATTTTGATACCGCACTTCGCCAAAGGAAAAAAAAAAAAAAAAAATAAAAATAAAAATAAACAGTCATATAAAAATAAATTTCCTTATGCTGGAGTAGTTTCTGAGTAGTTTCACACACTTACCAATTCAAAGCCACTCATGAAGAAATACATTAGCACCACTAAAGTCAAAAGATATCCCAGTGTAGTAACCGTGAAGAAATGCATTTCCTTGCACTCGATTTAGTTTGTTGTGCGCAATGTAAAGCCGTCCTGTGATATACAGGTATAATAATCAATTCGTAAGGAAATTTCTTTGCACTCGAGTTAGGTTTCTCTACAGTTGGTAGTTAATTAACGACATCCGATCATGACGAAATGCACTTCATCACGCTTGAGTAAGTCATCTCTACAGTTGACGGAAGGCCCGCCGACAGAAATTCCGGGCCCCTGTGCAGAGCAGTGATGGGCCCCAAAACTAGTTTAATTTTTTTTATGTATAAAACCTGTGTACAGTTTTGCATATAAAACCTGTAATAATCTACCATAAATTAGACTCTTGCAAAGAACAAATTTTAATATTTACTACAAAGATTATTTTTTTTATAACTGAGTTGACGGCTGGCCCCTTTAAATCGCTGGGCCCCTGGGCAATTCCCCCCCCCCCCCCTTCTCGGCGGGCCTGGTTGTAGGAGTAGGTAAAACATGTTTTGGCCAGTATATATCAACTTATAGTCAACTGACACTATTTGGCCTGATGTGACGTGTGTTACTAATTTATTTACAAACAGATATCACAACGGTTTTAAGACAGTGATAGTTAGATTTGGCCATGCCCGGGATAAATTAATCATACCGATGAAATATTCTTAAATTTGTATGTTTGTCGCAATCTGTAAATGACGACCTACTGATTTACTCGTTGGCTTCAGAAACAACCCACTCCCACGGAAGTCTCATGGCACCCTAGTACGGAAATAGGCACCCGATTCTTGCCGGAGTCAACGGCACATTCCCAATTGGCTAATATAATATTTTAACCCATTCTGACAGTTTTTATATTGATCATAGTGTAACGCTCCTTATAGATACTTATGTCTTTGTTTTTCTCAGGTACAAATTAAATATACTTTGATTACCCTTGAAGTTGTATTTGCTAACAGTATGTATTGTTGCAAAAGGAAGGAAAGAAAGGAAAGAAAAAAGAATGAAAGGAAGATTGTTGTTTAATATAAAGTGTAAGAGAATTTTAGATAGATTTCTGTGTAGTGTTATGTCTTTTCTGACCCATGTGTCAAAATCATCACTCATCTTTTTCTTGATTTGTACAAAATTGACGCCAAATTTTGGTCATGACTTTTACGGAGTTATTGAAATAATGTCCATTAAAACAATGCCTCTTAAAATATGGGCGTTTGTGTGATCATAAATAGAAAATACAAACATCTTGTACTTTATCCCAGAGCTCAAAAGGTTGAGGCGATGTAGATGGTGCAATTTCGATAAATCGATTCGGTCGTGGGGCGGTCACATTCAGTGGAATTACCGGTGAAGCGATTACAATTTATGTGGTCGATTTTGGTAGAAATACAGTTTTGCGCCATTCCCTCTGTGTCGGCAGCCTGTTTGAAAATTGTGCTCTGGTTTGAAAATGCATGATCTGGGCAAATTAATCAATTATTAATCGATCAAAAATTGATGATCGATGTCATACAATTGTATTTGATATTCAAATGCTCGATATAGATTATGTGTTTCGTCATATTTGACTGTTACATACAAGTAGAGCAAATTCGATGTCTCGCTACCGCAAATCCCCACACATATTATTTGTTACATATTATCTAATTTAAATCAGTATAATTTTTAGACCCTCTACTTTCCGCAACACCCCCACCCACCCAACCCTGACAGTCGCCCAACGATCCGTTACTTGTACATGTATTGTGTGTAAAGTATGGTCAGAAAGATTTAAACAATATAAGTGCATTTGAAATTTCTGAACGTATGACTTTTTTCCTTCTCCCAGCGACCCCAGGGGACGGAGCCAGTAGTTATACTGCTCTTGCACATAGTTGTCATATAAGCAATTAATAAACCGAGATTGGTGAATGTTCAACCTGCAGTTAAGGAGTATATACAGACAGACAGAGGGACGGACTGATAGATGGTGCGTATCACACTCAGCAGACTGATCACACTTTAGGAATTTGCCGTAAATTGCAGACGTTCAGTTGCTTATGCTGTCTTGCTGGAACTTGTAGGTTAGGTGTATTTGTTTGACAGTGTTGCCTGTTCATTTATTCAACTTGATAAGTGTATTCACTTCATGAATGAACAGTGCAGTATTTTTCTCGATCTATTTTTTTTTTTTTACTGCATTGTTGAGAATGTGAGTGAGCATTCCATGGTATTTTTGTTTACAATTTTGCACACTCTTCACATAGGTCAAGAACTTATACATACAAATTTCTCAGTAAAGTTATCTTACAAACAAATTTCTTAAATATTGCTGTAGGTTTTCTTGCATTTTAGGGATTTTAACATTTTTGGCCTTTTGCTTTGTTTTGTTTCGTATGCCTTTTTTATGCTTAAGCTTACTCGGCACTATATAGCCAGTATTAAACCCCATACATACATACATACATACATACATACATACATACATACATACATACATACATACATACATACATACATACATACATACATACACACACATATACATACATACATACATACATACATACATACATACATACATACATACATACATACATACATACATACATACATACATGCACACACATACATACATACATACATACATACCAACATACATACATACATACATACACACATATCCATACATACATACATACATACATACATACATACATACATACATACATACATACATACATACATACATACATACATACATACATACATGCACACATATACATACATACATACATACATACATACATACATACATACATACATACATACATACATACATACATACATACATACATACATACATAAACTCTTACGAGTTCTTTAAATATCACTGTACGTTTGTTTGTGTTACTAAAGTAACACACAATATATTATTTCTGAGGTTGTTTAAAGTTAAGATTTTATGACAATATTTTTTTTCTTTTATTTCGTTTATAGAGAGATGAAAATAACTTCAAAGATGCATAACCTGCAAAAATGCGGAATTTCTGCAGCAGTGCTTTTATGTGTGTCATTATTCCTATATAACCTATATAACTGGAGGGAAATAGTTGAGATCAGAACAATAGAGATAGAAGATTCCTTGTTTACTGCGAATGAACTTCCAGCTTTAGCAGACACTCTTCAGTTTGTGAATACAAAAAGTAACACAGCTTCCGGTGTAGACAAAAATGTTTTATTACAGCATCTGTCAGAGAGATATGGACCGGTTTCATTCGTCAGCATCAGTCCTAGGAATACAGATCTTACAGGAGAAGAACAAAACAGGGCCTCCATATGCTTAAAAAATGCTGTAATTGATCGAGACAAAAATGGGTCTCGTTTCTGGGGCAAAGAGGATCATATACGAACAACTCACCACACTTATCTGAAGAAGAAAGACACGGTTCTCATGCCATTATATCGGTTTTCGATTTGAAGAAAAAAAAATGAAAATTGGTGGGGGGTGTCAGTGCAGCTTTAAGCATAGATAATGTAACGTCATCGCTGCTGGCATAGAGAGACCACCTGTAATTTAATCTCACCATCCTACATCACGTGCATGCTAAATACTTTGGGGTTTTGGGCTGTGGCTCGGTGTAGCCTATCGAATCTATCAGTCTAAGTGTTTGAAGAAGTCAGAGTCGCTCAGACAAGACAACCACAATCTCACATCGTACCTCGTGGTCTTTTGGCTCACTTCGGACTTGAATAGCTTTAAATCTCAGCCCCTTTCAGCCATTTCAAAAATAATTAATCTATCAAGACAGACAAGACAGCCACAACCTCACGCTATACCTCATAGGCCTTTTGGATCACTTTTGACTTTTATAGCCTTAAAGTTCAGCCCCTTTAAGCCGGCTCAAAAAGAATTGGTCTAAAAGTGTATGCATTTTTATTTTAGATCATCTCAGAGAAGAAAACCAGTCAAAGTAAGTAGGGACTACTTTAGTGTCTTTGGTGCGCTTTGGTTTCACCAAAAATAGCTTATAGCAAAATTAGAGACGAAAACGTTACCTCGAATTGAGCATTTTTTTTCAATATTTCTGCTTCCGATTCGAAGCAAAATTTTGTCCGAAAGTTGACCATAAGCAATTTTGGGTGAAAATTATATACATGTAGCTCACCAAAGATACTGAAGTAACAGCTATTTTTTCGGCTGGTGTACGTGTCTGAGCGGCCCCGATTCCTAGAAAGCACTTCGACCAACTGCTACAAATGGCTGTAACAAACCCACTGCGAAAAATCTGAAGTCATCCACATGTTTGTGATGTAGGATAGTTACAGACTTTGCACCATAGCCGCTAAGCAAGCGCCTCTGCTATATGGCAATTTGCTATCCAATTTTGGATACTACACCCCAACTCTGCGGACACGTACGTATGTTAAAAGTCACAAAATAATTTCAAACACTTCGCTCCTTTACTTTTTTTTTCTTCATGACTTGTTAAGGCCAATCTAATATATGCCTTAACTGTTAGTTAAACTAAAAAAAATTCTTAATAATAATTTTTAAAATGTATTTTTGCAAAACGTACATTTGCCCATGCTTATTGGAGCATTTCTGTTGTCAAATCTTCAGTTTTGGAGGTGCGTGGTTTTGCGCGTTGTGAAACTTTTCAGTGTCCGAGGTAAATAAATCTTGCATGTAGTTCGCAATCACATAATGCATAAATAGAAGAAATAGGTTTTGAAAACACCAGAACTTCTGAAGTGTGGATACTTACATTGAGACAGCAGATATAAAAGCTACTAATTCACATTCGCAACTTCGAGGTCAATCCGACGGATCATACAGCGAATGTGTGTCGGCTATTTACGAAACAAGGATTGATCGATAAATTCCGAATACATCGAACTATTTTTCATTCGTAATGTCTTGGTTAGTCCTACAATCAATCCAATCATAGAAATAGCCGAGGTGGTCTTTTCAATCAGAACTTCTTCAGCTTTTTCTGTTAGACAAAAATATGCCTGGGATGTATGTCGGTGCAGTAATTTACAGAAAAATCATACATTTTGTTCGCCGGAAATTTCTCTGCAAGAAAAGAAACCACAATCAACACGTCAGATGCTAGTTAAATTTTTGCCTCTAAGTTTGCTATATGCAATGTTTTGTAAAAACTGAGGTAGGACACAACAAACACCAAAGTTGCAACTATTTATCTGAGCTTTTCTTTTGTCTGACCGACTGAGAGTCGTTCAGACACTTCGCTCGAATCGTACATTGTTTCAATCAGCTGAAACTTAAAGCTAATGCAGGAAAACCGGATATGTGTGTGTGTGTCTATATATATATATATATATATATATATATATATATATATATATATATATATATATATATATATATATATATATCCATCCGCTACACTCCTTTTTCACCCGTGGCTGTCTGCGACAAGTGTTTTTTCATGAATATTCATAAACATTTAATCCGTTCGACAACACGCATTTAGGAGGATCACCCCATGTTTGAGTATATTTGATCAACTTTTGATATTTTGACCCCAACACAAAATAGACATGTAGTTAGCACATTTTGATACTATTTTTCGTTATATTTGTTCCTATTATAAAACTCTTTTGCTGTATATTTCCCCTGTCATTCAAACATGTAAGTAGTTCATGTTTCCTCTCGGCTTTTGCCTTACGTGTTTGTTTTTGGTTCTTTAAGGAGTTGCTTCACTTGACGAAGGGCTCGAGTAGCTCGAAACGCTGGGAAGCTGATTTGCATATGCACCACTAACTTAGAACGCACACAGAATAGAAGACAACCCGGGATATGTCTTCAGTTAAAGTTACATATTTGTTCGTCCACAGGAATCACAGCGCGCAGGATAATTAAAGAAATACTTTGGTCGAAATCTCGATTTTATTCTACGAGTCAATGCCAGCACCTTTCTGAAGTTGAACCGAAATGTCACGTTACAAAAGCATTCTAATGGTAGACGAAAGCAACGAGCCTGAAAGTGCCTAAAAACACTACTCAGTGATAATTCTATAGTTATATATTGTAGGCCTGTACTCACCACTCCACATCTCACTAGAGTAGCTGTTCTCTGTGACTCACGGTACTAATTATATGGTAAAATGGGAACCAGTCAAGAAATGGGTGAACATAACATAGAATATATATGATTTTGGAGGGCCATGATTGGTTGATAAAAAAAAGTGAAATTTTTTGAAAAGAATCTTTGGAGAGCTTATCCTATTTGTAACTGAAAAAAAAATAAAGACAATGTTTTTATTGATGGTATTTCAGTCCTACTATACAGATTCGACTGTGTAACACAAATTACTGAAATTAGCACCGATTTTTTAGGTCCGGAATTGAAAGCACATGTTTCAAAAACACGTCGAAAAAAAAAATGCCGCGGCTCATATGGTTTTCTTCACACAGAAGAATGCATCAAAGATGGATCTATACTGACAAATATAGGTTTGATCATGTGCATTTAGAAATTTAAAGTTATTGAATTTTTAATATCATGGTGTTTCCATAGGTTTACTATGAGATCTAAATTAGTAATGTGAGTCCTTTAGGCTGTTTGACCTTTTAATAAATACATTGGAAAAAAATGGATTTGAAGAAATCAGATAATACATTTTAAATAACAGCTTATATGCTGGATATTAAATAAATTTCATAGTTGTTGAATGTAGAGGAATACAGTCTTTAACTTAATCTTTGCACGGTTGCCTTTTGTCATTTGCAGTTTATTTTGCTTTGATTAAGTTTGAATGTGCGGATTAAAAAACAGCAATACAATACTTTATCGATCATTTGTAAACCCGATTCAGTAATTTGAATGGTGTGCATCAGCGACGCACAACATCATTTTGGTTTGGTTGGGTTCAGCCCGCTTTAAGATGTTTTGCCTATTCTGGCAGAACATTAGAATACACAGGAGTTTTATATACGTTTGGAATGTAAATGAGAGCAATTGATTTATGGAAGTTAACCATGTTATTCAAATTTTTTCAAACTTTAAAGGAATGTACATTTTGTCATCAATTACGTTGTAAAATTTAGTACTGGTGTGGGGAGTATGAGGAATACCTTCTGCCCCCATCTCCACCCCATCCCCCAGCGAGTTTATAATAGCGTCTCATCACTCACATCTTGCTTTGAATTTAAATATACTCAAATGATCAAATGATGATAATTGCATTAAAATTTCAGCTCTGGCTATTTTGAATAAATGAAATACCCTAAAAATTTGAAACAAAGACGACCTTGAAAATAAAGCCTACCGCCAAGACAAGATGTCCAATTCCTATAAAGTTTTTCTCTCAAAAGTATGTTGTCTCAAAATCAGGCTGCCTAATATATTTAATGCATATCTCACATAGAGATAACATAACACCTGGAGAGAAATACTTGTCTCATTTTAGAAGAAAGACAGATATTCGACATTATATTAAAAAAATCTAATTGTATAAATGAACAAGGAATTCACATGTTCTCTATCGAGAATGCATTGGAAAGTATGGATTTAAAAGTTATTTCACATTCTTGTACTATACATGTGGAATTTTTGATATACAGAAAGCATGTTCTCATCGTCTGTATATGTACAGAAAGCATGATCTCATCGTCTGTATATATATTTTTTTTATTAGGAAAATAGCCTACGTCAAAAGAAAGCCATCCTCGAAAATAAAGCGAAAAAAACTTACTAATGAACACTATTAAGCCGTATACTTTTAGGGTATTCCTGCCATATTTCAAGCCTTTTATTGAATTGAACTATGCTGTATAAATATTCATTTTTGAGTCAAGGGCTCTGTATTTAGTTGATATTTTCTATCAATTCCAGACGTAAATGTAAAATGTACTTTTGTCTTACACCACCACGTGTGAGGTAGGTAACGTATAAGACATTTAATCGAAAGTGACATCAGTAGTCCATCAAAACAGTAGATTAATCGACTTGTGCATGACATGTGATTAGGTTGCAAGATATGTAGGGCATAATGATATATTAGTCACGGGCCTGACCATTTAGGTGTTGAGTCAATTAGAAATTTCAGACAGTCATCGTCAGGAATTAATCTATAAGTTATGTCTGTATAAGCTATGTAAACGGCACATATGTTATTTGTGTGACAAAACTTTTTGAACTTATTTTTAAGAACACATAATTTCTAAATACATACATACATACATACATACATACATACATACATACATACATACATACATACAGACAGACAGACAGACAGACATACATATAAACTTAGAGATCCAGGATATTCTTAAAAACACATCATTTTTACATACATACATACATGCATACATAATACATACATACATATATACATACATACATTCATACATACATACATACATATAAATTTAGTAAGAGGCCCATGGTATTCTTAAAAACACATAATACATATATATATATATATATATATATATATATATATATATATATATATATATATATATATATATATACATACATACATACATACATACATACATACATACATACTTGGCGGTTTCTTCAACCTATACGTGATGAATTACACGTCAATTGTGCAAATATTATGGAAGAAATGAAGAGAATGAGAAGGGATATTGTTCGTTTGGACGAGATGATACAAAGTAAAGATGAGAAAATTAAAAGACTCGAATCGAGCATTGACAAGGCAAGGGAGTCGGAACTGCGTTTGGAATCTGATCTACACGTAATGGCAGATGTAATAAAGACCCAGGCAATGATAATTGAAAAGCTGCAAGCTGTAAACGAGAAACAAATTGAGACAGTAAGCACACAGATTCGTGGAATTCATTTTCAACTTACAAACTTTATGCAGCTGTCTTGCTCATATGCAAATGTAACTAGATCTTCTTGCCTACTGGCGAATACACCAAGTGCATCCAATATGGTTCCGAATACAAGTGTAAAGGATAACCATCGCCTAGATTCACGTAGCAGAATTTTGTCAGATCAACAGGATTACAAAAATACCGGCTTAACCAACGTTAGGCTACCGACAGATGAAAATCCCACTGTAGAACTGTTGCAATCTCCAGGAGCACAAACCTCAAGCACAACGACACAAAGAGGAATACATGCAGCAGAAAAAGGAAAAACAGGTGGAAAAAAAATAGCTGAGAAAGAAAATCCAATAAGTCATAGTCAACTGTCGGCTACTAGAAAATCCCCTCTCAAAGTGGATGGCATGAATGCTACAGGAAATATATCTAAGCCAATCCATGTACGAATCAGTGACAAGGCATTCAGTGGAGTTAAGAGGAGCCCGAAAACAAAATCCTTGTTGTTATCCCGAATTAAGGCAGAATATAGCCCAGAAGAGCTAAATCATGTAATATGTAGGCATGCGTTCAATCGCGGAGTAATAGTTTCTAATATTCGTATTCTTAAAAAGTGGTCAAATGTCAACGGTGAAACTTATACCGTTCGTGTTACTGTTCCGGAATCTCTGTTTAGCAGAACTTTACAACGGGGATTTTGGCCTGAGTTTGTTTTAGCCAGAGAATGGTACGAGAGATAAACGTTACCATATCCATAACTTGCATATGATGGTGTGTTTGATAGCAATTTGGATGACTACTCTAAACATAATGACTTGGAATGCGAAGGGCATTATGGCAGGACGCCCTATCTTTGTTCTTTACTTCATAATGTAGATATTGTGTGCATACAAGAGCATTGGCTGCCTCCAGAGCAACTGCAATTTCTACAAAGCATCCACAGGGAAGTTACTGCTTTTTCGAGATCGGATAACAGAATTCAAACATGTCCATGGCTAAGAAAACGTCCCTCAGGATTGGGAGGAATTGCAATGCTCTATCGAAAGTCACTACCGGCTCGTCCTATAAGTAACGTTGGAAATGACAGAATCATTGCAATTGAAATTAGCCTACGCGCTTACAAATTATTTATCTTCTGTGTGTGGTTTCCTTCTACGAATGCCTCTTTAGATGACTATAAAGAATTAATGGAAACTGTGGAGTGCCTTTACGATGAATATAGTCAGAAAGGTTTTGTGATTATTTGTGATGACTTCAATGCCGAGCTGCCAAAAAAATTGATTCCGAAAAGTAAGAATGATAAAAGTTCTTGTTTGCATTTCTTTCTTAAAAAAAGACATCTAATCTCAACATGTGATAATTCCCAATCTGGAATGCCAGGATATACATTTTGTTCTTCTGACGGCAAACACTCGTCCTTGACTGACTACATTTTTGTACCATCTTCAAAAATAGATTTAGTAAATAGTGCTAAAATTGAAGATGATCATCATCTAAATCTTTCTGATCACTTACCGGTAAGAGCACAACTGTTAGTTCCCGACCAACTCCAGGAATCAACATTTTCCAGCTATCCAGTTTCAATCAACTGGAGAAAAACTTCTTCCGAGCAGCTGGAGCAGTACAGAATTGAAATAAATGAACAATTAAATGAGTAGAACTACCTATAAACAACATTGCAGACGTACATAACGCCCTTGTTACTGTTGCGACTGTTTTACGTAATGCAGCTGAAAGAAATCTCCCAAAGAAAACCTTCCAGCCGCATTTAAAACCTTACTGGAAATTCCTTAATGTGGCTGAAATGCATAAAGAGATGAGGAGAAAACGAGCGTTATGGATAAAGGACGAACGGCCACGTGGTATGCAATTTAAGACGTATGCAGAATATACAATTTCGAAGAGAAAGTTCAGAAATCATTTAAACAAGGCAAAATACCAGTATGAACAGCAACAATTCGATGAGTTAGAAAAAGCTGCAGAACTGAATGTAGGGAAATTCTATAGAATAGTACGACTGCATGGGAAGGGACAGAGGCAAGATATATCTGAACTAAAAGTGGATGGAGAAATAATTCGGGACCCTTGTTTGATTCGTGACGCGTGGCATCGACATTTTGAAACACTAGGAACTGAAACACCAGATGCTCATTTTAACGAATCGTTTGCAGATGAAATCAGGAACGCCATGAAGAAGATTGTGGACTCAAATAGTGAAGAAGAAGCAGATAGCAAAATGTGCGATACCATAATGCAAAATGACATTGAAGAAGCTGTAAGAGAGCTGAATAAAAACAAAGCACGTGGACATGATAAAATATACGCAAAACATATAATTTTCGCTTATTATTCGATTAGTTCTATTTTGTGCCATGTGTGCAATTGCATCATCTCCTTGGAAACGTATCCTGACTATTTTAAAACTGTAAATGTTATACCTATCTTCAAAGGTGGGAAAAAAGATAAATTAGATATGAATAGCTATAGAGATATCTCAATCGTTCCCGTTTTTCAAAAAGTATTTGAAAAAATAGTGTTGAAGAGACTAACTCAATTTAGTGAAAGGATCATTTAGTGAAAGGATCAATTTCCCTCACCAATTGCAACAGGGATTCCGAAACGAATGCAGTGGAATTACTGCAGCTTTTATTATAAAAGAAGGAGTAGCCCACTATTTTGAAGGTCACTCAAAAGTATATGCTGCATTCCTGGACAATGCAAAGGCCTTTAATACGGTATGGCATGATGACCTTTTTATAAGCTTTTCTGTCTCGGAGTATAAGGTACACTGTGGAGATTGATCCGTAATTCTTTTCAAGATGTTAGGGCCCTTGTTCTGCTCAACGGCCAACATTCGAAATCATACACAGTCAACCAAGGAGTAGGACAAGGAAGGACGCTATCAGCATGGTTATTCCTAGTCATGATAAATGATCTAATTTCGTCATTGGAGTCAACAAAATCTGGAATACAAGTTGGCACTTTAAGCATTCCATGTGTTCTACTAGCTGATGACACGACCCTGCTATCCTCATCATCGAATGTTATGTGTATTTTGCTTCGCAGCCTCCATGACTATGCATCGAAGTGGAGACTCCGGTACAATGCTGATAAAAGCAATATGGTCATATTTTCAAAGAAAAAAATCATGCAAGAAAATACATTCATGCTCGGAGATAAGCTGATTCCTATAGTTTCTTCCTGAATATATGCTGGGGTTACTCTCTCCCCTGACCTTTCTAATACTGCTACAGTGAAAAGTGCTTGTGAAAAGGGAAGATCAGTATTTTATTCCGTTGTTGGAATTGGCATTGGAAAGGACGGTATGAACCCAATTAATAGTGCTAAAATCTGGTCTAAAATAGTACTACCAGCAATGTCATACGGATGTGAATTATGGTCAAACTTGAGCCAGTCGCAGGTATATGACCTAGAAGTCTGCCAAAGAAAAGCTGCAAGAAGAATTATAGGGCTCGATCAGCGCTCACCCAAAGAGACAACAATTAGTAGTCTTGGGCTGTGGACAATTGAGGGATATATAGATAAAATCAAATTAGGTTTCTTCAATAAAATCTGCAGAGCTAACGGTTCATTAGCATGGAAAATTATGTTCAACAGAAGAATCCTTGATTTCATGATACACGAGCGTGAGAGCATTGGTTTTGTTAAAGATATATACTGTGTTCTTGGGAAATACCAGGTTGGCAGTTTATTCAACCTATACGTGAACACCCTATATTCTGCCCCGAAACCAGTCTGGTAGAGGAATATTGAAACGACAGTTCACTGTTTTGAAGAAAGGGTTTGGAGGTCGAAACTTGAATCAAGACCGGAACTTTTTCATTATGCAAGTGTCCATACTGTTCTTCAACCACTTGCTGTATGGAAGCTTGGAAAATGTTTTCCTGATAAAACCTGTTCTTTTGCTAACATCGCATATTTAACAATGTGTTCAATTTCGTCTGAGGAGGAGTATAACTGTAAACTCTGCGAAAAATTGACTGCAGACAGAGCCAAGCATATGTTACTTTACTGCCAAGTCCTAAACAATGAACGTAATACCATGTTCGAAAAAATAATCGATGCAATAGACATACTAGACTCACACTGGCTCTTTTCGCAGGACAATAACATGCTACTTCATATCCTCTTGGGCAAGAGAGTTGAAACCTTTGATTCTATGGATGATCAAACATGGCATGTATTCATGTGTTTGGTGGCAGAAGGATTAGACTCAATGTACTGAAGAACAAATGAACTTGGACATAATTTCTGATAGTATGCTTGTTCGGTATATAAGGGCAATGGACCCATTTCATTTCTGACTACCATATAAATAATTCACAACTGTTAGACTCATAGTGTTCAACTGGTGATTCAATGTGTTAATTCATTTAAACCGCTCCAGCCAATTGTAAATAATTTCAATTATTTCAAGTTGTCTACATGTTCGTTAGCATGTTATTTTTTGTTCTTTGTTCTTTTTTCTTTTCTAGGATATTTTTGGCCTACCCATATATATGCATACTTCGTGCATACATACATACATGCTTACAGACAGACAGATAGGCAGACAGACAGACAGACAGACACTGTACACCTGAACATCTGTTCCTTCTCCCTGTTTTATTTACACCTATTACATGTATAATAATAGCTTTATGTTTCATATACTCATCAAGCTTGTAATAATTTTATTTCAACTCAACTATGCGGTATATTACAAATATTGCCTATATATTGTACCTTATACACATGTCTAAAATGTATATTGCTCTTAAAAAAGCACGGTTAAGATTATATAACTCATATTCATGGGAGATTTCCTTTGCTGTCCCTGATGGCTATGTTATTAAAAGCATTTAGGCAGAAGATAATGGAAAGGACTATTGACAATCATTGAATTTTTGTAAATATATTACTTGTTTAGTGTGTTGCATATCCAATAATATCAATATATGTTCCTATTATTATTGGAATAATGAAAATAACTGAATGTAATCTCTTTGGAAAGGAAATAAAGAAAGTCAGTCAGTCAGTCATACATACATACATACATATATACATACATATATAAATAACATACATACATACATACATACATACATATAAATTTAGTAAGAGGCCCATGGTATTCTTAAAAACACATAAATTTTACATACATACATACATATACATACATACATACATACACACACACATACATACATATATACATACATACATACATACACACACACATACATACATACATACATACATACATACATACATACATACATACATACATACATACATACATACATACATACATACATACGTACGTACGTACGTACGTACATACATACATACATACATACATACATACATACATACATACATACATACATACATACATATAAATTTAGTTCGAGGCCCATGATATTCTGAAATCGATTACGTAGTTTATTTTGGCCTAAAAGCCAAATTAAATATCGATTTACAAAGTTATCTGTGTTTAAAGGTCTAATTAGATGTTGAATATATTTTTCCTTTTGTTAATAATAGTAATCACAGTGGAAGGTCATTCGACACAAATTGTGCAAACTTGAAAGGTCTTGGTACCAGTATACTATATATCTTATATTTGCTTAATATGTTTTGAGGGTTTTTTAGGAAGAAGTTGTTAATACTTAATTATGGGTTAGCATCATTGGCACAAAATGCAGTCAAACCTGTGTACAACTTAAACTCAACGAACAATCTAGAAGTGGTCGTTATGAGCATGTGATCTTTATATACATGTACGTTTATGTTGATTCATGTATAAATGAGACATAGGGTACTTGGCCATTAAACACAGGTGATCCTTGTATGCAGGTGGTCGCTGTAACGGGTTTAAAGGTAGAGAGGCCTTTACATCATGCTTTTTGAAATTTTTTAAAATGTCTCACTGAAGAAATCGCTTACAAGTTTTTTTGTTGTTGTTAATTTCCAACACATTGTGCCCATATCTGAAGGTGGATTGGCATCATTTGTACGAAGTTGAATGATAATGATGCAACAATGCATTCTGTAAAATTCAGTTCTGATCGGTTGAGTTGATTTCGAGAAGTATTTCAGAAAAACTTTGGCTTTAGTAGCGGCGGTCATTGTTGATGGCAGATCAGCATCACCGTACAAACTTGAAAGGGCGCGATGCCTGGATTTGGTTAATATTGTCCGAGGTGCATTTGAGAAGAAGTCGTTCAGATGTTTTTCGTCTTTCAGTAATTCCATCAATATTTTAAGGAAGATAGGAATCATTTATATCAAATTTGAAAGACCTTGCTTCCGGGATGTTGTCATGTTTGGTCAGAATTGGTCAATCAACCTTTAAAGTCTCTGAAATATTTGTTATTTCCAATAATGGCGTCCATATTTGATGGCAGTTGTTATCATTTGTGCACATTTGGAACATTTTAATATCATGATGGTCTCTGTCAAGCTGATATTTTTGAAAGTGACCAAATGTTGATGGGAACACGACGAATAGTGGACGACGCTTAGCGAGTGGCAGGGCCATACATAACCTCACTGTACCATACGGTCAGGTACGCTATAAACTCCAGTGTATATAAGACATACACCTTGTTTACATTTATCGATCACAGTCGTAAAGCAAGATATAATAATCTTTGAGAGACATTGATCTCAGAAAATCAATTAGGATAGTACAAGGATGATAATTTTATTTCTTCAAAGGCCTCAAATATAGGATGGTTTAAACTTTCTCATAAGCCATGCTGTTACACCCTAAATGGAAACTGCTAAATTTGTGCTAAAGAACCTGACTTTGCGCTGAGGTCTTTCTATCTTCATTTGGATTTCAAATCAAGGCAAGTTTAGGTAAAAGCAACCAGGGTTTAAGTTTACTGCTGCAACGAGACTCCGATTTTTTTTTATTGTGCAAGGTATTTCGATGCACTCAAAAACTGGTGATAGCAAACACTTGCAACATTTTGAAATGATATATAACTTCCTTATATGTGCTGGTCCCAGTTTCACTAAATTTCGCATAATTTCATCTCCATCTGAGATATACAGTATGTTACCTATAATCTGACTTACAGTATTGGGATTCTTGGCATAGGTAGGAATAGTAAAAATGATGAAAATAGCATGCAATTTCCAACATTTACACCTGAGACTCTGTTCTTGAAAAACGAGTTTAAGAATCTCTAAAATTTGAGGAAAGTCTCGCATTTCTCTCATAGAAAACAATCTTTTTTTCCCCAGAGAATTCAAGATATCTTTTTTATTATTACCGTGCCAACCAGTAAATTAGAAAGCTACTAAAAATCTCAATTTTAGAAAGAAAATTAAAGAAGTTTAGTGAAACTGTGGGACTGGTTAATACAGACCAACCAGACACGCATCACAGAAATCACAGAACAGACCAACCAGACACGCATCATAGAAATCATAGAATTGAAAGGCATTTCTTGGAGTAATGAAAACTGAGGGCGGAAACATATGGTTTGTTGCTACAAAGGAATAAAATATACATTTTGGACGACATATCTAATACAAGTAATAATTTTATTATGCCACTAATTTGGCAAGTTAGCCGTCTGATACTTGTCCAATAATATTCTTTTTGCATTGTCTATTGGGACAAAATGTCATCTAGCATACCATAAGGAGACGTGATAGTAAGATAGACGTCACTGGTATTCCTCCATAAGGCATCATTGTCTTGACAAATTTTCAAAACTACTAAGTTTTTTTTATCGCCTCCAGTTTTGCTCTTACTCTGAAAAATTAATCCCTGTCTTGTGCACATGTTTACCAGCGCAAAAAATAAAGCTATATTTTTGTCTAGAGTTGACATCATGGTCAAATATGACATAAATTACTCATTTGAGACCGATACGGTTTGGATGTACTAATGAAACTGTCGCAGATGGGCTCGCACGGCCAGTATTGTACATAGGTGAACCAACATGTCCTTGCAGACAGGGCATCTGCTTTTGGTGATATTACTTTTGAACATTTTTCCAAAGAAGGCTGCCATCCATGAAGCAGGTAAGATGATAACATCCATACCCATCTCTCTCTCCCTCTCTCTCTCTCTCTCTCTCTCTCTCTCTCTCTCTCTCTCTCTCTCTCTCTCTCTCTCTCTCTCTCTCTCTCGCAAACTCCGTTTGTAACGCGATATCGCATATCACAATGTATTGGTTAAGATAATCCTCAGTGCATCAGGCATTCTATAAAACATCGTTATTTAGAATGTCAACATGTACTCGTGCAATGTATTGTGATATGTTCTCGGCCCTACAGGCAAATCACAGGTTTTTCCTTGATTTTAAATGCGAAAATGGTAAGTTAGTTTGCTTTTCCGACCCAAACAAATTTGAAATTTTGCTTCTTGTTTTTCTTTATCATAGTTATTACGTCACTCATACAAAACATTACGAAATAAATAAGCTGCGTGATCAGTTTTAAATACTTTTTTTTAATTAATAATTGTAATCACAATCGAACGCTTTTACATTGAGAGAGATTCATGATATTTTAATACTCGTCCACAGTTTTTGGTTTCTGTTCTAAAAATATCAGTCTGAAGGATACAAGGCTCCGCACATATTTTATTTACAGGGAAATCTTCAATGTTTCCCAAAGAACTTATGAACAGAACGGTTTGCTGGCAATTCGCTATCTTAACAGAGAGTCATTCGAATTTTTTAAAAAAAAAGTATACGAGAGTCGAACAGATGGGAAGAAAGACTGACGGATGACATATTTAATAGCATTGCTACCCCCAAATGAGAGTAAAATGAGAAATAAACCTTGTTCAAATACTTTGTGAGAGTTTCTTCTGTCATCATTTAAGTATGATCAGAGAATCTCACGTTACCGATTCCTTCTTTTTTTAGACTTTGTAATTCATTAACGAGCGAATTCACAGAAAACCTTTATAAGTAGATTAGGTATATGTTGACTAGCAGAACAGCTTGAATTATACAATTTAAAAGCGTTCGCATTTAGGAGGAAAGAAAAGGCATCTTAACACGAAAACCTTTCTTAATTTATGAAAGTGTGCATTAATTACTGTACAAAAATGTTAAAATGTTTTCTATATTTCATTGTCCGACAGACGATGAAATATTGGCTGCCAAGTTTACAGAAGCACGTGGTACTGTTCTGGGGCCCATCGTGGACTACAAAATAAAACTACTAATTGTTGTAGATTACAGTTTTTTTAAACAGTGAGTATTTTCACAATTCACTTGTTTTCCCGCATTGTCGCCGTCTTCAAAGCGTCATCGTCGTCCTCGTCCTAATGGGTAGACAGATTAAGCACAGTAGGAGTGATTACATAATGATTTACACATATCATACGATAAGATCGGTCTGGGAACCATTTTAAATTCGAATATATAAAGATTACATAACAGTTGGTGGCATATAGTGGAATTTTTCAATTCGTCCATTTTGCCGATGTATGTGTTACTATTTTCGCAAATTGTCTTCACTCCTGAGGAATATAAATGCTATATACAATGATTTTAAACTGAGCAAGCATCACCGTAAACTTTTGTATCTGTGTTTATTTATTTTTTTATAAAACTAGTATATGAAAATTAAAAAAACAAAACAACATATGAAAAAACTACTACCATGATATTCAATTCTTAGGGCAAAACAAAGAGTCCCTCAAAGGGACTGGGGCTTTGCTGTCCGAAAAGAATTTCCAGGAATTCAAGATAAGAGCATTTATTCTTTCTAACTTCTGAGTGTTGAAACCATCTCTGATAATCTTAAGCGGAAAGATTTTCAAATTAGCTACTGTCGCAGCCATATTTCATTTAAGACAAACTAGATACCATTAGAAGACTTTTGGTGAAAACCTCATGTTGATATGACCATCCAATCAGGAGAATTAGTGACAAGATTTTCAATACATTCATTGTGACAGCCATATTTGAAATCAGATCAGCACCTTTTTCAATCAGGACCAACTAGATACCATAATCAGTCGTCAAGGTTTTCAAGATGGCCGCTGTGGCGACCATATTGGATGTCCGGGTACCCACCATTGTCATTTAGAACCAACTAGGTATCATGAGAAGTATTCTGGTGAAAACCCCATGTTGATATGACTTTCTTTTCGGAAGAAGTAGCGTCAGATCGGCACCATTTTCATTTAGAACCAACTGGAGATCATAAGAAGCCTTTTAGTGAAAATCCCATGTTGATATCACCATCCATTTCGGAGGAGTAGCGATAACAAGATTTTCATATTGAATGTTTGAGCAGTACCATTTTCATTTAGGACTAACTAGAGCTTAGGGTGAATGTGCGTGTAAAGTTTCATTGCAATCCTACAAGTAGTTTAGGAGGAGTAGCGATAACAAACTTGTGCTAACGGACGGACGGGCGTCAAACGATATACAACTGACAACGGATAACAGGCTATCACATAAGCTCTTCTGATCTATGACCAGTAGACAAGGTCGGATTAAGGTGGTAGGAGACCTTTGAGCAATTTCAAAAAAGCCCCCACCCCCCCCCCACCCCAAAGTTAAATTTTTAAAAAAATGACCATTTCACCGCGTTGCGGGACCCCTCGCCAGGTAATTGCTCCAGTTGCTTCGCCTTTCATCCGGCCTTGCCAGTAGAGCTAGAAAGGAATACGTTTATTTTTGTTGAAGACCAGCTTAAGGACATTAAATTAAAATAATAAATAAACATTTTATCGCTTGCAATACAGAAAATATCCTTTGCTCAAACACCTGCCTTTCGTCGGTTCTTTTAGTTGGATCGACAAGACAAATGGTACGGATGTAATTAACAGACAGAGAGAGGCTGAAAGTGCCATAGATCAATATATTGGATCACTTGTATACACAGTAAGTAATTTAATTGATAGTTGGTATACTCTCTCTCTCTCTCTCTCTCTCTCTCTCTCTCTCTCTCTCTATATATATATATATATATATATATATATATATATATATATATATATATAATGATACAAAAATGTATAACGGCGCAAATACAAAACAGTTTCCAAGCGTTTCGAGCTAAACAAACTCTTCCTCATGGGAAGAAAAAATTACATCAACAAAACAAGCACTAAATATAAAAGCCACATGACTCCTACATGTTTAAATGACGAGGAAATAGACAAACAAAGGATAAACAATAGAAGAAAGAAAGGAGACAAATTATCGTGCGTATCACGGAGAGGATCAAAGTGTTTTGACCTAATTTCAGGCTTATAACAAAGGACTGACACCATGCGTGGCGATAAATTAACGCCATCATCAAAATGTGCAAAGGAAATTATATCCTGGTAAAGTTATGCGTGGAGGTACTAAGAAAGTATGTCAAGAGCATATATATATATATATATATATATATATATATATATATATATATATATATATATATATATATATAGATGCACATACACATACACACTTTGGGTACTTATATTACACACATGTAAAACAACAATATACAACATATATGTCCATATACATATAACAGTTTCTTTAAATCATTGGTTTCGATATACGACATCTATTGTATTTTAGTTTTAGAAAGCCGCGCTAGCTCAGTTGGTAGAGCATTGTACTCGTAATCCAAGGGTCGCGGGTTTGATGCCTGCCCAGGCCAACTCCAGTCGTCTGCCTTAGTGTGTCCTTGGGAAAGGCACTTAGCTCCCATTTTCTTGACATGATATAGCCAGATAAAGTTCTGAAAGTGCCGTTAAGAATCAATCTTAAACCAACCAGCTATCGTAATTAAATCACTGTGCTCTTTACGACTAAATGTATTAATTGAACGTGTATTGCTCATGAGCAAAGTTTCGTAGTATGTGTACGATTCACATTTTAAAGGTCATACACATTTTTGTACATCGGGAGAATCCATCAGTAGTATCCATTATACTGCACAAGTTTAAAATTAGGAAAAGCAATAATATTTCGCTTTAAATTCCGGAAGCCAAGGTAGGTCATTTGATAGAACGTCGGACTCGTAGTCCAATGGTCGTCGTTGTCCACATCGTTGTCCTAAAGTGTCGACACACTAAGCATTGTCGGTGTAATTACATAATGATTTGGAAAAGGTACTTAGCTCCCATTTCCTCTGCATGATAATGATATAAATGTGTTAAAAGTGACGTTCAAATCAAACAGCCAACCAACGATCACTTTGAAATCAAACTGAAAATCACATAGAAATAAACCCCAAAAAAGTTTCGAAAGTCACAATGAGAGTCACATCAATTTTAAAAATATTGTAAGCGAATAGACAAAAAGCTTAAGATGTTATGATATGAAGTTTTAATTGAGATGGGATATGACAGTTTTTATTGAGATGGCATATGGTAGTTTTAATTGAGATGGGATATGACAGTTTTAATTGAGATGGGATATGACAGTTTTAATTGAGATGGGATATGATAGTTTTAATTGAGATGGGATATGACAGTTTTAATTGGGATGGGATATGACAGTTTTAATTGAGATGGGATATGACAGTTTTAATTGAGATGGGATATGACAGTTTTAATTGAGATGGGATATGACAGTTTTAATTGAGATGGGTTATGACAGTTTTAATTGAGATGACATATGATAGTTTTAATTGAGATGGGCTATGACAGTTTTAATTGAGATGGCATATGACAGTTTTAATTAATATGGGATATGACAGTTTTAATTGAGATGGGATATGAAGTTTTAATTGAGATGGGATATGACAGTTTTAATTGAGATGGCATATGACAGTTTTAATTGAGATGGCATATGACAGTTTTGCTTGCATTATCCAGCTGAATATGGTTTACAACTCAATGTCATAGTATCGCGAGCGTTCATCAGAAGGTCATGTGAAGGGCAATTGTACATCATTCAAAAGTCATAAGGGTCATTTAGTGCTGTGGACAGTTTTTTTATAAAACAAATTCTAATTTGGAAGTTAGAATAATAGGTATAAAATGACAAGATTCCTATGAAAACGTTTTATCATATTGCTTTTGTTAGACCCGAATTTAAACCCTTTGTTGTAATTTCACGATATTCTTGAACATATGTAGTTGAATTCTGTAGCTTACCTTCAGCAGCAAGCTATGGTATTTAACAATATTGGCCATTTAGAGGAAGGACTGAGTAAAGGGAAGTAAAATATTTGTAGAAAACTATAGCAGGAGCGCCAAAAACTGTTGAATAAAAGGCGTAATTGTCGACAAGAGGTGACTTTTTGAGAGGCTGGACTGTTATTTGTAAATACGGAATGTTTCTTTTGAACTATCAATTCTCCGAATAATTTAATTAATGCAGTGTTCTACGTAACTTCTTTTCCCTATCTGAACGCCATGTTTCCCAGCTTAGAATGAGTGATTACAGTTGTGAATGGTATTGGTATCATACAGTCAAATGTATACATTTTGTTATACAATTATTATTTGCATCCGGTCATCATAAACAAACTTTAAAATAGACATGGCGGCTGAGAATGCAAGATTGAATTATTTGAGTATAAGTAGCATTGTTGTTAGAGATTAAAATTCTCATTTCAGGCCAATCTTGCATATAAAAATTTGGGAACCTATGGACTCCATATGCTCATAGAACCAGTTGCTGTCCTCGTCACAACGGTAAAATGTGCAATAATAATAATAATAATAATAATAATAATAATAATAATAATAATAATAACATTGTTATTATTATTATTATTATTATTATTATTATTATTATTATTATTATTATTTTTGCAATACTTTCCCCTGCATCTATAAATCAGATACTAGCGCAGAAATAGATACTCCTTTCCTATTCATGATAACTACTTCATCTTGTGTTCTTCACTAAAATATATAACCAACGGGCAGTAAGATTTATCTGAATTAAGAAGTTATCCGACATATAAGTAAGACTAGGTCTGACAGTCTAATATTTCAACAACACCTGATGTCAGTTGTATCCTTGCTAGTCATTTCGACATATACATACAATTGTGTATCAGTCTTTCAAAGGGTCTCACTGAGTTATATATATATATATGACACTAAAATTGATCATGAGGAAACTTAGGAAACTTAAGATCCATGTCATTCTGCAACTCTAGAGGCAGCCAAAATAATAGCCGATTGATATCAAACGTACTTATAGTGATGTATTTTGTAAATGAGATAGTGAGATAGAGCAAAGTATATACACATAATTTGTATTAAATTAGTGAAATTGTTTTATTTAAAGACACCTGCAGAATCTCCATGGACAGAACAAGTCAAAGTGACGTCACCCGCACGCGCCATAGTTGAACCTATCAGAGTTCTGCAGCTGTTCAAAGTATTTTCCAGTGAAGCCAAGACCGACATACCACATGACCATGCCATGCTATTGACAAAGTCAGTATATATGTTAATTAACAATTAGGGTGATAATAAAACGTAGTCCGAAGAGCATGAAGTGTATAAAATGTACAGAGATTTGCAGTTTAGTATCTTTTCACGTGATGTTTATATTTTCTGTTATGCCTACTCAGTATGTGTAAAAGGGAATCTACATATACAGATTTGCCTATACAGACTCAAGGTAATAATAATAATTATGTTATCAAATAATGTAGACAAAAATATTAGAGCAATCTTCTGTCAGCAGTACTATAGGAATTGTCACACAATTTAGTTTCTGCTCCGTATATGCAAAGCAATGGTATTGAGAGAGAGAGAGAGAGAGAGAGAGAGAGAGAGAGAGAGAGAGAGAGAGAGAGAGAGAGAGAGAGAGAGAGAGAGAGAGAGAGAGAGAGAGAGAGAGAGAGGATAAGCTGCGATCAGCGTGGAAGTTTAATTTGTGACATATATAACATCATAATGTAAATATCCATGCATAGCAACTTTTGGCAGTTTGAATTTACCTTTTGTTATCAATATCTATATGCAATATTACAACATATTCATTATTTCGTGTAGAATAAAATACTTATTGCTTTCTGCGATATAAACGGTCAAATTAAATCTATTTAGTTTTACCGATTTTTAATATATATAAATTTTTTCTTACCTTAGATATGAAATTGAAATAAATTCGACAGAATCGAGAGTTGGTAAGTATTCCCTACATTTGAGTCAAGCACACGTTTTTTATTTAGTTTAACAGCTGTACAACCAAATTATTTAGAAGAAAATGTACAACAGGTAACTAACTTTTCCATGGTCTTGAAAAATGTTTATCGAGTTTAATCGCTAATACGCGTATACATGTAGTACAGAAAACCTTTCACGGGGAAAAAGAAACACACTTCATCTTACCACGGGTAGTTAATCTAATTTTTTTCATTCGAAATTTTCTTCCTTCTCGCCAAGAGAATGGTTAAATATAAATACATCCAGTTTCAGTTCTGACCCAATTTTATTGCTGCAGCTCCGTTTATGTATATATATATATATATATATATATATATATATATATATATATATATATATATATATATATATATATATATATATATATATATATGTAGTAGACACATTTTATTCCTGCAGCTCCGTTTATATATATGTAGTAGACAAATTTTATTGCTGCAGCTCCGTTATATATGTAGTAGAAACATTGTATTGCCGCAGCTCCGTTTATATACGCAGTAGACACATTTTATTGCTGCAGCTCCGTTTATATATACAGTAGACAAATTTTATTGCTGCAGCTCCGTTAATATATTCAGTAGACACATTTTATTGATGCAGCTCCGTTTATATATGTAGTAGACAAATTTTATTGCTGCAACTCCGTTTATATATATATGTAGTAGACAAATTTTATTGCTGCAACTCCGTTTATATATATATGTAGTAGACAAATTTTATTGCTACAGCTCCGTTTATATATGCAGTAGACACATTTTATTGCTGCGGCTCCGTTTCTATATTAAGAAGACAAATTTTATTGCTGCAGCTCCGTTTATGTATGCAGTAGAAAAATTTTACTGCTTAAGCTCCATTTATATATGCAGTAGACAAATTTTATTGCTACAGCTCCGTTTATATATGTAGTAGACAAAATTTATGGTTGCAGCTCCGTTTATGTATGTAGTAGAAAAATATTATTGCTTAAGCTCCATTTATATATGCAGTAGACAAATTTTATTGCTGCAGCTCCATTTATATATGTAGTAGACACAAAAGTAACTTCCTAAACGCAACAAGATACAAGTACACTGGGAGCGTGGTGTCAGGGTACTGAAACATAAACCACAGAGAGGGAAAACACACACACTTTCCATTTATGTATTATGTTAGACGATTGTTGTGATCAAAAAAACTATATCAAAATAAATTTAGAAAAAAAAGACCCCCCCCCCCAATAAAAAACAGTTAACCACACGGAACGTTATAAAATGGGCACTATATGATAATTCATTCACGTGTAAAGATGATATATGAAATTGGATTCTACCGGAAGTTTAGAAAAGTGGGTGGGGTTGGGTGAGGGAACATTGGTTACAAAATGTTTGAAAATTGTGAATAACTTATTCGGAAAAAAATCGTGATAATATCGTTGTTTGCAAACAAGATTGTAATATTAAATTGTTTTGCAGATAAAAAAAACGTACATCTAATAGTATTTTTGTAATATTCCTAATATATCATATTTCTAATGTTAAGCAAAGATCACTTCTGGTATCCTTGGTGGCACGAATGTCTGACGACCCCAAACGCCGCCATCTTAGTTGTCCAGGTAGCGAAAAATCGGTAGACGGCGCTGAACTGGAAATGGGCTAACAGATCTATCCACGATTGTAAATCAATTCATTAAGACTATACAACTTGAGTCTCTTTCGAGATAAAAGTTGGCTGTTTGTCTTGTTTACTGTATATACAAGATTTTTTTCTTGTTTTTTTTTTTTTGTTTTGTTTTTTCGTTTTTTGTCAGCAGGTTATGCCAATATTGGCACCATGTGTACAGAGAGAAGTCTTTCAGTCATTCAAGACAGCATGTACATCTACACAGCCTTCGCTATCGCTCACGAACTTGGTCACAGGTATATATTTTATATTGCTATGTTAAGGTATTGCTGGACTAGTGACTTTTTTCGATTCCAGGTATTACGGTACCAGTTCTTATTCCACAGGCCTCCATGCTAACGTTTGGTAAAATAAATATACCTTCTGCACTACTTCGACATCCGTGTCACACACTGTCATAGAGAGCAATCTAGATCTACAATTTGACGAGACAAAACCATCTAGACAGGGGTTAGAGTTATTCTGTCACAAGAGATGCATTTTCACTGATGTGTATCACATTTAAAAGTTATTTTTATAAAAGATACAAAACATGATCTAAATATAAATTAACTTAATCTCACATGTAGCCAAGAGATTAAACTTTTATTTTTAAGTCTGACAGAACTATAACTCTTGCATAATGCACCAATCACAGCTAGCTTTTGTTGTTAATTACCGAATACAATATTCCTACACCTTTAGCTCGCCCCCCCCCCTCTTTGTCGGCTTATCCCCAGGGATAGAGAGCTAGTCTACTAATACTACATTTTGGGATTTGGGGATTAAATAAACTTGAGGATACCAGACTAAGCTTGGGGTTAAGGTTCAGGGTACGAAACTATATTCACACGCGGATGTAAATGAAAACACTAAGCTTTTGTTTAAGGTTTATGCTCACACACTGGTCATTAGACCATTATTTTGGCCCTATTACTACCAATAAGCACAGCAGAAACTATACACTGTATTTAATTTTATCTGATAGGAGTACCTAGATTACATGATGGTGATTGTATATAGATAAAATACGTTTATAAACTGCCACTAAAACAAACAATTTAAAACATTTGTTTGCTTCTAAAAACTCCATTAAAAACATTTCAAAGTTATTCGAAACAACCCCTATACAAATACGGAAGAGTCCAGGCACAAATGTCTTCATACCACAGTGGTCATGTACTCAAAAGATAGTTGTCACTGATGATACGGGTGGAATGTAATTAAATCTTTAGCTCTAATAACCTCAACTTTACAACTAAAGGTTTACGGGGTGAATTTAAAACTGAATTTAATGTTTACGACTTAGTAAATTCTTGGTGAAGTTTTAGAAAGTAAAAAAAAAAAAAAAAAAAAAAAAATTTTGTCTAGTATCTGCTAATTAAATATTTTTTTACGTATTTTTGTAATTACTATAATTTAATTCAGGTACAACCAGCAGTTATAATTAATTACAATGTAGAGTTTCTGATGTGCTCATTGTAAATCATATGACCCAAATACATGGTGTAATGACCAAAGTGTGGAGATGAACCTTAAAAACTTAACGCACTCCATATATAATTTTTTTATGCAAAAAATATGCCAGAAGAAATTAATACTAGATGGAAAGCTTGTACTTCTTTGAGCATTAATGAAACGATGAACGCATGAACCGTTTACTTTTTTATTTCAGCGTTGGTATTCACATTAAAAACACATATAAAAGAAGTATTAAGTTAGGATATATGATGCGCAATAGTTTCATACCTATAATATATATTTTTCTAACTGAGAAGGGAAAATTCATTTAACTTGTAGTAGTAAAGAACGACAAGACTCCCCAACACTATTCGAAACTCACTTTTATTTCTGCAAGCTCGGCGCCAAATCACCTGGCCTGAGTTTTGTGTATTGATGACTTTGTAACACGGGCTAGATTCCCGTTTTGTTAACTGAAAGTTTGGTTTACAAGGATATTATTATTCATTCTGTCTTTAAATTCACAAATGCCGAATCACAAAATTAATCAAAATATATTTGAAAAACAAAAATTCGAGAACGGTTAACACATCATTAGTTCTTCTTTTTGTTATCTGAAAAAAAAAAAATATATATATCTTGTACCATTATTCAAGTCTTGGATCAGAGCACGATGGTGACGGAAACATATGCTCTCCCCTGGACGGTTTCATGATGGCGCCTGGCCCTACAGGGGACCGACATAACAAGTGGTTGTTCTCGTCCTGCACCGCTAACTACATACACCACTACATGAACCAGATAAGTTGGTAATAAAGTTATTTATATTCAAATCAATTTTATTTTTCATATGGTCTTACACATGCATGCATATTTAAGTACACATATATATTGACATATTTTACAAGCAATAAGACTGTTTGACTCATAAGCAAAATGTAAACTGAAGTTTAAAAAGCAACAAGGAAGTGGCTATGCTGATCTTGCAAGTCAGTATCATTGGCAGCAAATTAATTAGTAATTTAAAAAAAATGAAAGTAATTCATGAAATCGCCATTGCTTGAAATTGGCATTTGCACTGTCTTTAGCAGACTCTTCTAATGTAAAACCAGAGAAGTCATAATAAACCGGTAAAGGCTTAGACACGAAATATTAACATTCATAATTGGTTAATGTGATATCGTTTCGAACTGCGCACAGCAGCGGCTGCCTATGTTAAAACGTGAAATTCACAATTCCAGGCTACCATTGCCGCACACCTGTTGAATATAGTGCATTTTCAAATAAAGAAGGAGTCTCACAGCTCAGAACTGATCACAAGTTACACGTGCCTATGTAAGCATAAGTGAAGAGTGAGTTTGTATATGTATTGGCGATTGCTTCTAGAAGACTACTGTAAGGAACATACTGCAATATCCTAGAGCGATCGTGACTAAAATGAACAGGAACATTACACAGGCCATCCCTGCTTTAGGATGCGACTCTTAATACAATTGATCTATTTTAACTAGTTTCAGAAACATACTTTGGTGTTTGAACGCACTGTCTATACAGTAGGCTGGTAGTGGTTTTCGCTCACCCTCCGGAGACAAACACCACGGTCAGGCTGAATAGGTAGAAACTTGGGATTTCAACAACGTCGCGTATTTTTGTGAAATATATATATATATATATATATATATATATATATATATATATATATATATATATATATATATATATATATATATATATATATATATCCATCCATGTTTACTGTCTTTCAGGACAGATTCAAATTGCTTAACAAAAGACGATAATTCTCGCCCATTCCTTCGGGCTAATAACTATTCTAAAAAAGCATACGGCGCGATTTATGGGGCCGATGATCAGTGTCGGATGAAATATGGAACCGAGTCTTATGTGTGTAGGGTAAGTACTTAATTTTGTGTTGATCAGTCCATTTTTCAACAATTCAGTATAACGCCACATGCTCTGCTTCATCCACTTATGAGTCACTAATCATCGTTTTCCACTGTGAAAAGCGAAAGAAATAAAAGGAAAACGATCCTATAGTTGGCCGTCATTTTATATTTGACGTTGAGTTCCCGCTGGACGATTAGCTTATCATATATGCGTTACTTCCCATCAACATTGCACTCAAGTTAATGCAACGTGATTGTTTGATTTGTGGGGAGGTAAAATACAGTCTTGTGTCTGATTCTCAGACTGGTTGAGCATGTTTTCTTAATTGTACATTTTGTGTTGATGGCATTTCTTTGGACTGATTAGCATGAATGTAAACGCAAGTGTGGGTGAACCTGCTTGGTCTGTAAAGGGATAATTATGTTAAAAAATAGAGAAACTATGTTGCAGTGTTTTCGCCTCTTTTTGGTAGAATATCAAGATGTATTTTCACACACACACACACACACACACACACACACACACACACACACACACATATATATATATATTCACATTCACAGTTGAGTATTATTTATCTCATATATAAGCTTAAGATTGCATAACTGAATCAGATAATTTGATTTGAGCATTAAAATGGTGTTTTCGAGAAAACAAGTAAACCACTCACCGGGCATACACTCGATTCCAAAGAAATTCAAGGATGTAAATAAAAATTGCAAAGCTAAGCACACACACACCAACGGACAAACATTCAGTGCATAGGATTATATAGGGTTGGAGCACTTACTTAGCATGTCTGAGATTTTGGGCTCAGTTTTCTGATCCATCATATGCGGTTTCAGAATTCGCCTTTATTAAAGATTTGGAATTCACCTAGTTGGTCTAATTTCCAATAGGCCACAAAACGTTAATACGTGTGTTTTTAAATGTACTTCAATCGCATATCATGTTTAAAACAATCTTCATATAATCTAATTAATAGCACTTGGCGTAAAAGGTTGAACAAGGTTTGCATAAGACCTACTAGTGATATATTTATAGAAAATCCTTGACAAATAATCTTGTCTTTTAAATTTAGCGATATGAACTTAAAAGACTACCCTACCACATACATGAAGAAAAATTAATACACATGAACTTGTGTCGACCTCTAGATTTGTCATGTTGTAAATTATAAGATCACACTGACCATTGTAGCATTGTTTGTACGAGTATTTCAGAGGTTTGCAGTTTATTTTAATTATATACAATATTTATATATGAAGAATTACCTACCACGAAATATGATTAACTTTATATTTAAATCTACAATTAAAGCTGTGAAATCTATAATACATCTTAAATATGTTGGTTCAAATTAGTCATTAATTTCTGGAAACTTTTCGACTGGAATTTACCACTTTTTATTCCAACATCTCACATGTCTGAACATTACAAAATATACAGCATATGCGTCATTACGAAAAGTTCATTGTTTTCGTAACAGCCATGCCGCTTCCCTGGTACATTTTTAACTGTTTTTATCCATGCAGCTATGACAATACGCTTCTTTGCAGATCCTGTAATAAGCGGTGAAAAGTTATGCTCTTAGCCTGAACACTAGGTGTCGCTCTTGTATGGTAGGACTCTTGGTGCTTGTTTACACTGATATGTATCGGTATTATGGGTTTGCTGTGGATTGCAATTCCAATTGATGAATAATTGTGAAACTGGTAGTATACCCATGAAAGAAATATATCACTTCTCATTCATTTTCACAGTTATCCAGTAAAATATTCCCTGCATGGTTGGTGTTGATGATAAAATTAAATGATAGAACTTTTGAATGGTGTCAATTCGGTTGCTGAAACAAATGTTCCATGTCTTTCATGGGAAGACCGGTCTACTAGTCTAAATACAGTGCGTAAATGTTTGGTTATATCAGTCAAGTTACCCTTATTTTTTATATGCGAATTTGAACGGTAAATCGGACCTGTATGTCATACGTTGGACCTAAACGGTCTTACTCTCACATAACAGAGCCTACTTAAACTGTTTTCCAAAAACTGAAGAGTATCTATCTGCAAAACTGCGTATTAATAGTTTCACCATATCAGTCAACCTTACAAAGCAATTCTTTATTTTATTGTGTATGACCATTAGCGAATCTACCAGCTGTTACATGGCATGAGTGCTGCAGGATGACCACGCATACAAATTTTTCCACAATGCATGGAATTTTCTACGAGTTTGCGGATTTGCGACGGAAATAGCCATTTTGCGGACTTTTAAAATCGCATTTCAAATTTGTGGAATTTGATATACCATTTACAGATTTTTATATGCGCTTTCTGTCAATAAATTAGAACATTTTGGAAAAGTTAACCGTACGCTGATTATAAATTATTTCCTTGTTTCCAAGGTTTCAAGATACAACCTGTCTTACAAATTGTAAGCTGACTGAAGAATATATCAATTAGGTCTGGAATTTTTGCACAGCAAACTTTTACAATCTGGAGTTTTTTGTTGAGTTTTTCTGTCAAAATGTAGAGAGTATATTGAGTCACTCCGAATCTGGATAATTAGCTTATTTGTACTTTAAGCAAACATCATACAGCTTTTGTGATTTTGTTAAATTTATTTTTCAAATTAAAGGGGATTCTCATGCAAATAAGTTAGGCTTGGAGGAAATAGTAAAACCATCAATTCAATATCACACTTTCAGGAAAGTAAACGGGATGTCATGGTGAAGAGATAGTTATTTCACAGTATTTAAAATACTATTCAGATATCTGTTTGTTCTTCCAGTCTCTTTATAAGCACACATACGAGAGAATATGTAGCTATTTGTCCTGTTTCAACCCTAAAAGCAATCAGTGTCACGAGCTGGAGGCCGGGGAAGGAACACCATGCGGTAACCAAAAGGTAACAGGAATATGACAAAATCATATCAAGCGTATATAATCGACGAATTGTAATCAATCTTTGTTTTCAGCTAACGACGATTTACTGCCAAAAAGAAATGTTTTGCAATCAAAGTGTCGAGACGCTGGCTGTTGACCGAGATCCATTCGCTTAATGTAAGCCCGATATAGTCCGTTTCAAACAATAATTACAACCGATCGCAGGTCTTTAAAATGACTCGCCCTAATTTCTGTTCTTGATATTGAATGATTAAATTAGGAATGATAAGATATTGTGTTTAGCATTATCATTTCCAATCTTTTAAATATACTGGAATTCGAGTTAAAAATGTTGTTTTACAATCGGGAATCATTCACGGGCACATTTCTAAATAGACAATAGCATATTTTAACCACAGGAACGACTATCAGTCTTCTCCACTGTTATGATATTTTGATTGCGTCAGCCATTGTTTGTTCGCAGTATAAGGCCGTTCGCGGTATTAGAAAATCCTAAGGATATATGAACAATCTCATGGCGGACAATTTTTACATAGAACGTAAGAGTACGTGGAGTGCTAATAACGTGGTAAGATTTTCGTAATTGTATAGAAAATGATATGGTGATGAGTGGTCGTGGCTATCTTAGTCATGGGCATAAGTCAATTCTAGCTTATAATGATGTTCGAAATACAAGGTGTTATTTATTATGATTAAGACGTCACATCACGTACCACTGAAATAGATAAATATATTTTAATTTGAATTGCTCCAATTTTTCGATACCAACAGGTGAGTTACATAATACCGATTCTGTGAAAGTTCATTCTCATATAAAATAAAACTAAATAATTGGCTTTGAGACTTAAATTTCTTTTAAAAAAGTCATGTTAAAGCAGCATCTTGTCGAAATGTTCTAAACGAAGAACGTTGCTTTCTCCAGGTATTGGTGTGAAATTTGAATACATAGATGATCTTGAAACAGAACTTCACCGTAACTGTCGATACATTCAACAAATAAAGGCAGGTGAGGTAGCGTGGAGAATACATTTATTGATAACCACAACATATACGTGGTTGCTTGGAAGGTCTTACTCTCAAGGCTCAAAATATTTTTTATAACTGTTTTAACACAAATTTTTTCCAGTGGTGCATTTTGGGAAAGTGTGATCAAGATCAAAACGCAGCACGAGTATCAGGTGAGCAACACGTACAAGTTAGTAGATATTACGATGCCAATATAATGTATAATACTTATTCAATGGGTATTATGTTCTTTGATATTATGAAACTTGATGCGTAGTCAACTCGAATCTTAGAAGAATTGCTAGGATAAAGAAAGGATACGATAACTGTATTTGAAACTCAAGCGATTCCAGATTTTGCTGAACGAGGCATAACACGAAAAGGACATGCAAGGACAAACGGGGCCGGAGACATGCGATAATACGCAGTGCAACACAACCATTATAAGTTGGACGAAATTGTGACCAATAGAAACAACAGAAAACAACATTATAATTCTAACTTATTTTGGACAAAGTTGGAACTTATGATAAGTACTATTCATATAATAATAACTATAAATTATTTATACATATTGATGAAGAATTCATTTATTGCACACTACAATGATAAATTGTACATCTGTATGCTTTTGAAATATATTAGCTTGATTTTCCTAGACTCCTGTCCACTCGGTGACCAACCAGGAGTGATATATAGTGGGTTGACCTGCCCAGATCTGATTTCGAGAAGTCCACAAAAGTGCTACAATGATCATATCAGCAAAATTTGTTGTGATTCGTGTTCACGATACAAAGGTAACTGTACATAACGATCACAAAATTTGTTGTGATTCGTGTTCACGATACAAAGGTAAACTGTACATAACGATCACAAAATTTGTTGCGATTCGTGTTCTCGATACAAAGGTAACCTGTACGTAACGATCACAAAATTTATAACAATGATTGTTACAATTAAACAAAAATTTACTTGAATCTTGTACTGCATGGTAATACCGTATACAAAATAGGTGTGCATTGCAATGGTCTTCTATTTCTCCATGAAAGTGACTTAACTTCCATGAAAAAAGTTTTCGAAAAGCAAAGTGTAAAATGTAGGCTTTATAAAAAAAATGATTAACGGCTTACCTTACAAATTCATGTTATTGATATTAAGTGAAAATAATCCTGAATTAATTTTTTTACACTAATACTGGAGTTACAAGGAAACTTTGCAATACTTTAAATCCACATCATTCTGATGTATGCCGGCTGTTACCCGTTGTTATCTCCTGCAGGTGCCCTGATTGGTGTGAATAAAACAGTCGATGAGCAGTGCAAGGATGAATATGGCCAGGAATCGTATTTCTGTCGTGTAAGTGTATGAATATTGCTATATAACTTGATATTTAAATGAAAAGTATAGCCCGGATGTTTGCATGCCTTTGTATCCATCTTATAAAATATGTCATCGATTATAATTTTGTAACGGCTATATGTCGATATTTCCAAATTTCGGTGAAATATATTTCTCACGAGTTATTTTTAAGTCTTAGATAACAGTGTGTATATTTACTTTTTTGTTTTCTGAACTTCTTCGCTGTACGTGTATATTTTTACTTGAACTAACTTGTGACAATTCATTTCACAATACCTTTATGCATGTCTGACCACTAGTGTTCATGTAATATTTTTTTTAGAAGTGACCACTGCCAATGCCTTTTTCCTCCGGTTAAATTAGTGGGATCTCTTAAGATAAAGAACGATAAACCTCTATTTGATTTATTGTTGGTGGTGAATAATCTAACGCCGGCGTTTTTCAGCGATATTTGTGTTTATGATCTATTTTCTTAATAATAAATACAACATAACTGAATAGCTTTACAATCTATTCATAAACTAATAGCTTGGTAAAGCAGGACTTAGTAGGACTACACAACGTTTCTTGTAGTCTACGAGAAAAACAATGATGAATGATAACAACCATGTTGGACTGCAAGGGGTGTAAGGTTATGACGTGTTTTTTGTCTAGCCATGTACTGGGACAATCGGAAATTACTCCTCAATACTGACCGCCAGTTTTGTGTTGGAATAAGTGGAGAATCTTCGTAGAATGGACATATTCTAATTATGAATATGATCTCTTAAAACGGTCATTACATTGAAAAATATCAAATTGAAGGTTTGTAGATTTTGTTTCCCGACTGGAAATTTTTGATTTTTTTGATAGAAAAATAGAACAAAACACCGTTATAAGGTAATTTTAGGCGTACTATATACTGCAAGAAAAGGCTTAACAGTAATTTTGAAAAGTGGACAATGTCAACCTTACATGCTGCGTGAAATCTATCTATGTATCTATTGCATATACGAAAACGCTGTAGAAGAAATGTCTGTTGTGCATTTTCGACATTTAATCACGACTAGCAGATACTCGGTGTGTGTGTGTGTGTGTTGAAGACGTTTGATAAAATCTGTTTTCTAAAGACTCAAAAAGAGATTTAGATTATAGTGATAACATTGTCGTAGGCGTAAAAACTACGACGATCTTAATGGTGACGATGATGAAGAAGCCAATCTTGTCTGTTGGTTTCGGAGTAGTGAGAAGAATATTTCATTTAAAGTTATAAGTTTGATGTACGAAACATTGCAGGCTGCGTTTGCTGACGAAGGTGAGCCATATGAGAACAATATATGTACACAATTCCCGTGTGCCGATCCACACCGGGATAGATGGTGCTTGAAAACCATTCCAGCGGATGGTACTCCCTGTGGGTTCATGAAGGTGAGTGAAACTTAGCGATCAATTGATTTATGTTTCGAAAATAAGCAGAAAAACACTACATGATCATCTTTGCCTATACTTGGAAATGACCGTAATGGATCTGCGTCATATACATTCGAACAAATTTTCAATGAAGCGTATACTTGAGAAGCCATCATCAGATCTCAAATAAACTAAATTACAAAAGTTCTGGCCTGATCTCAACATTCTTTCGCGTCCAGTATAAAATAGTTTTGGACAGTTTTAATGAAAAAATTTGATTTAACAAAACAGACTCTGAATAACACCGTTATTTTAATGATAGGTAAGGTGATTGATTCAGATGAAATGGTTTTATACCCCACTGGACCCCGTGGTCCATTGAATGTTTTGAGATTGTGTTCATCTTATTGTTTCCTTTCCTTTCCGTGCGTTCTTGTTTTTTATGTGATGGTACAACATGGCTTGTCCAACGTATACGACTTGGTATATACCTTATTTGTTTTATTTGACATCATAAGGCTTTTGTTTTTGTTCCTCAGTGTAGTGTTGGCCTTAATTTTCAAGGGATATAATTTATGTAGTTGACCGTGAACAATTGTCATGAAATTACACTTTCTGCTGCACTGGAGGTTGATGGTCAAAACCGTTGTGTTTCATTTAGTTTGGATTTACTTTTTTCCTTGGATTCAACCCGTTTGTCCTTGAAAGTAATTTGCAAAGGTCATAGTCTATTCCTTCATAGTGTTTTCCCTAGTATGAAAATATATACATCACACAATTTTAACAAGGAAGTTCTTTCATAATCTAGTAGTGATTTTCAATGTATTTCTACTCACGGTACATACATATGGGAAAAATATAATCTGAGTGAACCAGCATTATTACCATTCTATTCCCATCTATTCCTTCCCACAGACCCTCTTTCGACATTCCTCATCCCAGTACGACTCTCATGGGTTTTGTCGAAATTCTTAGACCTTGTGAACATCAATGTATCACCCTTTATCATATCTTTCGATTCTAAGTCTGTACCTAGAACGGTTTAAGAGGATTTGTGCGACATTTAGCTTGTGCTGCCTCGGCATGTACAAACTCATGCACGGACAAGAAGGATCCCACTATACGGATGTTTAAGTCGAAAAGCGTCAGAACAATACATATAAATGGGCATTTACTTCTATAACAATCTCAAGGTTGTATATTCCGCTACATCAATTATATCACCATTACATTCCAGATGTGTAAGCAACAAATGTGTGTTCACTCGGATTTTGCTGTTCCCGTTCCAGGTAAGAAAATTCTTTATTGGTTATTTTATCAAGCGAGAAAAATTAAAGTACTCTCTGGTATTTAAAAATGATCACAACATATACGACATATTCTTAACGCCAGTAATATTGTAATCAGTAATATTGTAATCAGCAGATAAAGTTGTTGTCCAGATTCTTTGTGGTCAGTTGTAGATCTTCGGGAACTGTATCATGTTCTCAGATAACTGTACAGAATGGAGCGAAGTTTTTCTTGTTTTTTTTTAGGGGGTGGGGGGTGGGGGGTCTTCATAGATATAGGTAATTTAATCTTGAAGTAAATAATATATAAAGAGTTAATTCTGGTTTTCACAATTTTGAAGAAATTTTACATCCTTTTCAGAATTGTTTGTTGCCTATGGCAATATAGTTATTGTTCCATAACAACTCTGTAAGCACGAACTATTTGCCATTTTGATAATTTTCATGATCAAAGAACTGGGAAAAGTAAAACATTATTGTAACTTCATCACTGATAGGTTTATCTCAGTTTTATATTTTGTCAAGTGTATTAACAGGATTTACAGAAGATGCATCTGAGGTGTTTCTTGTAGTGATTTATACCTTAAAATTTTGTCAAAACTTATCTAAAAATTGTCTATTTGCTACGATTTTACACGAAATTTCTTTAGATACCTGCCCATACGGTGACCATCCAGGTAATGTGGAAATTAAATTGAATTGCTCGAGTTTAATCAAGTCAAAACCCTATCGCTGCTATGACTCGTGGACCAACCGAATGTGTTGTGCTACCTGCGCGACTCATTATACGGGCTTAGCTGGTAAGTTATATATAAACTTATACATATACTATTAGTGTTTTCTTTTCTTTTTATCTTTATACGTTATTATTGTATCGCCATTTACAAAATAGACAGGTTAATGTTGCTTCCAACCATGGCGTTGTTGTTAGCATATTTAACAGGATAGGACTTTGGCTTTGGACTCCATCTATCTACTGGGATGCTGGTTGTGAGGAACTTAACATTTGATAACGATACTTGTTTGAGCGTTGAATTATTAAAGGATGGTAGGTGTTCTTTCCTCCTTTTTCTTTTTTTTTTTTTTGTTGTTGTTGTTATTCAAATGATGATTGTTGTAATTGCAGTTACCCCCTCATATTCTCTGTTACTTACAGGGTTAATTTCTCTATAATAGTCCCCTGTGTTTGAAACTACATGCAATCCATCTGCATATGTTCACAGTTTAAAAGCGTGCACAAACACATTTTCTTGATGTGTCCCACCGATGAAAGTAATAATTAATTTAATTTTGAGCGAGTGGTGCGCTGCTAATTTCCAGCTTCTGTCAGACAATTATATCTCTGTTACTCGGGAACAGAAACTTCGGCAAATTCTGATTTTGTTATAATACTTTTAGTCACACATTAATGATACACGTCCAGGTACAAGTATATCACACATTATTAATACACGTCCCGGTGCAAGTATATCATACATTAATAATGCATGTCCAGGTACAAGTATATCACACATTAATAATACACGTCCAGGTACAAGTATATCACACATTAATAATACACGTCCAGGTACAAGTATATCACACATTAACAATACACGTCCAAGTACAAGTATAATTTTATCTCAAAAAACAAATATTCATAAATGTGATCTTCTTGGCAATACAATATGTTTAAATTAACATAAATGTAATAATTTAATTTTCATAAGTATCATATGCCATACTGCGGCGAAATACTTACAAATTTTACTAACGATGATGCTGAGCAGTGCAAAATCTGGGCATTTACATGGTGCAGTTAGAAACTGAAAATCTTGTTAAAAAGACACAAAGTCAAAGATAATGAAATTCTTTGCAAAATGTTAATATGACTTTTCATACATGCCAGAAGATAATTGCAAATAATATGATTCGAGTTGTTTAGTAAATTCCATATTTTACAAGCACTTGTATAATACTGATCTTTATTATATTCCTAAGTGTGAAATAAACAAAATTATTGGTGAAATATTTTTCATTCCTATATTTTCACATATGAAAAATGTATCTTTAAAATATAATTCCATACGACAACTGATTGTGTGTCCCTACAGAAGTTATTCCTGCAGCAAAAAAAAAAAAAAAAAAAAAAAAAAAAAAAAACATTTTGTGAGTTAGAGAATTAGATGGAAACAGCATTACCTTTCGAGTATGGGAAATTATTTTTGTCGAATATATTTGACACGCCACCGTTGGCTTCTCTACGAAGTTATATCCATGTACTAATTTGTCAACAAGGTTAAAACCCCGGTGAGATGCTTTATTAATCCAGACTTGCTTTGTGGTCGGATAATGTTAAATAGCTTACAAATGTCAAAAATGTCATTTATTGCAATCGCATCCCTACCGTTTTCTTACCCTTCTCCCCCACCCTCCGCCCTCGTAAGTTTCTTAATTTTAACTGCATTTAACGACTGATCATAATACAAATATCAGCGATTTATGCGAACATGCTTCATAGGGTGGCAGGTGTGGTATAGCCAAATATCACGCATAGAACGTAATAAATGGAAAATGCTACATTATTTACTGAAAAAAATGTAAATGGAATGTGAAGGTACAACCTGTTTTGCGGAAAAGGTATTTATAAGAGCTTAAATAGGCAATTTGATATTGCATTTTACGCGCAACAGATAAGGACATATAGGTAGAATTGCGCGATTGCATTGTAATTATCGTGTTGCATTAAGACTAAACAAGATGCAACGAGTGTTACATTTTGGATACACATGGGGCCTTACGTACACCGTATGTGGCAAACATCACGTTGTAATGTAATGGAGGCTGCCATATTGGTCTTCTTCCAGTCAGTACAGTCCCATGACTGAGAGCTATATTAAACTCATATATGTAACCCTATGTCTATTAGTGTTTCCATGTAGGAAGTACAGTTGTAGTCGGTACTGTTAATAGCAAAATAATTTCCGAAACATGTGTGAAATTTATGCTATCAACTGAGTTACTACATTGTTTACATTTCACTTGCTTTTCCTCTGTAGATTCACCGCACATAGTTCTGTAAATATTCATACACCGAACTTGATATCTTCCAGTATTATCAGTGGTTCCTTCTTAATACGCGACTAAAGATAATGACAACTGCATTAAATTTGCTACATATATTAAATATGTATTATATTTATTCGTAAACGGTACATATATTGTTTTTGCTTGCAACTTCTAGAACTATTGTAGTTGTAGAATGTGTTTCCGCTAGTGTGTGAGAAGGCACTCCTGCAGGGCAAAAGTGTTGTTCAAGGGAAGAAATCGTGAATTATATGAAAATTAAGAATTGATCCGGTATGATATATGAGTTATTGCATTCTTTATAAGAAGGTTGTTCCGTCAGATCTGTTAGATGTTACGATTGTTACCAATCGCGAATTCTAAACGAAGTGTAGCGTAACATGGTCAGAGACGGTGAGTGTGACATATATACATGTATATGTCCTCGTGTTCTTCTACAGTATGTCCATTTGTCGATGTTTAGGAAAGAGTTTAAACTTATTTTTCGATTTACTTATATGGATATACACGGTGTTTTATTGACATGTCTTGCATTGGTGTTAAATACTGATTGGTTTTGTTTCAAGTGTGACATTTGAAGACTTTGAGTCAGTCAGTTTGTATCGTGCTACATTGTAATAATTTTTACAACGACATGGGAAGCTTTAGAAAGAAGATTTACAACAGTCGATTTAATGCCACTGGTGGTCGATATAATCGCAAATATAGGCAAGCCATGATGGAATTATATGTATCAAGAGAGGAGAAGGTGGAACAGTATCCTAGGGCCAAGATTACGTGTTCACCATATCAGTTGATAAAGATGAAAGATATCCCATTTGCTGAAAAAAAGTCACCAACATTGTTGTGCACCGCATTTCAATTCAGCATAATAGAAAGCTGCATATGCTTCATCACGATAGTAAAAATGCTACGTTTCAAATAAAACGGTCTGTGGACATTTTAGATGGCTACAGAATGATAAACCTCGAATGTCTGAAAGAGCATGTCATTGACATCTCACTCTGCTTTATGTGAGGGAGCCCAGAAGATAGTAGTGTATAGTGGGAGTCAAGTAACCTTGCATACTGAAAGACATATATGGGGACTAGCGAGCATTTTATGGTGCATTTGTCATAGCTGCGATACAAAATTGAAATTGAATACAGCCAGGCAGGCACACAGACAGATAGATAGATAGATAGATAGATAGATAGATAGATAGATAGATAGATAGATAGATAGATAGATAGATAGATGTACAGAAAGACATATGAACATATATTTTAAACTGTTCAGCTTGTAGATTATCATAATGTTTGTCACAAACATTATTCTCATTATTGTTTTTACCAACAGACATGTACAATTGTGTCATTGTGTTTCTTGCCAGTACAGGCCTCCATACCTATTATTAGGAAGTTCTTTCCATATTTTTAGGACTGACAAAATGTCTTTTATTTGCAAACATTATGTGCATAAAAACAGTTTACGTTCAATATCTCATAGTTTTAAACAAAATCCATTTCTTCTTGCCACTCAATGGATGATTGATAAGTGTCAGTGACAGTTTTGTTTCATTGCATACAAACTCTATGTTGATGCACACTGTTTCAAAGTCTGTCGACAAAAACGGTTGGAATGTTTTTATTTTAAGTTATTATTTCACAGACTCACTGCTAAGTGTTACATGATACTTTATTGAAGGAAATAGGACATCACTGTTACCAAAATTTATAGCCATTTCTTCATAATCAGAGTACCATCCCCCATCCACCTGTACTGAATTGTGCATTACCAATATCCCTTAAGAGAACAATAGTTTTGGGATGAGCTAATCTGAAATCTGACACGATCAAGCAACGCTTGGCATGATGGGAAATCTTTATTTTCACATGAGAAAATAAAACGATATATTTTTCACATATGAAAATATAGGAATGAACAAATATGAAAAGTATTTCACCAGCAATTTTCTTTATACTTAAGTATATAATACAAATCGATGCTTCATGTATAATATTATCCTAATTGCTTTTAAAATCTCACATACGTTTTCCTTCATTTGAAACTAATTTTTATAGAAATAAAATGTTTATATCTTGCATATTCACGTTAAAAATACAAATCTAAAGATCACTGGGCACGGTTGTTACTATCAAATTTCTGTCGGAACCCGAATATTCCATCATATTGAATGTCATTGTAACGAGAATTGACTGTACTTTGATGCTTATATAAATATATACAGAGGAGCCTCGTTAATCCGGACTCCGTTTATCCGGAAACCTCGCTATCCGGACAGAGTTCAATGGGAACGGATTTCCTAAACGTTATTTTGCTCCGTTAATCAAGAAATCCGCGTTCCGGATCCGGAAATCAAAATCGGGGACCAAAGTGTAAAATTACTATAAAACTTGCCTCGATAATCCGGAAATAATCTGTCCAAAAATAAGAAAATTCGAAAAATCGTATATGAAAATACAGTCAGTTGGATAACACCGATTCACCTACGCAAATTTGAGGTGTGTCAATGTATCAATCTCTGAATGGTCAAATTCTAGTGGCACGTTAAAGTTATACATTGATCACGTGATCATGTGTGTGGAAAAACTTCAAGTAGCGTGACTGTATTATAACCAGCGATTGTATAAACAATGTCTGTTCTAGCTAGTCGCCGGCGGGGGTGTTAATAATTAAATAAACACACTGGGATCAAATCGTCCACACTTTTTGACGTAACATATGGTTAATAAATTAAGTGTGTCATTAAGTCTCTTTGTTGTTTACCAATTGTATGTAACAATCACAGTTTGTTGATGGCTGAACAAATAAAGTGGACTGACTTAAGCTGTGGACAGTGTAGGGCTTCATTTCAGAATAAAAGGGGACGTCAATTATCGGCTCATTAGCAGCAATAACAGTTGTGAAATACGACTTATAGAAATGACTGCATTTTTAAGTTTACCATAGCGCATTTAACTGCGAGATATCAGTTTGTATTCGTTGTCCTTTTTATATTATTATGGCGACACCATCAAGCAAGCGTAGACGAGTAGAGATATCGACCAGCATAAAAAAGAAGATTTGCCAGAAGATTTGCCAGCACAAAGAAGATCACCCAAAAGCTACCATTCAAGATATCCGCCAGCATGTTATAGCTTACTCATCCTTAGACATTGGCAAGTCGACAATTGCGGACATCATAAAAAACAAGGACAAATGGTCGTCCGTACCTGCCGATTCAGCAGACCTAACCCGCGCTCGCCACGCCAAATATCAACTAGACGATGATGTTGTGTTTCTCAGACATGCCGGCCCACCACGCCGCCGTCAACGATGAAATGCTCATTGCCAAGGCAAATATACTCGGAGACCAACTCTGCATCACTGACTTTGCCTATTCTCGTGGTTGGCTACAACGCTTCAAGAATCGGCGGGGCATCAAACGAAAATTGTATGAGCGAGAAGCAGATAGTGCCGACATGAACAAAGTGCAGGCAGTACAAGTGCATTTTATAATAAAGTGAAATAAACACAAGTCAGAAGATGTATTCATTAATTTATTTCAACCATTATTGCATATACAGTACATCTACAGCTAGCAAATACATGTACACGTACATGTATACGGTATGATGACATCGTAAAAAAAAAATGTGCATGATTCAATTATCGTGAAAACTCGTTAATCCGGAAATATTCACTGGGGACGAAAATGCCCGGATTAACGAGGCTCCTCTGTAAATCATACGTCTCCTTTCACTGGCATACATTCCTTGTCTTTGCAGTTTTTTTACAAAATGCTTTTAACATGTACTGTGTATGCTGCAAAGTCATAGTTTGATTTGTGGCAGTACTTGCCAATAAATGTCTTTATAACAGTTGTACTGAAATCGCAAATTTCTCGAGTTTCTTTTATCTTTACAGACTGTCTTTATGGAGACAGAAGTGACTGGTGTACGTTACATATCCGTTCTGTTCGTGACTCTTACTTATGCTACAGTAATGAGCACCTGTGTTGTGGAACGTGCGGCCAGTATAATAGCCAATAAGAACATGGGATCTTTAACATGATTTAGCAAAGGCAACATTTTATTCAAGGGAAGAGAAGTAGATCAACTACAAGATTAGCTCAAAGAACTAATGAAATCACGCTTTTGATATAAAATTGAACTGTGTTTTTTTAAACAAATTACAATTCAAAGTCAGATCTTTTTTCAAATATATTTGTATGGATGTGTGTATGTGTACGGTTTAACGGAATATCAGCATAATCTTGGCTATATAAATAAAAATAAACATGATGCATATAATGTTTTACACTTTAATTATGTTCGACAAAGAAACTTACTTTATATATATCCGTTATCAATGTTCGTGTAAATATATATATATATATATATATATATATATATATATATATATATATATATATATATATATATATATATATATATATATATATATATATATATATATATATATATATTGGGAAAATAGAGACAACATGCAAATATATGTTCATGCATTGTACATGGTTCAGATGAATGTGGACAATGGATTACCCATGTATTCAAACAATAGAAACAATCAGGTCTTGTCGAGATAAACTAAAAGTACTTTCCGAAATAAGAAAACTTTACAACAGGTAGCTTTAAAATTAATTACTATATTTTATATCTCTTGTTTTGTTCTTATATACCCCAGCATACTTCTTACAGTTAACCTAAATGGAAGTTTATTGAGCCTATGGTGTAACCAAAAAAACTCCAATTTTGACCGAGTTTCAAACAAAGAATCCTTACATAAAGGACTTTTTCTTCAGTGACACTTGCATCGTGAAACCTTACGAAGGACATGACCTCTGATGGTGGTGACAAGGGTCAATGGAATAAGGATTCTACATTACTCGAGTATATCACCCTGTGTAGCCCTGACATAAGAAATGCTGTGAAACTTGAAAGGCATACCGATTAGAAGTAACTTATGGTTTTTGAAGTTTCATATTGCTAAAAATTTCAAACATAATACATAGTAGTATATTTATGTCATTTATATAGAATGTCTATGAACTCATGGCAAAAGAAATGTAAAGTATCCTTATTTTAGGGACTACATGTAGTCATAATTCATTAAGAATATTTCAATTATAAAAGTGAAAAGCTAATGCCGAACTGTGTATATTTTCTGAAAAAGGTACAGCAGATATACGAAACGTCTGCTTTTAGCTTTCTCTGTTGAATGTCCATTATTTACTCATATGGTCATCATTTTACACAAATGATGATAATGATGGTGGTGATGATGATGATGATGATGATGATGATGATGATGATGATGATGATTTAAACACTCGCGTATTGCACAGATGAAATACACTGTATTTTTACTGAACATATTGTCACCAAGAATCTAGTCGGGTATAAATGAGAATGGTACAAAGTACAATTAAAACAAATGTATGTAGTAAACATGGCATATATTATTCTCATGAACAAAAGAGAATAATTCTGTCTTTGGACAAATTCATAGAAATACAGATCAACAGCGTTCCTGCCTTTCACACCAGGTACCTATAAGTTGCCCTTATTTCACTGATTACTCTCGACGAAATTCGTCAAGACTTTTTTGTGTGCGTAGAACATATACCTAGAGATAAAATTTCACAGAAGGGTCTATGTCATAATTCTTTAAGGAGGGGATGTTAGGGCCCATATCAGTACGTAACATTTAATCCCCTTACGGCCTGTGTTATACCACCTCCCCATTTTCTCAAACTCGGCTCGACGAAGTTTGCTCTAATAATTGTTAGTTTTGGAACAGATCCCTAACTAGGAACTGTCAAACAGGTGTTGAAATAAAAATGTTCTAAGTAGGGGTTCACGCATTTCAAAGTTTTAATATAATCCGTGCAAACAGTACCAGTTTAATACTCGACGAACGTGGTCAATACTTCTTTTAGGAGTCAAACATATTCATAGGTACTAAATATCAAAGGACTATTCATGTTAAAATCCTTTTTACGGATGGACTGTAGGGTCCATATTTGGACTTAAGACGTAATCTCCTTGTGGGGTTTGTTATACCTACCCTATATTTAGCTCCCTATTTCTCGAAATCGGTTCAACGAAATTTCTTTATACTTTTCCTACTGTTGCAGCGGATCCCTGACTTGAAACCTTGAAAGAGGTGTTGAAATCAAAATCCTCTAAGTAGGGGGTCAGTTGGTGCAAAATGTTCAATGAATCGATCCACACTGTACCTGCTTTTCATATCCACTACCCATAAGTTGCTCCTTATTTCGCTGATTCCTCTTGACAAAATTCGTCAAGATTTGTTTTGTAGGTCGAAAATATCTCTAGAGATAAAGTCTCAAAGAAGTGTCTATGTCTAAATTCTGTAAGGAGGGGATGTTAGGGTCCATATGTGGACGCAAGATTTAATCCTCTTACAGCCTGTGTTTTACCCTCCCTCCCCCCCCCGATTTATTTCTCCTATATCTCAAAATCGGCTAGACGAATTTTTCCTAAACTTAAACTGTTGTTGGAACAGATCCCTAACTAGGATCTGTCAAACAGAGATTGAATTTAAGTGGGGTTTCACCTATTGGAAAAATTAGATATAGTCGGTCATGATTGTATCTGTTTTGTATTTCCGGTATCCGTAAGGACCATCCTTTTTCTCTGATTTATCTTGACGAACCTATACCCCCCCCCCCGATTCCCCCCCCCCATCTCAAAATCGGCTAGACGAAAACTTACAATGTTGTTGGAACAGATCCCTAACTAGGATCTGTCAAACAGAGATTGAAATAAAAATTCTTTAAGTAGGGGTTCACCTATTGGAAAATTTAGATATAGTCGGTCCTCATTTTATATTTCCGGTATCCATAAGGACCATTCTTTTTCTCTGATTTCTCTTGACGAACTTCGTCAATACTTCTTTTGGAGTCGAATCTATCCCTAGATACAAAATCTCAAAGAAAAATCCATGTCAAAATGATTGGAGGAGGGGATGTTTGGGTCCAATCGTTGACTTAAGATTTAATCCTCATACGGGCTTTGTTATGGCTTCCATATATTTAGCCCCCTATTTCTCAAATTGACTCGACGAAACTTTTCCTACTGTTGGGTGTAGATCCCTAACTAGAAACTATTGAAGAGGGATTGAAATCAAAATCCTCTAAGCAGGGATTCAATCGATGCAAATTGTTGATAGAATCGGTTCACTATGCACCTCCTTTGCATCGCCTGCACCTATAAGGACACTCCCATTTCTCTGACTCCTCTCGACGAATTCGTGATATTATTGTACACATTCATATTTTTATTAAATAAACACAAGTGGGTAATTTCAAAAAATTTCTTTTTTATTTCTCTGTTACATAAATAAAAATGAATGCAATTTTTGATTAAAAATAGACTTAAGTAATAATAATAATAATAATAATAATAATAATAATAATAATAATAATAATAAATAATCATAATCATAATAATAATAGATATAAAAATCTGGGTCTAATCAAAATTATTTTGTTATTTAATAATATGAAAAGGGCAAAGACAAAATCAGAGATAAGTGCAGATTCTAAATATAAAATTAGGATTACAGCAAGACATTGTGTTAATATATAATCAAAACGAAACTAAATTACAACTTAATATAATATATGAAATACCAGATGAGATAATATTAACTAATTGACACAAACTTTATTTAAATTTTAATTATATAATAGACACAATACCTTCAAAAATAAACAAACTAATTTACAAATATTCAATTTATGTTATAATCGAATAAAAACAATACCTTTAACTATTGACGAATTAATTAATTAAAAATATTATGTTTACATTATAATCAGTTAATTTCATATTTTTATCTGATATTTGATCAAACTTCGAATATAGATTTATATGATCAAAATCTCAACAACTTATTTGAGTTCGATTAGACTCGAGATCTACGCATACTAATGAGGAGCTCTTATATCTGATTGGCTGAGCTTGTGACCACTGTATAGGGTTCATTTCTGATCCAATTTTGATCAAACTTAACAGGCTTAAATAACTAAATCTTAGATGAGTACAATTACGAGCATGATCCATGCATAATAATGAGGTCATTTTGCATCTGATTGGCTAGGCTTGTTACCACTTTGCAGGCCGTATTTCAGATTCGATTTGATAAAACTTGGAATATATGCTTATATCTAGATCGTGAACAAATTTGATGAGCAAGCTCCATGCATAATAATGAAGTGGTTGTGTATCTGATTGACTGAGCTTGTCAACTCTTTAGCGGCTCTATTTATTTATTTTTATTTCTTTTAAATCAAACTTGGTAAATATACTTATATAATGAAGATATATGTATTATTATGAGCATGATTTACATATATTAATGAGGTGATTTTGAATATGATTGGCTGAGCTTTTTTACCACTTGAGACACTATTTTAGACCCGATTTTAATCAGAAGGGCAACTTTGCGGGAGACCTATGCATATTTAAGAGGTGATCTATCATTTAATTGGCTGAACTATTTTAGCACTCTAGATACTATGCGTATGATAGAATTTTGATCAAACTTGGTAAATAGGCACATGTCATGAAGATCTTGGTTGAGCATGATTATGAGTGCAATTAATGTATATGAGTGTGATCTTGTATGTGATTGGCTGAGCTCGTCAACAATCTAGCCACTATATTTCTGATCAAACTTTGATCAAACTCGTTAAATATACTATCAAGATGTTGTATGAGTGTGATTATGAGCAAGGCATATACATATTAAAGAGGTAATATTGTATCTGATTTGCTGAGCTTGTTATCACTCTGGACACCAACTTTCACTGAGATTTGCTCCACCTTGGAAACTGAGCTTATATTATCGTTGTTGTGACAGGTTATATGATAAATGAGATCTGCGCACATTAATGAGATGCCTTGTATCTGACTGGCTGAGTTTGTTGCCACTCTAGGTATAGAGACTATATTTCTTATCCAATGTCTATAAAACTTGGCAAATGGGCCTATATCATTAAGATCTTGGAGAGTTCTCTTATGAGCAAGAGACAATGTATATCAATTAAGCGATTATCTTTAGAAAGAACTGTATCCGGATATAGTAAAACAGGTAAAAATCAACATTGTATAAAGTTTGGGATATAGTTTACATAGGTTGTGTTCTTGCAATACTACACAATCCTGTTTAATGAAATGGTCAATTGTCAAGTCATGCAAGCCCGGTAATGGTTGTTGGTTTAATGCTGCTTGGAGTACATGTAATACAGTGTACTGTATTAAGGCACTTAATTCTTTGTAGCATTTTTCCACCTTGTTGCGAGTTATGTATTTGCCTTTACGTTGCCATTTAGTAACTAAAACAACGTTCTTCTGATCTTTATTTTGAAAAGAAACCTGTATGCAACATACATACTAACACCCATCATAAATGCGACGAGTATGTACTTGTATTATACTTGATTATCAAAAGGTGAGAAGAAATCATTAAGTTTAGGTTGTCTTGATTTCATTAATATTGTCCCAGATACGTAGATGCACCAGGATGAGGGTATGAGTTCGAAATGCAAAGTTTCAATCAGGTTGTTTAAATACTGAGTAACCAAACCTCGTTCTTAATCTTTAATTCAAGAAATTCAGTGTCTGTCTGCTCAGTTTTCATTGAATACTGAAGTTTTCTTTTATATTTGTCTAAATTGTATCATGTATAATTTTCTCTTGGTCTGCACCATCAAGATCAAATAATCTGAACAGACAAGCTACCTCGCATGAATGCTAGACCGTTAGCAGTAGCTCCTTTAATAATAATTCCTGCTGAGGCCTTTTCTATTTGTAAGTAACAACTATTTATACTGATACAAGACAGAATTTTACCAGCAGCAAAAACGCATTGATTCTTTATATTAACCCCTTTGCAGAAATCTATACATTTATCCTTTCCCATATAATAACTACGCGAGATGACACAATTGTAGTGTCAGAAATGTTTTTAAAAGTTACATCAAGAATTATCGTCCCTCTATTAACTGTCAGTCCGAGATGAAAGGAAAATATTATGTTCTCTTCCGTTTTAGCAAGAAAGTTTAAAAATATTGAGTAAATACCTGTTCTTTTAATTTTGTTTAAAACATTGAAAGTAGCACACTTTGTTAAAGTTTCTAGTCCAATATATCATAACTACAATCGATATTCTGGAACAATTTAGTGTTGTGTCACAGATAAATTTGCACATTTTTCATATTCGAATTCTAAAATGTGAATTTCGGGATCTTTTCTACTTGAATAACTTATCATCAAAAGAAGTAAATTAAGAACCACAGTCAAAAACAAAGTCGTAACCATCTGTTTGATAATACTATTATTACTTACCTGACTCGGAATCAAATATCAATATACATTTTTTCATTAGTATGGTTTGTTCATCAATCTCTTTTGTGTTTTTCGGTTTCCTGTTTTAATTTATTAATTACAACACTTAGTTTCTGACTTTTATTCCAGATCTGTTCAATCATGTTTCAGTTGTTTTAACCTTTTATTCAGTTCACCGATGTTACCACGTACACGAATAAAATTTTTAATGACTTTATTTTCTCTATACTCTTTTGACTCTGTTTTTGATTCTCAACCTCAGTATTTAGCGTATCATAAATCTCTTGAAAGGTAACATATTTTATCGTTCTGACCTATCGTTGAGTTCAGCAATGGATAGATCATATGATGTCTTCGTACTGTTTATCATGTTTCCGATAATTGTTTTCACCTGTTTGGTTATCTCAGTAAAATCATTTTTCTTTTGCAACTCTCAACAATGTGAAAGTGCTAGCAGTTACCTTGATGTTCAAATCTGTCATTACCCTTTAATTTCTTTGTAATCTTTTAAACTTCATCATTAAAGACTTTCTGTAACTGTTCCGATTGGGATTGCGAAGTTCGATAGATATCCAACCTCTAATGCATCTATCGGTGAGTTTATGCTTTGTTAAGTGAGTTGTAAATACTGCTGAATGTTTGATATTTCTCCTGCTCTTTATCTTATGGTTTGCAAAGCTTGTATGGTGTTGGACAAAATATTAAATCTGTTTAAAAAATTCATCAGCATCTAAAAATCTTTTTCCCCTGTTCACTTCATGTTTTGATAGCTTTCAAAATGTTGTCCTCTATTTGAGTATCAGCGCGACTTTGTGAAACTGTCGAGTAGCTCATCACTCGATCTAGCAGGGTCGTCTAAATTTGTAATACGGTTGTTTTAAAAGTTTAATACATTGTTTATGGATGTGCACAGTGTTGTGTCTTGCACTGTCTCTGATGTTATACGTATTTCTTCTGGTTGCTTGATAATCTTTCAACATATTTCGGCAAGTCCTCTTAAATATATTTCTAACATCGCTTTTTACTCTATGTGCAAAAACATATATGACCTGTATACCCTGGAATTATATTACTTTTTCATCACCATCTTTTATCCTGATATTCAATCTGTTAATTGTGCCTCTATGTAATTACTAGTAGGGATAGGGAAAGAAGCAATGTCACCATGATAACATCTTTAACAGATAAAGATAGTTACCATTTAAAATATTTTTTTGTCTTATTGATTTAATCAAGGATAATATATTTATATTTGGGTTCTAAATGTCCACAGATAGAATCGGAAGTTATTGTAGTTTATATGTACCTCTTGTTTGGTAAATGTTACAATTTAGAATCGAGTGTATTATTAACACTCTGTAATTAGAATTTGGAGTTGTTTTAACTTTTAAGTTGTGTTTAAGGCATTCAATATAGATTAACCTGAATCGTCCCGGTAATCCTGACAATGTTTGGCTCGATATTGTATCCGGACCCTCAGGGTCCTGCGCGTAAAATTCGTTCGCGTTCACGAATCTTATTAATATCTTCAGGCCAACCAAGAAACGTTCTCAGCTACAGCTGTACGATGCCAACCGCGTATTGCTGAGATTCAATCGCGATGGCAGAGCTGAGAGTGGGCTCGTTTACGCGTATGAAACTTTTAGAGTCTTTTCCGGTCACCAATGAAATCCTCCGTCGGATCTCATCATTAATCGAGTCAATCTCGTATGCGCCTGTGTGAAGTCCAACAACGTTCCTGGATGCGCAACCGTCCGCCTAGAACAACGAGCGAGTTATTCGTGTCGAGGCCTCCAAACGGCGTTGGTCGGATATTAGGTCAACTGCAATAAACGCCCAAAGACGCTAATGTATTCTCGAGTGTGCGGTCTTCCTCCGCAGTAATTGGCGTTGGAATAATCACGTGAAATTTGGGCTTCGTTGACGAGATTGTGATCATTTGGGTGATACTCGGGGTTATATTTGCAACGACACGCTGCATCGCAGCATTGATTTCGCATAACACGCGAAGCGTTTCGATTCCTTCAAAGGTCATCATCATCGGTGTATGCGCGGTCGTCATATACATAATCGATGTCTTCAGTGAGTTCATTTATTAACACGTGAAACGTCTTTAGGTCCATAATGTTGTCGGTGGACATCTGCTGACAAATGGACGTGGCCTCATTGATGATTTCTGGAGCGTTATTCCCACAAGCTCGTGGACCCAATGCGGGTCACATGTGTGGGGAACCGGTCCACCAGGACCATTTCCTACAGGTGGTTCTTTAGGTTGCACTTGCGGCTTGCGAATTTTTCTAAGTTGTTTTTGCCTTTCTTTTTCTATCAATGTGGATTTGGCTTTAGGTGAATGTTCGAGTTCAGGTGAACGTTCGTATGAGAATTCGAGTTCACGTGAACGTTTGTATGGGGGTTCGGGTTCAAGTGGACGTTCGGGTGAACGAGTCGCTCCTTTTCTTGGATTTATGTATTCATTTTGATACTGTTGCCACAATTTCTTACCTTCTTCAAGGTTTCTACTTTATATTTATCATAAGCGCTTTTAAAAGACCCCACTGCTTACCCATGGCTTGTTTTTCGCCAGAGGACTCCCTAAATACCCACTTGAGCTATTTCTCGTGGATGTATTCATCATTTGTCTTCGATGACTTTTTTCAGCAACAATCCTTGCCAGTTGGAGGGTCTGTAAACATCGACATGCATGGCATTTTTCAAATCCGCTGGCGAGCTTCTTTGGTAAAGGATTGATGTTCTGTGTCCAACTCTGACTTGTACTCGAGTGGTTCTATTTGTGGAAGATTCGCAATTACCGTTCCGACGTCCCGAATGGCGCCTCTGGTTTCATCTAGGCCTTTTTGTTTCCCTCAGACATCTCTGGCAAGCGTTCGATGGCCGCCGCGGTTTCTCTCGTGGCTTTCTTGATGTCCTTGGCGCGTTTGGCTATCTTGAAAATGGGAGCACGTTCTGTGCCATCGTCTTTGTCACTTGTTTCGCAGTTTCTCGCGTAAACTTGATCAGCGAAACCCGCTGCGAGGTCTTCCCGTGCGGTCTGTCGCAACTGAAACATATCTTTGATACGTTCGCGGGCAGCTATGCAGTCTCAGAGAAGTTCTAGTTGAACGCGGGCAGCTTTACGGCGTCGGTCAGCACCCTTTGCTACAACGTCACTGTTGGCTTTCTCTGTTTTCACTATCGTATATATTTATTGTGGTCGTTAAATTGCTTCACGCGTTTGAGTCCATAATCCGCGCGATATTTTCCCCCGGTAGATGGCAAAGCCCTCCCGCTGGAAGCTCCAAGATCAATCGTGAGGAAACTATATGGGTCCCAGGTAACCTCTGCGAACATATTCTGAAACTCATCCCACGAGTAATCGACGGCACACCAGGTCCAATGAATGTTTGCCAGGGCATGCACGTCAAGCCCACGAAGTATCATCATGTTGCCGTTGTCCCGGATTACTTTGGGCACGTGTCCGTATCGTTGGGTCACACAGATCACGTCTGTATTTTTGTACCGACAGCTCGAAAATATTCTCGCGGGGTTCTCTTGACGGTCAAGCATCACATCGTCGTACACGACAAGATTATTGTTTACCGGGTCAAGGTAATCAATCGTAGGGGCTTCATCGATCGTGGAAAAGAACTGGATGGCGGACGACAAAGTCGTCTCCGATGATTCATCGGATACTTGACACGCAAGCGCACTCGCGAAATCTCTGAGTACTTTATAACACGGATCGGATTCTGACTTGCAGAGACTGATAGGGGTTGAAACAAATAGCAATACGTGTTTACACCTTATCAACAGACGAGTTTCAGAATCGCAGATAATCAAGGTAATGTGGGTTATCGCATTATCTCGTTGATCAAAAGCGAGGCATTGGGTGAATGCCTCATTTATATATAGTAAAGACAACGGAATACTCTCATAGCCGAACAACCGTCTTAGCCCTGTTATTGGACAAGAATTTCGTAAACTGAGAGAAAACTGTTGAAATTAAATGAAAAACAAAAATAATCAGAACAGGATCTGACGGTAGATACATACTAATCACTAGAGCTTATGCCCTTGATCCAATTTCCGATGTCCACAACTTGAGCGAGTGTGTCATGCCTCATGATAATAAACGCGCAAGCCCGTTGGATTTTATAAAATTGAATTACCTATATTGACCTTGATAGGTCAATTATTACATTAGATAATCACGTAAAATATTTGCCAAGTGTAACTTCCATCAGCTGTTTTGAATTATTAGTAGTGAGGACAGTGTACTATGGCTAAGGAAAAATCAACGGTGTTTGACACAAGAAATTTGGATTTTCTATGAATTCTCTAAGAATACAGCTACAATGAAATAACGAAATAAATAAGGGATGCGGAAATATAATTATTTGAAAGGAATATACAGTGCCATAAGAAAACATGAGGAATACAGAAGCGAGCATAGTCTTTTAAACTGGCAATATTTTATGTGGATCTGGGTGTGGACGCATCCTCCTTCATATGCATGATAATAAACGAAGTAAAATATAAGGTCTATATACTAACTGCATATCTTTCATATAAACAAAATCACACTCGGTTATAAATAACTCGGTAAAGAAAATAATATACAATGACTTGCGGGGAGGGTAAAATATTGCTATATTCAGAATAAGTCTGTTGACCAAAAACATTTTAAAAAAGGTAAAAATAGTACTTTGACCCAATGAACTAAATGGATGATCACTGCATCATTTTAAGTTAGATGTATTGAAATATGTGAGAGTAATCTATAATGAATCACCATGTTCTTTGCGTCGTACGTCTCTCAGGTAGCGGTTTTACACCTTTAGCATCTTTGTCCATAAGCTCCAGTAGGCGCCCGGGGGCAATGTTCTTTAGTGGCGCCCCTACTTTGCCACAGAGAACAGTTTTTATGTCAGTTGACGACCTCCAAACTATCCCCCCCTCCCCCCCCCCCCACACACACACTTCTACGCCCCGGTTACAGCTGCAAAAAAAAAAAAAGCTTCCGAAGGCGCCTCCCCTCGCCGGGCGACCGGGGGGCAATTGCCCCCCCCCCCACACACACACACTTCGCGCCGCTACTGATAAGCTCCTGACATGAAAGACAAATCTTTTACGAGATCATGAAAACTCTCTATTACATACTAATGGTCGTTTTGATATTTTCATATCAATTAGATGTAAATGTCTGATTGCTTCGATAAAAAAATGTTAGTGAATGATCTAAAACTGAGATAATTTCGTATGCCAGGTTGTTAGATAAGATATGCAGTGACACCTAGTACTGCCCTGAAGGACCCCAACGTACCGTGCACTCAGGTAAACCAACAAGGATAAGACAATGAAGTGTCCCTTTCTGGTAGTGGTTCTTCTCTGTAACGTTCTGTACACAGCCACCCAGCATAAACCAGGTACACAGACATCGTCAGATTTAGGTCCTCGCATGAATGAAATACCAGGTCTTTATCGCCTTATATCTGCTTATTTCATGTAACTGATTGTTTGATCATAGTATGTATACATGTATAAGGTTTAACAGCACATCAGCACAATCCTGATCATATAGTGCCGAGTAAGTTTAGGCATTACCAAAAAGGCATACAAAACAAAGATACAGGCAAAAAGGGTAAAATTATTAAAATACAGACTCAAATTTTGGATAAAAACTTAATTCTTTTAAAAAGTCCAAGACCTACTCAGCGTGAAAATCATCGCGGGAGGCATCACAGGTCAAAATGGTAGTCTCCGTCAGTCGTCTCTTACCACATGTTGGAGGGCGAATCATGCATATTATACATTCCCGAGCCTTCGAGGGATGATTGATTATAGAAGTACCTCTTTTACATAGTAGCACCTCCCCCTCTCTCTGTGTCTCTGTCTCTCTGTCTGTCTCTGTCTGTCTGTCTGTCTCTCTCTCTCAGATCACCGATAATATCTTCTATATCTTCCCAACAATTTTGTCTAAATATAGCCATCTCTCGCTATGATTACAAAATTTGTGGAAATAATTGCTATTTTCGGAATCGGTGGCCAAAGTGCTAAAATATTAGACATACACAACCACTAACAACACTACAACAATAGCAACAGTAACGCCAACCACCACTACAGACAGGTTCGAACAACTTTCTGATCTTTAAGGGTATGCCGGGTAAACATAGACTATGACATTATCTTATTTTTGCAACTTAAGTTAAAAAATCCAGGATTTATCAGGGTATTCCGCTGCTACAAAAAAGAGGGAGCATCATCCACAAAGTGTCTCGTAAATACCGGTGTTGAACAAATATTTTTTATTGTTCATAACATTTCTTTAACTTAAAGTATGAACATGGTAGAAGACAACACAACGACGACGACAACAACAACAACTCTGGACGATAGATGAATTTGAAGACTATGTAATAAGATATAATTCTTTTTCTCGAATAAATATGGCTCACTGATGATTGGATGATAGAAAAATTTAGTTTTCTTATACTCATGTTTATCGCGAAGGAATTTTTACATCAGACGCTGTTGAATAACATACGTGTAAGCATGAATTTACACATATATCGATGCATATACAAAAGAACCAGTGTCATGGATGGCAATGTCATAATGGATGCGATTTCATTTTAATTTTGTTTGATACTATATACAAATGACTTCAAAAGCAAATATGTGCAAGCGGCAATTACCAAACAACATGGGCTGGGATTTTCTTTACTGTCATTCAGGGATTGTAGTGCGCGTGAGGAAGATGCATACTCAAATGCGTATACCAGTTCGCATTCCAATGTAATGGAGGTTTACCTTTTCTAAGCCTATACTATGTCAACTGTTTTTAGGTCTTTCGAGATTCGCTACTGAAATTGAGGCCTGGGTAACTGAAAATGACATAATAATACCAACAAAGATGTTTGAATGAAACAACAAAGACGATGCAAAAATTAAAAACCTCGGGAATTGTTATAGATGTAAGTGCACATCAATACAAAATTATTCATAAAAATTGCCATTGACAGACATAACATATTCGAAAAATTTGGTTTTGTTTTGTAATAATTGTAAATTTAAAAACATACATATTTTATTATTTACTTGTCTAGTAGATGAGAGACTTCTTGGTTTCCAAATGAAAAAAGCACGTGGCACAGCTACGGGACTTGTTGCAAACTACAAGATAGAATTGTTTATTGTCGTGGATTACAGCTTCTATAAGCAGTAAGTAGCAGTGATGACCATGACTTTTGTGCTCACCACATCATCATGACCAATATGCCGTGTCTTAATGATAGTAATCATCATGACCACTATACCGTGTCTTAATGATAGTAAGCACAGTTGAAATTTGACTTGTTATAGGTTGTAAGCTCAAGTCTTTAGAATCTTTTTTTTTTTTTCTTTTTTTTTTACAGCCTTCCTAAACTCCCTAAACAGTAAATAACATAAATGACCATGGAACAATGTATAATCCGTTAGAATGTCTAATGAAATTCATAATGAAAGTCATCATCATCATCATCAAATATCACCATCGTCACAACCGTTACCAACCTTATCTTCTTCTTTTTTATTATTATTATTATTATTATTATTATTATTATTATTATTATTATTATTATTATTATTATTATTATTATTATTATTATTATAGCAACAGGGAGGGCGACGGGACCAGAATTTTTGCGATTTTAAGCCCTCTTTCGCCATTTTCAACCCTACCCACAGACTCTCCATCGGTCCTGGCACGATCTAAACTACTGTAGTATCATAAATTTTCGTTGGGGACCAATTTTCGTGGTTTTCGTTGTTGCCCAGAACCACGAATTTAAATACCCAACGAAAAATTAGCCACGTATGATGATGACGCCCCCCCCCCCCCACGCTCATTTTCTTACTGTGTGTCGTTCCTAGAGATTAAGGAACCTACTAGTATTTCATAAATCAACGTAAATACTGTAATTTGGAAATAAAATATTAACTTTTACAAGTGTTTGTTATATTTTAAACCTTTGAAAAAAGAATTATAAAGCATTTTATATTCTTTCAATGCACACGTGTCGATAAGATATCCGATAGCTGTAATTTCCACTCACTTTCTTAAATCGATATGCGAGATAAGTAAGGATAGAGAGAAACGAGAAAAAGCATAAGGTATTCAAACACTAGTAATGTTGAAAATCAAAGAAAGAATAATAAAAAATAATAGTATATGAAAATTAAGTTAAATACTTGTTCAAATCGATCCTTCACTCGAGTACAACTGTTGTTGAATAATTTAAATCCTCCTGAAAGCACATTTCATTTTATCTATGCATTTGTAATCCAAAAGAACAACAAGCCTGTAAAATACTAGAACTATTGCTTGAAGCACTATTATTAATGAAACACTACGTATATACACTAATTACAGCAGAGTATTAAAGCTCACACTTCACTGATTTTCTGACAATGCTACTGTATTAACATCGTGTCAATCAAGTCTCAATGTACACACAAATGCTTGTCAGGTAAATAATCCCCAAATTGCAGAATTAAACAAGTCCAGCTTTCTCCAAACCACTGATAATTAAGTCACATCTTTCACTCATTGTCTCATGTGCTGCAATTATCCATTCAGCCCGAATTGGCTTGATTAATGAGGTTGCAATCAGTGATCGTCACCAGTAACATCTTCCTTTTTTTCGTGATGGCCTCCATGACCTGTTTAGCAAACCAGTTGTATAAGTGTGATTTTAATTATTCTTTGTACTCTTTATTTATTCTCAAGTCTAGTGGTTGAGTTGGTCTGTACATGAGGCAGGCACAAATAAACGCGGGATTCCACTGTCTTTCAATTTAGTTAGCATCTTCTCACATTGATGGGCTCTAGACACATCAAATATTGCCACTGTCTGCTGATGGCATTGAGCAAAGGGCAGCCGGTCACGTGTTTTGTTCCCTTTATGGATAGTGGTTTAAGTTAGAGATCATACAGGTTACTTTAATAACTGATTGACTTAGTGTAGTAGTCTGCGTCGGCTTCCTTTGATGTTGATCACTCAGACGAAAACACGGTGTAAGTGATTGACCTTGACATGTGTGTTATTTGTGATCATAGAGGCGGTAGTATTGTTTTAGTGTTGTTGGCTGCGTCGGCTTCCATTGATGTTATTCACTTGGACAAAAACACGGTGTCAGTATTGAACTTGTCAGGTTTTTTATTTGTGCTCATACATGTGAAAGTATTGTTATAAACATTCAAGTGACCGCCGTTTGCGTCGGCAGAGTTTTATTCTTTTGTATTCTTTATTTTGGGTATTTGTAGAGGTTAAACCACGAAATTAAACACTTAGTAAAATGCAAACTTTGACAGGCAAAACCACGAATTTAAGTACCCACGAAAATGTATTTTTTTACAAAACCACGAAAATTGAGCCCCACGAAAATATATGATACTACAGTATATTTATCTCCAATGACCACAATAAAGTGGCTCTATAATTCCAATAACAGCCCCCTCCCCCGCCCGAGTTTTTAGAGTGTATATACTATGAGAGCAGTGGCAAAAATGTTTGCTGCGAAAAACATGTGTCTGGTTGATGAGTGAAAGAACAAAGGGTCTTATCTCGTAGTGATTAGCGTCCTTCCTGTGTAAGCATTTACTGTCACAGTCGTTATTCCTTTTCACTCGTGTGACAGAATGGCCGAAATGTTTACCTAATAAAACTCTCACAGTGTGTGGTAAGTCCATACACTGCCACTGCCACTCAGAATGTTCTAGTATTTTATGTGGGTGCGTCAGCCAGATGTTTACTGCTCACGTATGCGTGAAGGAATTTTGCTCGCATGTATTACTTGCTAACTAGGGCAAAGTGAGAGTAGTAGATGCAAAAAGGACATTTTTGGCCGGTCAAAAACACCAATGGAAGCGGCTGGGTGAGGGCCAATTGGGGACGTGAGGTAAACGTACATTGCCAGGAGGACCGAAATCCCCACGTTCCCCGATCCCAGCGCAGACTGTCGAAACCCTAGATAAATAGTTGGCTTACAATGGCAATTTTGGGGTGTTGTGGTATGCCCATTAGTTAAAATGTATACCGGCTGCTTTCTTATTGTTGCGTTTGTTCCTTTGGCAACTTTGACTGAAGCAGCCTTGTTTGTGGTTGGTTTTTGGTAATTACGCATCAAAGTCGAAAATGTAAATAATGGTATTGGTATTTCATGAATTTCTGATGCATACATGCAGGCCATATCGAACAAGGGCGATAGTGCGTGAGACAGCTACGGTTCTTTCAAATGTGGTAAAAAAAGCAGGCGAAAACTTTAAAATAGGCCACTCTAACATCGCATTTTTGTCTGCACGTTATTGAAAGACCGCATCGTATGTCGGAGGCACGCTGGGGATGGGCCTAGAGGCAAAAGGCTGTCATTCCGATGATTTTGTCATTTTTTTGACGTTCCGTGGGATATCACATGGCATATTATGAATTTCCAGCGAGAATTTTCATAATCTCCTCGCGAGCTACGGCTTTTCTGAAAGCTATTAATTCCTTGTGCGATGCAGCCCTTTAGTTCATTTTTCATGGTTGTGTATTTGTCGACTTCATCGAGGATGAGCTTCAAGTCTTCCTTGGAGGGGGGGGGGGGGGTTGTCGCGTAACGCTTTTGATATCTGGTCCGAGATTGTGTTGAACTTTGTTTCAGCCAAGACTCGGATTTCATACTGCATCTTGGCTTTCATGGATAGTAGCCGGCTGATAAAGTTTCCAGCGACAGAAATCAGACCACAGCTTAAAGTTATGATCTCAAGGACAATCGCAATGAGGGCTGAAATGATTGTTGACAATAGTCCAATACTCGCCACACCGGTAGCCAGAGACACAGCCGTCATCGTTTACTGCTCGCTTGTACTTTTTTTAGAGGGCGCGCCACTGTTCAGCCACAGCCCGTAACAAGGTTTCAGCCTCGCAGATCTTTTTCCGGCGAAAATCTTGTAAGTCTTTGGATATTGCGACATTATAATTCCTCTATGAGGAGCGTACTATGAAAGTTTAATTGATCTGGGGGGGGGGGGGGTCAGTGGGGGTAGGGTTAGCTCCCCCGCGGGCTCGTGCTTTTAACCTGTCACCATAGTTTACCGCCTAGACGGCGATGCGGTCAAAGAAAACGTCAGTTTCCTTAATATCTTTAGACCTGAAAATGGCACGGTCTTCAACACGCCCGCCAACACGGTCGCCAAGAGTCACAACCAGCATTCGCAAGTTTAATGATTGCTTGTTTTTCTGACCAAGTACTGTAATTCAACAGAACATATCTTTTTCAAAGATCACACGTTTGTTTCTGCTGTTGAGACGAGCGATAGATGGTGTTATATACCCGAAGGAAAGGTTATTGCCGAGGGCGTTTCGCCAAATGCTACGTTATCATTGCAGTAGCAATCGCGCCCACGACCCTACAGGGCAGTACTTTTGGCTATTGTTCTGACAGCGAAAGCGCAATTACTCCTAGCTGACCGAGGGCTGGATTACGGTGCTCTGGGTGGCCCAGTGTTCGATGTCTATCAGCTTTACCTTATCGTTCCATCCCAATTTGAACCGTACGTGTCAGTCCCACGTTGACGCAGATACTCTTCCACCAATGGTTTGTATTCCTTGTCGATGTTGTTTTGCGACCTGCGCTAATACAGGAACGTCAGGCATCACCAATGATTCATGTTCCTTGTCCATGTCTAGTTGCTCACCCATGGCTATTGTTTAAAGCTACGTGAGCTCTAATTGCGTAAGCCAAAGATGGTTAGATCGGTTGAAAATCCCGTTGGCTGTGCGTTGACGTTGAACACCTTGCACCCAATGGTGACTCTGGCGGCAAACATAGACAAAAAGATAGTTGTAAGGCTTACGTGTGATGCGTTAGCCGGAACAGCAGTACTACCATTATGTGCCATTAAGGTCTCATTTACACGGATTGAAAGCGACGCCCACGTTCCGCCACCGCAACTCATGTGGATGTAATGAAGTAAAAACTAGTGCCAGGGACGGTGAAAGTGTCTTTATCGTTGCTGAGTGTAAAACGACGAACGTTTTGGAAGGCTTGCATTGAATCCAAGCGATAGTAACGTGCGTACTAAAGAAGCCAGGATCACGATGACTAATAGTTTTTTTGTCGCCGCGCGAGCGCTTATGTTTTATTTCAAGATTGCACTCCAACATATTAACTGGACTGTGATTTTCATTTAAAATACGTATCGAAAGCTCATGGATGTCGCCTTCGCGTAATCTGAGCCAGTGTGGTTTTCCATAGGAGACAATACGTGTGTCCCCATAGGACTGACCATCCACAGGAATAACTTGTAGCAGAGTACTGTTTTTTCCCATCAACAATATTTCCAGTTGTGTTTATCTGATCGAGGTGGACATAAAGCCGCGTGGTGTTGATAAACGCTGGGGGATTAGGTGCTATGTATGTGCCTGCGGAGAAGATGTCATCTGGGAAAAACCCAAAGATGGGTGAGAGTGATCATTTCAGGAACAGTTAAAATTTGTTGTTACCAAGCTCAACCGAACTGTTGAACCATCCTGGTCTGTACGAAATCGCCAGGAGCGCTACGCGCGTACTTGAGTCGGTGCATATCGCCTATTCTAGAGCCACGGGCCCAACTACAGGATTGGTCAATACAACATACATTGCCAGGGCTAGTACGCGGCGATGGTATTCCACAAGTACTTCCCTTTAATAGCGACACGAAATATAGCGTCGGTGGCATCTTTAAATATAGCGATGCAGAGAGAGAGAGAGAGAGAGAGAGAGAGAGAGAGAGAGAGAGAGAGAGAGAGAGAGAGAGAGAGCAAATCCACGAACTGGTGCTCATCCTTGACGTGTGCGTGCGGGATGACATCTCCTTCAGGAACGACAAATTTCTCTACGTGTTCGAATAGCATGAGGTGCCCCACGTTAACATCGAAGAGGTTTATAACCACTGCAGCTCAGGAAATGCAGACTACGAAATGAGGTTCTGGCAAAATCAAGTAAACTTTGTCGTATGGTGCGCGCCCACCGGTGGCGGTGTCAGCATTTGCGATCACCTTCTGCCTGCCGGAACATCAGGGCTACCAGCGTTGCCGCTAAGCTTCTGCAGTTTTCATTTTAACTACCAAGTAAGAACGATTCTCACTCAGATGTAGTGCCCCATTCCGGGCGAAACAGGTGGGACGCCTTCGACAACGCCATCAACATGGATGCCTACGAGCGTGTTTGCAATGAGTTTCATGAGGATAAAAACCCGGACTAGTGGATGAGGCGTGGCCAAAACAATGACCTGGGCGCGATGCATATTAGATACCTTTCCGGGGGGACCAGGCCACCGAGCTGGCCCGGGCATATGGGAAGGCCTTTCCATACATGTACCCAAACCTACCGTATGGGACCCCAACCATTATACGTGGGGACATCCGGCAAGCGGCAAACAGCACGTTGGATATTTCGCGCAGGATTAAAAACGGCTGTGTATTTTATGTTGGACAGGTCGCAGTTTCACGCGAGCTGGCGTAGAGCATCTCAACGACAGCGTTCGGGCATACGTTTAGGCAACCCTGGCAGCGCGAAGCTGAAACGCACAACACGACAGTGGGAACAGGCAAGGAATTTGAAACACAAAGTCAGTTTCTTGCAAACGTAGAAGAAATGGTTGCCCGCAAATCAAACCAACCCGAATCGATACAAAAGTACCAGGAAGTGTTCGAACAGGCCAGAAACAAGCTAGATTACGCCTTTGGGAGCGGCCTGTATAGGATCCCAAGTGACATGGAGCTTAAAGTCGGCGTCTACGGGGGTATACCAACGAACTTTTTAGATCGAACGACGACATGGCGCTAGGCATCAACGTCGATAATAATTCAACAAGGATTCCCACACAAGCGTCCGCACAAGTTCAAAGCACACAACAACCGCAGCAAAAGAGGTATGGCCAGGTCAGCTTTTACCCACCCGAACGAGCTGCAGCAGCAACACACACCAGCATACTGCAAAAAGTGCAGGCATCAAAAGAAGCCAAAGACCACCATGCCAATAAAACGGCACTAGTCGTAGGGGTATTGCAATGAAGTTTGCTGTCGTCTGGTTTATAAGCTCCTAAAACGAACACCTGCGTGGCGAGGTATAATCAAACAGAGGATGGGTGAACATTTTCAGAGCACTAACCCCACACGAAAAGACAAAAAGAAACAAAACAAATTACAAAAAAAGCATTTAGTCGCCAACATTTTTGTTTCAGCGGGTGAGGGCGTGCACTTCCAGAGGTCATAGTACACATTATAGTGGTCTTGTATTCGCCGGCGATTATGGCGGCGACCAAGGAATTCCATTGCTAGAAGTGTTTAGTGGCCTTTGTCGACGACTCACATCTCCGGCAACACGAGGTACAAAACAGTCCATGCGCTCCGATCGTCTACCGGGTGGAGCTCCCAGAAGGAGCCCAGAAGAAAGTGAACCAATGTAAGCACTGCGTGTGTAGGTTCGCGTCCCAATCTATGATGTACCGCCATGTGCGCCAGAGCTGCAAAATCTCCAAATCGCCAAAAAAAAGTTGATGGCAATCCGCGCAGAAAAAGGCGGCGAAAATCAACGCCGTCCAAACACAGAGCGCTCGGCTGTAAGCAAAGATGGCAGAACAGATGGTAGTGGTCAAAGGCCAGCTGGTACTCGGTCCGCTGCTCCCCGTCCTGGCGGAGCCAGCGCAAGCGGCGGAAGCTAGCGCCGCCACCGAAAGAGAAGCGGATAACGGCGGCATAGTCGACAGAGTGTAGAAGGTGAACGCAAAGTACATAAAAAAAACTCTCCAGGAAAGGCATGGTGGAGGTGGTTGTCCTGGCGCAAAAACTCTGGCAGGAGGCGGAGAACCACCTCATACCGGGAGATAAGGATATGATGGTGCGCACGATAGATTGTGGAAAGATGTGAATCCACAAGTGTGCAGCTAGGGGGTGCTGCGCCGTTAGCGTTCTTTGCTCATGTGAGAGTGGAGAACGGCAAAGAACGCGACCACTATCGTGATGAAAAGCACCACAAGGTTTCTAGCCAGTCAGCTAATCGCATTGCCTGACGCTTTTAGGAGGAATGACACAATATTGCCAATGATGCCAGGCAGAGGCGCAGCCGCGTTTTCTGCTACCGTTTTCAGCATCCCGACCAACCGCTCCAGGTGCATTTTTACCCATTCTTTTACACGGCCCGAGTCTGGTTTAGGTGCCAGGGCAGGAGGTGGCTTTGTGCTGCCCCAGCCTCCTTCCAGGCGGGTTTCCAATTCAGTTATTTGTTGGTGTTCTTCGTTGGTAGATTCAATAAATTGAGATTCTTCTATTTCATCCCCTCGGTTGGAACATTTACACGACCACCAAACTCGTCCATTTAAAGATCAAATCACCCTTCGGCATTCGTAAAACTCTAGAGTTAACAGGCCAGCTTAGTACTAAAGAAAGATTATGGACTTTGGACTCCAATAGCATCAAAACATGTTATGACTTAGGCATGTCGTCTCAATACGGAAACAAACTCGACCCATTCCTCTTCCTCCGCCGCGCGCGTGGTGTAAAGGGATCCCAGAACACCGTCGTCTTGACTAATAACCCAGGCACCATAGATAAAAAAAAGAGCAGCTTGCTGTAAAATTTCCCAACCTTGGTAGCAACGATGTCATTGTGCCCGGCACGGCCACGCTGGCATTCACAAGCGCGACACATCAGCACTTGTTGAAGTCAACTGTGCGATCGTAAAAAAAAACTGAGCCGTACTATCGTTAAAGAAATTAGCTTGAAGGAAACGCGTTGGCCGACATCGACGATTCCGATGTTTAGGATGTCTACAATTTTATCTGTCTGACTGACAAAGAAAGGACCAACACGGTCTACCAGGGCATCCAGAACACGAACACTGCCGCTATACGTGTCGGCAATGCTAATGCCGTTGGCGCCCCCCCCCCCCAGCTCTACTCGTCTATCATTGCCGCGTTTGGGAACCTTTTCTTTTTGCCGCTCAACTTCAGGCTGCTAAATGATCACATGCCATACTACCAGTCCGGCATTTACATTTGAGCTGACGTTTAACGACTACGGCAAGGTGATCCAGAGCACTAACAAAAAGGCGATCTACAGTTCGACGTCGTGACACAAGCAGAGCTCGCATGTATCATCCGGCAGCAGTGGGGGAATTGTCTATATTGCACACCACAGTGTTGCGCCGTTGCAAGGCGGCGCCTAACAAGAGAGACAGTATGTGGAACACAAACTAAACACGCCAGTGAAAAGCATGAAGGCAATAGTTATAATGTTCGAGGACGCGGCACAAAGTGCTGATTTCGCACGCGATACTGATTATTTATACAACCCCTTTATCGACAAGGTGTCGGTGACGATCGAGCGTGTCCCAAACCAGATATATGCCCATGGGCAGGCGCAATACCAGCAGTGGGAAGAGGCCATAAACATAACGGCAATGGAGTCTATCAAGGACGTGGAGATGCCGGAGATCGATGCAAATCGAAAAAAAGGTCCGGGGGCAGGTGTGCTAAACATGTACTTAAACATCATCATGAACGTGCAGCTCAACATACAAAATGGCCAGTGTGTCAACCATTTACTAGACCGGAGGCAGGCCCGCACCCCAACTTCGGGTAGCCTGCACGAGAGTTTTGATAACTCACAACCACGCTGCGCCATGATCGCTGGCCGCAGCGGTTGTTGCAAGAAGTGTTTGCATGCGAACTGCTGCGAACTGCTAGAATCGGCATTTAAGAGCCACTTCGATTTTATAATCATCATCTGCCTAGGTGTACGCCTCAACAAGGCGTATGATAGGCTGTGTGCCCGTGTTACAAAAGACGCAGGAGAATTTCTGGTCAACTCTGAGGACCATGCTCTGGATTCCCTGTTTTGTGCGCTAACTACAAAATGGAGGAAATCACCGCGCTTTTACCACTCGACGATTGCGCCTTTTCTTTTTGCTTCCATCATATGGAAATAGTCCTTTCTAATCTCGCCTATGTCAGACGCCATGCGTACATCAGCGTGTGGGGCATAAGACATAAGTAAAAAGCCGTCGCGCGTGATTTTCGCTTGCAGACCTCGTGGATAGCCCTCTTTTACTGCAAAGACGAAGACTCATTTAGGGACACGCTGAGAGAAGACGATATCATTGAGGCCTCGCGTCGAGCGGAGGCCTATGAGTTTCTTTAAAAGGTAAGTTTCAGCAAGTTCCTGCGCACAGACCCAGCAGTGTCCTACCAGATTCCGCCTGCTCGAAAGAGTGCGTGATTTGGCGGCTTTGTATTGTGTGCGCCGCCAGTCACGCCAAAATACTTGTGGACTTAAGCTATGCGCTACTTTGAGTCAGGCGATCAGTGAACCGTACCCAAAACTTCATAAGAGCTAAGGCAGAAGCTGAGAGTAACTTTGATATAGAGCAGATATTGCATGGGTTGGCAGCCAAGTCAAAAGACGCAACGACGGCCCGCAAAGGTGCAAGTGAAACACTAGCACATCAGCATGACCACCTGTATGAGCTAGTGGCTTCTGGAGAAGCAAAAGAATGCATAGGCCTCTTACCTTTGTGGGTCTCAAGGCGATTTGCGATGAAGAAGTTACAAAACTATATGCCATATACGAGGCTAAACTGGGCCCAGGACGACTGCCTCGCTGGGGTCGTCTCTGCCCGGCCTGAAGTTGTAAGCTACTTTCTGCCCATAGACAGCTGCGTGCACCTTGCGAGAAATTTAAAAGATGATCCGCTCATCCGAGCATTTTTGACAAGCATCAGCAGCCACCTCCACTTCAGGTACGGACCGGTACTAGCACCAATTGCAGCTGGTATAATAACATACATGCATGTCGGGAAAAAACAGAGTACAAAAATAACAAACGATGAGTGCAAAAATGGAACAGAAACGGTAAGTCGCTAAGGTTAAAAGGCCAGGTTGTTTCTGATCAACGACTTGCTGCTATGACGAAACAACGCCTGGCTTTGAAAAAAGCCGAGACTCTCGCCGCCCCAGTACAGGTAAGTGCAGCGATTGCTGCACGAGTGCAAGATAGCGCGATGCCATCTTATGTTCCCTGGGTTGGCCTAACTATGGCGGCTGGCCTCAAATACGACTTATTCCGTGGCTTATTGCCGCAGCCCGAAGGGCAGTGGGGTATGGGCTTGCCACAGAGCAGCAGCAAAAAGCAGCGGGCCCGTCAGAACAACAAACGCCGCAGGCGACAACAGCCGCTATCAGACACACGCTCTATCCTTTTCATATCGAATAGTAGTGTGCGAAACGCAAATGCAAGATGTCTACTCCACCGTACGCCAAAGACCTCGGAAACCTTCTTTACCATGGAGCAGTACTTGGCGGCCTTGAGGCTGAGTATATGATGATTGCCAAACGCTTGTTAAGAATGAAACCGGCCGACCATGGCTGCCTAGACTTGGAAGATGCAGCAAAGATCGTTACCATCACAGCGCTAAGCCTTTGTACACAGGACATGCCAATTAAACAGAACATCATTCCTGCTAATATCATCACTGCTGCCTAATGGCCTCCATCTTTAGTATGATGGTTGGTGGGACAATCGTTAAAGCCTTCGCCTTGACTGGCTCAAACATCCTCTTCACTTAGTTAGATAAAAAAAGGGGCCGACGAGGAACGTGAACGCTACAATGTTGTGGCAGACCCTCAAACTGTGCAGTCTGAGTTCAATAGCTAACGCGCCTTGCATCTAAATTACCTCAACGAGAGACTAATGGCCGAGCAGCATGCCGAACAGGCTCCTCAGCAGGACAGCAAAGCTTTGGGCGAGTACGACCGGCGGAAAAACAGATGACGGTCCACAGATCGACGAGGAGCCCAAGATTTATGACTTTTACACACTCTTCACCCGAGCAGTAAAATACGAGTTCATGTTAATCGTTGTAGGTCTCGCCGCCGTCGGCTATGTGGTCTATAAATATTTCTAGATGACAAGCACAGACATTTTTAGCGCTGTCGTCTTAGAGCAGTAACTGATCGTTTGCATACAAATAGCTGATTGAACGGTCTTCAAAGGGCGATGGATACCAAGCTCGCGGCAATATACTACCGCCCACAAGGTCACTGGAAGGGCGTGGCAGCTATCAAAAAACTGGCAGAAGCCGCAAAAGTATCACAAGATGGTGCCATGGAATCCCTCAAGAAACAGAAGCCAGCTGTGAACGTAATATATAATAATGCTTCCTATTTCCTTATCTTCGGGCAGCCAGGCATTTGTCTGCTTCTTGTAGGAGACGATGGCCTCGGCCACCTCGAGATGAGTGAGCACTCTAGTCTCGACCGTAAACCGCAGGAACATGATGGGGGCCCAACTACGGTCGTTGCGGGCAGCCTCATTTTTGTTGAATTGGCGGCCGAACCTGGCAGGGATGACTAGATGACACGAAAGCACAGGAGCGCAGCTGTGCAACCTCGTTAGGTCCGCTGCGGAAAGTGGCCCATTAATAGCCACTCTTGTCATCCCTTCACACGGGTGGCCAAACCATTTAAAGTACGGGCGCACTCTCCCATTCCCAGCCTGTTATTCATGTCAAGGATTAAAATTTCCTCCACGTTATAGCCTTTGGGGCTGTTCCAAAGCCCTCCGCGCCCAAACTCGACGCATGCCCGCTTGACGTCCTTCACCATGGCCATGGGCTCCACCGCTCGCCTATCTCAGTAGTTCCCGCAGTTATGGATGTCGCCGCCGGCAATGTCCCTAGGGCTGATCGCGTGCTTGACGATTTTTTTCTAGGTCGGACACTAGATAATTGCTCCTCTTTCGTGGACTCGCCTTTCCCACTCGTCCGGCTTCCTGCGATGGACCTCTGTTAGGCCATTCCATTTGGTGGCGTTTTGAAAATGTTCCACCACCCGTCACGCGACGCAGTTTAGGTCTCCGTCGTCGAGAGGGGCCAGATTGTTATTGTTGGGTTCCCGTACTTCATAAAGGCCGTACATAACTGCAACCACCAGGTCCGTCAATACCAGTGAGAAGCCCAGGCCGTGTGGCACGCGTCATTTGACCATTTCCCCGCCCCTAAGAGCTTGCACCTCACCGGGTCGAACTCGTCCATCACTCTCCACTCAGCCCCCATCCCCCTCCCTTGGGTGATAAACTTGACGGGAATAAAGAATTCTTAGCCTGCAGGAAGAACTGTTGGAATGGTGACCGCGCGCGCCACTCATTACCTGTTCAGAATCAGACGCCTCCCCCGCGCCATGTAGCCTTCAATGATGTTAATGTACCTGAGCCCTACCGGATCATCGTCTTCAATACGAAAGGTGCTATAGACATAAGCAGCCCCGTCGACCTCAGACTTTTTATTGGAATCGCGGAAGCTGCGGTACCAACCTCAGTCCAAGTTTCTCGGACTAGGCACTGGGTGCGGTGCTACCTTGTGATGGTCAAATGGGTTTTTTAAGCGGCTCGTTCTCAATGGCGCCAAGGCGGGCAAATCCCATCTCCGCTTCCTCTGCTTCCCGCGCCTCTGCCTCAAGTCTGGCAATTCTCGCATGACCCGCCGGCTGACGTTTGAGTCGTTCCCGGAGCTGATGCAGTGCTTCGTGGCTTCTAGGGTAAGGTGGTCGAACCCCCGCCAAAGCCTTGTACTCATCTCGCGCCGCGCGCACCCTCTGTGCATGTGCCATGGCTTTGACGTTTTTATATAACGTATACTGTATACGCTAAGCAATATATGTCTCTAAAAGGAGAATTATACTACACGTAACACTTTGTTTTCGCACAAAAACTAATTATATAATTACTAACGCCCAAGTACGGACGTATTTTTCTCCGTAACTCGGAGAGCACTAGCTTATACTGGGACCGCGGCATTTTTTCCCCTGCGCTGGAGCTTGGTCCCTATCTTATCCTTACCACACTCCAGGCACAGTCACGCGTCTTTACTTGTTCCTTTTCCACATAAACGACACAGCACCGGCAGCACACTTCCCCTTCTTAGTCTTGCCTGTGTACCTTGCAGTGTTTTGTCGCACACTGCGCCCGACATATCTGTTTTGCACAGCACCAACCACCCGCACATATTGTACGTCCTAATCGCGACTGTATATTCAATGCGATATATTTTTCTTCAGATAAAATATTTCACTATGCCTCTGTCAGTCGCACGCTTGCAAATTTTAAAAAGTATCAAATGGGCGCTCGAGATCGAGAGGCTAGGGTGGTGGGTCGTCCCTTGAGCCTATGGAGCCACTTTTTGTGGTCTCTAGAGACAAGCATATTTTTGGGTCGTGTAAGGAATGACGAGGGGACTGTGGGTGGGGAAGAAAATGGCGAGAAAGGGTTTAAAATCACCCAACTTTTGGTCAAGTTGCCTTCCCTTCTGCTTTTGGTATTGGTTTTAGTATTATTATTATTATTATTATTATTATTATTATTATTATTATTATTATTAAGTCTTCAACGTTACTAAAACATTTGAAACAATATTTCTACTATCAAATTAGTCTTTCAGACATAGGAGAATTTCTAATTTTTCATTCTCATTTCTTGATTATCCTAGCTGGTTCGACAAAACTAATGGAACGGATATCCTTAGCAGACAGAAATCAGCCCAAACTGCAATAGAAAAATATATTGGATCACTCATTTACACCGTAAGTCAAGGTACAATGCCGATATATTATTGAAACAAAACATGATACGGGTGATTAACAGTCACTTTTGTTTGTCAGTCACTTTACTCTCATTAAGGCAAACTAATCACGTTAAGTTCAGTCTGGAACTAAAAATACACAGGGATATACATGTATCGCTCCATCTCTGCCTCTCCAATATATCTGACTTGCCACCGGGGGCTTCCAGGGAATTGTCACATTACCGTACAGTATCTGATTTTTACACCACATTGCATCTTTTTTTATTTTATTATAAAGACTATACAAGTATCTTTACATATCTACAAGATATGAAAAATTCCTGATGTAATTTATTTTTATTTTCTATGCTAGTCATAAAGAAGAGTTGGGATGAACGTAACAATTTTAAACTGATTGAAAAAAATTTTGCTTATCAATCAAGGGTACATATCTTCTAGTCAACAACTTTGATTCTTTTGTTTCTATAATAAATGAACGAAACTTATACTGGTATATTCAACAGGCATTACAAATGTAATGATGCTCCTTTTGATTTAATACATTTTCACATTATTCATTTTTCCAATTTAAAAAAAAAAAACTCTGAAATTGGGATAATTCTGATACAATTTGATTCCATGCTGTAGATTTATTTTCAAACACAAATTGTTAAAAAAAATAAAACAAAATGCATAGAAAGTATTCGACTTTCTAGTGAGGTAATTTAACATGACTTTTTACATTTTATTTCGGAATAAGTATAAAAAACAAAACTAAATATCCCCTCCATCGCAATATCCAATTTCAACTTTTGAAAACTCTTCCATACGTAATAAAAAAAACAGATAAATGTCCCCAGGGAAAAGGTTCCCTGCTGTTCCTTTAATGGCCTTTTGATCTCAAATGCTAAGGCAGTTGATTGTGAAGCCTTATTTGCATATCAATAAGGAATCAGACATACGTTCAGAAAAAGCTTAGATACCAGTCCTTATGTAAATTTAGTCCTTGGTCCTTTTAATGATGCTTGGAACGAACAGGAAAAATTTCCATATATTAATGAAGTTAACATCTAAAATATTTAAAAGCATACCATACAAACCAAAGAGCCCTACATGACGAGACGCAGTGGTTCAAAAGTTAGGTTATAAAATACACGTGCACCAACAGTGACAACAAAAGGACACTTAACGAGCTGACTGATCATCTGTAGAGATATGTATTATTCTTTGTGATTCTGAGTATTTTTTGTCGTTTACAAACGCATGGTATTCTGAGGCATGCATCATACCTGATAGTTGTTTGTATTTTTTTTTTCACTGCTAAATGCCGACAAGGTGCCATTTTTGCAAGCCACTATTCACGTGCAATATATTGTGCGGATATTTTAAAATAAAAGCGGAGCTTGGACCACCAAACGAATCTGTATAAAAATGTAACAAAACTTCGAAATCTTCCACATTTTAATTTTTTTTTTAAATTTCCAGACAGACCATCAAAGCCTGAACATCAATCTATGCGCAAACTGTCATTGTTGTTCTTACATATGCATACATTTAAACTGGGAGATGGAGAAGAAAAAAAAGGATAGTTTAATAATGCATATAAATTTATCCACTTTTCAACTTTGAAATGTATATCCTAGGCCAACCTTGCGTACACGGATCTTCTGAGCCATGGTCTCCATCTAGAGATTGTACCTGTTGCTGTCCTTATCACAACGGTAAGACATACATTCTCAAATACTGCTACTACTGCTGCTGCTAGTTTCAACAATAATACAGCTGGAATTATCTACATGATTGGAAAGTTATCCCGAAAATTCAACGTATCTGCATAAGATCTACTGAACTATGTTCTTTACATGTTCCAATCTGAAATTTAAAAAAAATGCGTGCTTGAGAGTCCTATTACGATAAAATGTATTTATTTGTTATAAATTTATTTCTCAGCGTACTATTAAAATGCGAATAGTTTGTTAGATATGTGGATTATTGTTTATATATGTGGATTCTATCAAATAAACCCGTTGTATTAAAGATATAAATTTTGTCAAAATTGAATGTGCTTGCGATGGTCATGTATTCATTTACCTTTCAAACATTTTGCTGTAGACATAATGGAAATACCTATTTACTAAGAAAAGGTTGACAGTTGTGATTTACGTTCATAAAGACGTTGGCTAAATGCAGAGAGTTTACAAAATATAATTTTAGGTGGTGGAGGTGGTGGTGGGATTCTTACCATAGCAATTACATTTTAGTTAGAATCTCCATTCACGTTTAGTGCCCTGGGAATACGGGGCCTCATAGTTATTTATAATTTAAGTGCAATAATTTACGGTCTTTTTGGTTTTGATAAAAAGGGGTACAAGTAAAAGAAAGTGTTCACCCGTCTGTTTCTATAGCATTTATTGGTCATTGTTACTGCAAGTCACTAATTACCGCGAATCTGCTTCATCTTTACATTTCTCAATCCCGGAAGCAATATAAAGCATACGAGATATATCCTTGCCGTTCTTTTGAACAATTTTACACCAGAACGGTAAACACTGTGACATTTTTTGCAAATAATAACAATTTCTTTTTCGCCAATTAGGGTTCAATTATTAGAAGAAAAAATGTATGTATGTATGTATGTATGTATGTATGTATGTATGTATGTATGTATGTATGTATGTATGTATGTATTGTACCTAAAAATGGGTGGGTGGGTTGGAGACAAAATATTTTTGATCAAGTTCTAAGCTATTTTAGTGCACGACTCACAGTGATTTTTTCAAATGATTTTCCAGACGGCTGCACAATCGTCATGGACGGAGCACGTCAAAGTGACCGCATCATCAAACATCACCGTAGAGCCAACCGCAGTACTTGAGCTGTTCAAGACCATGTCGATCAGAGCCAAGACTGCACTTGCACATGATCATGCTATGCTATTCACAAAGTCAGCATACTTTGTTTGAACATGTAGTCCCACTGCTGTCCCTTGACACAATATAATTCAATTTTCTTAAAACGTCCTGACAAATATGAACCGATCTTGACTGTGAAGTTATTTTTGGACATATTCCTGTATAATTTTTACTGAAGTTTGTTAAATGTTAATCTTTTGCCATATACTTCAATAGTTCACAAGCAAGCATTTTGGCGGAATTACCACAAGGATAAGATGTGATTGGACCACATGGTTACTATTTTTAGAAAGGATGATCCCTGTTATTTGCTGTACCTTCCGTGGGACAACCATTTGTATTAGATGCATTTAATAGTGATAAAAAAAGTTTGTAAACTTGAAGTTAAAAGAATTTAAAGTGCACGTGCTAGAGTTCGTACCTACAATTCAGCTCAAGTAAGCTTAAAATTGTTAGATTGATTACGTACTTTTCATCTTTTCATGCAATTTTAATTGTATGGGCAGTCATTGTGCAGCAAACAGACTATAACAGAGAGAGAGAGAGAGAGAGAGAGAGAGAGAGAGAGAGAGAGAGAGAGAGAGAGAGAGAGAGAGAGAGATGTCGCGTACCATGAGCTTTCTTTGTGAACATTAGAAGTATCAACTCTACTTCTTCAACTGTTGAGCCAAACATTGTTTGGGCGCTTCTTGTTCCCTTAAATAGTCAAATACTGTTTGGTAGTTTATTTTCATACGTTAAGAATAAACTATGTGAACATGATTATATATATATATTGACAGATATCAAATTCAGACGCAGAAGAGTGAATCAAAAGTAGGTATGTATTCATAAGCAAAAAACAAAAAAAAACTACAACCACGAAAAGGAACCAAAGTAAAATATCTACATGGGTTGTTGGAAAAGAAAATCACAAAGTAAAATAACTACGTGGGTTGTTGGAAAAGAAAATACACCATATGTAAACATTTTCAAAACTTAATGAATATTACAGATTCTGGTACCAGGAAAACACAGTTCCACATATGCAAGAGAATGCTTTGGTTTGATGACAATTTCATGTTATTGTTTGTTTTGTTTGTTTGTTTTTTGTTGGGGTTTTTGGGTGGAGGAGCGGGACGGGAACACTAATTTTAAAAAAAACAAGAGTGAGACGATCACCGTAATAATTATGTAAATAGAACAGAACGAGCAGTCGCATGTTAGCAGATTTCTCTTCTTTATTGCTTTTATGATGGTGATGTTTAGAGTCGATCACGAATTTCTTTATCTTTTTTGAAGAGATATTTCTCAAAGGTTCACGTTGAGTATGACTTTTCTACTTATACTGACAAACTGAATCTTGGATTACAAGATCTTAACTTGCATGCAACGTCATCGGAGTCTATGCATAACTATAACTTACATGATCAACGACATGTTTATAACTGAAAGAAAATGAATAATTTCCTTGACTATTCTCAAAGTATAAATTCGATTAAGGGCTTTTAAGATATGAAGATGAAGTATTTACAACTCGAAACCTATCCAGAGTTCTCTTCAGGTCTATTAATTGTGTCCTCCGTTGTGCCATCTAAATTCTTCCACCAGTCTCTGACGAAAACAATTTCTACAAAATAAAGAAAAGCAAAGAAATTGCAGTGTGTATTTATATTTATTCTTTAATTGTGTAATGACACGATCAGTAAAGAAGACAGATTAACAGCATTGCCATCAATATGACATTTGTAACAGCTCAATGCATGTAGACTATTATGCCATTATCTTTGATCCATATTGCTATGAAGTCAATATTTCTTGCAGGAATCTGTGCGTGCGGGAGATTGATTCTTTTTTTTTATTGGGGGGGTTGGGTTGTTTGGTGTTAAACAACACATTAGGACATGAAATATTATTTAGTGCCGCGGCAATGGTAATAACGTGTCTTGACCAGAGACACGCCACACGGGCCTACCTCTTCTTGTCTAGGCAGGATTCCAAACCGAAACGCACTGATTGCGAGTCTGGCACTCTAACCACTGAGCAATACATAAGTGAAACACAAGAATTATAATGCAGGAGAGTATACGTTTATAAAATTGATTTATTTCAAATGGTTTGTATCGGTGTATTTCCAGTTTACGATTCTCAACGAATCTTTATATCCAGGTTATGCGAATGTTGCAGCCATGTGTACAGACAGAAGCGTTTCATTGATAGAGGATAGCATGTACATCTATACAGCCAACACCATTGCACATGAGCTTAGTCACAGGTAGGGAGATTGCAAATTAAATAATTTCATTCCTGATCTCTGTCCACACACATGCGCACTCATACATACACAAAACGGCACACACATACACAAAACGGCACACAGACAAAACCTAACTTGGTTCACTGTCGTTCGGATAATTTCCTACGACATATGTCCTATGCCATGAAAAGTGCTTATCGCCTCAAGCCTGGATTTTAAAAACTTTCTGGATTTTAAATGAGCAAGAAAAGTAAAAAGAAACTTTTTGAAACTACTCTTTCATACTCGATACATACCCAAACTAAATCCAGAAATGTTTGGAATCATATGTTTCATTTCAGAAGTCCGCTTCTAAAGATGTGGTGAGAATTAATTATATGCTTCTTATATTATTAACTGACGGTACTCAGTGGCGGCGCGGGGGGTTGGCAACTGACATAGAAACTGTCCTGTGTAGCAAAGTAAGGGCGCTACTAAAGAACATTGCCCCCGGCCGCCTCGAACCCTCGCGCCGCCACTAACGGTACTGAAGCATATATAGAACGTAAAGTTCACAATTATTTTCGTGAAATGTCACGATCTCTTATCCTGACTAAGGATTGCATCTTAACGCTTAATATTTAACCTTGAAAGTCATAAATAATTTTGTTGTAGCCTCAAGATATTTATGTATATTTCACCGATATCAGATTTCCCCAATATTATTTTCCCCAGTCTTGGGGCGAATCATGACGGTGACGGCAACATGTGCACTGCTCTGGAGGGGTTCATAATGGCGCCAGATCGTGCAGCAACACGAGATGAACACAAAGAGTGGCTTTTTTCTTCTTGCACAGTCGACTATATCAAACATTATATGAATCAACTTGACGGGTACGTGTTATGTTAACGTATTTGATTTTCCAGAGGGATGCTCCTATGTTCACATTAAAAACAAACTCGAAATTCAGTTTTTTTTCTTCCTTCACCTGTCTTGTGTATTTCCCTCCTGTATACTGGGACACCTAGCTGACTGACATGTACAGAACTACAATAAACTGTCACATCCTTAAAACTAACATATAATCTTATACCAAAAATTATATCAGAACTTTAAAGCAAAGCATCTTTCATATATGAGATCGAAAGAAGAGTCTTATGTTTTAGGCTTATATATCTAGAATTATTGGATACGCTTCTACGGCAGTTTACAGCAGATATGAATGTCAACAGCGTTGGTCATAACGCAATCATCTAGATGCTGATCCTATTAATTCCAGTTTACAAGCCTAGCTATAGCTATATTTCCATTAAAAATTCAACACTTTTTATTGTTAACAGTGTAAACTTTGGAGTTGGCTTTTTCTTTCTTTGAATGGGGTGGGGGTTAAAGAAACTAGGTTTGTGACAATAACTTTAAAAAATTAATTAATTAATAAATTAAAAACTATGGATATACGATCTTTGGAGCTTGTAAATGACAAAATAATCGAGTCGTATGAGCTTTGTGTCTAGCAACTGAAGTGCATTACATCATCACCATCCATGACCGTGATTTTTCATCGGTGTTATTTATGTTCTTTTTTCATATCTTTTCGGACATTTGCAGTGTTTAGCTACGGGTAGACAAAATCAGTAACGTCATAGCAGCCATTAATAGCAGTAGTATTTGTTAAGTTCCGACAATAAAATCATTTATTTTGAACGTAGCAATTCACAAAGTTTTATTACCAATTCTGATTGAAACCTATTTATATTTTAACACCTTCAAAACTCATATATCGTGTGCCAGTTAGAATAAAATGTGAACATTTTTAATGTATTATTTGTTGTGTGTATATGTACTACATGCGTAATATTTTCTCTTCAATTTGTAGGAAAAACTCCAATTGTTTACGAGTAGACAATAATCCCCGTCCCTTTCCCCAAGATATCGAATATTCGAAGCACATGTACGGTTCGATATACGGAGCAGATGAACAGTGTCAGATGAAGTATGGACCCCGTTCGTATGTCTGTAGAGTGAGCAAAAAGTTGTCTCTTCTGCGCAGCTACACACAAAGGCTGCACTTTACTTTGTTTCACTACTTGTAGATTTTATCACCTAGACCATTTCTTTGAAAGTATATAGACTTATTGAGTAGCCAATTTTATAACATTGTTGGATATTGGTTTCCGTTAAGCAACAGACCAATGCTGTATTTAATCATAAGCAATAATGTTCTGTCAGATCCATTCAAGAAAATCTTTGAAAATATTAACAGCCACAAGTGTTGCCGGTAAAATCAGATTCAACATCAAGAATATTAGATGACAGTTTTAAAACCTATTTTCTTTAAAACTGATTTATATTTGAGTTAGCTTAAGATATTTCGCAGGCAAAATCATTAGTGCGCCTTGAGAACCGAATTTTTTAGGAATGTGAAGAACGTCAAAGACGGCTTTCATTATTTAGTCATTAGCTTTTTGCCATCAAGAAATATCAACAGGTATAGCAATCTGAAATATTTCCTTCATAATTTCTTGTAACTGGATGTCTATATGCAAATCTTATAAGGCGTTAATTTTTCACTGTCATACATATCGGATGAGAGTATCAATTACCATTTTATTGTGTTACGAAACCCACACACAGATTTCATGACGAGACACAAGTGCAACGTATTTTACATCTTGGTACGGGGAAAATAAATATTTGTTGCTGTAATCTTGATTTATTCCCCTCCAGTCCTTTTACAACGTCACATACACTAAACTGTGCAGCCATATGAACTGTTTCGACCCCAAGGACCTCCTGTGTCATGACCTGGATGCCGGCGAGGGAACGCCATGCGGTGATCAAAAGGTAATTACGATCATGTTACATCATTCAAATCAAAAGGTAATTACGATCATGTTACATCATTCAAATCAAATGATGCTTATTTTAAATATGTGATATGTTACAATTTCAAAACAATTGTTTACATATATGCAATCTGCTACTCGAAGTTCTAACATCTACATCAAGTTGTTCCAATCCCGGTTTCTAAACATCGATCGTTTCATTAGGTAAAGGCACTCTTATGTACATGTCATATCTGATTCAAAATGAAAAGAATGATATAGTGTTTTATTTTAGTACCATACAATAAACTCCATGTCAACAAAATATTTTTTTTTTAAAGTTGTACCGGGAGTGTCTTTCTTGAACATATCCGTTGTCTTCAAAGCTATAGTAAATAAAGGTGACAAGTGATGGAGATAGTGCCATATCATGCTTGGGTATTTTAGGAATCTTACCAATTATAGTTTTCATTATCCGGGTCCCGAATCACCGTTGTCAATGTGCGACGTAATGCTGTTTTAATTCGTATATGGTACGTTGTATCACATAATAAATGAATACCCCAAAGTCATTGCTAGATAGGATCCAGTTTAATATTTTTTTGACGACTAAACATACATTATTATATGAGTTATGAAGAAATCTCAAAGGAATACACCAAATTGCAATCAAGACACATTCTAAATTACACACATTGCAATTACGACACATTCCAAATTACACACATTGCAATCAAGACACATTCTAATTACACACATTGCAATTACGAAACATTCCAAATTGTACCAAACTAGCCATATATTGTAAGCGATCAGTTTCTTTATAAGTAAAACGTTGATTTTCCGGACCCATCATAAGACATAGACTGGTCTGAATAATTATTGGTCAGGATAAAACATAAAGTTGTACAAAATGAGATTGTGTATCTGGAGGATACTCCGTCTGGCGAAATGGCTTCCGTATGATAGACTTTTTACTTTAGTAGAGACTTCGTTTATAATCGTTCATTTATCAAACCTTTGCAGTGGTGCATTTTGGGAACGTGTGTGCAGGATCAAAATGCCAGAAGAACATTGGGTAGGAAACATTTATTTTTCAATTGGATTTTCACAGCTGAAAGAGGCCATGCTCGCAATCAATAATACTTTGAAACATGCTATGTCGCGAAGATCTTTGTCATTTAATGAAAAGACAAATGCTGACCAATATTTAAGGTGATAAAAATGTCAAGGTCTTTGAGACAAAATTCACTTAAATGTTTAACTTAAACATGGATAAAGAACAAAATGTAATATATTATGCCATATACACAAATTTCATACATTGCTGTACAATTTCTGAAATCTTCACAAATAGGATCGAATGCAGTTATATATATATATATATATATATATATATATATATATATATATATATATATATATGACGTTACTTGTGAGCACGGTTTCGTTTCGTGTAAATATGTATGTATTAGTGTCTAACGGCACCTCAGCACAAAAATTGCTATATGCTACCAATTAAAATACAGTTCTAAAAATGTCAAAATGAAGAACTGATTCCTACCTGGATCGAAATATAACTCTCTAACTTGGTTGATTTAATCAGTATTATATATATATATATATATATATATATATATATATATATATATATATATATATATATATGGGTGCATATGTATGTGTGATGCTTATGATGCATCAATATAAGTTTACATTTTAACCAAATTTGTAAATAAAATTATTTTTCACAGACACCTGCCCTCTGGGTGACCAACCGGCAGTTGTGCAACAAGGACTAACCTGCTCAGAACTGATTTTAAGAAGTCCACAGAAATGCTACGTTGATTATATTCACACAATATGCTGTGGTTCGTGTTCAAGAACAACAGGTGATTTTGTAAAATAATATATTACAGTCTGCAGAGCATACATTGTTAAATTAATATGGATTATTTAATAAGTATATTCCGCATACCAATTGCAGTATATAAAAAAGTTTAAAATATACAAATGTTATTGCATGCTGTTTTTTTATATTTGCTCTCAAATTCTGCCAGTAACGGCACCTAGCTCCCATGCACCAGTGCCCTAACCCACATGACCTTGCACGTATTGCCGAAAAAGGATGGAACAAAATCGAAGGAAAGGACTCGAGGTGCACGAGTATTCACTCATTAGGCGAACGGAATTTAGTTTAGAAATACAAGATATACACATGAAATTCTAATTATAAATTGAGAAACTATACCTATCGCCGAGCTTCTATGCACTAGCGCCCTAACGAACACGACCATGCGCTCATCTATTAAATTCCTCTTGCCTCGAGTTCTCGTGAACATCGAGTCCTTTCCTTCGACTTAACTCCATCCTTTCTGGAGGACGAGCGCATGGCCATGTGTGTTTCGGCGCTGATGCACGAGAGCTAGGCGATAGTTACCGTTACTCACGGCACGGGTTCTAATCCTGCTTGGAACGAATTATAACTCTCTAACCTTTTTGATTATATTGCTCTCTCTCTCTCTCTCTCTCTCTCTCTCTCTCTCTCTCTCTCTCTCTCTCTCTCTCTCTATATATATATATATATATATATATATATATATATATATTGTTACGACTAGGGGTTGAACGTAACACAAGAAAGAACGACTCAAACAAGCTTTCACAAATACAAATTTAATTTCCTATTATATAAAATATTTTAAACAAACAAAGTGAAAGAATTAAAAATAACTTACAGTTTAGAATTTCCCTAATTAGTCCTGAATTGTTCTAATTCACTAATCCGGAAGTTAATCCAAAGTATTCCGAATGAAAGAATGTTCCGAGTTATGAATCTTCGTAATGAACGAATGTTCCAATTGAAAGATTGTTCCGAATGAATGGGTCTGGAATGTTCTGATGTACCAATGATTTTCAGTTCTAAATCCAAAATATTAATAATCCCAGGTAAACTCCTGTGAATATAGAGTATTGTTAAGTTCCTTGAACAATAGTATTTAAATCCAAATTGTACTATGTAGAGAATAGATTTTCCACCAGCTGATTTTACAAATAATAAACGATCTTCCTCAATAACCTTATGATCTGGAAAAACGGTATAAGAATGAGCGTTCCATCACTACATGGCATTAGATAGCATTCTACTGCGTAAAAGAAACTCTAGTACTACTTTCTAGCACTGTCAAGTAAACAAATTATTCTAACCAATCAGAAACCAGGTCACGCATGATACCGATGAGTCAATCGCCTGATCACAATGTTATGTTGAATTGACCGACATAACTATTGATTTTCCCTGGACATAAACAATGACTCATTGTTGACGTACATGTGTACTTTAATAGCGTAGGCTACTGAATTAAGAAATTATAATACATAGGTTATAAACCCAAATGAAAACTATTTTATAATTTAAAAATGATACATAATTCCGTAACAATATATATATATATATATATATATATATATATATATATATATATATATATATATATATATATAATGTAATAGACGTTGAACTTTCACTATGTCAGGCAAAAGCACACAAAAAACAAGCAAGTAATAAATAAATAAATACTTCTGTAGGTGCCCTGATTGGCTTGAACAAAACAGTGGACGAACAGTGCAGAGAGGAGAATGGTCAAGGATCGTATTTCTGCCGGGTAGGTGTAATATAGAATTAGTGCAGAACTTTTTAATAGCGCAGAAATAAAGAAAATAAGAACATAAGCCAATTAATTTATCAACAATTAATTGATTTATTTTAACTTGGTGTGGAAATTATAGCTCTTAGATCATTCGAATTTGTTATAGATCTTTGCAATATACGTTTTATCGAAGTCTTCTGTTAAAGCATCGAAATAACCATCAAAAGACATCACACTAAAAATGTGTTCATGGAACACGGATGCCCCACCACATAGCTTGAAACGACGTAAACGCTAAACCTAACCAAAGTGTGACGGACAAGTGTAATACGTCGTGATGGGGCATAAACATGTTACGTTGATTGATACTTTTTTTTCATTAATTTTTATTAGCCGACATCTAGAAGAATACTGTATTCAAATCAATATTTGGACTACTGGTATTAAATAATAGGATATATTCAAACAAATACAGGCTGCGGATATTTACAAAGACAGGCCATATGGGGACATTATATGTACAAACATTCTATGTGCTGATCCACGCAGGGACAAATGGTGCATAGGGACCATTCCAGCCGATGGAACGCCATGTGGATACATGAAAGTGAGTGGCATTCTTCATCCAGGATATTTACTTAAGATGTTTCAATGATTTTTTTTTCTTATTTACATAAAATAAAAACGACAACTAAAATTAGAAATTGGGATAGCTAGGCCAACCATTATTTTTACCTTTGTAAATTCCGTATATCGATACGAGAACATTAAAAATCAAATGAAAAAAATTACAAGACTATTCATATTTTTGTATATTACCAGCAAAAATCATAATTAAAAATTAGCAGACAAGTCATACTAAAGTGCAAATGCTAGGGTTTTGACAGGTAAATAAATGCTAAATATTCCCTTTAAGTTTTGGATCTTGGATAAACTATCAGGTCATGAACCCGTGACATAATTTCACTCGTGAATTTACGAATGAAGGATTGATTGCTTCGGGCTGCAGCAAAAATTAATGTATTTTACTATAGAGTCTGCACCAGTATTCTAAAGTAGTATTTTTTTTTTATATAGTTGCAGACACAAAACATATTTTCGTGGTATGTTTTAATCTTTTTATCTACTAGTATAAAATGTACTACACAGCATCTGGTTCCAAGCGACATCTGGTTTGAAATCTTACTATAGTACATTTGATTCTTGTAATTTACCTTTCTTTTACAGTTTTATTACAAGCTTTCAGAATTCTCACAGTAACTGCTATTGTCATACATAACTAACCAAAACGATTTATATATTTTCAGTATTTGCTTAAAAGTTTCTCCTTTGTTGTCTATCTTTTGCGTAGCAATGTGCAGTCGTGTCCAACTCTACCAACAGCGGATTTGGACCTCAAATTAGCAAGCACGTGGCTTTGTGCCAAGGTCACGTCAGTAGGTTGGATGAACACATGTTGCATGTGCATTCCTGTGCCTGTTCGAGGGGTTATTTCACAACAGAAAGCGATAGTTAAACGTACCATAACGAAAACAGACTGTTACAGGGAAATGCACATTTTATGATTTGCATGTACAAGTCAAAGAATGCAATTACAGTAAATATTGATAACGAAAGAGAAGAAGACATATTAAGAAAATTAACAATGTCTGTCTAGACTACAAAACATGAACTGCCTGCTTTGCATGGCCAGTTCATAACTTGCGTGGCTTGTCCTAAATGCAGGTCATTTCCAGGTGAAGGTTAGTAAACAACAAGACGTATATACACACCTGTATGAGGTCGAAATTGACAATGTCCGGGATATCATTTATCCCACGTTTACGGGGACACTTTCTGCCAATTTAGATATAAATGACAAAGAATGAAAAAGAAGTGGTAAATGTAAGAAAACATTCACACATTTCGTGTGTAATTACGTACACACATTGCACAAACCTTTGTGGTATTAAAATTTAACACACGTTGGTTGATTTGATGTTTTAGTAAAAGTTAAAAAGAAAAACTGTTTTATAATATGAATGTAAGAGACTATAAAATAAACGCTACAATTTTCGTTTTATTTAAGAGGATCTGTACAGGGCTTACTATCATCCTATTTGACTGTTAGTATGTTACTACAGAGTTAAATAGGGTCCCCGGGTGGCCGAGTGATCTAAGGTGCTCGCCTTTAGACTGACATCTCACCTCCGTCCGCGTGGGTTCGAATCTCGGCTCGGCCAACGTGGGTATGTGATCAAGCTTGCCAGTAGCTTCCCGTGGGTCGGTTGTTCTTCCCAGGGGTCTTCCCGGGTTCTTCCTCCATCAAATATACTGGCCGCCATGTAGAGCCTACCATGTGCTGAAAAATGGCTTTAAACCCACAAAAAATAGAGTTATTTTTACAGTGTTAGTAAGCAAAGTCAGTCGTGTAGGTGTATAGCGTTGGATTTCTAATCCTAAGTCTATGTTTCTGCTGTAGCCTGATAACTGTTGTGGGGGTTTTTTTTCTGTAAAATTGAGAACTATCTCGCTGTTTATAGAAGGTCACTATATAATCTTTGACCTTCTTCAAATTCGATAAAGTCTGAAAGTTGATCATGTGAAATTGGTCAGTCCTTAAAGCAAACTTATGTAGGGTTTGCTCTTTCGACATTGTTTGTCTTCCTCGGTTTCATGATAATGCATGTATATTTTTCCTTCTATTTCCACATATTTGCTCTTCGATGATTTTCTGATATTCTTATTTGTTATCTTTCGTTGTATTAAGAACATATGGTTTCTTAATATGATAATCATGAAAATACCTTATTTTATCACCAATATCCCATAAACCCGATTGTCTTTAATATTAATTGTTTCCTGTGAGACGGGTGGGTGTGGAATACTGGATGAAGGAAATCTTTCGTTACACCCTGATGTAGAATAAAGTACCAAATCAATACATTACAAAAAATAATTGTTAAAACGCTTCAGGTCCCCTGACCATTACAGGAGAAGGTAATTTAATTTTCATTTCGAACAGATATCGTCGGCGGCATTACAAAAAATGTTGAAATTTCCAAACTTGGTTAAAGCAAGACTTAAGAATGGCAAATAATCCTGAGTTGACCCATCTGTTTGTTTTCTGCTCTAGTTTGGACTTTCTTGCATAAACCTATCTGAGACGTATTGAATCCCTTATACAGTATATATAAATAAGGCTGCTGTCTATGTTTCATTGTAGCTAAGTCTGACGTGGATTTGTTGTATGTGTGTATTTGTTGTCAATCAATACAATAAATAAATAGTACATGACGTACAATTCAAACACTTCAGAATATTGAATCGATGTATTATTTTAGGTACATGACTATACAGCACAGTTAAATTTCATTCTCTGGTCAGCAATAAGGTCTTAGTTTGAAACCTGATAAACGTGCAAGAAATTTTGACTCTATTCTTATATAAATATGCCGATAATTTAACTCTGTCGTATTCTTACAGGTGTGCAAACAGCAAATATGTGTTCACTACGATTCTGCTCCTCCTGTTCCAGGTAAGGTAAAAATTAACCATCGCAATATTTTTATAGCAGCAGTCCGAACTTGAAAAGTAGAATCTTTGAAGAAAAAAAATAGAAGAAAAAAATAAAAAAAAGGCTTAGCTGCAAATGTAAACGACAATTTAGCCTGCCGCCGCTTGATAATGAGAAGGTTAATTTAAAATATTTTCTTATATCAAATTAAAGAGTACTGCACTCAGAAAATTACATTTCCAATCGATATGCATTTCATTACCCTTCTTAATGTTTTACACTGTATGTTCATCTTGGAAGTATAAAATTAAATATAGCAATAGAAGCTTGAAAATCGCATATCTTGAATTGCATACCTTGAGATTGTTCATGCCGTTATAATGAACTAAACTACATGTCTACTTTAACAGATGCAAAGGAAACTTTGCACTCAGTAAACCAATGCTATCGCTATTACGACTTTAACTCCATTTTTAGATGCAAAGTTTTAGATATTTAAGGTTTTCAAAAGTGATTAATTTTCAGACACGTGCCTTTATGGAGACAGTCCTGGCAACGTGAAAGACGGTTTGGATTGCAAGAGTTTAATCAAAGCAAAACAACATAGCTGCTACGATTCATGGACCAATCACATGTGCTGTGCTAGCTGTGCAACTGTTTATACGGGCATAACTGGTATGTTATTTTCGCAGTTACGGCTTATGAGCAGTCAAATAATAATAATAATAATAATAATAATAACTACGTGTCAGACAGGGATTATATCAATCGTGGCGGGAGCACTAGAAGTAATACCACACAAACTAGAAGGCAGCCTAAATAAGTTAAGAATAGCACTAAAACCAAACCTACTACAGAAAGTGGCACTCTTCGGAACAGCAAGGCAAGTGTGGGGAATCCTTGGGATCTAAGGCCACTGGATGTGTCCCGAACTCGGGTGAAACAGACCTGAGAAGAAACACACACACACACACAAATAACACCAAGAGGAGGAATAATAATAATAATAATAATAATAATAATAATAATAACATGCAATTGCCCTAGCATTTGTTTATTATCCACAAGTCTTGCAAGACTTAAAATTCGATTTGACGAAGGACGCAGTGATGGGTGAAATTATTTTTCTTTCTTTTTCCCTATGTTTCTTTTCTTTCTTTCTCATTATCATCAAAGCAAGGGACTCCGTATTTACCGATATCATAGGCCTAAGTGATTATTGAATAATGAGAATCTTTAATATTGAAAATTCCACACTGATAAGAGAGGGGTGAGTAGTGTGACACTTTTTGTACTCAATAGATCACATATGGTCACCTTTGATTAAGTTTCAGTTTTGTGTTTTATTACGACACAAAGACAAAGAACTTTAGCGGATGTCTAGTTTTCCTTTCTACTTTCATTGAGATCACTTATCCCTAGGGCAAAGGTTTTTTTTTCGTCTTCGAAAATTATTTTGGGAGATAATTTTATTTCATTCGAGAGTGTATCTTATGATCTATAATTTAGAAATGATTTCCTCCAATACTTAAGAACACCGTGTTCACCGATTAGAAATAGAATACGCTACAATATATACAAATAAACACAGGCTGTGAGTACGGGGACAAGAGCGACTGGTGTGGTGCAAACTTCCAGCATCCAACAGACAATTACCTCTGTTACCAGGGAACAAAGACCGTGAACAACTCGGATCTTTGCTGTAAGACATGTGCTCAGTACAAGAACAGTACGCGTCCAGGTAAGAAATTTGTCTTTACGTGATGATTACGAAAGGTAAAAAACTGACACATGAAAACTTTCTTGTAAATTTTGACTTTGCTTGTCAATCAATTCATTATTTATACAGCAAAAGTTACATCATTTCTCGTTTATAACATGGAAATTTCATGTATCGAACTTTCTGGGGAAACATCGATACAGTTACACAATTAAGGCAAAATAAAGTAATAACGATTCAGAGTTCTTTCCGAATATATTGGGCAAAACGTTTTGTGAGCGAGAATACATTTTGTATTCACTTTCCTGTAGCATAAATTCAGAAAGATGACTCTCTTCCTCGCAGATTGTCTTTACGGAGACAGAAGTGACTGGTGCAGTTCCCATATCCAATCTGTACGCAACGCGTACTTGTGCTACACGAACGAACACCTGTGTTGTGGAACATGCGGCCGGTATACTGGGAATCACAAGGAAGGTATTCGCTTGAAATCGATCGTAACATTCGTAACATCGCTCGTCCCTTTCCGTAAACACAAAAGAGATTATATATATATATATATATATATATATATATATATATATATATATATATATATATATATATATATATATAATGTTTGCCGGAAGTATGGGTACCATCCATAAAAGGAGTAGTGGCCTTATTTGTTTACCATAGCAACTGGTCAATCGGTATACCTCGTGGCTTTTAATCCATTTCGGAAATACTTCGATGGTTCGATGGAGTAATACGGCGTGAAAAGGGGGACATCGCCGGAAAATGGCTGGGAACGCAGTCACACTCTACAGTACGCTAGGCAAAATAGAACCATATCAAAAACATTATAATACCTTTATGGAATTATCTGCAAAAGTTTTGTAAAAGAAAGTTCTCAATCGAGCACAGGCTTGAAAAAATAACTTTGGGAATGCTTCGCCCGTGATGACCGCTATTATGGTGTGTGATGTGCACATGACATTTTTGGGAATATATATATATATATATATATATATATATATATATATATATATATATATATATATATATATATATATATATATATATATATATATATATATATATATATATACACACACACACATACATTTGCATATACATATATATGCAATTGACGGCTACGGCAGTATTTCTGAGGTGTTTTTCCGATAATTGGCGGAGACGTCAGACGGTGTTCCGATTGAGCAACACGGTATGAAAGACTTATCTTTCCTAGAAATAGTTCTGAATATGCCAGACGTGCAGGTGATTTTATTGTAAGACGGAAATGACCGCATGGTATTCCGACCGCTTTTTAAATGCACAAAAATTAGTTATACATCTTGTTCTGTAGCAACATGGCTGAGGCTACGAAGTGATTCTAAACCTTACAATGGAGTAAATAAAACTATTGTCTAAGACAAAAAGATTACAGGAATACAAATCTATTATCTAAGTAGAGTTATGTTTTTCAGTAAGTTTGGCGTATGATAAAGTTATTGAGCCTATATAAGGTAAAATATTTTGGTATGTTTACACTAACCTCACTTTGACCACCATGACAGATAACTCGAGATTCTAGCGGTAATTCGCTTCCAAATAAGGCTTGCTATACCATATTTGGATATTCTACGATACGTTATTCCCTGCGCGCCATATTTACTACGATCTGTTTACATTTCAAAAGAAGGATGTAATGTCCTTATATGGCACACCAAAAAACTTTCTGACAGTACGCTGAAAAGCACCGGATATGAATTACATCGGCTGCTCCATTGATACATGTAGGAACGTTGTAGTACCGCGTCATGAAGTAGGGGTACTAATATCAGTACTACTTGTTCTGTTGATCTGTAATTTTAAACTTTGATAGAATTCACGATTTAGGTCTTTTGATTTCACGCAAACTTGTATTATTAGAGTACAACAGAAGCAAACAAGTTAAAGTAATCAGTTGAACGTATTTGGGGTGTACTTGATTGATCCCGTTTCTATCATACCTAATCTTGAGGTAGATATAATAAACTGTCCATTATATATGGTGTAGTTGTGGGTAGGGTGGGTACATCAAGTTGTCCTGAAAGAAAACGTGATATAAACTTACCCAATTTCTAGCCTGTTTTGTCCATCAACGTTTGTATTAATATTTGTCACAAAGATTGAATAGCCTATAATGATGGTAGTGTCATTGCATCATTTAAACAAACCCCTCCCCCCCCCCCACGCGTAAAACCCCGCTTAACAACCACCTAGGTTCTGAGACCAACTGGCTATAATGATAAAACAAGAGTCCATCGAAGAGACTGACGCTCTACTATCAGAAAAGAATTTCCAGACATTCAAGATAAGACCATTTCATTTTTTAACTGCGGAGTGTTGAAACCATCTCTGATATTCCTGAGTGATATGATTTTCATATTAGCCACTGTGGCAGTCGTATTGGATTTAAGATCGGTACCATTTTCATTTAGAACAAACAAGACACCATTAGAAGACTTTTTGGTGAAAACTCCATGTTGATATGACGACCTATATTCAGGAGAATAAGTTACAAGATGTTCAATATGTTTACTGTGGCAGTTATACTGGATGTCAGATCGGTACCATTTTCATTTAGTATCAACTAGACATCATAAGAAGTCTTCTGATGAAAACCCAACATTGATATGACTTTCCGTCTAGGAGGAGTAGCAATAAGATTTTTTTTAAAAATAGCCACTGTGGAGGCCATGTTTAATATCAGATCAGCACTATTTGTATTTAAGACCAACTAGACGGCATTAGAAGTCTTCAGGTGAAAGCCCCATGCTAATATGAATTTCCGTTCAGGACGAGTATATGTAGCAATAACAAGATATCAAGATGGACACTGTGTTGGCTATACTGGCGGTCAGATTGACAAAATTTAATTGAGGTCCAACTAGACATCATAAGAAGTCTTTTAGTGAAAACCCCATGTTACCCTGACCATCCATTCAGGTGGAGAAGCGATAACAACATTATCAAGATGGTCGCTACGGCGGCCATATTGGATATCCGAGAGGCACTATTTTTATTTAGGACCAACTAGATATCATAAGAAGTCTTCTGGTGAAAAACCCATGCCGATATGACTTTCCATTCTGGAGTAGGAGCGAGATCAATATTTTCAAAATGGATGCCGTAGCGGCCATATTGGACGTCAATTCAACGCCATTTTCATTCACATATCATTAAAAGTCTTTTAGCAGAAACCCTATGTTGATATGACCATCCATTCATGAGGAGCAGCTATAACAAGATTTTCAAGATGGACATTGTGGCTCCATAATAGATGTCCAAGAGGAACTATTTTCATTCAAGACCAACTAGAGATCATAAGAAATCTTCTGGTGAAAAGTCCATGTCGATATGATTTTCCGTTCTGGTGGAGTACTGATACCACGATTTTCAAGCTGGCTTCCGTGGCGGCCATATTGAACGTCAGATCGGCACCATTTTAATTTAGGACCAATTAGTCATCATAAGAAGTCTTTTTAGTGAAAATCCGATGTGGATATGACCATCCGTTCAAGATGACTGCTTTGGCGGCCATGTTGGATGTCTCAGCAGCACCATTTTCATTTAGAACAAACTAAGCCTTGGGATGAATGTGTTATAAAGTTTCATGGCAATCCTCCGAGTAGTTTAGGAGTATCGACAACAAACTTGTGCTAAAGGACGAACGGACGTCGGAAGACGGACGACAGGTCATCCCATAAGCTCTTCTGGTCTATGACCAGTAGATCTACAAATCAAAAGAACCAATTTGTTTTTATTCTACAGAATTCCTATCTTGTTCAACTCCAGAACTAAGACCACCCCGCTGTAACGAATAACGACAAGTCAGTCAAGATTCGTTTGATAATTTCAATGGACTTTCTGGACTCGTTCAAAACAGACTATCGCTTGACAATGAGATATCTAGACCGACTGAGAGTTGGTAAATGTTGTTACAAATAATTGTTACCGATTGGCAGGAGTGTACTGGGTAAGCAACTCGGCCCTGGACTTATCTGCCGGGACAGGCCCGGGGTTTTGCTCACACCAGTAAAACACCGGTAAAAACTGATATTTTTGACGTCCCACCGGCCCACCGATAATAAAAACGGATTTTTTTTGCGGCGGCCCACCGGGATTTGTCCAGGTATGCCCAATGGCCAGTACACCACTGCCGATTGGTATTACTCAATTTTTTTTTCTTTATATTTTCTTCTGTCCGAAAAATACACCATCTCTACCGTAAAGACCCTCAGTGTTAAGTGATAAACGTAAACATAGAGATCGTACAATATATTAATGCATAAGTTGGAAATGCGTGTCAGTTTGCAAGTTGTTTGTTCAGAATCGAATATATCTACCTGTGTTATGTATAAATACTTATGTGTCCAGTCCAAAACATAAACAAAATAAGAAAATTTGTGTGCATTTATGTGATATAAGCAATTAAGAACGCTGAATAACCTGCCATCCAGTCTTTTGGTAAGTCTCATTTTGAGCGTTACAATCGATTGTTAGAGGATCTTAATCCTCTTTGTTATATTTGGTATCTTACATAAAGGTATTTTGGGTCTGTTTTTAGTTCCTGAAGTAAAAGAATACTTCCTTATTGGACTGTCTTTCTCAACGTCATGCAAAAAATGTTTATTGTAATAGGAAAATGGTGCACCAGGCATTCACGGTGTAAATAGAACAGTGTGCCCAACGGTACTGAACTGTATTTCTCAACGTTGTTATATGAAAGGTCGACTGGAATAGGAGAATGGTGTAGACGGTACGTACGTTGTAAAGATAACAGTGTACACAATATACTTTTATCGATGATATTATGTCCCCTTTCCGTTTTCTGTGTATGCATATTTAAGGGGTTGGGGTGGTAGTGATCGACGGAATCGTGAATAAAATAACAATACTCCGCTTAAAATAATTTATCTTATCCGCTTCTTCGACATCCTTCTCAAGTCAGACATAGATTGTATAGTGTCCACGCACATACATCAGAAAGTGTAGAGCTTTGACTAGACGGGGTATGTGGGGTCGATTCGAAACCGGATTAGTGAAAATTTTCATTATGAACGTTAGACGCTAAAATTTGAGGCGATACGTGAGCAAAATAGATTTTTCAAACATTATGTAGTTAGAGATATTCATTGATCGTAATTGGTTTGGCAAAATAAGCTCGAAGCTCTTAGGTGCGCAGATACATCGGACTGCATTGTATCGCTATGCGAAATTCCAAGTGACCGCTGACCGGTCCTATCGAGTTATGGCTCAATAGTACATTCTCCTTGGAGGGTACTACTAGTGACCTGGTAGATGTGACCAGTTAACTAAATAACACAGGGAATGAAAACGGCGGCGAATATCAAAGGGATCATATATAAGCGACTCAGAATATCCCGCGAACTTCCGCGACGAGCGAGACATTACGAGAAGCGTCTTTTGATGAATGGCCCAAAAGTATCTGAAGCCCTCTGTAGAATGTCTGTATAGGCTTTAACAGAAATACAATAAGTCAGTTTTCAAAGCTTGAATTTAAAAGGAAAGATGTAGATCTTTAGTTCGTGCCATTTTATTTGGCTATTTTTTGACAAATAATAATTGTTACTTAACTGAAAGTTCTTTAAAAAATGAGAAAAAAGTTATTAAAAAAGGAAATACTGAGATTTTTCACTTTTTAACAAAAAACAAATTGATGCAGGATATTGCTTACCAACATAGGAGCAAGTCTTAGACAGTCAAGAGAATTCTGAGAATGGCTTGAACACAGATAATGTCTGACCAATAACAAAATGTGGTTTAGAAATCAGAAGGATAGATTTGTGGCGAATGCTACTTGTTTTAATTTTTTTAAAATAAATATTATTTGTTAACAAATTATTTAAACTTTATTCAAATTTTGAATAAAGAACTAATTATCATTTTTCTAATATCTGTTCATATACCCCCAAATTTAAACTTTCTTAAAATCATGTATTAACTTAAGTAGCTACTTAATAACATCTGGAAGATTCTCCACATTGACGCCTTTGTTTCATGCCAGTAATTGGAGTTTTAAATTTGTTTAACTATTTTTAAAATGTATTCATGTCAAATTACCGCAGTAATAGACAGGCCACATAATTTTGAGAATGAATTTGGCATGTTTAATATTTTACCAATAAAAAAAAAAAAAAAAAAAAAACCATTTAGAAAGTAAAAGGATATACCTGTAGTGTGTGCTACTTTTCTGGGCAAATTTTTGATAAATAATATTTAGTTATTTATAATAGATGTTTACAAATTTCCAAGTAGTCTGGATGGCCCAGAGTTCTTTGCAAGGAGTGGGATGGATGGGGTGGGGCTTGGAAGGGATGGAGAGTTATGGTTATTCTGGGTCAGTGTATGTAGTGAGACTTATTGCTACAAAAATGTTCTTACGTGCATTTCACTAAAATACAAGATCTGGGTCCAAAACTCACTTAGCAATTACTAGGGACTTCCTTATGGACGATAAGTTTGCCTTGGAGTCAACCTTAATAAAGTGAATAATCAGTTGGAACAAAATATGAAATGGACTTCAAACGAAAATCAACGACATAAAAGAGGGTATTCATTTAAAAAGGCGGATTATGAAAACTTAAACTCTTCTATAACATTTCGTATGTATTAAATCATCTTGACAGTCACAGTAAAATGAAACAATTATAACGAAGTTCTGAATACACTGTACTGAAGTTGTTTTAAGTACCTAACTGAAAGTTGCATTGTATAAGAATATCATGGTAGAAGATGATACAAGTTTCTGGATGTCAGTTAATATACTCAGTTCCTAAACCGAACATATTTCCTGGTTGCAAGAAGTTTGAATTACCCGCAGATTGGTTCTACTGATTAACCGTTTAAACATATTTGGTTCAGTATTGAAATTGGTCACAACATTTCATCGGTAGTACAAGGGTCTAGTCATAGTTGCATGAGTCCGTACTTGTAAATGTGCGTACGTCAAATCTGGGTTAGATTGACACGTGTTGATGTATGTAGTTTCTTTAAGCAATGCATGAATGCAACCGAAAATCGTTTCACTTTTACGACAAAAACAGGCCTCTATAATCCACGCGTCATGCTCTGAACAGTGGATTCTGTTCATATTTGCATTTTGGTCTATTTCTTAGAAACTGCTGAATTCAGACCCAAAACATGCACATCTTCTTCATGCTTGTTATTTTTTTTACATTTTTTTTTGTTTTGCGTTTTTGTGGGGTGGTGGTTTGGGGATTTAAAACTGCGTATATGGGATGGGCTTATTACTTTTTCGTTGAGACAAAGAGTTCAAACTGTCTTGCAGATGCCAGCTGTCACTATGGTGACAAAAGTGACTGGTGTGCTGTCAATATCCCATCAGTGGCCAATAAAAGAATGTGTTACTATGGTGACAATGCGAATCTTTGCTGCGGGACATGTAAGGTATACAAAGGAAATATAACTGGTAGGTGAGACAGCAGAACTGTATAAAATCTTCAAAACAACATACAGAGCGCAGTATATTTGTATGTAGCCATAGACTAATGAGGACAAGCTGAAATATTTGTATATATGGGACGTTAGTACAGGAAGACATGGCATATGACTAATTTTTGACAACTTACAGATTTTTTCCCAGTCAAACAATATATTTTGATTAAAGAAATTAAACCATTTTATGATGAAACACAAATTATTTCATAGTATCAAGAAAATTTAAATATGTAACCTTGAGGTAATGACCAAATGTGATGACTTCAACGTTCAGCCTGAAAATTACAAGAAAGGAAAACCATATGCCCTGAAAACCTTTCTGAAAAAAGTCAAACAAATATCAATTCATCTTGGCTTCTGTTTCTGTCATCTCTGTATCCATATTACCCCTTTGATTCATTTCCATGAGAATAACAATGCATATATATATATATATATATATATATATATATATATATATATATATATATATATATATATATACACCTACCTTAAAATGGGACCTCAAAAAAGTAACATAAACTATGTCACATAGACAATGGACAGACGTTAACATAAAATGCAAGTAAATGTATTAAAATCAACATTGTCGATTTATTTTAGCTGTCTGCTGATGAACATGATTGAAAAGTTTAAACATCAGCTGGTGCTGCTAAGTTTAGACAAGTTAATCACAGTTTTTTCATGTTTAGCTTCCAAACGCTTCTTAAATAGATTGTCACATATTCGGTCAGAACCACACTGTTCATCTTCTCAATCAATCATGTGTTTGCACCTTACAAGATAACATTTGCATTTGAAAAAGAAAGTATTTTTTAATTTTGTCAATTATAAAGCTGTTTTGGATTATTGGAAGCTTTTGCATATTTTCACTTCATTCAACCCTAATCTTATCTAGGATGTGAGTTCGGTGATAGGCAGAATGGGTGTGTCCGATCACAGTGCAGCAGCTACAGCCAGAACACAAGAAATTCGTTATGTTGTGAAACTTGTAGCATTAGTATCCCGAACATTTTTGGATAATATTGATGTGCTGTTATTTGAATACCTGAATTTTGCAGTAATTAAAAGATTCGTAACTTAACATTTTTTTGTTAAGTGTTCTTTTCTTCTTTGAATATGAAATATTCCTTGAACATTTCTTTGCTTAAAATATGTTCTTTTCTATAAGATGGTATCCCTCAATATTGTATATCAATTCCCTTTTGCCAACAGCATGTCAAGTGCAGTTCATCTACAATGGAAATCACGGAAACAAATAAACGCACGAATAAATAAACGAAGAAAATAGGAAAACCTTTTAATCGAATTGGATTTTGGTTTCATTTTCCAGAACAATAAGCATGTCTTTACTCACACGGGTGGAATGCTAGTTGATTTTCAGATTGACCCGATCTAACTATAATCCCTTTGATTTACCATTTTACGCAAAGGACTCAAGACTACTCAAACTTCAATTGGAACGTCATTGGCCTTTCCCTTCGTATGTTTGAAACAAACCTCTGATGTAAATAATGGCCATTTTGAACTGCCCTCTATCTTGATCTTGATTAGTTTGGTGCTACGTCAAATTAACATTTTTGCACCACGCAGAGTAAGCCTTTACAACAAGAACTTATTTTAGAAAAAAATATGTCCGTACTAATTTTTAAAATTGTTCAATTTGGTTTTCTGAAGATTCAGCAGTTGTGATTAATATTTGTGGTAACGAATTCCAGTCTTTGGTTCTTTTGGGGGAAAAGCTGAATTTGTAACTATCAGTTCGTGTGTATGGTATCAGATAAGTATATTTATGTTGATTTCTACTGTTGCTTTTTTTTTTAATTGTAACAGGGTATTTCTTTTTTTTTCCTACCTTTGTAAAAAAAAAATATGGATCTATTTTCGAGTCTACGTTTTTTAATGGTTTCCAAGACAACTTATACTGGCCATTGCTCGATCACCTTTTTTGAACAGTGGGCATATATTTACTCGAGACCAATCCTTTGGGACGTTGTAAATGTTCAATGATTGTTGAAAGAGGTATGCAAGCACTGGTGCCAACTCTGAAGATAGTTCCTCAACCCTGTGGTTCTTATTACGTCATAATAACTTCATAACGTCACAATGAATAGATGACGTATCATCACTAACAGCAACGCAACCAATAGTTGCAGACACTTGAAACCGAATGATATCTTCAATGTTTTCGTTACAAAGTTGCAGGAATAATATTTAAAAATTAAATATGGAGGTATTTCATTGATTGTTGCAATGTCATCGAGTGTTATTTTCAAAACCTATAACGTTATAAGAGTCTGTTCTTCGCACATCTAGCAGGATGTTCGTCAGCCAAAAACGTACAAATTTTGGATGTATCACTACGATCACCTCCGAGTCTCTTTCGGAAAGTCGAAGTTATTCTACTCGCATTGGAAAGAGACAATGATGTTCCGAATGCTCAAACATAAATGCAAAAGAGTGAGCTATGAGTGCAATATCTGGTGTCGGGTAATAGAGCAACCCATTTCCATCAATTAGACTATTCCTTCCCTGTACACACTGGGTCATCATATCATGCATGCACTGTTTATAAAGTTGCATGTGCCACACGGACTTTTGCACCAGTTTGTTTACATATTGATACACGTGCGTGTTGAACAGTACACTGTAAATTGCTGAAGCTTGTTTTATCTTGTCTGGCCGACCCTACTAGTCCCCCTTATATAAAATTCTTAATTTGGAGAACCCTAAAATGTCATGCTATTTTATCTAAATTTTCAATTTTCTTTTCTATGGCAATGCAGCTTTAAGTATTGCGGGAGTGAGTCACAGCATTCATAACACCAGCTATCAACATAAAAACAAATCACAATAATGGTATAAAATTTTGAATAAAATTGTGTGAAACATAACGACATAGTTATGATAAGGGCTAAACAAAAGTATGAACATTTCTGCAATATACTGGTTTGGAGGACTGCGATATGTGCAGTGTCAGTATGTAGGTATGTGCAGAGTTTAAGGGCACTTCAACACCATCCTGGCTATACAGTGCTAATTAAAAGTTTTGTTTTAAAAATATAATGGGACAAATTGTTCACAAATCTTTAGGACAATAAACCTTTGCAAATAAATCTAAATACTTACTCCTACAAGACATGATATAAAAAAGGTGATATAATTCTTTAAAAGGTATATCAATAAAAGATAAAGGTAAAAATGTAAAATTTTTAAAATATAAGATACAGATTTGTAATATAAACCTCATTCTTTGAAAATGTTCCAGACTTTCTCAGACAGCACATCATCAAAAAGCTTCTTAATTGAGTTCATATAAAAAAAATTGGTCTCACTTGGTGGAAGTTGATTCATTCGACATGAATGTTTTACTGTCGGTGGACACCATCAAGGTATGCACTCTGGTCAGGTTCATCCTGCAGGAGATATGCATAGGTCAGCTATTGTGTCCTATAACTTATTATTCATACGAGGGACGCTACTCTCCAATGATGTGTTGGGTGTTTTCAGAAGCTTGTTTAAAGAGTTTTTATTCCACATATTTTGCCAAGTTCATGTATATAGAACATGCCAATTGATATAATATTTAAAGTCACTATATGACATCTTCCATTTAGAAGTGGAACTGCAGGTCAGCTTTGACGGCTTTATCTACTCTCTCATTATGCTTAATACCAATGTGATTATGCAGCCAACAGTACAAAATATTTTCTATAGGTTTTATGAGCAAATTATGTTCTGTAAGACTTAAGGTGTTAACAGGTTAACCAACTGATGGTTTTGCAAAACTTTTAATATAGAAAGTGAATCTGAATGGATGATGACTGTGTTTTTTTTAGAGGTTTTGATACAGTTCAAAGATGAGTATGGTTGTCATTTCTGCAGTAACAATTGCTGCTTTATCAGGTAACCAGCTCATAAAGAAACGAATGGCCACAACTGGAGGCTCCAATTCCATTGAATTTGTTGTAAAAATTGAGAGAATTTGTAGAAGATGTGTTGTATTGTTAAAGATTACATATTATTTTGGTGGTTTTTAATAACCATGTTGGTGATTTGAAAATGTAGAGTTTTGCAGTATTGGCAAGTTTGATTTTTGCTGCTTCTTGATGAGGTGAATTTGTATGTCAAAAGCAGGAATTAAATTTGGTTTTGTTTTTGTTTTGGGCTTAAAGATGATATGAAAATTGTGGGGACAAATTGATCAGAGGATAGTAGTATACTGAAAAGCCAATTTCTTTTGTTCGAGATAAAGATAAAGTGATGGTTTATTTGCCGCAACATAGAGGCTTTTTAAAGGTTCTAAAACCCTCTAGACAAAATCAAAGTTCCTGCTTGTGTATCTGATCAAACATCTGCAGGTAAGATTTGCAAGCTACCGGGTCATCCATACTTAATCAAGACAGACCTGTATAAATGGAATAAAACCTAGTTTATTCCCCAATCTGTGTTTGCCAGGACTTGTATTAAATCTAGGGTTTTTTTACATTTGTCCCAGAGGCATCTATTATATGGAATGAAAGTTAGCTTATGGTAAAAAAAATAAGTCCTAACAATTTGGTCTCCTCCACAACAGGGACAGGAAAACTGTATGGATACAGTTTTGGGTGATCATGAATTTATGTATGTGCAAGAAGTGCATATTGACAGTAGCTTTAAAAAATGTTAAATCATTTTCTTCTGACAATTTCTTAACTCTATTTAAGAACATCTGTAGTTCACATGTAATAATATGTGTACTTTCGATCTATAGCAGTTCCAAAAGTCATCAACGTTTAATAAGCGGTCAGTTAATGGTTTAAGGCATTTGACTATGATATTAATTTTGATGTTGAAAAGGGTGGCTGACAGTATGCATTCTTGAGGTATGCCAATAACCTGAGGATATCTTACAAAAAGGGTGGTACCTACCTCAACTCTAAAAGGTATATCTTTCCAAAAATTGGATATTAAGATAGGCAGAAGGACCCTTAAACCTAGGTTGAATACCGTTTATACTTGCGTATAAGCCGGGTCCGAATGCAAACAACATAGACCCTGATCTGCCATCGCATAATGCGCCGGCAGATCAGGGTCTATGTTGCTTGTTCTACTGATTAGTCCTTACAAACTGCATAGACCCAGATCTGCCAGTGCATTATGCAATGGCAGATCTGGGTCTATGCAGTTGGTATTGGGTTATACACGAGTACTTATGGTATATATGATGCTTGTTCTACTGATTAGTCCTTACAAACTGCATAGACCCAGATCTGCCGGCGCATTATGCGAAAGCAGATCTGGGTCTATGCAGTTTGCAGTTGGTATCAGATTATATGCGAGTGTATATGGTAGGTCATTCATTATCATATTTTCATGTGGTGTCATAAGCTTTGTTCAAGTCAAAACAGATTGCTACTGTTCTTTTTTTATGATGCTTCTCTGATAAAAGCTTAAATTCTGACTAGATGGTGCAATGTGCTTTTCTAGTGTCTGAATCCACATTGAAAATCTGAAGGTAGCTGGATTTAAGATACTACAGGGAACTGTCGTTTATCATTCATTCCATGATTTTACAAATACAGCTTGTTAGTGTTTTGGAGCAATAGTTGAAACAGTCCGTATCTCGGATGAATGGTCTTAAAATGTAATCTTACAGTTTTTCATGATTCTTCTGTTAGCTTGTTCATCATTTAGTAAGTATTAAAAAATCATATTCAGATTAATAAAACAAGCAATAACTAGAATGATGTATATTAGCAGGAAGGGTATGATGTGTTACACCTGGAATGTACACTACAGTATGTGTAGATGTAATTTTCTAAACCATTCCCTGAATTTATAGACAAGAAAGCTTTAAAACAAAGTTTTTCTTTTCTTCTGTTATAGTGATTTTTACCACACTGTTAAACCAAGTGAAATTGACAAAGTTTTGCAATAAAAATGAAAAGCCACATGGAAAGTGGACACATTTTATGTATTCACAGTTGGGCAAAGCCTGTGAGCAGATAGAAATTTTAAAAGATGCGCTCGTAATAAACTTTTTCAAGTAATTGCTAGTGTCTAAAAATTTGTCAGATCTGAAATATTGCTGGAAGAGTTTTTGTAAGTAATGACACATGTATATATGAAATAACATCAAAGCATAGCCATGTATGCACTAACATATTCTACACAATTATGCACTAACATATTCTACACAATTATGCACATGTAAGCAGAGTCACATAGTTGTTTTGTTTTTTTAAAAATCATAGGGCGTGTAAGCTTCAGGTGAAAAGGCAGGTTTTCTACACATATATTACTAAAATGACTCTTGGTTGTCTAGGGCTGTCATGCTGAGGCCTTGACTGTATAAAGTAACACACTTATTTTGTATTTCTATCTTCTTGGGTTCAATCCTTGGCTCCAGCATGTATGAGTATCTGGTTACACATCCAAAATCTGTAATTTCCTCTGAATTCCTTCAACTCGTATACATTCTCACCCAAAAAACAGGTGAGGAGCTCAAAAAAGCCATTGCATTGTTGTAACTTGAAAAATCCACACAAAAATACCAGTAAATAAATTTCATGTCATAAGCGGCCATCCCCAAAAACATAGTCCAAACAGAAAAGAAGAATTCAGGCCAGACACAAGTGCTCTCTTTTGAATAATTACCTTTATTCAATAAATATGGTTTTTAATGACATGATTTAGTGATGAAGTATAACAAAATTTTAATATAATTTCTAAATGCATATAATAACAAGACTCATCTAGACATGACATATCGTCCCAGTCCCCTGCTTATGTAAAGACTCGTACTGAAAGTACGCTATGGTCCAGCATTCTCAAATTTTATACTACTTGTGCTAATACCCTTTGCCCAAATACCTTCCATTTATATACTACAGTACTCCCTCACTATTTGACTCTTCATGAGAGCCATACAGTGGACTACCTTTTAGGTGAAGTCACCTTGTATTGAGGCATTGTATACATAATATTACTAATAAATAATAAAATGGGATCCATGACAAAACCTGCCTTATAAAAAAAACACTTCCTACCATGGAGACTTATAGTGACCATGAATTGTACTTATTGCCGTGATACTCAGTTTTATATTCTTATTCTACACTTTGTTTCCATGGTAACAAAAAGAAATATTGAATACAGCAAACTCAATATATCAAAAGATGCCTCTAGGCAACCTGCTTGATATGTGTACCAAGTTTGGCTGAAATACCTTGAACAGTTTGAGTTATGCACTGGAAAGGAAAATTTTATGGACAGATATACAGATGGATTACAGACAGACATATGGACATAATGATAGCTATATCTCCTGTCTTACATACTTGGTGGATAACAAGGGTCCCATGGAATGCTACATCTCACCTGCCAACCAAGCTATGATGTAAACCATGCCAACCAAGCTATGATGTAAACCATGCCAACCAAGCTGATGTAAACCATGCCAACCAAGCTATGATGTAAACCATGCCAACCAAGCTATGATGTAAACCATGCCAACCAAGCTATGATGTAAACCATGCCAACCAAGCTATAATGTAACCTTTACTGTATATGGGTTGCAAAAACTTTAACCCAGGACCTTAATGTTTACGACAATGCCAAGGATGTAGCCATTGCCACCAGAACAAGTGATACCTATGTCTCTCCAACTGCTAAACTCTGGTTTGACAAAAATGCAATTTCATGTACAAGAATAAAAGTGTTGCTAGAAAAATATTAAATTTTGTAACAAAAAGTATTCTAAAAAAGTAATAATCAGACTTTTTTCCATATTGCAAAATATGATATTGATGAAGTGAAAAAAATATATATGCATAACATCAGATATATTAAGTCAATAAATACAACCTTCCAATATACATCTGTTTAAACCAACATCTAGCACCCACTACCAGGCTGAAATCAGATTTGTATATCTGAACAAAACCACAAGTTAACAAATAAAATCATGTCGTGTATTATTAACATTTTCAGATAAGACTCTGGAAACAAATAAATACAATGATAAAATAAAATCATTGAATACAAACTGGTTTGGTCATTAATGTTGGCTGACAGAACAGAGTCATTTTTATGAATGTCAGAGGTCAGAGAAAGAGTTGGTGGCTATGCAGTATCAATAACTGGCATTACTGCTTATACAGGATCCTAATATGTAACACGATATTATTATTTTCTATATCTATTGTGATATTTACATTCAAGACAACTTTTCAAAATGGGCCTAAATTTCTTTTGTGCAGTATATTTCCCAGTTACTTGTCTGTAACTTATTCCAAAGCAATTGTCAAAGTTATAACTTTATTGACCGATTTCTGAATAATGGGCTTTAAGTCTGCGTCTGATAAATTCCAGATGTGATAATGTCTACTGAAGTGAACACAACCAGTGAAGGAGGTAAAAATTGATCTCAGGTTATATCATTTCCTCTTTGAATGCAGACTCAATATTTGTATTTGGTAAAGTACAAGTTATGCAGGTTATGTAGGCATTTGTTACTGACTATTGCAGCTATAGGTGTCATTTTTGGGAATCTAATGATACATAACTTTAAATGGTGATTATTCAGTTTATTTTACTCCTCACTGATTAATATTCCTCTGAAGATAACTATATAAATGCCTCAAGAAATACATTTGACAAAATTAATGTTAAAGTACATCAACAATTTTAGACGGGGCGAACCGAGTGGTGTGATTCAGTGTAAATCAGATTGAACATAGTGCTATAATGTCACAAAAAAGTAGTTTATTGCAAACAAAATTAACTACTCCCTGGACTGGTAATGATGTCCGCTTTTCTTGATTCAGTTTAGTGCCATAGTAATTGATACATTTTTGTCTGGAAGTTTTGTGATGAAAAAAAGGCATAGATCATTTACCAATCAGGAATGAACAGATGCTGGCAAAACTACTTTAGTACTAAAATTTTAGAACAACAATTAATATTTTATTTAAGATCAGTAAAGGTACCTACATGACTATGTTGACGTATACTTTAGTAGCTGCTAATATTGAACTAAACCATTTGTTCTTTAAGATTATTGTGACTCAGTTTTGATATAATATATATTGATGTATGCAAAATGTCTTTTTTAAACTTACAATTACATAATAAAAGCACAAATAGTAAAATTGTTTTACCTTGAAAAAGTATTTATAATAAAACAATTGTAAATGATCAAAAATATAAATAGTCCATTAGCAACACCATCTGCTATCATGCTCAAAGAAATGGAAATCTATCAGAAACATGGAGCAAAGTAATATCACTTTCTGCTTTATATCAAGGTCTTTCAGATCTGAAAGGAGAAATATAAGCAACATTTGACCAATCTTTAATATTCCTGTAAGCTACATAAACACTCAAGCAGGTATTACAAACAACGGTCCAAAGAAAAACAGCATAATCCCCAGTTTCCAATCTATCTATCACATTTAGTACAAGGGGTAATATCAACATTAACTGGGGAATAATCCAGAGAACTGATAAACAAACAGAGTTTGAAAAACATATATGACCCCACTGCAGTACAAGAAGTGAGAAAAAAAAAGATAAAATTCCATAAACTTTCAAACATTTATTTAAAATGGCACAACACTTTTATCTGATCATCTCCATATGCAAATGAAGAGGCATACCAAATTTAATTTGTCTAATTTAAGTGGTTTCTGCATAACTGTGTTCAGGACAGATGGACAGGGGAAATCAAGATGCACTGCACATGCAGTGAGGGCACCCCCCCCCCTTCCTGAGAGGTATGTAACATATCTGACCTCAATGATGAAATATGCATATCTCTATCAACAAATCCTAGGAATATTTTAGCAAATTTATAAAACTTTCATCTAGCCCTTAAGACCATCACAAATTGTTTAACTAAATTATATAGGATTTTTTTATGCATATATACAAATATCTATCAATCTTACCAACAAGTACTAAGCTTTTCTCTCTAATGGTGTAAAAGATGCGATAAATTAAAACCTTTAATCACACATATATGTTGGCATAGACATGAAAATAGCAAGTATTATTACCAAATAGTTTTTAACTAGAGCTTTTTCCATGGCTTGTCATGGCAAATCTCCCATTCTTTCTATTATATGACCCCACGCCCCCTTTTTAAAGCAGTGACCCAGGGTTCATAACCCAAAATCAGTTACATATATTACTTGTCCTTCTGCTATGAATGCATCTATAATGTTTGGTTAAATTTTTACTAAACTATCTCTGTAATTGCACTTTTTTTTATATATTTACAGTTTTGATACCCTTCCCAGGGACCCAAAAAAATAGGCTCAAATATCATACCATATGTGCTCGCTTATAAGTCCTGTCCAACTGCAAATAATATTGACCCTGATCTGCCATCACATGATGTACCAGCAGATCAGGGCCTATGTTGTTTGTTCTACTGATTATACCTAACAAACTGTAGAACTAAAATAGAGTTTCATTAAAAAAAAAAGAAGAAAACTCTTGAACTAAACTCACATTCAATGAAGATCTTGTTTTCGGCACCTGTAAATTCTCCCATACTCTTCTTTGTTTGTTTGAACAGTTCTGCTACCTCATCTCCAGTTTCCACATCAGTGATCTTAGAATGAAAAAGAAAATGTTCACACATGCAGTTACACAAGACAAATATTGGACAGATGCTACTAAGCAAGATTCAGAGTTGTTAAGTTTAAAGTCTTGTATCACTATTAGGAAATTTTTCACTATTCTGATTGGATGGTATAGATTTTATTTTTTGTTTAAAAATATTGCAATGTTGTATTTCGAGTATCATATCTGTACTATGCACAATACATTTTGTGAAACTTTAATGAATACTGAAACCTTCTATGAACTAGAAAGAGTGACAGTGTCAAAAAGGGTGATGCAGTGAAATTGAAATAAAACATAAAGAAGTGTGCCATGATCAGCATGTTATACATATTTAATAGTACCCTATGTAGGCACTATTATGGTATGGCTGACTTGGGAATTACTGACAAAGGGGTCAAGGTATGCAGTTTTGAACTAAACTGAATGTGCAGAAACCATTATTTTAATATTCGACTTACCACAGCTGTGACCTCTGACCTTTAGAATCCAGAATCTACAGTTTTTGTATTACCTTATGTGCAAGCCATCCACAAAGTCTGGTCAAGAAACTTACTCTTGAACAAAAGTTATTCTACAAAACCCATTTTTCTTTGAGCCACAATGATGCTGACCTTTGATCTTTTGACTCAAAAATCAACAGATCTCTTCCATACCTTAAGTGCAGGCCCTCCACAAACTTTGGTCAAGGTATTAAAGTTATTATGCAAAAAAACATGTCTTTCTTCAGTAAGAAATTACCTTGACCTCTGACCTAAACATCTATTGAGTTATTTCTTACCAAATGTGTAAGTTCTCCATAAACTTTAGTGAAGGTACAATAACTGAAATGTGTGTGAGAAACCAATTTTCTTCTTTCAGTCACAGTGACCTTGACCTTAGGCCTTTTCACCCTTAAATTAATAGGATTCTTCCATATCCCAAGTGCATGTTTGGAAACTGTTGATGGCAGATAAGTCAAGTTATTGTGCGGAAATAATTTTTCTTCTTTCAGTCACAGTGACCATGACCTTTTACCTTCTAACCCCAAAATCAAAAGGGTTCTTCCTTATCCCAAGTGCAAGCCATCCTTGAAGTTTTGTAACTGTACATGGTGGAGAGCTTCAGTTATTGTGCAGAAACAAAATTTGTAACAGACAGATGGACTGACACCATCATAACATAATAAGCTCCTCCTTATGGCAGGCATATAAAAAGATTGTACCTCTTTCCATAATGAACAAAAGAAAACCCATAAAAGACGTATCAGAATATGAATAGCTCTTGAGTTACACTGATTACAAGCAACATTCCATGTAAAGATATGTTACTGACCTACAAGCATGATAACTCTGTCTAAAATAAAGTTGATGAGACAAAATTCATTAAGGCACATGTAGATCTGAGAGACAATATTCTTATCAAATTCCATCAGAATATATTGAATGGTTCTTGGGCTATGTTAATTTACAAGTAACAGCTAATGTAAGGATATGAAGTTGATTGGCAAGGGCCATAACTCTTTCTAAATGTAGCTGAGGAGATAAAACCTATAAAAGGCACATCTAGGTCTATGACAATGTACACCACCAAATTGCATCAGAATATTTTCAGTGCTTTTTGAGCTATGCTGGGTACAAGAATCTGGTGTAGTGGAGATTTAAAATTGACAGAAAAAGGCCTATAACTCTGCCAAAATTGGACATAAAAAGACAAAACTGGAAATTCACTTACCAAATGGCATCAAATTATGTATAAGGGTTGCAGATCTGTGGTGGTTACAAGAAGTGTGAACTGACAGATGGATGGACATACAGACAGAAAAGTTGATTACTATGGGCCTCCAACATCTTGATGCAGGGTCCTAATTAGGGGTCAGATCAGTTAAAAATACTATAGGCCTACCACATCTTAATGCAGGACCCTAATTAGGGGTCAGAGCAGTTAAAAATCCAACCATTCTAAAATCCTACATCTTGATGCTGGGCCCTAATTAGGGGTCAGATCATTTAAAAATATTATAGGCCTCCCACATCTTGATGCAGGGCCCTAATTAGGGGTCAGATCAGTTAAAAATCCAACCATTCTATGCATACTGTAAATTCATTTATTTTCTTGGGTATCAACTTTAGTGGTTCTGCAAAAATGACAATTTCATTACACTTAAATTCGAGGATTAGCAAAAGGCTCTATTGTTTCCACATAAAAATCATCGTCCACATACATGCCATATTCCCAGACAGTGTTGGGGGGTTTTTGAGACTCAAAAAGTGTTTTGGGGTCCCAAGGGGGGTCAGTGCATATGACCAAGGGGGGTCAGTGCGTGTGTCCCCCAAAAAATTTCATCCAAATGAGAATAAGCTATCTTTTCAATTCAGCCTATAGCAAATTACTGGAAATTCAAATCTGAATAAAAGAAAATACCATCTGTTTTCTCTGAAGCATTTGATATACTTACAAACAAAAAAATGGTAGACTTAGCATTGTCAAATAATATCAATATCAATAATATATGTACACATGGTAACAAGCTCACATATATTAAATAAAAACATACACCAAGTTACTGTCTTTAAAATCCACTTTTAATTACATACAGTCTTTGCTGTTTTCAATAGTTCAGAAGTTGGTTTGAAATTAATGCAAGTGTCGTTTGTGTTCATCTTAGCACTCATCAGAGATTGAATGGTGGTGTTGTTCAGCCTTCCCTGAAGATCTTCTTGAATTTTTCTAAGCATTGAAAATGATCTCTCAGCATCGGCATTTCTGTGAGGGAGTGTCAAACATGCAATGGCCATTTTTCCTGAAGGAAGATTTCCTCGCATAGGTCTGTAAAATGATCTGCTACTGAAAACAGCAGATTGTGCTCAGCAACGAAATTGCAGAAAAGTACTTCAGCTCTAGTTGCGTTGTCTGTCAATGACTGTTTAAACAAGCTATTTAATTTGGGTATTGAGCTCTGCATTTTTGCCATGTCACAATACTGGGTGGTATTGCTATGTCGATGAATGTCATACACTCCAGAATGACTAATGTCAATATGGTGGTTGCAATATGTGCACAGAATAAAATGTTTCCCCTTGATGCTGCGCTTCACAAAGTCAAACTCCGTCAACCAGGAGTTCTGGAATTTTGTTTTGCTGGGCTTTGCTCGCTTGGGAGATGGCTCCATATTTCCTGAATCGCTACTACGTTTAGACATGTTTCCTTCGAAAATGAATCACACTTGTACACTTTTCCATTTTATATATGGAGTAAAAATCCGACTTGAAAGAAATGTTGTCGCTGATCACAAACTTTAAAAAAGATGGCGTCAACATTATCAAAGAAATGGTGCTGCTGATCACAAACTTTAATAAAGATGGCTTGAACTTTTTCATTCAATGCAATCAGATTGTTCTTCAACACGCATCTCTTTGATCTACTTATCTTTAAATTGGGTTGTTCATCTTAATGTACTTTACCTATGCAAATTAGCCTAATGGGCTCTCCCGCAGTAGTGCTCAAAAGGATTTGACACAACACATCACCCTAGCTATTGTGAGCCAATTAAGTAAATCTCGGAAAGGTGGCTGTTTATCTCGGACCGCCTTACCTTTTAATTGCCTCTAAAACAGGTGCATAAACCTGCCACAAGGATAGTTTTACATGAGATTTGAGCAGTACTGTTTTTATATACCACAGATTATGGGCATATAGTGATCAAGAAATATATTTTTTTTTCTTTTTGTGGGGTGAAAAAATAATTTTTGTGCAAAATTGCTGAAAATCGTGTTTTTCGAAACACGATCGTGTTGGTGGGTTTGAGAGTCCAAAATCGTGTTTTTCGTGTGACACGTCGTGTTATGGCAAGTATGCGTCCACTGGGTCTTTAAATTACCGTAGTGGTTTGTAGCAACCACGAAATCCACAAAATTTGGTATCCTACACAAAAAGGAATTCAAAGTATTTAACCATCGATGAATGAAGAAAATTTAAAGTTAAACCTTTTAACAAGTCTATTATGTAAATTTTCTTTGCATGGCTCAAGTTTTATTCATACAAAGCATCAGATCTGCAATCACTGATGTTTAATAATTCACTCAAGTTTTGCAACACCTACTGTTTTGATTATATTTCAGAAACAATTACCAATCAAACTGATATAAAAGATGAAATTAGGTTGTTTTTGTTTCTTACATACATTCATCAAATCAAAAAAGCAATTATACTGTAGATTTTCATGATGGGCTTATTCATTCTTACATAATATTTTGCACACAAAATTTCATACAAAACAAAGCAAAAATGACAATAAAAAAGATTCAAGACCAGGATGGCAGGGTGGTCATGGTCACCCTAAAGTTTTCAAAAATTTTCAATATACAGGCTAATGGCTGTCCCCATGAGTTCAGAAACTTCCCCCTACCCCCAAAGAAGCCTTCCACAATAACAAATCATTCTGATGCCCCTGTAATATTAATAATAATAATAATAATAATAATAATAATAATAATAATAATATTCTTTGGAAAGTGTTGGACATTACAGCTTAATAGCAAATATCATGAGACATTGAGACATGCAAAGCAGCAAATCTCTTGGCTTTCTTGCAGTTATCCATAATTTTTTCCTTTATTCATATTTGAGATCTTATGTTTAAACCTTTAATTGTGTTGGAGGAGTTTGCCCAACATTTTACACATACTTGTGCACACAAATTACTAGCAGCTATGAAAATATAAAACAGACATAATTACCACAGTTCATACACTTTTTCAAACAGAAATTTCTTTTCCTGGATGAAATTGATTTTTTCAAGGTTGACATATGACCCTTACTGAACAGCAGGGCCATCACAAGTTTGTGCTGGACAAAACAGTACCCCATGCGAGCGTTGCCTTTGGCCCCCCCCCCAGGAAAAACACAGCAAACTGTTTTTTAAAAATGTGTTAATAGTCATGAAAATAATAACTAAGCTTAGGTATTTTAAAGAAAAAGCTGTGTGTTTATTTAAGTAAAATGCAGAATAAAAGAACATGATCCGCAAAATGGTCCCCCCCTTGGGCTTGGCGCCCGACCCGTATCACCCGCCCCTTATGACGGTCCTGCTGAACAGAATCAAAACAGTTTGGCTTAGAAAACATGCATTTTTAAAATCAAAAGCTGTTTCAATATTGAGACTCTCCCATAACAAATGAATTAGACATATGACTATGTACTAAACCACAAGATGTATCGCTAGAAACAAGGACAACAATTAAAATTCATATAAATTTGTGTGTAACTCATTTAAATTTACAGAATAAAAATGTTAACTTTACTTTGCTTAACTGCATATGTTGGCATGAAGTAAGATGGTTTAGAAAAGGGTTGTTTTACATTTTGACAAAAGCCCTTAAAATGATATACCGGTACCTCTGTATAAAAAGAAGGACTAAATTTTCTTTTTAAATCCACTTATGTCTGGTTGGTGCCTGAACCTCTACTCTCAATGCAATCCAACTATGGATTGTATATTTAATGCAGTCATTGTCAAAAACAACCAGAGTGTAGGACTCTGCACTGAAAACTGCACCACCAGTCAGTAGATTTATATGTATTTAGCAAGGTCTGATAGTAAAATTCAATGCAAAGACAAGTTGAGGGTAGGAGTGGTGGCAAAGGTTACTATTGACCATAATGTGTGTTCCCAGTGTGAACTACCAAATACTAAGCAAAGATTTATCACAATATATTTTCGTTTACGTACATGTCAATAAGGGAACTGGGGAAGATAAGCATTATTATTTTTCTCTTAAATGTAGAGAGATCATGCATTGCAGACAATATGTTTGCCCAGTGTGATGCTAGACTGGTCTTCATCCCTTCTGCATCAGAAAAGATACCAATATGGAGCTGACTATGGGGTAACCAGTCTACCTGACCAATCCAATCACCTGAGCACTTAGATTGACTATACCAATATGTTTACAGCAAGCACCCAAATTATCCATGCAGCAACTGTACCTCAACTGACAGAAGAGTTTCGCAACCTCTGAAATTCCAGTAAGAACTCAATAAATTTAATTCATGATCAGTTCAATTACGACTTAATTACGTATTCTTTCTGTGACCAAGTTGCAGCTGAAATTTCCAAGTTTTCTCCATATTTTGTTCAATATTTGCAAAATTAAAGGGCTTTCAAAGGTCAGGAACAAACCCATTCTTTCTCTTGATTTTTTGACGATTCACGGTAGTGTGGGAACCCCAAATTAAGAATCTATATGTAGAAGAAGCAAACCAATCAGAAGATAATAACTTCTAAAAAATGGATTCAAAGGCTCATTTCATACTCCCTGTGTTGACAAAAAAGAGAAGAATGCAAAAATCTTGGGATAAAATACAGACTTTGACGGTACCAGGCAATTTACCCCCATGTGTGCATGTAATTGTAATGTGGGGGTAAATAAACTAGAATGAGACATTTATTTTTCACAAATGTTTCAACCATAAAAATATGAATTATATGTTTTTTTAAATATCTGCTTGAAAGAGTCATTTAAATAATGTTTATTTTTCATGTCAAAATTTGATGGTATAGTATGACAAACTGAGCTCATAATGTGTTGTAACCTTCCAATTCAGACACAAACAAAACCAATTTGATCAAATGCTGAATAATAATCATGAGGTTTATTAGAATACATTTTACTTCCCCAATCTTTCTTTAGGTATTGAGGTAATCTGATCCACAGTATATAAAGTAAATTAATCAAATTACAATTTAACAAAATAACTGAGAAAAAAAATACTGAAAACAGGAACTATTACAAATGACATACAAACCATGATGGAAATGTCACTAAAACAAGAGTAAATTTTTGGGTAGCAGCACTTGGTCTGAAGGGAATACCATGGTCTGTCTTCTGCATCATAAATCTGATATACAGGTCTGTAACAGGTCTTTCTGTAATGTTAAAAGATATTTTTCAGAATTCATGTAGAACATGAATGTGCACTGAAAGCCAGTTAACTGCATTTCTTGGATATAATGTTGTAATTCTGGAAAAAAGATACGCATAAAAATGTGAAATTATGCTGGCCTAGAAAGAAAGCCTATCCCCAATATAAGTTGTCAATATCCTAAAATGTTTTCCCTTGAATGTAATTAGGAATCCTAGAAAACAAGCTGCTTAATATTTAATTCATATCTTGTATGTCTGTTGGTATACATGTGCAGAAATAGACCTGTATCTTCATACATGATACATAGATAGTCTGAATGACATGCAATTCATATCTTGTATGCATGTTGGTATACATGTGCAGAAATAGACCTGTATCTTCATACATGATACATAGCTAGTCTGAATGACATGCAATTCATATCTTGTATGCATGTTGGTATACATGTGCAGAAATAGACCTGTATCTTCATACACAATGCACAGATAGTCTGAATGACATGCAATTCATATCTTGTATGCATGTTGGTATACATGTGAAGAAATAGACCTGTATCTTCATAACACAATATACAGATAGTCTGAATGACATGCAATTCATATCTTGTATGCATGTTGGTATACATGTGCAGAAATAGACCTGTATCTTCATACACAATGCACAGATAGTCTGAATGACATGCAATTCATATCTTGTATGCATGTTGGTATACATGTGAAGAAAAAGACCTGTATCTTCATAACACAATATACAGATAGTCTGAATGACATGCAATTCATATCTTGTATGGATGTTGGTATACATGTGCAGAAATAGACCTGTATCTTCATACATGACACACAGATAGACTGAATGACATGCAATTCATATCTTGTATGCATGTTGGTATACATGTGCAGAAATAGACCTGTATCTTCATACATGACACACAGATAGTCTGAATCACATACAATTATCTATTGGGGTAATCGTAAAATCATGTTATCAATCAAAACAGAATTAACATTTTATTCATAGTGCGAAATTTTCAGGCATGAATTTCAAAATTATGTAAAGTTCTTGCAATGTACAGTAAATTTAAATAAGCAGGAAACCATTTTATCAAACACCTACTGTTACTTTTACTTAAAAATATACATACTACAAAGTAAGCCTTCCACAAAAATGATTAATGCTTATATAAACAGCTGCTTGTTTTTCAAATTTTACGGATATATATATAATAGAAACAATTTTGTTATAAAAATACATTCTTGCAGTGGAGATGCTCATTTTATAAATATATTAACAATAAATAAATGGTATCTGTAATATAAATCAACTGTAAAATCCTTTAAATATTTTTAAGCTCTTAATCTAGTACTGATCAGGCATCTATATGCATCAAAGTCATAAAAGTTTTATTAAATAATCATAATTCAATTGGCTTTTGAGACCACTGTTTCAAATATGTCAAGTATATTCTCAATCACATACTTCAGTGACACCCAAACCCTCCTAACAAGCTGTGCAAAGAAAGTCAATATTTACAAAGGTAACCATCACATCTGGTGCCACATACATGCAAATGACCATTATATGAAAAGAACTATCAAGTAAAATAACTAGAGTTCTCATACTTTCATCATCATACCTCAATCACTATTCCCAAGCAACAGCAGCTGCTAGGCTATAAAATACATAAGTGACCTTGAGATTTGATCTTTTGATGCAAGCTAGGCACAAAGCTACTTATAAATGGGGAGTTGGGACCATTTTAATTTCATAAGGGAGAGTTTAATGACATTTAAAATAGCAAGAAAAGTTTTCTCTCTGTGACCCTGACATTTAGCCTTTGAATCCAAATCAGCAGGGTTTGTCCCTTCCCAAGGTCAACCTACTGAAGCTAGATGAGAAAAACCTGAATGAAACAAATATGGAAATCAATCACACTGAACAGACAGGCTGATGAACACACCTGCTGCTATATCAACTCTTTCCAAATTCTTAAGGATAAACACGGAAATTAATTTCTTTTTAGGCATTACACAAATTGTCAGTCAAAATGATTGCATTGGAGCTTTTAGCAATTATCACCATGACATCACTGGGCATGGTCATGTGGAGGAGTTCCTGGTCTGGTTGGCAGAAAGACAATAGGTTTACTCCATATCAGATGGCTAACTGCGATGTTGTCGAAAGAATTATATAGTTCGTTTTCTAACTATCATTCAATATAATCCAGATTACATACTTTGGTTTAAAGTCGATAAAACTGGTTCTGAAACTGACGATGACATTTCATTTGGAGTTGTCTATGTTCCTCAATCAGATTCAAAGTATTATACTAAAGATGAAATTCATACATTTGCATCCTAAATTACTATCATGTCTACTTTGAATAAATATATTTTTAATGGAAGACTTTAATGCCAGAACTCATAACATCAATGATCATTTGGAAAAAGATGAGTTCATTCTCAAACACTTAGATTTTGGTGCCGATTACGTTTAATTTTTGAATGATAGTGTGAAAATTCTCGATGAGTATAAATTGCCTAAAAAACGAGTAACATTAGATCAGGAAATTAATACCACTGTAAAAATACTGATAGTCATATGTAGAAATAATAATCTTATTATATTAAATGGAATATGTAGTGACAATACTAGTGTTGGTTCTACAGCTTTCCGAAATATGACTGTTATTGACTATTCTTTTGTTTCTAGCTATGCTTTGAAATATGATAATTTCTCCATACATGAAGTTGACCTATTTTTTACAGTTGTTAATTAATATCTTTAGTTTTTACCACAAAAATAAGCACATTTTACCTGTTGACAATACTACATTATCACAAAACCAAGATAGCAAGAAAATAGAAGGGCTGATTTTATTAAAAAATATTGATACCGGTAAACCAGAAGAGATAGTAAAGACCACACAGGATGCACAGAATTGTATATAATCCATATATCAGAATGACATCAACAGTCTATATCCATCGATCCCATCATTATTTAATTACACTGCTTCAGATTATTTTGTAATAAATAATAGCAATCCAATTTGTAATAAAAATAACAAATGATGGTTTGGAACTATATGCCAAAAGGTCTGAAGAAAATATCACCATGCGAGACATATATGTAACAATAACCAAACACAAACAGGACAAATATTGTCCATCCTGATTTGAATTTATATGGATGAGGCAGTCCCTTATAATCTTTAATGCCATTTAACTTTTGCATATAGCGAGCACACGCTTAATTTGGTAATCCATTTGCATAATACGTGAGTTGGTATCGTTCCTTCACAGCCATAATGGTTCTGCCAACCAGAGCTCTGCACATGCCTAATTGTGATGTCATATGGGGATTATCCGATGATCCCTATATAGGAAGACAGCAGACTTTTTTTCTGACTAAATTTGGTTCTTAAAGTCATGACAAAGTGCAACTCCTCCCTTTTTGAGGAATCTTTCAATTAAACCACTGGCTAGGTATGTATAAATAGATTTGTATTCATATTCAACATAATAGATGCTCTGTGCACTTAAAAAATTATCTGGGTGAATTCCGTGGAGTTAAAGCTCCTCATTGTATTGTACAGTAACAATGTCATAAACAATGTCCCCATTAAGTGTATGCTCATACTAGAAGAGTTAGCTCCCTTTGTCAATGTTGGGATCTCTCTATTCTGGCAGTACATTTTCTGTCCCAATATTGAGGCACTTAGTAAAACACATGTATCTGTATTATTTAGACCGATTTAAAACACAAAGTTAAGTGATAATGAGAAACCAGGAACGGTAGTAAGTTCGTAGAAAATCATAACGTTTTAGGTAGTTTTTAGCAGCTGCTTCCTTTCCTTGAGACATGCTGGGATCAATACATATTTGCTCAGTAATGGATATTGTTATGCAAGTTTTGACTGAAATGGAGGTGGGTATTATGTCAAATACAGTAAGTAATCTCAACAGTACAGTTGTTAGCATGAGGTGGCTGATGTGATTGAATCAAGTGGTTCATGTGGTGTCATGAGATGGCCCATGTGGCAGTATTAGAGCCCATGCTGTGGCATGAGGTAGTCTATATGGTGGTATGAAGTAGCCCATGAGCTGGCCCATGTGGTGGCATGTGGTGTCCCATGTTGTGGTATGAAGTGGTCCATGTTTTGTATGGTATGAGGTGGTGAAACCTGGAAAATCTGGTCCCAATTTCACTAAAACTGACAATTTCTCCTAAAATTTCAATTTTACATCATTCTGATTATAATATTTTTGAAAACATTATGATTTCATCAGATACAGAAATATCATAAAGGATGAAAAATAACTTTAGTTTTAAATTGTACATCTTATAACTTTATTCTAGAAAAGAGATTGAAGGAATCGTTTGAAATTCTTCCCTTTTTCAGAATTAAAACAAGCCTCTTTACATGAGAATTAAAGATAGTTATGATAATATTTTAATACTTGATGCCTGCTGAGGGAAAATATAATCTCGCAATCCAAACAATGAGAAAGATATTACAAATTATGAATTTGAGGAAGAAAAACTGAGATGTTTAGCAAAAACTGGACCAGGAGATGAGCATCCACAAATATATGCATGTTTTAGAAGTGATGATTGAGCCAGTGACTGCAGAAGTGTTAAGCCAATGTCAACTACAGTGCTATCAAAACACCCTAAATTAAGCAAAGAAAAATCATCTTACTCTTCTCGTATTGTTGCGACAGTGACACCAGGTGGTGTCTCCACACTGAGTTCTGGCAGATTACAGCAAACTATGCAACAGCAGCCACGTGTACAGGTTGACATCCTCTCCACCTGTACCACATCATTCAGGTCCTCATCAGAGAATTTCAGTATAAAGCTCCTGGCTGCTCCCATATACTGCCGGGCATAGCAGTCTGATACTGTGGAAGGAAAGGAGAGATACTAATATAGGATCAAAAATGGTTTGCGCCATTCATACCTTTGTAAGAACCCTCAGGAATATGAATCCTACCATCTATACTCGCATCTAATCCAGGTCCAGATGCAAACAACATTGACCCTGATCTGCTGTCGCATAATGCACCGGCAGATCAGGGTCTATGTTGTTTGTTCTACTGAGTAATACTACAAACTGCATAGACCCAGATCTGCCAGCACATTATGCAATGGCAGATCTGGGTCTATGCAGTTTGCAGTTGGTATCAGATTAATACATGAGTATATACGGTAGTTAAAAATATAAATTGGCTATGATCAATATCAAAGAAATTATTCATAAAATACCAACAAACAACACATAACAAAAAAGCTATGCTCAACTGCCATGTACATTTTTAATATCTGAAAACATTTCACAGAACAAAACTGACCACATAATGACATCTGCAACTGGCTTGATTATGGATCAATGCTGGTTTACACAAAGTTAAATGGACATTTCTCAAGTGCCAAGGAGTGTGAAAAGAAAATATTATCTAAATGAAAGATAAAAACTGCAAAAGAGTGAGTGGGTACAGTAATTTGAAACAATAGGAAATTTACTCAGATTGATATTTGAAGCTACATGCACATCATGGGCATACATTTCTTTGTTATGTCCACCTTTTTTATTGGAAAAAAGAATCTAGAACATAAAATACAGTGCTCCCTTTGTATGATGCTCTTTATGGGATCTGTAAAAGTGATCCATGTTATATGAGATGCTATCTTTTACGGAGGTATGTTCATACAAAGCTGTGCCATACTACTGCATAAAAATACAAAAAAGGTAATATTATAATATGTAATAATAATGCAATAAATAAATTAATATTGTAATAAATATGTAATAATAATGCAATAAATAAGGAAATATTACAGTATACAATAATAATGCAATAAATAAGGTAATATTGTAATAAATATGTAATAATAATGCAATAAATAAGGTAAAATTATAATAAATATATAATAACAATGCAATAAATAACATGATATGAAACCACATTATAATTGGTTCTCATTAACCAAGAGCTCAAATTAGGCGATATAAATTTAGTACCAATAAAAAAAGAATATTTACCAAATTTTATTGGCTCCATTACCGTACCCATGTTACAAAAAGGGCAGCAGTATACTAAGGGGCTTTATACTGAGGGACAACTGCATAATTATTATCTGACCTGTTGATGACTGGTAATATACAAACACTTTTTTATGTTTCAATTGTAAAAGGAATATACAGTAGTGTCAGTGTGGCTTCAATGTTTTCCACTCATCAATGAAGGAAAATGTATCTTTTCCACTAAGGCCCAAACTTTTCCCACTCATCAACCAAAGAAGAAAGGTTGTCCTTTCAGGAGATGAGTGGACATGATTATAATTCTGATCCACCAACTTCTTCAAGGAACAGGTAGTGTCCATGATGGGGTTAATGGATACAAATGGATATGGCTGTCTGTTGATAAACAACTGGTTCTAAATCAAATGTATATTGTACTTGTATATATTCTTTGATAAAAGTAAATGTACCTCTCAATAAAAAACAAGAGTCTCTCGAAGGGACTGACATTCTACTCTCTGAAAATAATTCTAGGAATTCAAGATAAGACCATTTATTTTTATAACTGCCAAGTGTTCAAACCATCAATGATATTCTTGAGTGATAAGATTTTCAAATTAGCTGCTGTGGCAGCCATATTGGATGTAAGATCAGCACCATTTTCATCTAGGACAAACTAGACACCATTAGAAGACTTCTGATGAAAACCCCATGCCAATATGACCATCCATTCAGAAGAATTAGTGACAAGATTTTCAATATGTTCATTGTGGCCATATTAGATGTCTGCATGGAACCATTTTCATTTAGTACCAACTAGACATCATAAGAAGTCTTCTGGTGGAAACTCAATGTCGATATGTCCATCTAGGAGTAGTAGTGATAAGATTTTCAAGTTGGCGATTGTGGTGACCATATTGGATATCAGATTGGCACAATTTTTATTTAAGGTCAACTAGACACCATAAGAAGTCTTCTGGTGAAAACCCCATGCTAATATGACTTTCTGTTCAAGAGGAGTAGCAATAACATGATTTTCAAGATGGCTGCTGTGGTGGCCGTATTGGATGTCAGATCAACACCATGTCTTTTTGTGAAAACCCCATGTTGATATGACCATCCATTTAGGTGGAGTTGCAATAAAAAGATTTTAAAGATGGCCACTGTGGTGGTCATATTTGTGAATGTCCAGGTGGTACCATTTTCATTTAGGATCAACTAGACATCATAAAAAATCTTCTAATGAAAACCCCATGCTGATATGACTTTCCGTTCAGGAGGAGTAGCGATAAGAAGATTTTCAAGATGGCTGCCATGACAGCCATATAGGCACCATTTTCATTGGGACCAAGTAGACATCATAAGAAATCTTTAGAGAAAACCATTCAGGAGTAGGAATAACAAGATTTTCAGGATTGCAGCTGTGGCAGTCATATTGGATGTCAGATTAGCAACATTTTCATTGCGGAATAACTAGACCTTGGGATGAATGTGTGCGTGATGTTTCATGGCAATCCTCCAAGTAGTTTTGTCGGAGAAGTAACTATAAGGAGGAGCAACAATAACAAACTTGTGCTAATGGATGGACGAACATCTGACAATGGATGACGGACAACAGGCCATCCCATAAGCTCTTCTGGTCTATGACCAGTAGACCCAAAAATAGTTTGCATATCTTATGTACTGAACATTGTAAATGTATTCCAATAAAGCTGCAAGCTTTGTTTTCTTTCTTGTAATATTAGTGCATGTAACAATGCAGATACTGTATGTATGTATGTATGTATGTATGTATGTATGTATGTATGTATGTATGTATGTATGTATGTATGTATGTATGTATGTATGTATGTATGTATGTATGTATGTATGTACCGGTATGTATTTATGTACTATCCAGTTATGATTGGATGGAGAGGGTCAAGATCAACTGGAAAAGTCAACATTGTAGATTTATGTGTGCATACTTGCCATTTTCCCAGACGGTGTTGGGGTTTTTTTGAGGCTCAAAAAGTGTGTTTTGAGGTCCCAAGGGGGGTCAGTGCGTGTGACCCCCAAAAACGACATCATCCAAATGAGAATAAGTTATTTTTTCAAATCAGCCTATAGCAAATGACAGGAAATTCAAATCTGAATAAAAGAAAATACCATCTGTTTTCTCTGAAGCATTTAATATACTTACAAAAATAAAACAAAAAAGAAAAAAAAAATGGTTGACTTGAATTGTCAAATAACATCACCACAAACATGGTCACAACCTCACAAACATTAAATAAAAAAATACACCAAGTTACTGTCTTTAAAATCCATTGGACAGTGGAATGTAGTTTTGATTACATGTAGTCTTTGCTGTTTTCAGTAGTTGGTCTGACGGTAATGCAAGTGTCATTTGTGTTCACAAATATGCCTACTCTTTTCCGTCGCGAATGTGCATCCACATCTATGTTGGCGCAAGCAATGGCCAAAGTCGCTAAAAGTGATAAAACCTGTAAAATGACAATGAATATCCATTTCAAAACAATGAATCTGGCAATTAAAACATTTAAGGTTTGTGGTAGTCGGCCCAGTTGTTAAAGTCTTTGACCGCCGCTATTGTAACATATTTTTGAGGTTAAAGTCACGCCTACGACAGTGAAGTTTTAATTTATTCTCAGGCTGAATTAATGAAAAAAGGTACCGTATATACTCGATTATAAGTCGACTCGACTATAAGTCGACCCCCCTTTTTTAGGGCTGCAAAAAGTGATTTTCTCTTTGACCCTCGAATAAGTCGGGGCGTATTTTGGAAGTCAGATCCGTCTGAAGGGGTGAGTTTTTAGTGAGTCAGAAACGCACTTTGGAAATATAAACAAGCCGAACTGGATAGATAGATAAGAAAAATAAAGACAAAACCAGTGTAAAATACAATTATATTATTGAGTGAAATATGTCACAAATAAATTGACAACTTACAATTTGTCCATCTTTGTGTAATAAAGTCCATTGAAATCTATAATGCTTGTCATTTTAAATCCATTTATATGATAAATCCACGAATTCAATTATAGGTCACATACCGGTATAAAAATAGAAGTTCAGAATGATCCGATTCACAATATCCCGTAATATGTTAATTCCACACGTCGTACAAATAAACAATGAAAGTTAAGTCCACTTTTTTGTGATTCACGGTATCCTATAAATGTCACTATCTAATGTCATCTGGTACAAAGTCCAAGAATTAATCCTTATTGTCTGATAAAGTTTTGAAATCCTACATCGTCATCTAGTCATTGTAAATCGTCGTCGTCTAGTCATCGTAAATCTCATCCGACTCCGATTCTCGGCTTTACCGTCATATGCGGGTGCTTATGCAAAGACTGAGCTTGGGCTCTGTGAGTATCACTTTGATCATAAAGTCAGAAATCTATTAAAGGCTGTAACTGAACACGTGTCAATTGTGCGGCAAGATCACAGGGAGTTCAAATAGCCACCCTCTGTAACTTGGCACTAAACATGTATCAAACTAGCGGCTTGATCAAAGGGTTGTCACGTGGGAAAACAGAGCAAAGGGATTAAGGTCAAAGTATATGCACAGGAAGTTGTAGAACTCTACTTGGCACTGAACAAGTATAGATTGGCGGCTCGATCAAAAGGATTGTCAACTTGAAAACAAAGTGAGTCCTTTACAAGCCAAAGGCTTATCGGCCCACGTGCACTGGCAGATAACTTGGGAAATATCACTTGGGAATTAAATCTGACTTGTGGAAAAAGAAAATACAAATTAAATCAAAACTTTTATTGCATCAAGCACAGTCTTTATACAGCAAAACACAAATATTAATACAAATACAGGTTGTTCGGACTTGCAGGAAAATGGAGGCAATATACTTACTAGTAAACACCCACGGTAAACATTGACGGACACTTCATTTTGCGGTAGGTAGTATTTAATTTACCGGTAATATTTTCAAATGAATAAAATCCAAATAACAGTAGATACATGTATTGTGTAATCAATACCGTCATGAAACGGATAAACACAGTGCATACCATATATGCATTACTGCATAGGAATAGTGGCATGAAAACGTAAAAATATATGAATTGACAGTATTTTTATATAATGCAAACATCTAGAGTTTCCAACATTACCCCAAGATTTTTTTTTTTTAATGTCGCGCTTATAAGACGAACCCTACTCTGCATGAGTCGAATTGTAAGTAAAAAACGTCGACTTATAAGCGAGTATATACGGTACCAATTTATGCAAATACACAACTTGTCATTTAATTAATGATTTAATACTTTTATATTATTAAAATTCCATGGTGCTGTTCATTTCAGGTTAACCAGATATTACTTGATCACATGATAAAACGTTTTTTGCAATCATGTAAATGTCCAAGGAAAGTACGAGAAAGTTAAGGTGGCAAAACTGTCAAAGCAAATAAGATCATCTCATTTTTTTTCTAGCACTTCTAGTGGATTACTACAATATTCCGTTGTCCCTTTAAAATGTTGTGTGTCCCCCAATTCTGGAGGGTGAGGGACACAGTGTCCCTGACCTTCGGATCCTAGGTGCAACACTGCATTAGAGATTGAATGGTGCTGTTGTTCAACCTACCAAAATAATCATGTTTTCAATTTTATATATGGAGTAAAAATCCGACTTCAAAGAAACGTTGCTGCTGATCACAAACTTTAATAAATATGGCTTCAACAATCTCATTCAATGCAGTCAGTGATGTTTGTGTAATAACATTGTTTTTCAACATGCATCTGTTTGATGTACTTAACTTCAGACAAATTGGTGTTCCACTTAATATGCTTTACCTATGCAAATTAGCCTAATGGGCTCTCCCTCAGCAGTGCTCAAAGGATTTGACACGACACATCACCCTAGCTATTGTGAGTTAATTCAGTAAATCTCTGAAAGGTGTCTGTTTATCGCTGACTGCCTTACCTTTTAGTTGTCTCTAAAACATCTGTATAAACTGCCCTGAGGATAGTTTTACATGAGCTCTGAGCAAGACTATTTACTGTTTATACACACCACAGATTACGGGCATATATCATTGTGATCAAGAAATGTCCTTTTTTTTGTGGGAATTTTTGTTGTTGCTAAGATTGCTGAAAATCGTGTTTTTCTAAACACGATTATGTCAGGGGGTTTGGGAGTCCAAAATCGTGTTGTTCGCGTGACACGTTGTGTTATGGCATGTATGTGTGTGCTCTAAGCTCATTAAACTGCAACAAACTTTATGCATGGCAGGTGGCAGCTGAAACAGGTGCACATCTAATGTATGCAGTAGGCTTTTCAACATAAAAGTTTCAAAAAAGAATTGGCTAGAATTCTTCTATTAAATAAATAATTTGACAAACACAGACATTACATACACACCATTTATTGATAATTCTAACAAAGAATATTTATATGTGAGTCCATAGACTGAAGGATGTTTCCAGTATTTTCATGACCAATATGTTTATTACTTGCCAAGCAAACTACAACATATTATATCGTACTGTACCTGAACACACTGCCCTAGAAGAACTGGCCCTCGATTGTTTTAATCTGTACACTATTTAATTTTCAGATAAATACAACAATGTGATAGTTATAAAAAATAAAAATATATAAAAAGGCATACAACAGATCTGTGTCTTTTCTATTTGCAGTTGGGTATGTTGTTTACTAGGAGACTACAGTATTGCAGCTTTTCCAAATAAGAACATTTAAAAACTATGCACCATTATTAATCTAAGCCACAGAAATAAAAACCTTATGGAAAAAAGCTTGATGGAAAGGTAAAAATACATTGAAAGTCAGTTGTGCAGAAAATTTATTTGGTTAATCATTGAGGCTACATGGTGCTAAATGCTACATGCATAAAGAATTACCAAAATTAAATTAAACTGTATTTAAATCTGGAATAGGCACAACATATCTCATTATATAATTAATGTCTTCTTCATCCATATAGAAGTTGTCATTGATTTCATGGTCACATGAACTGGAATGGATATCATTATTATTATTATTATTATTATTATTATTATTATTATTATCTTTCAAAATGTTTTCAGTTTTGCTTGGTTTCTTCTTCTCAACTCAGTTTCTGTGTCTCTTTCTCTCATTATTGTGATGGTAAAAAAAGAACCTTTGGTCTCTTGGTCACCAAGTCAATCCTTTTAATCCAAGAATATATACACAGATTCATCTTTCTCAATCAACCTTCCAGTTATAATAGATGGAATATCTCTCAATGTGTCGGCATCAACTAATCTAGTTTGTGCAAACCCATATCTGAAAAACTACTTGAAGGAATGTGATGAAACTTGCTTCCTTTAATATTTGGGAATGGTGAATGCTTTTCTTCCATCAAACTCTAAAAGGATGAGAAGTGTTCCATGGAAAACTTGTTTCAAAAGTTACTGTCTGGAAAAATAATGAAACTGTATCAAATTGTGACACACTCTATCAACTTCATCTCTCTTTCCTGTATTACAGTAACTTTCTGGTTTGGGGAAACCTCTGTCCTATATTTTTTAAAACAACAAATTGTACAATGACTATACACAATTTACTGACATTTATTCGTTTGTTTGTTTGATTGATCAAGAGATTGAGAGAGATAGAAAGAAATAAAGCTGTTTTAATACAAATAAACAAAATAATTTTCAGCTGTACATACTGACTACATACTGACTACATACTGCACATTCAAATGTTAAAACTAAAAACTTCAATCTCAATCATAAGTAAGGAAAGTAAAACTGAGTTTTATTTATTCATACAATTTAAAAAGAAAATCAGCTACAGTTTACAATATTTCATGTACATAATTGGTATTTAAATACAGTTGGTGCTTCTTTGCTGTGATGAGAGTGATGATGCTAGAATACACACTGGATCACCAAGGACATTCATGGGTTATATATCTATCTCATCCATTATGGGTCACTGCATAAGTCATACTGTGTGGACACGCATGTTGTTTTTTTTTCCTTTTTGCATGTATCTGGACTTTCTGCTAATCCTCTCCATGCATGCCCCATGTCCGTGATACACATGTGGAATATGTTGAACCATTATGACTACACTGTACATTAGTCACAAGATGTGTATATTTTGAATCTTGTGTACATTACAAGTAAATATATACATGCAAAAGTATGATAATGACTGACCTTCTTCTATGTAGAGGAAATGCTCTTTGTCTTCCTTTGGAGCTGGATACACACTGTATCTTTTGGGCCGTGACCAGCCAAGTATCACTGCAAAGGATTACAAAAATGAGTGAAATAAGACACATACTGATGCATGTGTTCCTAAGAGTTAGTGTGTAATTCATAAAATTAAATTGTGTACATGATAATCCATGAAATAACAAAAATTTTGATAAAGTGTATTTTTCAATATATATGGTGTGAAATTAGAACGATCTTTGCACAAAATAATTACTAAGCTGCATTAAAAACTGTTTTAAACATTCTGAGATTTTTTGTTGTTGCAAAACTAGTCCATAATCTCAAAACTTTCTTAGCATGAAACTCAAGCTGATTGATATCCTAAAAATTGTATATTCTATAAGTCTGAAGATTAAAGGTATAATCTTTCACCTTTTGGGATCTTTTTATTCTCACTTCTTTTTACTGTCATGCAAATTTTCAATGACATACAATTATGTAAGTATTGCATCTGGTCTGTAGGGGTTTTAGCTTAAACGAGAGTCTTTCTTAGAAGGTCTAAAGACTATAAACCTTAACACAGGTATGAATATAAAAAGTTAGCATTAGGAACTCGGGGTTCTTTTTTATTTTTGTCCCTCTTCTAGACTGCTAAGTTTCAATGACACTGACTCCAATCTAATATATATCTGATTTGGGTGGTTTTCAGCTTGACTTTGAGAATACAGGGAGAGGCATATTTTCATACAGGACCCCGGGTGGCTGAGTGGTCTAAGGTGCTTGCCTTTACAGAGCACTCACATCACACCTCTGTCCACGTGGGTTCAAATCTCAGCTCAACCAAACACGGGTATGTGAGAAAGCTTGCCAATAGCTTCCTTTGGGTCAGTGGTTCTTCCCGGGTTCTTCCTCCACCAAATATACTGGCTGTCATGTATAGCCTATCATGTGCTGAAAAATGGTGTTAAACCCCACAAAACCAAAACTATTTTCATACGAAACATAGAGGCAAACAAAACAAGGCATTTCTAACATTTTCCAAATCTTTTTGTGAATCTTGTTTAACAAATCTATCAAGTCTTAACATAAAACAGCATCAGAAATTACTGAAACATTGATATTACATAATTCTATAAATAATATTTAATTCTTTAAATATTTATTCTTCAAGGTCATGATTACAACTAAGACAAACCTATACTGTTATGTTTGATACCTATAGAGGACATGGTGTCTGAGGGCAATGGCATGGATAAATCAAGTAAAGATTAAACGTTATACAAGTTCATCAACCTGTGTAACCCTGACATGAAAAATGCAATAAATCAGCATAAATCTGTCCCCTTGTTGGGCTCCGTGGTAGGGTGGGGATCATGGGTGACAAAATAAAGTTCTTTCACTATTGGCAAACACAACAAAAAAAACAATCAATAATGGTAGACCTGGTCTAAAATGATTAGGAACAATTTAACCAGTGATTCGGATGAAGAAACTGTTATGAGTTAAGGCAATTGGCTGCTCTTTCTCATCATAAAATGACCAATAAAAATCAAAAAGTAACAAAGCCCTCACCTTTTGTATTGCAAAACCCCTTCAAGATATGGCTTGACAGCCAAAGAGTGTAATTTTTTAAATTTTTTTAGATCAGGCCAATTGTTGAATGTAGCTGTAAAGCTCATTCTGATAATCTGCTTCAATGAAAGCAGTTTGTGGAGGTATCCATCAACATATCTCCGTATCAATCTCCAAACTTATCTAGAGGTGTTATGTGATCTATGAACTTAGATGGTTGCAGTAAGTCTGAGATGCATTAAAATTTCAGATCTTAGAATGTCTCCCATGTGAAACGAATCAAAATTCACCTCAACTGTAAGTTGATTCCCATCAACAGTTACATATTGACATTCAACTGTGCCACTTTTCTGCAAAACCGGAATCTTAAAAATCCTAGCAGAGCCTTTCATCCCTAATCCCTTGCTCTACTGTAACTATTAGAAATATGGTCATCACAAGGATAGCTGCTTGAAGAGGAAACCAGTCTGCCCCATGTATGGGCATGAGGCCATGTCGGAACAGATATATGTGTCCTATACGTGATCAGCACAATACCGCCTCATCTCTGCGATTTGTTTTACACGAGTGATACTATTCTATAAAGAGGGTCTGATGTTACGAAGCTTGTTGGTGGAGTTTCCATTCCACATCCTTTCCCCAAGTACATAGAACATGCTGATTTATATAATATTTGAGACAGTATATGCAATCTTCCATTTGAAAACAGAGGACTGCTGGGTAGGGCAGCTTTGGCTGTTTTATGTGCCCTTTCATTACCCTAAATACCAATGTGACTAGGCAGCCAACATTACAGAATACTTTTTCCAGATTGTTTGAGCAAACCATGTTTCTGTAAGATTTGGAATATTAATGAGTTGTAGATTTTTTTCAAGGCATTCAGTGTGGAAATTAATTAAATTGGATTTTTGACAGTATTCAATGTAGTTCAAAGATATGAGTATAGCTGCAATTTCTGCAGCAGAAATGCAGGCTTTATCTGGCAAGGGAATGATTATTTCATTTTGGGAGTGGAGGGGTGGGGTGGGAGGGCCTGGGATTTTTGGGGGTTAAAATTCTGACCATCAAATAGCTTGAAAAAATATTCTTGCTCTGATTCAGAACCTATTATAATCATTATATTAGTTGAAAAAAAAAGTATCTTGCAGTAAAATGAAGTATTCCTGTTCAAAAGAAAATCCTAAGCCCCCCACCCAATTAAATGGTCAGTCTTAAATAGCTTGAGAGGGTGCTGCAAGGTGTAACCTTGTTCTTATCTTCCATCTATTGAACCAACTGTATACAGGGACATATGGTCATGATAGGAGGTTCTGATTTCATTGAAATGACTCTGAACAATGAAAGGATTGGAAGGGGACTTTTTAAATTGGTAAAGATCAAATGTTATTGCGGGGAGGCCAAGATTGTTTCATGCTGCTTCTAGATGTGAGGAGGAATTTGTATGCCTAAAGGTGGAATGAAATTTGGTTTCTTTTATCTTTCATCCTGTGGGACTACATGTTGACATATATTTAGAAGCATTTATCTTTCTAACGTTTTTGGCAATTTTACATTTTTATAAGTTCATTTTCAATTGGCACAATATAGCCAGGATGGTGCTAATGTTTCATTATACCCTATACATACTGTACAGAGATGATATTAATTTGGCTACTGCTTTTTCCTTCTATGTGTATTGTAGATAAAGAAACATGTCATTTGATTACCAGAAAAATTTAGATTGCTGACATAATTTTGGCTAATACTGGAAATCTTTTTAGTGGAAACCAAGTTTATTAGATGACACTTAAAGGATGTAAAAAAAAAATGTTATTCAACATGTGTATACATAAGAAACAAAGTAATGTAAATTACAGAATAATGTTATAAGATGAAGCAAAAACCTTCAACTGGATCTAGATGTTGATCAATCAGGATTTTGTTTGACTCTGCTAACTTCTTCAGCCCTATTGGCAACCCACGTGTTACTGGAACTGCTGACCCTGTTGGCTGATATGTGACAGCTGCCAACATGTTACAAGCATAACAATGATCCTGTCAACAGCAACCTCCGATACCTGAAATAGAGACGAGAAACAACTAATAATACACTATTTGACACTTTGGGCATCATTAAAACCTTTCTTTACATAATGTAAAGTTCCTAAGGTAAGTGATCTCCAAGATGAAGGGATTTTATGATGAATTACCATATGGTCAGAACAACAGAAGAATTTTTGTGCAAATTATATATTCTGCATTCTATGAAATTTTATATTCATTCAAAAAGATAATCTGACATAGATATATATATATATATATATATATATATATATATATATATATATATATATATATATATATATATATATATATATATATATATATAGATATAGACAGGTAGAAACACACACACAGTATGCTGTATATTTGATATGCCATGAGTTATATAAACTTTTCATTAAATGGAAATGAGGCTTGCTGAGTTTCCTTTTAATGAAAATAATATACAATTTGTATATGAAAGATACAGCGAAAAAAATACTATATATATATATTTTGTTTATACCACATACAAAATACGCATAGTTACATTCCCAATGTTGTTAAGATTGACAAATCCCTGCCGAGTGTGTCTGCTAAAAAATACAGTTCTGCACATTTTGCAGCTATTGACAATCTTGCTAAAAACTGTTAATTTGCTTCTTTTATGAGCTTCTATTTTCATTCATACTGATTACATAAATAAAAGAGTCACTTAGGATTTACACAATGAAAGTTTGCTTAAAGAAAGTAGAACTTTACAAACACTGCATGGTTTGTATTTTGAACAGTGAAAGTGCAGCCATTCAATCACTGATGAGTACGTCAAAACAAGTGTGGAATAGGCCAAGCAAAATGACAAAAAAATGAGATAATTCAGACATTTATCCAAATCATTAAGCTTGACTTATCATTGCTACCAACCACATGATTCCTTTTTGTATTGTCCAATCTCTCTCTCAGTTGGCTGGTTTTTCTGTCAGTTTTACCATGATATTTCCAGAAAAAAGAGAGATCTGGGTCCAATGAGGTAAAACTGAAAGGATGACTGCCAAACCAACAGAGTGAGAGAGAGAGATTTTTTCAGTCATTTCAATATTTAAAATGATCCGATCAGAACCTTGTCATAGGTGCAGAGAACAAAAACAAACCGTACAGTATGTGCGTGTCACCTAGCCAAAGAATTTACAGTATGGACCTCTCATCTTGCCAGGTTTATGGAAATTTGTATCATTGTATCATGTAACACTGCAGAAAAAAAAGCAAACATATTCCATTATAATCACTTTTTACTTGGTGTAAATTCAAGTTCAAGGTTTTCATCCAGTTTAAATTCTTTTTCTCTTTCTCTCTCTCTCACTCACTACAAAATTTCCACATTTTTATTCCTTGTGTCAAGAAAGAGAGAGAACAGGGAAAGCAGAGGGTGTTTCGATGAATTGTGAAACTTGATTGATTCATTTAGAAAATGTAGATTAAACAGTGAGTATGAATATTATTCTCTCTTTATTTTCTTATTGACTAATAACTGGAAATATATCAACAGTATTGGTATATCAAATTGGTTTACTCTAACACTTCCAGAGCCATCTTATTATATATATATATATATATATATATATATATATATATATATATATATATATATATATACACTGAAATATCTGTATTTGCCAGGAATACATGTCAGGCAGATCAAGACATCCTCTGAGCAATAGGACATCAGCCACAGGAGTTCTCAAATATCAATTATATCAACTTGTCTTTGATTTGTTTATCCATTAAACTGCCAAATAAACACCTTAATGAAGCAAAATTTAATGGTCACTAGGTCTAGTTTACAAATATTTTTCTTTGTCGGACAATGAATAAAGGTGTTGCCAACTCAGTTTATTTTAATGGTGACTTGTCCAAGTTTACACATTGTTTTTTTGTCAGACAATCAATAGAGGTGTTGTCAAGTAAGATTGTTTGGTCATTGTGTTTTGCCAATTGTTTAAAAACACTATAGCCACAAAACACAACTTTACTAGATATCCCCATCAATTAGATGTTACATATTTTCTAGATAGTAAGTCAGCTAGTTGTCAATTAATGATTAATTGTTTAAACAGTAGAGTGAAATCAAATACTGTTGTTCGGTGAAATTCTAAAGAAAGAAAAAATTATTTTTATACATAATTAGTTTGAGAGGAAGCCAGTTGATCATGGAATGATACCAACACTAAACCAGCAGCAAATTTGGAACAGAAAATGATACATTTAATAATTAGGTACATCAATGTTTTCTTTTTGTCACAACTCGTTATATCTCCTTTTAAATTTTTAATATTAAATTTCACATTTACAAATATGTGGCCACCATGTTAATTTTCAGGAAAAAATTTCCAGCAAGAGCCATTAGAATTAAAGGATCCCTGTGATATATACATGTGTGTGTATATATATATATATATATATATATATATATATATATATATATATATATATATATATAAAGAATTACAAATAAACACCAAACAGAGCAGAAAGAAAGTGCTGTCCCTGGATTCTACAGGAGAATGCTTGATAACATTAACAAATTTTAAATACAATGGGTGCCATAAACTGTGGATCCAGGTTTGAATCTCTGTAGAGAATAATTAAAATTCTCTAACGTGTATGATAATATAATTTATTCATATATATATATATATATATATATATATATATATATATATATATATATATATATATATATATATATATATATATATATTAAAGACATCAGTCCATAAGATGATTGATTCAAATGGAGTAGTGATACATTGAAGAGATGTGACAAAAGTTTCACCTACTGAATAAAGTTGCTTTTTCTATATCTGTAGCAACTTGGAGCATAAATCTGAAGTTTGGTTGCATTTGCTCAAATGTTGTTTCCTCCAAAGTACAATTTATCTAACAAGACTACAGTCTAAGTGGGATGTTGTGTGATGCCATGGATTAGAAATGTTAAGTCCAAACACAAGGATTCACTTGCCATACTCAATGAACAAGAGTCCCTTGAAGGGACTGATGATCTACCTTCCAAAAACAATTTCCAGGAATTCAAGATAAGACCATTTCTCCTTTTTAACTGCTGAGTGTTGACACCATCTATAATATTCTTCAGTGATAAGATTATCAAATTAGACACTGAGGCTGCCACATTGGATGTAAGATTAGCACCATTTTCATTTAGGACAATCTACAAACCATTAGAAGACTTCTTATGAAAACTCCATGCCAATATGACCATCCATTCAGGAGAATTAGTGTCAAGATTTGCAATACGTTCATTGTGGCAGCCATACTGAATGTCTGTGGGGTACCATTTTCATTTAGAACCAACTAGGTATCATAAAAAGTCTTTTGGTGACAACCCTGTCAATATGACCATGAATTCTGGAGGGATAGTGATAGCAAGATTTTCAAGATGGCCACCATGGTGGCTCTATTGGATGTCAGATTGACATTATTTTCATTCAGAACCAACTAGACACCATCAGATGTATTCTGATGAAAACCCCATGTTTATATGACTTCCAATTAGGAGGAGTAGCTAAAAGAAGATTTGCAAGATAGCTGCCATGGTGGCCATATTTCAGGTCAGATCTGCACCATTTTCATTCAGGACCAACTAGATGTCATAATTTGTCTTCTAGTGACAACCCCATGTCAATATGACTTTCCATTGAGAAGGAGCAGCATTAACAAGGTCTTCAAGATGGCTGCAATGGTGGCTATACTGGATGTCAGATCAGTACCATTTTCATTTAGTACTATACATCATAAGAAGTCTTCTGGTGAAAACCTGATGTCAATATGACTTTCCATCTAGGAGGAGTAGCAATAAGATTTTCAAGATGGATATCAGATTGGCAGAATTTTTATTTACGACTAACCAGACACCAGAATAAGTTCCCCGCTGAAAACCCCATGCTGATATGACATTCTGTTCAGGAGTAGCAATAACAAGATTTTCAAGATGGCTGCTGAGGTGGCCATATTGTATGTTAGATTGGCACCATTTTCATTTAGGACAAACTAGACATCTTTTAGTGAAAACCCCATTTAATATGACCATCCATTTAGGTGAAGTAGCAATAACAGGATTTTCAAGATGGCCACTGTGGTGGCCATATTGAATGTATGAGCATAAGCATTTTCATATAGGACCAACTAGACATCATAAGTCTGCTGACAACTCCATATTGATATGACTTTTCATTCAGGAGTAGTGATAAGATTTTCAAGATGACTGTTGTGGCAACTATATTAGACATCAGATCAGCATCATTTTCCTTCAGGACCAACAAGAGATCATAAGAAGTCTTTCGGTGAAAGACCCATATTGATATGACCATCCATTCAGGAGAAGTAGCAATAACAAGATTTTCAAGATGGCTGTCATGGTGGTCATAATGGATGTCTGAGCAACACCATTTTCAATTAGAACCAACTAGACCTTGGGATGAATGTGTATGTAAAGTTACATGGTAATCCTCCAAGTAGTTTAGGAGGAGTAGCAATAACAAACTTGTGCTAATAAATGGATGGACAAATGTTTGATGACAGACAACAAGCCATGTCATTAGTTCTTCTGGTCTATAAAAAGTAGAACTAACAATGAAATAGCATTAATATGTTTGAACTAGGACTGAATACATTTCTACAAAATAAATCATTATATCAATTGTAAGGGCCAATTTCATCAAACTTTGGTATATTTTTTAATATTTAACTTTTAAATTTTGTTAAAATGTCACTGTTTTTGGCCTAAATCTCTACATAGTACATAGGTTGTTGCTTTTGAAGTAAGATGCCCCCAAGAAAGTTTGAAATGGCACATCTGTTCTTGCAATAAATAGCAATTCTGTTTTTTCAATAAATGGCAATTCTGTTCATTCAATAAATGGCATTTCTGTTCTTTCAATAAATGACATTTCTGTTCTTTCAATAAATGGCAATTCTGTTCTTTCAATAAATGGCATTTCTGTTCTTTCAATAAATGGCATTTCTGTTCTTTCAATAAATGACATTTCTGTTCTTTCAACAAATGCCACTTATGTTCTTTCAATAAATGGATCTGGAGAAAGTATATCACTTGTGTGTACCAAAGGCAAAATGTGAGAAGTTTTGAGATCCATGAGTCATTTCTGGAAATACTAAACTGCATATATATTTGCTGCCTTAACAATGGCATACACATATTGGAATCAAAAAGAGTATCATAAACTCATCTGTACATTCATTTCTAATTGTAAGAAGAGTGTCATAAACTAATTTGTACATTCATTTCTAATTGTAAGATATTTAAACTGTTGAGAATGGTGAATTTGAATTTGATGCCTTATAAGCCAAATATTTATAATAATCCTCACAGATGACCAGACCAGAAGCCCCAATGCACTTTTGTGTCATCTCAAATGGACAAATCAAATTCTTTTCTACAGAAAATAGTCAAGAAATGTCTTGGTTCATAATTCTTGTCAAGACAGATTAATCATTACACCAGTTATGGTGCCAGAGCCTGAAAAACGTTACTATGGTCAAATAAACTGGATTTTCCATTTTATGGTGTTGAAGGCATCACAAAACTAAATAAGTTCATTATAAATTTCCTTCATTTTTGATGAAATCAAGTGTATTAGTTGTAAGCTCAGATGCAACAAGACTATAATTGTTATCTTAAGCACTAACTTGGACACAACATATAAAACATCAGCATAGGTTATATTTCATATTTTGGAAAACGTTGCATCTACATTAAATGACTGGAATTTAAAATGGAAGTGACCTTTCTGGGACTGGACAATTCAAACCTATTTGCTTTGTCATCCTATAAATATAACTTAATAAACATTTCTTTTTTTGTTTAGGATTGAATGCTGCTTTCTACTGAATATAAATAACATGCTTCATTCACTATCAAATTTCCAGTAAACATAAGATAATTTGTTAAAAATTTCCTAGGAACTACAATATGATGCAATAACAGCTGATTGGCTCAATTTGTACAGTGATACATTCCAAGTTATGACCCAGGGGTTTAGTCCCTTGTGGGGTTGGGGTGAACCCAAGGGCCAATTTCAGTTACACATGTAACTCTGTCTCCTCATGCCCAGTAGTTGTATACAGTGAAATCCCTCAATACCAAACCCTCAATATACCAGAATCCCCTCAAAATAGAAAAACTGTTGGGGTCCGATATGTTTCCTTCTTTAATATCACAACTTTTGTTCCAGTAAACCGAAACCCCTCTACTCTGAAAACCGAAACAAATTTTGATCCCAAATTTAAATTTTACACTTAAAAAAGCCTCCTAAAACTGAAACTCACTTCAAACTTGGATATGTATTTTAGATACTCAATTCCTGACACACACTGGACAAGATTACTTACAGTTAGCAAATACTATAGCAGGCTTATCAGTGAGAAAATGTCACAGAGTTAAAACAATACTTAACACGTATGCTGACACAGATTAGGTCCGACTATAGGCTAATCCAAAGTCTTTGCACCATAAAAATAAAGCCAGCTTTTAAGGTAAATTATTAATAACTAAATGCTTGTAGATAAGCCATTTAAGAAAGATTATGTTTATCTGCTTATTATCTAATTGTGATTGATGCTATTCATTTGTATAAATGCTCCATAAAACTTTTTGTTTGTTATTTTAAAGAAATACCAGGGCTTTATTAACTAGGCATGTGGTCTCACTTTTGATGCTGTGCCAACGGAGACTGACAAAACAGTATCATACCTGCCATAACACGACATGCCATGCTAAAGACACAATTTTTTACTCCCAAACACCCTGACACAGTCATGTTTCAAACAATACAATTTTCAGTAATCTTCAAAAAAAAAAAAAAAAAACAAGCAACAAAAAAAATCCCAACCACCTCAATATATGCCCATAACATGTAGCATGTATAAATGGTAAACAATCCTGCTTAGTGCTCATGTAAAACTATCTTTGGGGCAGTTTATACAGCAAACTGTCATAGGGGCAATTAAAAGGCAAGGAGGTCAGGTATAAACAACCACCATTTCAGGTATTACTTAATAGGCTGACAATAGCTAGGGTTGAGTGCTCTGAAGACTGATGTGGGGGAGCCTATTATGCTAATTTGCATAGGTAAAGTTCACAAAGTGGAACAATCCAATTCATTTTAAGTTAAAGGTAAATCAAAGAAATGCTATATGCGTGTTGAAGAACAAAAGTTATTACACATCACTGCCTTGGATGAAAATGTGTAAGCCATCTTTATTAAAGATTATTGCCAAGTTTGTGAACAGCAGCAACATTTCTTTGAAGTCGGATTTTACTCCATATATAAAACGCAAAGCATGATTATTTCAGTCATCGGAATAGTGTTCAAGTGTGATTCATTTTTTAAGGTGATTCAGGAAGCAATAAGCTATCAGCGAAGCAAACAAAGCCCAGCGAAAATAAATTTCAGAACTCCTAGTTGACGGAGTTTGAATTTGTGAAGCATAGCAGCAAAGGGGAGCATTTAATTATTTGCACATACTGCAAACAACATATCAACAAAAGTCATTCTGGAGTGTATGAGGTCAGCTGAAATAGCAGCACCATCTGTATGTAACATTGGGACAAACCAGAACATATTCAACACACTGAATTGAACATTCTGATTAGTTCTCTTCATTATTATTCGTTATCTTAATCTTGCTAAAATACCAACTATTAATTGACTAATGCTTTTCAGGATGATTTTAGCCATGAAATAGATTGATTGAATGACAGTAATAAGCACACGCTCGTGTTTGCACAGTTGATTTGTGTTGATAAAGAGATTGCGTTAACACCCATACTGGACAGAGGCGTTTATTACTGCTGTATTACCTGTAAGGCCCCCATTAAACTTGAAAATATTGTGTCCCCTCCCCCCTTCCCCCAATGAAATGGTCAGTCCCAAACATGATGTAAATTCATTTGTCTATAGAGACAAGCATATCTCATGATCAAACTGCATCGGACAATGCTAACATTATGATCATCAAGAACAACTCAGTTCGGACGAGGATTCGCTCAGAGAATCCAGCAGGGAAGTTGAACAACAGTACCATGCGATCTCTAGTGAGTGCAAAGATGAACACTAATGACCCTTGCATTACCTTCAAACCCCCTTACTCAACTATTGAAAGCAGCAAAGACTGCATCTAAATAAGACTATATTTTACCATCCAATGGATTTTAAAGATAGAAACTTGGTGTATGTTTTTATTTAATGTCAGTGTGGTTGTGATTATGTGAGTGTTTGCACATATGTGTATATTTGTAGTGATGATATTTGACAATGCTAAGTCTACCAACTATTTTTTTTCTCAATTGGATGATGTCGCTTTTTTTGGTCACGTGCACTGACCCCTCGTGGGACCTTTGAGTCTAAAAAAAACCCCAATACTATCTGGGAATATGGCAGGTGTGCAGTATCCTAAGTCAGAATCACTCAACTGATTTTCAAAGGAGAAAAATCATTACATACATCATTTAAGTAGCTATGACTATCATTTGTCTTCATTTGCATTTCAAGATATCAGAATGATCAGCTAATTGTCGTAGGATCGAACTATCCTTACAGGACAAAATTAGCCTGATCAAAGATTATGAATCGATCTGTGGCAAAACCTACAATGAAGAAACAGGGAGAAGAATTTGGCATAGGAACATTATGAATTATATGGAGTATTTAAACATTATGGATTATATTTTATTAATTCTAATGGACTTATAGTAAAGTTACAAAAGTATCTTGTTTCATAAATGTTTCTTGAGATGAGGCCTATATTTCTTTGTTGAATAACTATTTATTCATCATTGACTGGATGTGCTTTTTATAAGGAACATATGTTGTTCAGCTAATTTTTAATTAAATGTTATAAAAAAAACGCTTTCTTAATGTGTGCACTCTTACACACATATACACAGAAGTTCCCTCATAATTACATTCTCCCTCTCTCTCGTCACATCAGTGCTTATAAAAAGACAAGTATAATGCCTGGACTCCCCATATCACAGCTATGACAATAAAGAGGTATAATGCCTGGACTCCCCATATCACAGCCATGACAATAAAGAGGTATAATGCCTGGACTCCCCATATCACAGCCATGACAATAAAGAGGTATATTGCCTGGACTCCCCATATCACAGCCATGACAATAAAGAGGTATAATGCCTGGACTCCCCATATCACAGCCATGACAATAAAGAGGTATAATGCCTGGACTCCCCATATCACTTTTTTTTCAATATTAAGAATTATAACAATCCCAAACAAATCAGATTATGTGGCATGTTTTTCTTCAAAAGAGAACCAAAAACAGTGCATTCTAGTACTAAAAAGACACAAATAGAAAAATGCAAATAATTTTTAGATTATCATATCATCCACATGGGCTTGTTACAAACCCCATGTGGCCGACGCCAGCTTAATGTTGAAAAAAAGCAGTAGCCTGAATGAAAAAAAATCATACCAAGTGCCATAAGTTCCTCGGATTACTCCTATGACCTGTACTGACACTGGACCCTGCCTATCATACTATATAAGAGACAAGGTAAGTAACTTCCATACACTCTGTTCTACACCTGATCCTTGATCTCAGGCTACTATTCCCATCATGTGGGCTTTCCAGACGATATTTTCAGATGGACGTATTCAGAAGCAAAGTGATTAAATGTTCCTGTTGAGGGCTGGACAGGTGGTATAATTTTTGATGAGATGTCCATTCAAGAAGATTTACAACTCACAAAAAATGGTGATTTTATTGAACTGTGGGTTTTTCCGATTATGCCGATGAAGGCAATATCATCAAAACCTTAAAAGATGGAAAACAATTCAAGTCATTAGGTAATTATGTACTGCAGGTGGTGTTCCTTGGATTTACATGCAGGTTTTCAATTTCAATTTGCACACTTCATCACTAGACAGATCCATGCATCAGAATTATATACATTGTTCTGGGGAGCAGTACACAAACTATCTGTCTATGGATTTACTACTGCTTATGTGAACATGGATGGTGCCCAGTCCAATCGCTCCTTTATGCACATGCATGGAATTAATAAAGCTTCAACAGACCTCAATGTGGCAAACCCGGTAAATCCTGAGGAAACAGTTGTGTTCACCATGGATTACTCACATGTCATCAAGAAAATATGAAATAACATCATGAAAAGTGGGATAAAAGAAGACTGCACCAAAAATCTTGAAATATCAGATAGGAACAACATTCAATGGCAGACATGGGTTGATGCCTTTAACTGGGATAAGAAAAACCCTTGACAAATCCACAGAGCTTTAACACAGGTACACACAGAACCAAATGCAATGGAAAAAATGAGAAACCATCTGGCTCACGAAGTACCAAATGATGACATGTTGAACCTTATGACTCATCACCAATCTTCATTGGGACACAATGGTGCTTCATTGTCAGGGGCAATAGAATTGCTGAAACATACATCCATTGCGTCGGCCACCTGTGTTACAAACGAATTATGACATTCATTGAAATGTAACAATTCGTTTAAAACAAGCCCCTGTGGATGATTTAATCATTTTAATAATTCAAATCTCACACTGGCCCTCATTTCCAACAGGTGATTATTTTCTAATTTCATTTGTATCAAGCCCCTGTGTCATTATAATGATTATGATCATTATAATGTATTGTATTATTATTATTATTATTATTATTAGTATTATTATTATTATTATTATTATTATTAAATCAACTCTGTTAATGTTTCATTCTGTGTGACATAGACCACAGGTGGCCGGCGCAAGCTTAATGATAAAAAAAAGCAATAGCCTGAAGGAAAAAAATCATACCGAGTGACAAACGTTCCTCCGAGTGGCTCGTTCTGACACCGGACCCTCTCTATACTACAGAGAGGGTCCGGTGTCAGAACGAGCCACTCTGAGGAACGTTTGTCACTCGTATGATTTTTTTCCCTTCAGGCTATTGCTTTTTTTTTTTAACATTAAGCTTGCGTCGGCCACCTGTGACATAGACTGACGCCAGCAAAATGCACAACACTTGATAAGAACCTAAAAATTCGTTACAGTCGTATACGCTTATGATGCCGTCGAAATTAATTCGAAACTCCAATCAGAAATATGATAATTACGTAATACGTCTATGACTTTCTTAATGTAAATCTGAAGCATGTCATCTTCGAAAAAAAACAAGACTAAGTCCTTGTACTTATGTTTTCGGTTTAACAGATTTGTTTTCTTCTGCAGATTGTAAGGGAGATAACTTATTGCACGCTAGTAGTTGTATTTGTTACGAGACGTTCCAAATATAGAGTAGAAACAAGTCTTGCGTGTGAGCGGTTAATTACACAGACAGAGGGGGCTTGGGGGTGGGGGGTGGAAGTGGTATGGAGTGAACGAATGTTTATTATAATAGAATCTTTTCCTGCTTGAATATAATTTCACTCGTATTTGTTTGTTTGATATTATTATTATTGTGATCATTATGTTATCCTACAAGTTCCAAACACCTGATCTGACGTTACAAGACTGTAATGTACAATGTATTGAGACTGTCAGATACAGGGCCAGATTTCGACCTTTACAGGGCCTAAGCACTGAAAAGATTATGGTGCCCCCCCCCCCCCCAATATATAATTCAAAATAAAAACAATACTAAACCGTAATTTCTCTTTCTCTTTTATTTATTTATTTTTTTTTTACCCGTGCTAAGCTGGTGCCACAAGCTTAGTCTCCTTATTAGGTAATCCAGCACTGGTCAGATAGTATGGTGTTTAAGAAACCCACTTTCTTAAATGCTGCCTAGAAACAGAAATGACCAAAATCCTTGTAAGCAAAATACTTTAAAGCGGGCTCAGCCCAACTAAACCAGATTTTGAGCGTATGTTTCTAACATACTAAAAAAAAGGGATCTGACTTTGTCTCTTCTTCATAATTGGATTTCTGGAACACCTGTAAAATTTATTCAACAAATGGGAATCGGTATTCTGAAACACTTGTGAAATTTCTTAAACAGACGGGGGTTCCGATTTCTGAAACAGAGAAGTGTTCAAAGGGAGATAAATCTATTTTATTTATAAAAAAATAAAATTTAAAAAAGAAGATGAACAAGAAAATAAAAATAGCAATTATGGTTATATTCAATTAATTATATTTATTTATATGCAAATTTGTACATACCATAGACACGATTCGGATATATAGGAATGATATATAAATCGGTGATGTGTATATAATAGCTGTGGGCATATCTGGCGATCTAGTGCAGGAAAAAATAGACACAAAATCTAAACTAAACTTAAAACTTAAAATAAAATTAAAAGGTCAGATCACAACACAGGGAGGAACCAGGTATGCCCACAGCCCTTACGGTTGGAGGGTACGTCTCAACGAACTTGGGCCCTCGTACTGCAAGTATTTGAACCTCAAATCACTAGGATAGCTAGGAAAAATTAAACACAAAATCTAAAACTAAACTTAAAAATTAAAATAAAATTAAAAGGTCAGATCACAACGCAGGGAGGAACCAGGTATGCCCACAGCCCTTACGGTTGGAGGGTACGTCTCAACGAACTTGGGCCCTCGTACTGCAAGTATTTGAACCTCAAATCACTAGGACAGCTAGGAAAAATTAAACACAAAATCTAAAACTAAACTTAAAAATTAAAATAAAATTAAAAGGTCAGATCACAACGCAGGGAGGAACCAGGTATGCCCACAGCCCTTACGGTTGGAGGGTACGTCTCAACGAACTTGGGCCCTCGCACTGCAAGTATTTGAACCTCAGATCATTAGGTCAGCCAGAAAAAATTTGACACAAAATCTAAAATAAACTTAATTAACCACAAGCAAAGCATGATTTGTTTTTTAACCCATGCATGACTACTAACGAAAGGAAGGAGAAGAATGGATGAATTGATGAATGAATGTTTTTTCTTTTTATTATTAGGGGGAAAAAAAAAAAAAAAAAAAAGAAAAAAAAAAAAAAAAAAAAAAAAAAAAAAAATAATAACAACAACAACAAAAAAAAAAAAAGAAAAAAAAAAGCTGTTTCTGTTGTAGTTAATACATACATGACTATATACTCTGCTTTCTCTACGCTCTCTCTAAACACCCACACTGGTACCGATATTCGGAAAAAACAGTCCAAGGAGTATCAGAACAACACACCAATGAATCAATAATAGGATCCTTACAATGGCCCCAATCGAACCGAAGAGTTTAAGGTGGTTACAAGCCCAAACCATCAGGGGCCGACTGCACAATGCGGTATATAAGTTCATGCTTTATCCCAGATCAAAAATTATTCAATAGGACCCTCTCAATGGCCCAAATCGAACCTAAGAATATAAGGTGGTCACAAGTCCAAACCATCAGGGGCCCACTGCACAAAGCGGTATATAATCTTCAACTTAAACCCAGTTTTCCAAACAAAAGGCAGAAAATTCAATTGATAACAGGAAACGTAAAAACTTTGACCCAAATCCATAGACAATATAAGGTGGCTTAAAAACCAAAAGCCATCAGGCCCAGCCGCACAAAGTGGCAACGATTGCTTCAACATGCATAGAATCAAGTATAGGGCACAGCTCCTTGGACTTAACCCAACTTCAACACGGTACCAGTCAGCCAATCATAAAGAGTTCAAAAAATTCAAAAATTTTTAAAGAATAGCGTCACGTGCAAGACGACATCAATTTAGGCAAAATCACACCCTGGACCACAGACACCATCTTGTGACGCAAGAGCTCCTGCCTCCGCCTTTTCCGCGCCCTGACATTGCATCGCAACAGACAGTGTGCTGGGCACACAATTAAATGGCATGAGGGCGATTCGCACCCCCACGCCGATTAATTAAATAGCATGCGGTGCATGCAGTAAAGCGCAAGCGGTTTTTACAGCTCTGTTTAAACCGCTTGACGAACCCCAAACTGATGCTACAGCAACAGTTTGGGGGCAAAGTAAATAGTGCGCTGTGCGCATATTAATCAGACGTACATGACGAGATTCGTCGCACACGTCTATAATTCAAATTCAGTCAGTCAGTCAGGCGATCTAGTGGTTTGGTCACTTGTCAGATTGCTTGTTTCGGATTCATGTGAGAATTAGCAACAGTTTAGAGATGTATGGCTTAACCTTCTATGTGGACATGACCTCAATGGTCACAGGGAGTTGAAAAGGTTACGGCTGAACGGTGAACCCGCCTTCAAAGTCGTTCCCACAGGTGAATGGAGTGCAATGAGAAGTTAAAATATCAAGCAAGGTCAACAATTCTGGTCGCCAAACTGGTCTTTTGCAAAAATATAAAAAATTAAAATAAAAGTGAAAACAATTTTTTTAAAAATAAATAATAATAATAAATTAGTTGTTAAATTTTTTTTAATTATAATGAATAACATATATTTTAATATTTTACCACTTTTAAATATTACAATTAAACAAATTAGCAGATTAAAATATTTAACAAGTTTAATATAATTAAAATTTCAAAAAAATATAAATAAATAAAAACAATTAAACAAAAAAATAAAATATTATAAAAAAGTGAAATATATATTTGTAAATAATGCTACTAAAATAAATAATGATGAAGACTTTATTACTTGATTTACTGACTCCAAAAAGTGAGAAGAAAATTGAAAGCTCCTTTAAAACGTGTTTCAAACTAAAATATAATTTGGATAAAGAATTTGATATATGTGTAAATGTGTATGAAATACTGGAAGGGGCAGAGATCAGCAAAGAGAGAAACAGCATGAAACCTTATAGAGGAACTGTGGAAAAGAAGTAAAACACGTTGACATGTTCACCACATTTCTGTTCAAGCGATTCTAATAAGTACAAAGATAGAAGGTACAGTTACACTGGAATAAAGATCTGTCCAGATTGGTGTCACCTCATACAAATAAACATGACAAGAAAAAATGTATCTGTAAAAATGCTGAAATTTTGTCAATACACCACAAAAAATCATCAGAACACAAAAGACTATGTTGCAGTCTATACAGCTTAATAGATATCATACATGAAGAGGGATCAAGTGTAGAATTTAAAAATTATCATCATCTGCAAAAAGCTCTGATTGTTGTTTTTGCTGACTATGAAATCTACCAGCATACCATACAAAAAGTCCCCATGCTGCGCATCAGTAAAATGTAAAAGCCATACTAATCCAACATATATATCTTGGACTGAAAAATCACAACAAAACACGTTAGGATCTTGCATGTATGTGAAGGCTATTCACAAATCATACACTACTAGTAATTGTTTACTTAGGACCTGGTTGAATTCAGGTGTTTTACAAGTGGTTGGGAAAGATCGCAAAAATAGGGTACAATGCATTAAAGCCTAACAATGCAAAACCTATAGTTTTTACAGAGGATGAGGAAAAGCATTGCAAATCAACTGGCATTTGTCATATGGTGGGGGGGGGGGGGATATTCAACGATAAAGTTTTCAATCGTGATCACATGACTGAAATGTATAGACGTCCTACTCATAACAAGTGCAACTTGAATTATAAATATCTAAACTAATCACTTTATTTATTCACAACTTGTCTTGATATAACAGTCATCTGTTTATCAGGAAGTTTGTAAAAGTGATTCAGATTACGATGTGAAATTAATACCGAATAAGAATGAAAAATACATATAATTTAGTAAGGAATTTTAAAGTTCTCGAAAGAATTAAAAGAGATAATTGTAAAACGTACATTAAGGTTCGTAGATCGATATAGATTGACGATTCAAGCTTTGACACACTGAGCTAAGAATTTAAACGATACATAACTTATCCAAACAGTGAAACACTTTGAACAGATGGAACCTAAATGCCTTGGGAAAGACATTTATTCATACGAATACATGGATAGCTTTGAGAGGTTTAATGAAACAGCTGAACCATACAAAGAAAATTTTTACTCATCACTAATCGATTCAAATATATCTAAAGATGATTATCAGAATGTCAAAGATGTGATCATACACTTCAACCTTCCAACAATAGGTGATCTACACGACTATCGTCTTCGAAGAATTAGAAATCTATGCACGAAACAGTACAACTAGATCATACACATTACTACAGCACTCCTGACTTAGCACAGGATGGAAGTTTAAAGGTGTCTAGTGTTACACTTGAATTCATAACTGATTATAATATGTATCTGATGATTGAAAGTGTGGCCCGTGGAGGTATTAGCATGATGCCACATATATATGAGAAAACAAATCATGAATTCTATACAGACGAAATTAGTAAGATGACAGATTATGGAGAATTCAATAAGGCAAAGCCTAAACCATGCATTAAATACCTAGACCATAATAACTTCTATGATTAGGCAATATGTCAACATTTAGATTTAAAAAATATTAGATGGACAAATGATAAACAAATTAGACTGTTAAAATAAAATCTGTTCCAAATACCTGATAATAGCTGGTTTTCATACTTGAAGTGGATTTGGAGATGCCAACATATCTTCAATCTGACACTGTTGAAACAGTCTGTATAATAGATGTTAACGTTTGTACCTGTGTACCTAAAATACAAATCACATATGACCTAATATTCTGATTTAACTTTGAAATACCTTCATCTCTCATACCATTAATATCTTACAGAAAGAACTATGTCCATCGTATAAGTTCTTATGTGTCTATCATACAATTCATTTCATCAGATGACAATGTTCTCTAGTACTCAACAGTACTCGCGACAAAGTTATATTAACTTTTCTAAGCAGCCAACACAGCAACATATATGGGCTCTCCAAACCTTGGTGTACAGCTTTATGTTCTTCTGGCCCATACTCTATCAAGTATTTATTCTTTCCTTTAACGTATCTCCAGTCAAGATGAGGTGAAGTTCTATAACTTTTGCAGATCAAATTAATTTTGTTTCATATCGATGATTTGAATACATCGTCATCAGATATGACGTCATTGTAAGGGTGCAAATTTCTGTCGATCTATAAAGAGAACATTAACTTGGACAGAGAACAATTAATTAGATTTATGAGGACAGGGTGCGTATTGAATCGCTATGCTGCAAGGATTTTAAGGTCTGTGTTGTGAGAGAAACCGATTTTTAATTAAGCATTCGTTTATTTAACAGTCCGAGAAACTGGAAGGGAAAAGGTTAACTCAATCTTTGTATCGAAAATGTCAGAGTTGAGATTGTCCAGAATCAGTTATTTGGAAATCTAGAGGGTCAGGATGACCGCAAATTTTGGCGCCTATTTATAAAAGGCGGTAGATATATTTAATCCTGATTGTCTACGCTAAATAAGGGGCGTGTTTCCCACACGAAATTTCATAGTTTTAATATGCCACATCGCAAAATTTAGTCAGTCTAAACTCCTGCAAGAGGAAGATATTTTTGGCTCCGAGATTGAATTTGCAAGAAATTATCTCGTAAAACAATTATCTAAGGGACCGGATGTCTGGAAAGTTGACGGACACAATTCTGGCGGTAGAAGCGAGCAAGGCTTGAAAGCACAAGGTATTTGCATCAATCTCATGTAATTCGTTGATACCAATATAATTATTTGCCTGAATTTATTTACTTATATTTGCATGAATTTATTTGTATAAATTCGTAGATCAATTTTCTTGATATGAGTATAACTGTGTTTGAGTTCATTATCTGAATTCGTACAATGATCTTATATATAAGTTTGACAGATTGTTTGAATTTGTTGTCTTGAGTGTTATAGGAATCATGTATTCTAAGAATTTCATGCATTACTTTAGTTGATATGAGTATGAGAATCCGTGTGAATTCACCGATCTTAGATGATTTCATGTATGATAAAAACTTAAGTGCGTATCGACTGAAATTAACGTAGTTAAGCCATGTAATGAATTTCATTCATTCATTTGTATAATCGAGAACGGAACTGTTATGTCTCGTGTGATGTTAATGTGAGTCAGCGATGAAATAGCCGTTAGGATATAGATTAATCTTATGAAACTAGGTTTGTTTGTTTATGGCCTGCCGTGTTTGGCTTGACCAGATAGCCTTTGGTATCTGTTTGACTTCCGATAGGATGATATCTGACATAACGAGAGTGGAGTAATGATCTATTCCCAGTAGGATATCTGACAGAAGATTTAGGTTGCTTCTCTGTTTATTTTGAAAGGGGAAATAGCTCCACTGACGTAATCCACTGACGTATCCACGTACCTACGTATCTACATACCTACGTATCCACCTACCCACACAAAGTTTGAGGGCCTCGGTGCTGTGGAAAAAGAAAATTAAAAGGTTTTTTGAAAGTGGAAATAGTTTTCATGTAGTTTTGGACAAAACATCACTCCTTAGGGTAAGAGCAAAGAATAAATTTATCTATAAAGACCTGATAAGAACCAAGATACAAAAGCCAAATGGTAAACATGAAACTTGGTCCAGGCAGCTAGAGTGTGCAATTGGTGCAAATGAATGGACCAACTCTTTTGTTTTGGCTAAACTTTGTACAAAAGACACAAAACTGATTAGCTTTAATTTTTTATTTCTCCATAGAAACATTGCCACAAACCAGTTTCTAAAAAAGATTAATTTAAGTGATAATGATAAATGTACCTTTTGTAATGAGGGAATAGAACAAATTGAGCACTTATTTTATGACTGTTCAGTTACTGAACACTTTTGGAAACTGTTGGTGGAATGGATCCAAACTTATGACCCAAATTTTAGAATTACACGAAAAGACGTCTTTATAGGAAATAACAACTTTGATGATCTTATTAACTTCCTAATTTTGCTTGCAAAATATGTGATATACAGATCACGTTGTGCATCAAAAATTCCAAATCTATCATATTATAAAAATTGTGTTTTATCATACAAAACACTGGAAAAATATGTCTCCAAAGTGAATAACAGAAGTGACGAGTTTAAGAAAAAGTGGATCCTATTATCAACTTTTGGTACATGATTTTTTTTTTTTTTTTTTTTTTTTAAGGCAATTTAAAACATCTTGGGGTTTGTATGCGAGTATGACTTTGTGTACAATAATTGTGAATGTAAGTGTCTGTGTGTGCATGTGTGTGTGTGTTGTGTAGGGAACACATGTAAAAGATAAGGACGCAAAATAATTTAAGATAATGCCCCATACACCAGGTCAGGTGGTGATGTAGGGGAATATGTAAAATCCTGACACCTTGTGTTCAATAAAAAAAAAAAAAAAAAAAAAAAAAAAAAAAAGTTTGAGGGCCGACAGAGGCGAGATAGTGAGAGTGAGAAGAAAAGCGAAGGAACAAATTGAACAGCACGGTGAAGCTGGAGTGAACAGGAGATAAGCAGGTTATGAAGTTGTACAAGGCAATGACTTCGATTGTTCACTCGATTCTATGATGAATTAATTCTATCATTTAAACAGATCGGCTATTTATATAAGTATATTTGTGTTTAAAATTCGGTGAATGATTTATTTCAAAAAGAAGTGTATCTTCCTAATGTAATGCATTATCACAGTTGTTTATGTAATTGATTAAATTGTTATATTTCATATACGGGGGCTCGTTTTAGTCTGTTCTATATATCTGCTCAGATCTCTATTCATTCCATCTATAAGTTTCACAATTTATATTATTATTTACTCGATCCGGGCAATAACACCGAGGTCGATCATCCTCTAGATAACGATAACCACAACCACCACCACCCCCACGCCACAGTCATGAACGTTTGCAATTTTCATAGCATATAATTATTGAAAGGTCGGTCATTGTTTAAACCAAATTTGTTTATGATCTTTGTAATGATGTCAAAAAACTTTTGAAAATTCTCTAAATTATAAAGCTATAATCGTACACATGACAGGCCATCTTTTTTTGCAACACTATGTCCATGTGATAAATGAATAAAAAGTAATCCATCATATGCGATGGTGCGGTATAGGGAAATCGCACCCTCCGGATCACAAGCCTTGTTCCTGCCTTCACATTCTGACATCGGTTGGGATTTCCCTATCCACACCAGTGCATACGATGGATTCTAATATTATCCCTCGTCTGTATAGATGAGACAGATAGTAAGATATTTACAATTCATCAAATCTGTATGTTATCCAGTTTGGCTGCAAATCAGCCCCCTAAATATGTGTTGATACTGATGGACTATTTGTGGGTTTGATGTCACATGTTAATTAAAATGTGCAATTTTGCTGCATACAAAATCTGTCCGAAACACACCCACGTACAGTTTAGATTCTTATTGGTATTTGGTAACAGCCGTATGTTACCACGAAATTCAAAATGGCCACAGGACTTAGGGTTGTGTTATTCCACGTGGATTTACAAGTCGTCAAACATACGATTTGATCCGAAAATATTCTGTACATATCGCCAATAGGACCCTTTAACCGACGGTAGCTCAAGAGACGCGAGAAATACTGGTAAGTGTCTAAAATGTACAACAATATGTTGCGGACAGATCTGTCTGCAAACGATTCCGCGATTTTATGAATAGGTGATATCAGATCCACAATTAGTCCATCAGTATCACACATATGGTAAGGGGGGGGGGGGGCTGATTTATCGGACTAGGCTTCAACACCTGCAGAATTTTCTTCTAATTACGCAAGTTTTCGTCAGAGATTTTATTTTGTGCGGATTTTTCCAACAGTTTTTACCACTACTTTTACATTTTTTAAAGTTACTTTTATGTTTCATGTCATCAAATCAGATGGTCCTTATTTTATTTATTTATTTATTTTGATTATAGTGGGTTTTAAAGGGTCAAAACAATTATCCGTTGCTATCAGACGAACCGAACATGTTTTAAGAATCTCTCTCAAGCTCTGGTACTCGTCGTAGCTTGCTCATACAATTTCGACTTGCGTGACTTTTCCAAAATTTACATGCTGACAGACAGTCAGGTTCTATCCGCCCCAACATATTTAGCTCCATTAGGAATTAGATTTTCGCTAATCCTATTTGGCCTCGTTGCCTTCTTTTATTTTTCAGCGATAAGCATTTGTGGAAGTTATGTATCAATGATTCTTCACAAAGAAAAGTTTTTCACGAAAAAGAAACTTTCTTCGCGAACAAAAGTGTCATTTTCACGAAAAAGTCGTTTACTTCGTGAATAAAGTTTTTTCACGAAGATTTTTCTAGCCAATACCGTCAAAATCTTCAATGAAAAGTGATCACTTTTTCACGGAAAATGTGGTGCACCCTTGCTGAACATGACAAAAATTGAATAGATTTTTAATGAAGAACTTGTTTTGATGAGTCATCTTTGATTAGCAATCCTAATGAAGACTGTTACTTTATTCGCGAAAAATACACATTCTCACGAAGACTGCAAATTTTTCATCAAGACTATGCACCTTTATAGCAAAAGATGTGACTTTTTCGTGAACAACATACATCGATGTGTGTTAGGGTACCTTTTTCGTGAAAAGTTAAATTCTACATGATGATTGCACCTTTTTAACGAAAAACTGTCTATTTTTCGTGAAAATTCGCACCAACGTGTACGTGCACTTTTTTATTTGAAAAAGTTCCATTCTTCTCGATAAGTCTGTTTATTTTATTTTGAAAAGCTTTTCTTCGTGGAGATTTACGACGTTAATGTCATGAACGGCCATTGATAGTTATGCACTGGTATTTGTCGATCTTTTTTTCTTTTTTTTTTGTTATATCATTACCATCGATCAGTGTAACTTTTAATTGCATACAATCAAATCGAACTCTTGTCGTCATTATTCTTATTGTTATTTATTATGAACGTTATGTGGATCGGGATATTTCCACTATGTGGACATTCAGCCAGATTACGGTAATCGTTTGGATAAGGCGTCCTTCAAGACCTGCTGCCTGCATGTACACTATTCAGGTTACAATCAAGGACGCCGGATGTAAACAAGTAGGACACGAGTGAGGTTCACATAGGGATCGAAGTACAAAAATGTATGTATGTCGTTTAACTTTATATCAGCACAGTCCTGTCAATATAGTGCCGAGTAAGTTTAGGTATCCCCAAAAAGGTATACAAAAACAAAGATAAGGGCCATAAAGGGTACAATCTTTAAAATATAAAGTCATTTTTTTATATATAAACCAAACTCTTTAAAAATGTTCAAGACCTTCTCGGCGTGACGCATTCCTGGACAAACAGTTTGCCTCCAAGTGTCTCCTCTTATATTGTCAGTATTATGGACAAGAGGATGCATTACCCATCCTGAGCTCGGAGGTGGAAAAGCTGAGTGGAAATGAAATTGAGACTTTAAGTGCATTGTTTTACTATCTAAAATGTGTAATTGAGAATGTTTATGTTTCTGTACCTAAATGAAATTATTCTGCCTGTCACGCTAAGACCAAAGACTAGAATCATAGATGTGTGTGTGTGTGTGTGTGTGTGAGAGAGAGAGAGAGAGAAAGAGAGAGAGAGAGAGAGAGAGAGAGAGAGAGAGAGAGAGAGAGAGAGAGAGAGAGAGAGAGAGAGAGAGAGAGTCCTTCTTCTACGGATGCGTGGAATTTTATTAGGTGTTTATTGATACCCACAATACAGATAACAATATCAAGTATTCGAATTTTCAATATACAAATTCTAATGTATGAAATGAATATTGCTCAGATTTGTAACAATTAAATATTCAATGTTTTGATATGTAGAACTCATTTTATAACAATTATTTTTTTCCTGAAAATGTAATTTTTATATATATAAAAAAACAGCGTTCAACTTATAATGTAAGAAATTAATTTTTGAGATAAAATATTCAGTAAATTTCCCTATAAATTTTAATTTTCCTCCTTCAATCTGATAAAGCAGTTAGGTAATTAAAAATTATGCATTCATTCGCTATGGACTGATAACTAAATCTGAATTTTTTTTCGTTATTTATTTAAAAGAATATCAGCTTGTTCATGATATATTCATATCCTTAGTGAGATGAATATACAGGTGAAATTATTACATTTATAGTTGCAGAAATTAGGGGAAAATATTAGGCACACACACACATGCAGATGATTGCTATTTTTTTTATTGAATTAATAATTTTAGATAACAATTCAAAACATCGAATTGTTTGGTACCATAACATATGAATATTTGATATAAATTTATCCAATTACTGTGTGGTCACGTTTTTTATATCATAAGTTTGAATTTATTAACTTATTACCTTGAAATTCTGATGTTTGTATTGTTGTTGTTGTTTTATAGTTGGTGTTGTCTGTGTTTTCATTGTTGTCGTGAGAAAGATTGTACCAGTGACATTGTTCACTAGGTGTTATATTAGTTCCATGCATTGTATGTAGAAGCAACGACTACAAGAGTAGCCAGCAGTAGAAATTATAATTTTAAAACAGAACCTTCAAAACCTTGTTGCGCCTCTAGATGAAAGGCTGTTGGGTTGACACGTTGGACTTTGCATTATCACGTTTTCTAGGGTAAACGTACACTGGTAAAAATGGCAGCAAAATCGTTGTCAGGAAAAGTATGTCTTGTCACTGGGGCCACAAGAGGCATTGGAAGGGGCATAGCCCTTCAGCTGGGAGAAAATGGGGCCATTGTTTACATAACTGGGCGCACTTTGGATGCCCCCAAGGGACCGGGTGGTTCTCTGAAAGAAACTGCTCGGGAAGTAGAGCTGCGAGGTGGGAGTTGTATTCCAGTGCAATGTGACCATGCAAATGACGAAGACATCAAGGAACTCTTTGGACGAATTAACAGAGAGCAGAGCGGACAATTAGATATTCTTGTTAATAACGCTTATTCTGCAGTATTTGCATTATTCAACAACATGGATAAAAAGTTTTGGGAGCAGTCGTTAAGCATGTGGGATGACGTCAATAATGTCGGTTTACGTAATCATTATCTGTGTGCCGTCTATGCCGCCCAAATGATGGTTCCAAGAAAAAGTGGCCTCATAGTCAACGTATCATCTGCCGGGGGTTTGAGATACTTGTTCAATGTTTGCTATGGCATCGGGAAAGAAGCTTGTGACAGGATGGCTGCAGACTGCGGGCTAGAACTCGGAAAGCATAACGTTGCTTTCGTGAGCTTGTGGCCGGGTGCAGTCCGTACAGAGAACGTCATGCATATCTTTGCAACAGCTGATGTAAGTAACCTGAAACTGACAGGGTCATTTAAAGACCCAGAAAAAGCCAAACAGTCATTTGAAAACGGCGAGTCAACTGAATTTTCCGGGAAATGCATCGTTCGTCTAGCAACGGACCCAAAGTTGATGAAGAAAACTGGGAAAATACTCCTGACATGCGACCTAGGGGAAGAATACGGATTTTTGGACAAAGACGGTCGGAAGCCTTTTCACATGAGACAATTAAACACTATTATCCCTAATCTTTATCCAAAATTAGGATGGGTGGCGTGCTGGCTTCCAAATTTTGTAAGAGTTCCAACCTGGATGATGGCAATGTCTGGAAACAAAATGTACTGAAATTTTTGTAAATGATGCTTCATCGATATGTTTTTTTTTTTTTTTTTTCTTAATCTAGACTGATGATAAATCCATTCCAACGATTTCTTTGTTTTTTTTTCAGTATGATACCATTTTGGTGGGAAACATGGAAACTGTGTTGAACGTTTAGTTTAACAATCTACGCAAAACGAAGTCATTCATTAACTCTTTTAACCTCAACAACAATTACTTTCGTCATAATGTCTCTTTTTTTTCTCTTTTTTTTTTTTAGGGGGGGGGGGGCTATGTCTATATAACGAAACCTAGGGAAACGTTATATGGACTAGTTTATATGCGCATTAAACCGAAGCATCCATCTTTTTATAAGTGATTTCGAAGTTGATAAGACGTGTTCTGTTCATGGATTGCTGTAGAATACTACTGAATAAAATTTGATTTGAGATGCACAATAATAGTCCTGTTGGTTTTCATATTTGATATATGCAAGGTGAGCTTAATTATACATATAGTTGCTGATCATTAGCATCTGAAGATAAGACCACGGATGAATCAATTACCCAGCGTGATAACATTCAATACTTGGTCACACTGTGTCAAATTTTTATCGAGAGCGCGACTTGATCAACAAAATACCAAATAAATTTCGTTTAATTTTTTGTACAAGTCGATATTTCAGTTTAATTACCATAAATAAAATAAAGAGTTTTGAAAAAAACGTTTGCTATCTATTTTATACTGGCATGAATTAAAGTACATGTAATAGCTCTATTGACCACCAGTAGAGTTTCTTTATTAATGGGATACATTACTATAGAAAAACTTTAACGCTTGCATTTAGTAAGCCTATATACTGGTGCTTATTTTGCCAATATGATTTGAAACGACAAATTTTATGCATCCCTCTATTATTTGCTGTGCGTTTTGAACTCGGCACTCTTTTATCATACAATCCGCAGCCGACCAAAGATCATGAAAACAATACAAAACAGGGTGCAAGAATACTATCTATCTATCCATCAATCCATCCATCAATCGATCTATGATTTCCGCCTACCCTCCAGGAAGCTTGTTCTCCCCTACCGATTTTAAAAACGAAAAGCATCAACTGGCTGTTCGATGCATACATATTGCCAAGTTTTTTCTATGGAAGGAAAGCTATACAAGTAAATTTGCCGAATAATTCGTGTGCATTCTTCTTTGTATGCCTCAAGTTCTGCTCCATCCGTCGTTATTACTCTTCGTCTGTGTGCATGTCAATCTTGCTATTCCAAGCAGTGCATAGCTAGCAAGCATGCATGTATAATACCTTATCCGGGAGAAAATTCTAGACTCTAGAGGTATATAGATGCCGCTGAATGTTGGGAGTATGTAAGTCAATGCGGAAACAGTACACTGGTTGCTTAGGTCTCATCCGCTCTTTCAAACTGGACAAAATGAATGTGGATTGTTTCGATGTGCAGAAGAAAGGTGCAGTTTTAAACCAATGTACTTGACAGAGATCGATGAAAGACTTTGCGTTCCGTAATATCGCGGTACTAAAGGAGAAGTTGCTGTAAATAAAATAAAGAAAATGTTATCTGAATCTTTTTTCAGTGAGGTACCAGCATTTGTAACTCACTCTCCAGTGATTAGTTAAACCAGGGTAACATAGTTTAAAAAAATTTAAATTAAGAATTTCTTGCTTGAGTGGTACCAATTTATAGGTACGTGCATAAATGATTAGACTTGGAATACAGATTGCATTGCAACCGATTTTGATATGTGGCTGATGTAACAGGATGAAAACGGGTGGGATTGGATCTAGCGAAGGCACATAGCAAAAGCACGTGAATGAGATGCTTATTTATAATGCAGATTAGCGACAATTAAATCTCCGACACCCTGGCTCATACCGTTACTTCCTCCTCTCACTGACGAAACTAAAAAGACTGAAAACCAGTGCCAGATTTTCCATTAAGCAGACGAGGTAGCATTCCAGAGATGCTGCCAGGTCGCGGGATCGCGGGTTTCTCACAAAAATGATAGAGAGTCACGCAACTTTTAAAAGACAAGGGGGGAAAGATCGCGCAAGTTATCTGTGCTTCCCGCGATTTCTCGTACCCAATGCGCGACTTTTTTATTTTTTTGTTTTTTAATTAGGTTGATCAGATCGTCTTTTTTGACTTTTCTCCATGATCTCGATTAATCCTGTATCTATGGAGAATATTGTTTGAATACAAGCACCTTTATGATGGAGATCTGTTGGAGTATTGCAGAAACTATGGAGGTATTCCGATTGAATTGTTTCCTGGGGAAGTATAGTAAATTAATCCATCGATCGAAATGTCTAAAGTGCGACAGTAGTGTTATGTTGAAACAAAATATAACTGATTTCTTTAGGAAACTCAGCGAGATGGAAAAGATAAAACTAGGGAGGATGAAATATCGGATGATTTGTTGCCAACTGAACATAGCGCAGAAAGCTGTGATACAGAAATAACTGGCATGATGTCGTTTACTACGGTTTAGGCCGTGCAGAAATTCTGATACATTGACAGAAATATCCAAGGAACAACATGACTGAATTGTGTAAAATTGTGTTTTTGATACCTGAAAACCAGTTCCCGAATCTATTTCAATTGGTCATAATTGCAGCAGTTCTTGCCTTTACGAAAAACTGATTGTGAAAGGTGATTCAGTTCTCAAAGCAAAATTCACACTACTCGCCGAAATAGGGTAACCATAGACCTTTAAAACTCTATCACTGTAGTAAGAAAATGTCAGAATATCTGAGAACAAAACAAAATAAAATCCTACACAGATATATAATTCGGATTAAGTATCTTTTGCCCATTTTTTTTCTTCTCTAAGATAATCTGACATTTTCCTACAACAGTGATAGAGTTTCAAAGGCCTGCAGGCTAACATCTGAAACAATAAATAAACTGATGACCATACAGATGTGTGTGTGGTCCGGTAAATTATTTTCAGTTTGCAAAGCCATATTTGAAGGGGAGTGATAAGAAACAAAGAAGAATATTTACCAGCTGAGCAACAATTAGGTATGCAGCTACCTTATACATTTATTGTCAAAGAAGTGATACAAAATCATTAAAGGCATACAACCTAAGATTTTGGTTATTTTTGTTCTTACAAACACTTGATGTTATGAAAAGTATAGTAACAATAATGAGTAATTACACTTCATTCTGCTTCATAAGTTGTAAAAACGTCATGTTAATCATTGAAAATGTAATGATTCTTCGAGTCATGTATATAGGGGATGCTGATTAATTATGCTGAAAACGGAATTTACCGGTATTCCCCGAAGTCGCCAGTGTCACGTGACGCGCATCAACAAATATGGAAGTAGAGGTAAGCGCGTGATTTTCCTTTGTTGCAATTATTGCTTTATTCTTCTTATTTCTTCGTATGTTGTTATTATATCCTTATCCTTAGTTCATTATAGCCACGCGCAATATATGTATTGATTGTAGATTTCTCATTGTATATAATAACTTTAAAAAATGCAGGCAAAATAGTCAATATTATGAACTAGCACAATAAGGGGTTCCGTTAAGGGGAATTCTCAATTTCCTTTCCATGTGACTTTTAATGTTTTTAAGATTGTGTGTTACGTTGCCAGTTGAAAATAACTAAAATGAAGATAATTCGTATCATTCTAATATCTCGCTAAAGTAGCCTCATCTGCTCAGTATAAGCTAATTGTCTTGTGAATTTGCATGTATAACATTACGTTACGTATCTGATACAGCATGTGATTTTGCACATTCATGTTTGTAATCTGTAAATAATAATAAGAATAAGTAGTTGTAGTAGTGTTGTTGTTGTTGTGGCCAAGCTCCATTCTAACTAAATATCCATTTCATGGCCACGATTGCTTAAGCCAGTAACAAACATATGGCACATTGTTATGCGATAAATGTATTACTTCAGCAAGTGCTAATTTATTTTTTTTTTAATTTGCATATCACAAAAGGAAAAACCTATGATTTTTCTCTACCTTCCTTTGCATATGATTTATTGTAGGTTTCAGATAACACTGCAAGTGAGTCAGTATCACAGACTTCATCACCTCATGACAGTACTGAGAGCACAGAGCAGCAGGAGATAAGAAATGTTGGTAGAAGGAGAAGAGGTGTTAGAGGAAGGGAGTCATGTAGAAGAAGTAGAGGAAGAGAGTCAAGTAGAAGAGGTAGAGGAAGAGTTATCAGGCAAAGGAGAGGAAGAGGATATCAAGGACCATCATCACTTAGAAGGACAGAAGTCGTAACTGCAGTTGAAGCCAGAGATAGTCAGTTGAAGGTAAACATAATTTTGTTACATTTAAAATTTGCTTTGTATTACACTTATAAATTTATGCTTTATTTTTCTCGTCGGTTTATGCATAATGTTGAATTTATTTTTATAGGAACGCATAGCCAGTATGTCACACGAAAGAAAAGACGATCTGTTGAGTCAAATATGTCAGAAACACTCCAACATGGTGTTTGAAATAATAAATGGTTCATCAACAGATAAACAGGGATACCACCCAAGCCCAGGCGGTGAATCACCAAGTTGGTGCATATGCAGCAACTGCCGTGAAATGCCAACTGACGAAGAAAAAAAATGCTGCCAACATATTCCATCGAACTGCTATTCAAGGCTTCCTGTAAGTAATTTATTTTGTAAATTGTCTCTCTTTCTACTTTTGAGAAGTCTCATGACTGCAATCTGTCTCACTTGCCCATCCAAATTTTGCTTGTTATTTTTGCAGCAGTTTTAATGAAATAGGAAGCTGTTTGTAACACTTGTTTATCTTTACATATATTTGTTTCAATGCATAACACAAGAATCAATATATTCCCACAGTACATTTAATGTTTTTATCTTTTTGGAATATTTCATACTGACTAACAGTTTTTCAATAATTTCTGCAGGACTTTGACCTGGTTGTATTAGATGAAGTTGTGCTTATTGTTGCACAGAGGTATAGGCAGGATGTCCTGGCAGCAGTAGAAGATAACAATTACAACAGGGGGAAAAGGCATGCTGCTTATAGACAGTTTATTTTATGGAGTTATGGGTACCTTGGTGCTGGCAACAGACGTGTTATCCCAAGCTGTTGTGTATGGAGGATAAGGGACAAATACCCAGATAGTTTTGGCCAGTACCATGGCTTTACTCAAGGAAGACTTGGGTGATACATCTTTGGTGCTGTGATGGGTGAATTTCTATTATTAGACATATTATGTTACATTTTACATAATAATTGTACATAAAATACGTTAGATATGTGGTATCTGATTTCAGGTATTAATTTCTTGGTAGGATTCTTTTTCTCAGGAAGTCAAGATTTGCTTTTAAGTTGTATGAAGCATGTTGTTCTGTATTATGCCACGTTTATTTTGCACCAGTAAGTTTTGTGTAAACAGTTTATTAACTACTACTTCACTAAAGCATTTTTATATTCATGGCCATGTCACTCTGTTTAAATGTAACTGTGAGCAGACCATTTTGGTTTTAACACTATAGAAAAAATACAGGATCAATGAACAGTTGACTACCGTATATACTCGTGTATAATCTGGGTCCAAATGCAAACAATGTAGACCCAGTCATCTGCAGTTGCTTAATGTGCCGGCAGATCAGGGTCTATGTTATTTGTTCTAATGATTAGTCCATAAAAACTGCATAGACCCATATCTACTGGCGCATTATGCGACTGCAGATCTGGGTCTATGCAGTTTGTTGTTGGTATCGGTTTATATATGAGTATATACGGTAGGCTTGTTTTGGGGTTCAAAGGATGTAAGACACAAAAATATAGGTATATTATTCCTTTTTAATTAGGTTGGATGAGATATGTTATCTAATATTCATTTGTAGTTGCAATAAAGTCACCAGTTGCAATTAGTGTCATTCTTCTTTCTGTCTACCCCATTAGTCAATTATGCAACCTTGAGCCAGGATTACCTGTTCAAGTTGTTTTGTTTTCCGTCTTGGCAATTAGTCTACCATGATTACCTGTTCATGCTGTTTTGTTCCAATTATAAGACAAGCGATAAGCAACTTGTCCATTAGTCAGTTTGAAAAATGTATATGTATTCTTGCCCATGCATTCATCACTTTGTGAAAAACATCAGAGATCTTGGACGCATGGATTGTACTGAGGTTAGTACTTTTATTTTCTGCATTTTTAATGTTAGTTTCTTTTATTTATTTTCTTGACAATAGGTACATTTTTCTCATGTTAGAATCTTTTTTTGCATTCAGCCATATGCTGTTAAGTATGAAATGTATGATAGATTTAAATGGCTACTTGTGACAGTTTGCTGATATTTCTCAGTACAGTATAGCAACTTGTGGTGATGCTGAACTAATGAACAAGATAGAATGCAAATATACATATTTTCACTTTTTCATTTCATTAATTTGTGATCTTAAAATCTATGATGTGTATTTGCACAGAACAGGAATAGTAGCAGGCAAAATGCCTTTGTTTTCCTACAGTTGATCACTCTTTCAATAGTCATGTCCATAAGTTACAAGTGTACTTGTATATTATATATATTAGATATGTGGCCATTATTTTCATTTCTTTGCATTCCCGTATGCAAGTTTGTTGGTGATCTTTGAAAGTGTTATTTCAAATGCAACCTTTGTCCCATATGAGAAGGTATCTAGATTTATGTGATATGAATACATTAGGCATGTTTGATATCACTTTTTTATGTACATTGTATATTTCTTGATGACTTGTATATGATACAAAATGAGCATATATTCCAATGCAATTACTGTATGTTATTCAGCTTTGAGTACACTTAATAGCTTATCAATCTGCCTATTCTTATCTGGGTCTACCGTTGTCTATGTGTATATCTTGCTGTACAGCACCATTATCTGGGTCTACCGTTGTCTATGTGTATATCTTGCTATACAGCACCATTATCTGGGTCTGCCGTTGTCTATGTGTATATCTTGCTGTACAGCACCATTATCTGGGTCTACCGTTGTCTACGTGTATATCTTGCTGTACAGCACAATTTGCTCCTACATCTGTAATTTGTATCTGTTTGCTTGCGTATTATCTTTAGTTTTTCCTTATCTCTCTATCTGAGTAATTGATGAATATGAGAGATATGAATTAATTTGTAATTCAGTGTACTGGCAAATGGCTTGATACGTACATGCAAGAATAGGTAATATGCTGATGATGAAATTGTGATGTATATTTGTACTAAATGTATTTTATTTGCACTTTCAGGGTAAAAAAACCAATGTATCATAATGTGCTATGCTACACAACCTCCTGCACAATAAACACATTCTTCAACACTGGACTGAATTGTGTGGTTTGTTAAGCCTAAAATTAGTTCTGTAACAACTGTAATGATAAATGAAACATATTCATATTGATCTGAGAAAGGAAAATTTATTTTAAGTGCTTGATGAATATAGATCAGTTGGAAAATATCAGCAGAATTACAAACACTACGATACCATTTTATCAAGTATAATACTGAACACTGATTATGGCACTTAAATAGAAACAAATGGCTCTGGGAACATTATAAAGCTATTAAGACTAAAATACTAGTTCATCAAACAAGACATTGTATGCTGTATCACATATATGATATGCATGATCAGCCATATGATTATAACAATCAAACACTATACACGACACCAATTTAAAGCATCAGTTTTTCAGTTCTCTTTAAAGTGTTCATTCACCACATAAACGAAATAATACTACCCTTCATATGTTAACCCAAATGAATGTACACAATTGCATACACAGTAAAAGTAACCATATTATGACATGTATAGAACTTATATAATCACAACTTACGTGCATGTATAGACATAACTTCACTACAAGAGTATAATCAGATGTCAAAGACCGATGCAATATCATTTAAAAAGAATTACGGAATACATAGAAACATCTGTCTCCATTTTATAACTATTGCCACTACTATATCATTCTCAGACATTTGCTTCGTATTTATACATGAACATATCAGCTGAAGTCATTGTTCATGCCTAGTACTGCAGCCAGAAGTGACTTGTCCATCAATGTCCATTTTTACATAAATGGAGAGTTATATTTTCCACAGTTTATCATGAGGGCATGGTTTTCTGAAAGTCATAAAAATGTGACTTGTATATCATGAACTAGTCTGCCATTACTATGATACAATAGATTGATTACAGACATCAAAACCCAGTATACTGGCCAATTCTAAGTAAATTACATTGGTCTTATATTTTCCCTCTGTTTATATGCTTTTAACTACAGTGATTACCATTTACTCAATGCACAATGTTACTGTATCACCTAAACTAAATACTGCACAGAAACATACTTTATGCATACCCCTTGTACTGATTTTGTGACAGTGACTATAAGCTATAGTAAAATATAAAAAGGTCTTTCATTAGTTTTTTTCTTATAATGTACAAAATTTAATATTTAACAAAGTGTTATTTTCATCTATTCATAAGCTTTAAGAGCATTAATCAACAGTGGTCTGAAAATTCATTTGATACTTGGAAGTCAACTAGATCCTGGACTTATGGCTCATGGTAGGCACTTTAAAAGATGAACTGACTCCAAGTCTGTATATGTGTCCAAAACATGGATCATTTTATTAGTTTACAATCACTAGTTTAGTAATACAACTTATAGTTATTCAGGCTTCTGCTCTCAATAACAATTTGATATTATCAGGTGGTACCTGACTAAAAGGCCTACATCAGTATCACTGAAAACAAGATTTCTGCTTGGAAACAATCTCTTCTGTAGGTGGTGGTGGTATTGGAGCAAGTACAGCAGATATTCTTCTAGGATCATTCATGTCCAAAACAACTGGCTGGTTCATGCCAACTCTGTCATCTAACCTCATTTTCAATATTTTCATAATTATTTCTGGAATATACAAGTACTGTTTATCAACTTTCTTTGGGTTTGCAGACCATCTTCCGCTCTTTTTGTTGAATGACCTTTGGTATCTGATAAGAAAATGTAAAAATGTCACTGTCAATGTCATTTCATATTTTGTACATGTTATGTTTAACAAACACAAAACAGCATAACATTACATCTAACAAATCCTTTTGCTACAAAAAGATAATGTGCATACAGTAAACATATATCATACCAAGATATCATAAAAATGTTGAGATTTAAGTTACAAAATGTTCTTATTACATTAGACAATTCAAACCACAAGTTGTTTATGAAATTAAGTTATAAAAATTTTCTTGCTTATTATGTTACTCTAAATCATACCACACACAGGTGGTTTATGAACTAACAAGTAAAGCTTTAATGCTTTAACAAAACCAAATTAAATTTAAAACAAGAGTCCCACGAAGGGACTGTCACTATACTGTATGAAACTAATTTCCAGGAATGCAAGATAAGACCATTTCTTCCTTTAAAATGCAGAGTGTTGAAACCATCATATTTTTCAGCGATAGAGATTTTTGAATAGCTTCTGTGTTGTCAGTTATCGGAATGTAATGTATGTCAAATTCATAAAACTGAAAAACTTTACCTGAAACTATTTATTGTATGAAATATGTTTTTGTACACAGAATGTATGCTGTTTTTTAATAGAAGTATTTAAATATTATATAGGACTTAGTTATGTCCCAGAAGAAGGAGAACTTTCATTCCAACAATGTACCTTTCCAATGTCAATACTATTAGTTACATATCATATCTCAGCATCCAGGAAATTTGATACCAGAGACTGTCAACAGGCACAGTTTTGTTGTTTATCTTCCCTGGCCTATTTGAGCCTGGTCCAGTTCCATGCCCTTGGATAAGGCACAAATGGTACATTAATTCAATTCTTTATCTCTAAACCTTACTAAAACAATGAGAGATTCAGAGAGCAGGCTGGACTTGTTACTGTAAGCAACATTGGTTTTAGTTTGTGTAGATACAGTGTATCAGCTTAAATTTTACATAAAGTTGTAGGACCCTTGCTTTGTGTTTGTGTGTCCTTTGAATCCGAATGTAACATTCAGATTTTGTCCATATCAAAGAAAACAAGATTTAGTGTAAGGTGCAGGAATGTTAGTCAATAACAGTTAAAGACTTTAAATTAAAACAGATCGTGCATGAACCTTTATAATATCAGTGCTATTAGTTACATATCATATACTTGAATACATTCATATATCTAGTCATGAAGAACACAAGTTTTGATTTGTTTTAGCAAGGTATCTTTGTTTATATTGAAAATAGTTTTTAAATGAATGGATATTGTTCATCTAAGTAGCCATTCTGGATGTCAGATTGGCACAATTTTCATTTAGGACTACGCAGACATCATACGAAGTCTTTTAGTGAAAACCACAAGTTGATATGACCATTCATTCAAAAGGAGTAGCCACAACAAGATTTATATATGACTGCCGTGGTGGCCATATTGGATGTCAGATTGGCACAATTTTCATTTAGGACCAACTAGACATGATATGAAGTCTTTTAGTGAAAACCCCATGACCATCCATTCCAGATTAGTAGCAATAACGATTTTCATGATGGCTGCCATGGTGGCCATCTTGGATGTCAGATTGGCTCAATTATCATTTGGGACCAACTAGACATCACAAGAAGTCTTTTAGTGCAAACCCCATGTCGATATGACCATCCATTCAGGAGGAGTATCGATAACAAGAATTTCAAGATGGCCACTGTGGTAGCCATATTGGATGTCCAAGCAGCACCATTTTCATCTAGGACCAAAAAGTCTATGTAATGAATGTGTGTAAAGTGTCGTGCCAATCCTGCAAGTAGTTTATGAGGAGTAAGCGAGTAAGGATAACAAACTTGTGCTAACGGATGGGCAGACAGATGACGGATGTACGTCGGATGACAGACGAAGGACAAGAGACCATCCAATAAGATCTTTTGGTCTATGACCAGTACAGCTAAAAACAAGAATTAACTTTATTACCTTATTGTTCCATCTCTGTTGTTCATCACAGCTCTGTCAATATGATTGTTGTGATCAAGAGCTGACAGCAAATTCCTGGCTCTGAAAGGTAGTGGCTTATATGAATGTCGTTTGGAGGCATACATTAAAATCAAATTCTGGAAATTCTCCAGTTCTGCTGTACTTCTGAAAAAATATGTGTTTAATGACAATGAATGTGGTTTTCAATCACAGAAGTAAAATGACATACTGAGTAAATGTATTCAGATGCACAAAACTGTATGATAAATCCCCATTAAATGTTATGTTTAATGAAAATAACAATGTTTTATAGTAGCATTTATAAAGTGGATAGAATTACCAGATTACCTTAAGATAACAAAACCAGCAGTACATAATTTCAGAAACTGATCATTTTAGTAAAGATCAATTCAGCTAAAAGAACAGCAGTCATTCTACCAAACACTTACCTAAATTTCAGATAGTATGGAATCTTGTTCAAGAGCCTTTTATCAAAAACAATTCTGCGCAGTGCAACATGAGGTGGACCGTCCTTTTTAAGCCATTTTTTACTTCTTTCACTGGGAAGAGGTCCATGACTACATGCATTTGTTCCACTTGTACCATGTGACAATAACCATTCATGTTCATTTACAACATGGTGCAAAATACCACTCCATACACCCTATAATTAGAATGAGACAGTATACATGTACTTGTAATTTAAACTTTAAATGTTGTAAATGGAAACATTTTACTCAAAAAAATCATTATTATATCATAAAACAACAAGAGTGTTGTATATGTACTTAAAGTAAAATCCTCTTTGGTGTCAGAAATGTGTGCACAGTGCCAGAAATGATTAACAACATCTTTGGTCCACTACAACAGATTTCGATTTTGTTTCTCTTGAGCAACCTACAAATCAAAGCACCAATTAATAGTTGTCATTCAAAACATTGGTATTCATACATGATATCAAACAACTTCACTTTTATTTTAAATATCAAAATATTGTTCTGCCAGTTCTAGATATAATTACGTACATTCATATTAAAATTTTCTTGTAACTTACTTGAATTAGTTTCTTCCCTAAATTCTTTGCTCCATGCCACACATCATGTGAATGTTTGATTTCTGGAAAATCTTTCTCTGAGGAAAAAAAAAAGTTACATATGTGTGGCGTACACTTGTAAGTAACAGAAAAATTTCACCATAAATTTTTTAATTTACATACACTTATGATTGGAAATAATGTTTCTGTTTTTACCTTCCATGCTTCAGAACTGATATATTGCAGACCAAACACCTTAATTATTAAATGTGCTGGACACAGTTCTTTCATTATGCAAACTGTCACCAAGACATAAATTATGCACAACAATCACTTGATGGAGAAATGATGAGTCAATTGTCACAAAATTGTGTAACTCAGTGCACCTTTTTTGCAAAATATATAACCTGTTATGTGTAATGTGTATGCGGATTATATATACAGACCAGTGTATATAAGTTATATGATAAGTTATGACATTGTTTTTATGTGGTTGTCTTCCTACTGTAAACCCCATACCATTGGTCATTGTCAGTACAAGCATGCAGCACAAACCAACATTGATGTCATAGACAAAGCACATTAGATTTTTCAGTTAAATATCACATACATAATAAAGGATGGATACATGTGTTATTGTCATGAAGTGGCATTAGATTCAATATTACACAAGTGTTTTATCATAATTTATATTTCTTGTTCATTAACAACATACAAACGCACAGAACTTCAAGTCATTTTCTGATATCAGTGTAATTTAAGCATAAGTCAACTTACTCATCAGCGCAGTAATCTGTAAGTGTGAACCTGTGACGACTTCTACAACTTTTATGTTCTTTCCTTTAGGAAATTCAGCCCTTTAACAAAGCAAGCCTTTTCTAAGTTTGTGCTTTTCCTGTCCGTCACTCTGTCCATTGTTACAATGCATAAAATGTTCTTGGTTGAATTTTCCATGAATGTGTACATGCAGTACTGGGCTGAATGTCCAGGACTGTCCATTCTACCATCCCCTAAAAAACATGATACAATTAATATTGGGTCTAACTTTCATCTAAATATAAATGTTTATTAATAAACAATAATAGCTGTCTTATAATAACCACTGCCAAATTGTCTTCCAGTAGCCAGGTAGCTATAACTTGACCAGGGCTGGGATTTAGCCTGAAATGAAAAACTAAAACTGGAAATCCAGCCTAGGCCAGCAAAATCCATGGCTTATTTGACATACTTATAGGAATGTATTATTATTATACCATTAATGTTCACACAGAAATATCAAGATACATCTACAACATGAATGATCAAATTTCAAGTCAACGTGTTCAGATCAGGCACGATACAGAATATTTTGTAGAAAGTTAATTGATGCAAGCATGTGACAAGTTAAGCACGTTGATCACCTTCATTTGTCTTGGTTCATCTTTCAACAGTAATACTGGTCACAATTTATATTAAAACCAAGTGTTGAGCATGACTGAAAAACAATCATAACCAAATGCAATGTGTTTATACTTGGGTTGGAAGCGTTTTCATGATATTTGCAATCTGAAAGTATATCTTGGATGTACTTTCATATTTCATATGTCTTTCAAGTTTAGGAACATTAACTGAAATTTGACTTACCAAGAATTACAACTTCCTTTCCTTGTAATGATTGTAATATGTGATCCTGATGGTCAATCCAATACTGGTCAATGGATGGAACTAAATACGTCCTTTGAATTTTATGAAATGTCGTAGAACTTAAAATAGGTAGCTTCAGAAATTTTGAAAACATGACCATCTTCTGAAAGTTACTACCAGACAATAGTATGGCAGATGCAAAAAGTAAATCACCACCATGTAGTCGCCGATTCAGCAGAGGCTGAGAACACCATTTCTTGGCACAATGTCCATTTACACAAACCTGTAGATAAATATAAAATCTGATTTATTGTACATACCTCAGGGGAGTTCTGTTTTTATATTTAGTTTGACAGTTACAGTTTGGAGTAATAATAGTAGTTTCTACCTATCTGCTTATTCTGCTGTGCACCAGATGTGAGCACACTAACATTAACAGCCAACATATATGTTTGTCCACCAGTACAGTATGCATAAACATGTCAAACAATTCAGTACATTAGTTTATACCTAGGATGATAGGATGACAAAAAGTACAGTAATATTAATCTAAAGATAACATCCTCCAGTTCTTAAAACTTTGATACCTTTCTGAGCACATATAATTGTTTTGCTGATGATGGAGTCCATGTATCTTTGCAAAAGTTAAAAGAAATATTGATAAATATATTGATGATTGCAATATAAATAATGCTTAGACCTGCATATTGCACTGGAATGTAACTTAGCTGCAATCTTACCCATTTTAAATATAATGCTGATCCAACAACTTCTCTGCATACTGATATTTCTGTCCCACATCCCTTAGTTCTGCAAGTATGCGGCACATTTGTCTTTGCAAGACTTAGGAGTGCACTGTAATAAACTAAATAAGGACTGTCACCAACAAAGTTAAAGATGTCTTCTACAGTACGGATACGCCAAATATCGGGTCCCTCTTCTATTTCTGGTTGATCACTACAATCCTCCTCTTCATATGTGTCATCTTCATCTTTGGCATCTTCCAAACCAATGTTACTGTCTGGTCTTGACAATAAAAAATGGAAAATTTATGTCATAAAATACTTTTAAAAAAGTAGGTCACATTTTATCAAGTTTTATTATATGTGCTCAAATGGAATAGTTACTGGTTTTCACATACACATTCAGAGATTCTGATGAATAAAACTTATCCAATGACATTAACAGGCAGTCTGATAGTAGCTTCATTATCTTTTTACTATCTTTTACACAGTTACATACATGCTAACAATTTTAATTACATAAAAAAGATTTATTTCATGAAAAAGATACTCAAATTTATGTTACCTGAATGAAAGATTAAAACTTGGCTCATAATCTTCATCTGACATATGGTCATCAGCTTCAAAATTACTCTCACAAACTTCCATTGTAAGACTGGAAAAAAAAATAATAGTGTTAGGCCATGCTTAGAAATATTATTGTTTCCCCTCTCTCAAATGCAAACTTTCAAACTTGGGTAGGTAGGTAGGAATTATTTTTGTGTGTGTGGGAAAGCATATTGGATATGGATAAAATCCAGTTGTTACTTTCGATAAAAAAAGAAATCAGGAATTTTTTTTTTGAGTCGGTGGCTGTTTAGCTCAGACAGTGGGCAAGGGGAAACAAAGATATTCTTAGATATGGCCTTAGTGTGGTTTGTGTTTATAATACAATGTGTTAATTTCCTTTCTATGATAACCAGTATATCTTCATTTCATATAGTTTTCAAATATGCATCTATACTATATTTAGATATATTATAATTACATATTTGTAACTTGTAAGATCATACAGAGAAAAAAAAAGCTTTTGTATGAGCAATTTTCTCATTATTCAAACACATATACTCTGCATATATATATATATATATATATATATATATATATATATATATATATATATCACATTGGTTGTTTTTGTTTTACTTACACAAATACTCTCAATTTATATATGTATAACAATGGTTGTTGTTACTATACTTACTCAAATGGGTTTATAAAACTGTCAGACTTTTCCAACATAACACTTTCTTTGTCCTGAAATTCTTCAACTCCAGACAAAGCTGAATCCCTATAAAGAAATTTTTAAAATTTTTAATACTAAAGGTATTTCATGGTTATTATGATGGCATATAATGCTTCACCAAACAGTATACAGTTAAGAAATCAAGTAGATGCAATAAAACATGCTTGGTCTTTTCGAAACTTTTCATAGCATCTGATGCCAGTCTACAATAGTTTATGTTCATGAAGAGAATTATGTGAATACTTCATGGTGGCCATGATATATCAAATGATTTATCAAGGTTTGAAAATGTACTGTCATAACCATCTGATACTAAAATTCTATAATGACATGGACCGAGAGGTGCTTAGAAGGGCTGTGCCAACCATGATTCTAGACCATCTTTCAGAGTACAATGAACCTTTAGTTGCAAGGTGAAGTGTGTACTTGTTTGTAAGACAGAAACAAGGATCTCAAAATAGTGTGACCTCAATACTCGCTGCATGATGTTTTATGTAAAAACTGTAACATTGGGAATATTTGACTAATATTGAAAGATAAGATTTCATGTAGAAATAAATTCCTTAGATATGCATGTATCAAAACATTTTTAAGGAAGTAAATACACGTAAAACTTTAATAAAATGTAATAATATTTACACAGCTGCCATATCAGATTCTGATGTGGTTATCTCAGACACAGCAGGAACTGGTATCTGATAAACTGTTGGCCCAGGTGTAGAGGTTGTGGCTATGTCTTTTGAGACGTTCTTCTCTATACATGTTTCTGGTGAAGAATCTCCTTTAACCGTTTCCTTGCACTGCCCTGCAATTCATATCTAAAATACCCAGGAAAAATACTACTCTCATTTAACACAATAACTGTATATACTTTATCAATAATTTTATGCGTAATGTTCTCAACTGTGTTGCATTACTTTTCTTTACATTCATCACCATTTACATTATTAAAAAAGTTCTACTTTATAAACTACATGTATACACAATGTATACGTGAATTTCAATAACATTAGTGTAAAAAAAAAATCATAAAATATAAAAGGGAATGAGAATATCGTTTCAAATGTATATATATATATATATATATATATATATATATATCATGTGCATTATCTTGTATTAACTGCTTGCCTGTCAATAAAGTTTTAGGATTGCTGCGAAAAAAACGACTATCCTTAATCCCCCTTTGGTAGCCTCAAAAACAGCAGCAGCTAGTACATATACACGTGTGTATAGCGATATGCCAGTGCTGTACAATTTTATTATAACTTAAATGGAATAATGTCTGTGTTTTTATAAAATATGTTCGTTTAACAAGATCTGATAAAGAATTAACTATAAATTAGTAAATGGGGGTGTTGTTCATTGCGAAGTTGTGACTCACCTATCCAGCTAGTCCGAGTTTCCTCTGACCCTTCACACCCCATTTTTGATATTTGGACATTTATGTTGGGGTGTGGGGTCAGAGCACATTGCCTATCGAAAAGTTGGAATTTGCCGCTACCGCGCGGTAGCGGCATAGGGTAGCTGCTTTCTACCGGGCCTAGCGAATTTAAACGACCTTACATCGAGCCATACCTGCATGAAATCGATATGAAGATGGTTTATCTTCTCAGAAATTGCGAGTATGACATTGGTTTTGTCTTTAATCCGCTGACAGACGAGACGAAACTGCACTGTTGATGAAATTTGACCTGGTACACGCTATTAACATTTCTAGTCACGTGACTACCCTCATCTCGCAACCTACATGTCCAGGACATCAGAGGTCAAATAGTCACGTGATATCAACAATAAACCCCTTTCCAATGTTGTTGTTCAAAAAATTCGAAAACATTAAATGAAAGTCACGTAATGTTTGTAAAATAACGAAAGGACACACAATTCTCAACATATTTATTCCGAAAACAACTACCAGAAACCTGTCGTTGTCACAGTAACCTGAAGAAAGCCAGATTCATCATTCACAGAGCACATTGTCAACGTGGTAGTCACGTGATACAAACAAAAACATCATTGACATGTGCTCTGTGCTTGATGAATAGGGCTTTTTCCAGGTTACTGTGGCAGCGACAGGTTTCTGGTAGTTGTTCTCGGAATAAATATGTTGAGAATTGTGTGTCCTTTCGTTATTTTACAAACATTACGTGACTTTCATTTAATGTTTTCGAATTTTTTGTACAACAACATTGGAAAGGGGTTTATTGTTGATATCACGTGACTATTTGACCTCTGATGTCCTGGACATGTAGGTTGCGAGATGAGGGTAGTCACGTGACTAGTAATGCTAATGACGTGTACCAGGTCAAATTTCATCAACGTTGCAGTTTCGTCTCGTCTGTCAGAGGATTAAAGACAAAACCAATGTCATACTCGCAATTTCTGAGAAGATAAACCATCTTCATATCGATTTCATGCAGGTATGGCTCGATGTAAGGTCGTTTAAATTCGCTAGGCCCGGTAGAAAGCAGCTACCCTATGCCGCTACCGCGCGGTAGCGGCGAATTCCAACTTTTCGATAGGCAATGTGCTCTGACCCCACACCCCAACATAAATGTCCAAATATCAAAAATGGGGTGTGAAGGGTCAGAGGAAACTCGGACTACTATCCAGCAAGAATTTGGCAACCTCTGCGTTGGTTTTCAGGCCTAAAGTGGACTTCAGTTCATTCCATCTTTCATACTGATCACCAATACTTATGCGTGTTTGGCCATAATTCGTCCAGAGAAGTTTTTTTATTCCTTTTCCTTGCAGAATCGGTTAGTGTTCGCTTTCTACCAACTTTCGATCTAGTGCTGCTTGCAGTTTCAGCCATTATTTTTGTAAACACGCGTTTGCGCATGGCCAGAATTCTTATCTTCGGGAGAGGTCAACAAAGGTCGCATGAATATAGGCGTGTCAAAGAGACAGTTTTTGTCTGCCAGACAATAATGAAAAATCACGTTTTTGATCAAACAAATTTCCGATACTAGCGTGTTTTCGGCCTAAGTAAGAGCATGCATCATAATTATTCATCAAAGTAATTAATTACGAAATGAAAAAAGAAATATATAATTTCAGTCTTTTTTGTTAGGTTGTATGCCTTTAAATGCTTGTTTAAAATTGGGTGTTTCTACACCTTATAATAATGTTGTCACCCATCATCTACCATTCGGCTTAGTTTACCCTTGGCCCCCTCCCCCAATGATCCCCCCCCCCTCTGAAGGTATGTGTGGGGGACCTCCCCCTCTTCAGAAAATTTCTGGCAGCATCTCTGGCTGTCTAGTGCGGACAAATTCAGGGGGTAGCAGATTTTAAAGTATGCAAATCTGGCTTTGAAAAAAAAGTTATTTATTTTTTCAAAGAAAGAAAGAAGCACTAGTTAAATTGTGCATTATTTAAATGCGTAAAGGTCTTTAAAGGCTTAAAGGCTCTGGTTTTAAGCCTTTGTTTTGCGCGGGTGGTGGGGGAGGTGGCGGTAACTCTGACAGTGCCTAGGGATGACAAAATCATAAATCCGTCGCTGATGAAAAACCTACGCTCCACACGCACACAAAGTTGATCAATTGATATAACAAAATGGTATGGTTCTTCAACGGATATGATCAATACAATTTTCATCAACAAATGTCACAAATTGTATCATTCACCGACAGATACCATCAATGCATGGATTTATCAACAGGAATGATTGATGTGTGGGTTTATAAACAGATATGATTAATGTACGGAATAACCAACTAATGTGATCAATGTATGGATTTATCAACAGATATGATTTGAGTACTGTTCATCAACAACCATGTTGATATGTTAGATTTTCATACATATAATGATACTGAATTTTAGACGGAAAACCTAATATTGTGTCCATGAACAGATATGATGCAGTTATCTCATGACATCTGGACGACGAACATGAATAGTCCTAAACCACAGCTCCCGATGAATGGTTGAGGAATGATCTCATGTAGTTGACTCCTCCCTCGGGTACCTCCCTACCCCGCAGATCAGTTGGTCCAGAACCTTTGGCCCCTCACACTGAGTCAACCAGTATCATCCGTCGAACCAACGTCACCGAAGTCACCATTGTTGACTACAGTATCAGGGTTAAACCCCAACGGAGTTCAGCCCCCCCCCCCCCCCGCCCCAAAAAAAAAACAACTGAAAAATACAATAAATGATCCGCGTAATACATGAAATTCACTTAAAACTGTGTTTAAGTACGAATACAGTAATATACATTACTCAGTTGTGCACATGATCAGACTTCGTTACACCTTAAACCCTTTTTTCATAAGAAAGACTGTACGAGAATATTAATATAATAACCACGTTCGTACATTAATCTGCCTACGACAAGAGTAATCTCAATTGATTTTAAAAACTCGTAAATTTCTCGTCGTTTAATGCTTTTTGTAATATATATAAGGAAATATTTCATGAGTGAAGTGAAAACATTGTATTGTCACAAGTGGCGAAGATATCATCCTGAGAGAGAGAGAGAGAGAGAGAGAGGAACATGAAATACACCTCTATATGGAAATAAAAGTTTGAATAACATACATAATGGTATATATATCTCATTATGAAATATATAAAAAATAATTGAATTTAAATTTTCTGCTCAGCTATAAAATGTCGTACCTAAAACATAATATATTCTATCCGATAGCATGGCGTTATGTAACATAGGTCTGACTTTCTAGAAGATTTAGAATAAATTAGAAACATTCAACATATAAACTATTTCTCCACATAGAACGGATAGCAGGAAGCAATAAAATATTACATTTTCACATTCCTCGACAGCTGAAGATTGCTTCCGTAAATTGGACAACTCCGTGTCATGGATCCCATGCATTGAGTTGATATAGAGAAAAATATCAGTATAAGTACTATAAACGTGGTCAAATCCACGGCCTGAGAACACGGGGCAGAGATCTGCTCAGACTATTTTTGATAGTAGAGGAGTAAACGAGCAGTAGCGTCATAAAAAGTTTTTCAAAAACGCGCATTATCATAATAAAAGTGAAAAACTCAATATCAATGAAATATAACAGAAGTGCATATATTTACATAGTATTCTTTATTTTTCTAAGTTATAACATGATTTAATGTCAAAACTGATTAGTCTTTGAATTTAAATAAACGGTATCCTGGATGATACAAATTGCTCCCATTGTTACTTGGATAGACAGAAAAGATAAATTCATAGGACAACACCCACTTAAGTTAAGGTTTACTGATCAAACTATTTTTTTTCTCGCTCAGAAGATACTATATAAATATAAAAGCAGCTTGTGGTTAAGATGCAATTTTAATTCGCGCAATTTTCCTTGTCACCTGTTCCAGAAAGTAACAAGAACGACAACAATTGCAACTACAGCAATTACTACTATTACTACAATAAAAAAAAATAATAAATAGTAATAATGATCTAGGAATTGTATTCCATCCTCCGTCCCCAGTACCCCGCTCCCCCCCCCCCCACCTTTCCCCCTCCCATCTCGCCTGTTATTAACTAGTAGATCCCAACCAAGATTTAGCAATATGGAGAACTTACCATAGGATTCAGCGATTTCCACCCAATGACTTAAAGTTCGGTGTTGAAACCTGCCCTTCGTTTCTTATGCTCTGTCTTCGGGGAAATCCTGCTACCTGAGTTGGAATCACCATTGGTGACACCAATATCTGATCTTCGTATCCAATCTATCATGGAGCTAGCCGGGCGCTGGGTAATTTTACTTTTTGTTGAAAGTGATGTGTCCATTTTTCAGAATGAACATTAGGAATTTGCTTAACTTAAAAAAATAAGATGTGGAACTTTTTGAGCTGGTAGCGGAAATGACGAACAACACGCACTAAGAGTAGACTCATATGTCTATTCTATAATCCATTTCCCCCTTGACCTCCTTGATTTCATATGTCTCTTTCCACTGGACCAATGGCGTGTTCCTACTATTGGGGACAAGCACCAACACTCGATCACCTACCTCAAAGTTTCTATTTGGCGTTCCGCGGTTGTTATATTTTGCATACTTCGTTAATTCGTCCTGTGCCGTCCGACACGTATTCTCTAATCTTTCTCTCAAGTCGACAACATCTTGGGAGGTCGTTGTTACTTCCTCGTCCGTAATTCGTGCAGAATCCACATAGGATCATGAATTATCCTGCCGAAAACAACTCAAATGGCGAAAATCCCAAGCTTTCGTGCGGTACCTCACGATACACAAACGAAATCGTGTTTAAATATAGGTCCAAATCCCGCAGTCTCTCAGCACACATCCGACATAGCATTTGTTTTAACGTTCGTTAAATTTCTCGACCAAGCCATTACACATGGGGCGATACGGTGTTGTGCTTAACTGTTTGGTTGATAGCAACCTACTAATTTCCGCTATAAGTTCCCATGTAAATTGAGCCCCACAATCAGTGAGGACTTCCACAGGCACCCATACCCTGCTGAACATGTCAACAAGTGCCTCAGCCACATGCTCGGTTTCAATAGTTGGTAATGCTATGGCTTCTAGATATATAGTTGCGTAATACACCAGGGTGAGGATATACCAGTTTTTCCGGTCTGTAGCATGAAATATGAAGTGTATATTAAAGCATTTGGACTAACTGTACTCTGGTTATTCTTCCCTTCGACACGGTATTCGTAAAAGTCACACAATTGACAGAATCGTGGTACGTAACTATTCACGCCAGGCCAATCTTCTTTTTTTTTATGCCTAAGTGGCCTGCCATACTAGACTCGTGCGCCACTTTGAGTACACGGGACCTGTATTTCTGGGGAACCATCAGTTGGAAAAAAAGTTATACCATCCGACTTTGCAAATTCCAGTACATTTTGAACTTTCGCCACCTTTACAATATTTCTCGCCATCAAACACAATTTTCTCCGCTGTTGCGCACAAGGATGCGTCATGCCCATGCTCCCGCATAAATCTATCACGTGAGATATCAGTCAAGGCTTCCAGTACTTTCAATTTGCGGAGTGGATGTTTTACCGTTCGCGTCTGCGACCTAGCTTAAGTCGCTTGTACAGTGGGAAAACGAAAATCTGACATAGGTGGGATCCTGGAGCCCAGGACATTTCCAATGGTTTGGTCGTAGATGGGATTTTCTATGCAAAGCACTTCGACGGTTTCAGTCAGGAAAGGCACTGCGATTTCTATTTTCGCGACTGGAACGAGGTTAATCGTCTGATCTCATAACATACAACGGGATTTCCAACCAAGCATTTGGTCAACCCTAACGAGACTCCACTTTACCATGACGCCAGTACACCCAGTGTCGCGTAAGACCGTTAGTTCTTGACCGTTAGTGGGTATCACTAGCTATCGGTACCCTCGTCTCGGGCAAAAGATAAATGCCGATCGACTGAATTACATCAGTGATTATAGCTTCACCGCGTGTCACTGCCATTCTTGTCGCTGTTTTTACAACTCCGCCTGCTGCATCACAAAGTCGTTTACCGTGGCATAAACGAAAACAGTGTCTCAATCTAGATGCCAAAATCTTCATTTCCAAAGCTTGTATCCACTATGGGGTCTCGTGATTTGTACTGGGCGGAACATCCATCAGTGAATTAGTAGATCTTCCTGAGTGCGACATCGCGCTCTTCTTTCAGAAACTGTATTGATTTTGTGATGAAGTTTTGCACAGCATAATGGTCGTGTTGGGTGTCATCTGATAAAAGATTAATACATCATTCACAGGGTTGGTAGAGTCACCACAGTCAGGACAATTGCAGTAAGCGCAGCCACAGGGAAAACAGTGATGACATTCTTCATCCAGTGTGCAGAGCTGATTTCTTGTTAGTAAAAAGTACTTTAATTTTCCGAGAAATCAAGATGCATTGTTACAGACTAAGGACGAACATTTTTAGACAAAGGTTCAAAGCAGTTGTTCTGGACGCTGACAACAATAAGATGAAGTGCAAGATCTTTAACATCAACCTTCAACTCTTTTATATGCTCCTGAATGTACTTTATCTTAGACTCTAAGACATTTTGCCTGGTAGCTTCTTTCCAGGTTGACATAATTCCTTTGTTGTCCAATAGTGTCAGGTGACTTCACTGCCAATAGCATTGATCTTATCATCCATATAGTTCATGCATTCACGCCACATTCATCAGAGTCTTAATTAATGCATTTCATAGCATGATACTCAGCTACTGCTTCCTTTGAACAAAGAGTGACTCCTAAGTCTTTATTATCTTTGACTGTGCAACCTGGTGTTCCAAACTTGTCACATGCTTTGTTCAGAACATTTCGTTTAAGTTCTTGATTTATACAGTACTCGCATTGACTCTGATAATGTTTTTTATGATGAGTTGTTTGCACAGTTTGGTCCTCAGTTTGTGGAACTTCTAACTGTTAACATCAGAGTGTTTGTTCTTGAAAGTGTCAAACAATTTGGAAACTGGTTCAGACAATACCTCTTTAGACTACAATGTCTTGCTACCCACAGCCTTTGCTGTCTCGTACATATGATGCACTTGATTTATAGTATTTCTCTACCTGTGACATAAGTATCTCATCTAAGGCATCATTTCGTAGCTTGCGATGCAGTATTTCAGTTCAATCAACAATATCTTTCTTACCATATTTTCGGAGGGAGTTATAGTTTTTGTCTCTTTTGACATTAACTTAAGTTCATTGCTTTGTGCTTTTAAGTGCCATATCAAGAAAGCGTTTCAAATTCAGACAATTATTTTGAGTTTAGATTTTAGTTTATCATGTTTTTTTTATAAGGCAGCTACATGTATATTAAGCCTCTTCTTTGTTTTAAGCGGACTGCTACTGAAGTCAATTCTTGTAAGTGACTCTGTTTTTTTTTTTTTTTTTTTTTTGTTTTTCTTTCTTTTTTCTTTAAGTTGCATTTCTGATTAAATGACTTAAAACGTCTGCAAAGTTTCCAGGAGATCTTGGCAATGCTTTCTTGGTTCTGTATGCTTGCTGCTTTATAGCAGTTGTAGATAATGCCTACTGTAAATGAGATGGATCCGGAGATGAGAGTATCGATAATCGAGTGTGCCCATCCTCTGACTGACACCTCATTTGTTTTCTTGCAGCATAATGCAGACGTTCTTTTCCCCTAATTCTTATTTTCTTTTGAGTAGACAAGTTTGCTCTTTGAATTATTTTCTTTTCACGACAGTATATCGTCATTTTTCATGTTCTGACTGTGTACGTCCCTTAGAGGTATCAGACCACCAACTATTTGACTGTCAGAGAACCAGTCTACTGATGGTGGAATAAAAAATAGAGTACTAAATATTTTGAGATGCACCCATTGACTTGTAAATTGATTTTTTCCCGTTATACATTTCATAAACTTCAATCTATTATTATAGTTGACAATAAAGTATTTACTTTTATTTTGATATCCTGTAGGTGACAACAAAATATTTACTTTTATTTTGATATCCTGTATTCACTTTACCACAGACAAAATAGCATATGGACTCTTGCTGCGAGGCTATGTTATTAGCTGCAGACCAGAGAGTCCCCTGTTTAGCAGCACGAGGCGCAAGAAAATGCTGCAAAACACCTGTTTTTCAAGGCTGAATTTTTTTCTAACTCTAATGAATGAAAGCATGTGTGGTTTGTATGCCAATCTAATGAAGAAATTAATTTTATTTTTTATATATTAACATTACGTTATATGGGAAATGAATTAGTGGTCCAATACCTTTATGGCTTCTCGCGATTATTAGCTAGTCGTCTCTTTTCTCTGTATCGTGCCTGTCTCATTCTATTTAATGCCCGTCTTCTCTGTGCTTCTTATTTATTAATACTTTTTTTATCACGTTGTCTTTGGCGTTTTTTCCTTTCTGCTTCTTTCTTTCTGAAGTCTAAATCTAATTTCGTTGCCCTATACCTCCGAAGTCTTTTAGCTGCAGCTCTTTTTTCAGCCTTCCAATGACTAAGTTCACCTTGTTCTGTTTATTGATGCGTTTAGATGGGTCATCTGTACCAAACATTAGCAATTTTTGAAATATAATGACCATCACAGTAATTAATGAATGTCCATCATATTTATTTTGTCCAGGTGTAATGGCTGTCATGCAATTGGCTCAATAAACTAGTTTCATATTAAGAATAATGTCATAATTATTTGCCTTTTCAATAAATGTTTTAAATAATATTTTTTTCCACCTGTATGATGTTTTCTCATCAAAGATAAATTGAAATACAGTGTACCATTTGCTTTCTTCATAACATCCATCATCAAAGTTCCTGTCCTCAGAGTTATGCCCATCACAATATTTGCATAAAATACTTTGTTACATGCTCAATATGAAACTGATTATGTTTCAGTTTGTTAATAAAGAGAGTGATGAAAAATAAATGGTATGCAGAAGGTTTCTTGAACACTGATTGATTGAGATGCAGCATCACCGGGTTTAATCCAGTCCCTAAAATGTCAATCGTAGTAATTCCCGTCCTTCATATTGTTTTGGTCCAAAGTGTAATGAATGTGATTGAGTTTCTCTTCATAAACTAGTTATATGTGCAGGACAACATTTCATTTATTTGACTTTTCAAAAGAATTAACCAGTTAAATATTCGTCCCTACATAGGATCTTTTTTTATATCAACGACAGAGTAAGTACTGAATACAATTTGCATAATGTTCTGTTCATGTAACGTCCTGCGTCATAATTCCTGTCCTCTTATGCCGTCCGTTCTCAAATTTTGGTTCCCGTTTTAAGTGTTTTCGGGTAACATTCTAAACGTGGACAAGATAAGTGCACGTAATTTATGCAAACATTTGTCAAATCTTGTGTTCTTTCTGATGTCATATCAGCAGGTCTGGTCAATGCAGTTGTGGCAATGAAAACAAGTAAAATATTAGTGAAAAATTACGCTCTTTAACATATAATGCCCGTTACCTACCATACAAAACGTTCTCTTTCACCCCTTGTCGCCATATTGTATTACAACTTCTATACAAAATGTGATGATGTCAGAGATAATTGTGATCCGAAACTACTAGAGCTAGCAATAACGCGCAGAATTGTTTCTAAGTAAATTGCATTAGATTTATTCACGCGTTATATAGGCATTAATTGCGGACATGAACTTTATGTATTGAAAACAACCATAATAATCATATTGAAATGTTGCCTCTATTTTTGATTAAAATTGTTTTATTTACTTTTTTTAAGCGTTAAATTATAATTAACACGGGGATTTTTGTATTTAAAATTACTGTGTTTGGTGTAACTGTCATTGCAAAGAAATTCTATTTGTGTACACGAACGATTCACAATCGTGACAGTGATATCAACTGGAAAATTAAATGGGGGAAAAAACCATAAAGAACAAGTCAAAGTCATTGTTAGGTCTCTATTCATTCTTATTTTATCAAGAAAAAGGTGTGAGTAAACATATAAGTAAGATTTGAAGAGAAACAGACACCTGAAGATGAGCACCCATGCATCAGTGTTACCTGAAATTCCCCAAAAATTATACCACTTGTGACATTTCAAGTGTATCATAAATTAACTTTTGAAAAAAAATAAAAACTAATCCTTTTCATTTTCATAATTGCGTCCTTTATGTGAAATACGCAGTATCTTTTAAAATTTGAAATGAAACTAGCAGTCTCACCCATCTAAGTAGATTATAGATTACCCCATTACTGGAGTGTGAGTCATGTTTGACACTGGGCTTGATTTTTGAAAGTGAAATATTTCGAGACATACTGACTGATTGTGATTGTTGAACCACTACGCTTTCCAAATATTATTTTAAAAAAAGATAGTTTCAAATATGAAAAACATTTTTTCACCCTGAAAATTTATAGTAAGCAACGTGTTGGGGCGAACACAAACAGACACATTACTAGCTCTCTAAGAAACAGACTGATGGTAGTTTTAAAATGCAGAAATAATCAGTCCTATAGCATGGTTTATTGATTACTGAAAGCTAATATTGACATAAATAAGTTTAGGAAAAGCCCTTGTAAGCAAAGTTTAGAAAAGAGTTATCACGAACAGAGACAGACTCCAACTATGAGTTCCACTTTAAACTTGTTAAATTAAGTCGTGAGTTCTCATTGAGTCATGGGATTTTCTTTCGCGCGAATGTCGTCACTGAGTGATGGAAATACGTACTTACATTTGACCCGTCGGAGTTTGCAACACATAACACGAAAATCTACAGAGAAGGAAAATGCGACAAAAACAGGTAATTAAAAAAAAACCCATTGAAATAAATTGTGTTTCTCATCAGGAAAAAAAATCTGAAACATAAAAATTAAATTGACTCAATTTCCTTTATAGCATCTTGTCTGTAAATAGTGTCATGCTGCCTACCGATCAGCTGACATAGCGTTCACTTCAAAATGGTGTTCCATGTCAAATAGTCACGTGCAGTGTCACGTTAGCATAACGTGACCATTGATCCTGCTATATTAACCATTTTTGTAAACGTGCTTAAAGATAAATTCCAAATATTTTTAAATCTAAACAACAGAAAGGAGGCCAATACTTTATTTAGCTTGATAACATCTTAGAAAATACTACATCAAATCCAAGCCACATCTCATATAGAGTATGACTGAAATTTTCTTCCAGCCTGCCCATAGACCGCCTTCTGTAATTTCCAGCAAATGCAGCAAATCACAGGCTGTCACATCGCCAAATTCCACAACAGTTAAACTAATCGCATGTGTCAATGCTACAGGTACAGCCCTGCCACCCTTTCTGTTTGTATTCGAAGGAAACAAAGAACGAGTTGTTACAGGTAGCACTGCCAGGGAGAGGTGTGACTATGTCAGACTGTGGAAGGTCCAGCAGTTCCATGTTTAAACAGTTCCTATAGGAATATTTTATCGAATATGTTTAAGCAGGCCTGAATAAAGATGATCACATCTAACTTATTGCTGATGGACATGCATCTCATGTATTCCTAGATGCCATCCAGTAGGCCCAGGAACACAAGATTATCCTCTTGGTTCTACCTCCTCATACATCTCATGTACTGCATCTACCTGAGGCTGGATGCTTTGATCCTATTAAAGCTACATACTACAATAAGTGCACTCTATGGATGGCCAAGGTAGTCATTACCAAATATCAACTCTGTGAAGAAATAGCATGTAACAACCTATGTCAAATATATGACTTTGCACAATACAGTATCTGCCTTTAGAAAAACAGGGATTAGTCCATTGAACAGCATTGTAACACCATTGTAACACCACCTGAATTATTCATTCCATCAGAGTCTTTTGCCCAACGAAGCACTCACTCGTAAACGTCTGACAAGGAAAAGACGGAACAAACTCTTGAAAGCAAAAATGGCCAAATGGAAGAAGCAGCTTAAAGGCCAATAATAATAATAATAATATAAAAGTAAAAATAATAATTATAATAATTAAGCATTAGGCAAGAACCATCCTGTCTAAAGCGCCTATGCTTAGGAGGGAAAGCAGTAACAGAAGACAACATAGAAGAAGAACTTACAAGGTATGAAAATGAAAAGGCGAAAAAGGGTTCTTGAAGATCCAAACTATTAGAAAGTACCAAAGAATCGGGGAAGCAGAAGCACAAATTGTCAAATGAGACATCAAGAACAAAGGCAAAGAAAGAGGAAAGGGTGCAAAGAAAAGATCATCACAACCATCAGCTAGTGGAATAAACTAAAAAGTAAACAGGCAGCTGAATTTTGCTGATGCTGAAACTGTTGTTGATGATAAGAATGACGATGAAAGCCCTGAGAAAGAAAACAGCAATCCTGTTGATAATAAAGACCTTTGCTGCATTTGTCAAAATCGTCACCTCCAGAATTAAAAAAATGTACTATTATTTTTGTGAAATGGACAGAAAATTCAAAGTCTGGTCACTAAACTCATCTACAGTTTTGTTCCGCAATCAGAGTTGTACATTGACATGGTGGCTTTCTATATCCTCACTGTGGTGAATCAAATTAGAACAGTTTAAGTTTACAAATGAAAAAAAAGATGACAGTACTAAATATTTTCTAGCAAATTGCATATTTAAATGATTGTCGATTTCATACATATTATTTATGTTATTCATTATAATTTAAAATTGTATAACTTTCATCATACGATAACAAAATGTTATCTACGTTTATATCAAATGCATTATTGTTTTCCCTGACATTCACATTTGCTTTCGGTGTTGACTTTTATATGCATTACTGCAGCATACCATAATCCACAAAATCCGCAGGTTTTATTAATAGTTAGCCAATCACAACCGACGACTTAATGAGAACGTCATTCAGCATAATGTCGTCTAGGGCGAGTTGCTTAGGCAGCATTGTAGTTCTTTAGAGTGAAGTTATTTCAAATATCCATGGAAGGTTGTTGATCCTAAATATATATGGTATACAGTAAGTAATCAGAGAGATAACACAATAAAAACTACGTTTTCTCTTTGAAACACGACTTAACGAGAACATATTATATTTCTCTATATACTTGACTAAAGATTGTGACTTTGATTTTTGACTGCCAATCTGATTCACTTGTTGATATGTACTAAATTTATTCTTTTAAGTTTTTTAAAAAAACAAATGTTTGTTTTATGCTGAATATATCGATGTGTATAGTTAGTGAAGCACACAACGAATACTGTAAATTGTTTTTTTTATATCTTTTTTGGTTTTCCACTTTTTTTCTTTCTTTTTTTTTTTTGCAACAGATTCATTTTTCAACCATTTGTGCCCCATTTTAAACCATTACATCATTTTTATGTTTCCGCTTTTTTTTTGCACTCTTATCTTTTAATCATCCTCTTTTTCGTGCTAACCTGCTTCGTAATATAGCTGCATGTTAATGGTATCTGTACTTAACCATATAAGCCATTAGTCAGGAAACATATGTACAGGAGAACATGGGGTTTTCAGGTTAGAAAATGACGGGTGAATTTGCATTAGCATGCTAATGGAGAGCCTCATTTGAAAAGCAACTACATAAAAAGATAAAAAAGAGAATGTTGAGTATTTCAACAAAACAATCATGTTAACACAAATATTTTGAATTTCCCAATACTTTTTATCCGAATGACTTACGAAACCTTAGATAATCGAAACCGCTAATGTAACCATTGGACAACAGTTTAACAAAAATGATTTTTTTCCGTCTTGTTAGCTAGATGTAGTTGCATAAGAGTCGAATAACTGCTGAACCACCTCTGGTGTATATATTGTATGCACTCGTGTATTCTTAATCAAACTCTTCTACATGCACGATAGTGTAAAACATAGCTGAGTGATAGTGGTATCTCTACTAATGACTACTGGATGCCTGTTACATGTTAATGTGTATTTAATTGAAAACCGACATCTCTAGTTTTAAAAAAATAATTCAGCAAAAATGAATAGTTCTCCAAGGGCTTGAAGTTTAACACAACTTTATGACCGACGTTTTCTTTAGCCAATGAACATCCATCCAATGACATTTCTCAAACAGATTTTGATTATAAAACATATTTCGTGTGTCTTGTTCTCATGTGTTTTGATAGAAAGATTTTGCTCAAGAGCTATGATCTTTCCATTTTCAAGGAAAATTATTTTACAGTCAACACAACTTTATTATAGCTTGTAGTGTTTTCATGTTTAAGCTTAACGACTACTGCATGATACTGTAATATACAGTGCACTTTATCTTAATCCTAAATCTATTAGTGTATGAATATTTACAGTTGCTCTGTAGTTTGTTGTTAAATGTAAGAAATCCGGCTTCAATTTTAAACACTTGGCCAGTGACACGGCATCTTTGGGCTTTCCTCTCTATAATCCCCTCTAACATTTCTTGGTCAAGATGGTCACTAGTGAGCTATCTCCCTCCACCAGGCAGTCTCTTTGAACCGGATGACAGAGTTTGCAATTTCCCAGCGTCATATTGTTGAATCCATTCTCTAATTCTTTTCCTTTCAACATTGTATTTTCGGCTGGCTTATGATATTGTCGATTGTATAGCAAATGTAACAACTTTAGTTTTAAATTTTGCCTTATAGCTAGCATACTTCTCCCTGTTGTCCTTATTTTGCGAGTGCTGCTATGTGCATCAGGGTTGCAGGAAGGGATAGAGTTGTTGAAGGTGGTTCATAAAGGGTTGAAATTTCAACAATTCATTGAAAATTATTTTTTAAATGTTACTTTAAAATATACCAACTTTGATAAGACTACCGTATGTACTCACGTATAATCTATACCACCTGCAAACTGCATAGACCCAGATCTGCAGTCGCATAATGCACCGGCACATCTGGGTCTATGCAGTTTGTAAGGAATAATCAGTAGAACAAACAACATAGACCCTGATCTGCCGGCGCATTATGCGACGGCAGATCAGGGTCTATGTTGCTTGCATTTGGTCCCGGACTATACGAGAGTATAGACGGTATACGTGCAATGATATTAATGAAGCCAAATCTTTATAGTTTTAGAATATCAGTACTTTAATTAAAATATTTTATGTTTTATCTGCACATCGAGCTCCTAAAGCTGGTCTAAAGCACTCTGTGATTCAGGGTTGCAGAAGACGTGCTGTATTGTTGGGGTAATTTTCTTAAAACAAAAATACACATTTGTCTATTTTTGCACACACTTCTATTTCACAGTACATATTGATTGTATGGCACGGTACTCCGCCAGTCTTGCGGGACTAACTTCCAGCGCTGACTTCACTGTCGTTCATTTTATATGAATTGTTACATCATTTTAGTCAGTTCATAGATTGTTTGTGGCATCGAAACAAAGAACACGACAAGCTTACTCTAACTCCTGATTTCTATCAATGCAATAATCAAAGACATCACTGAATGTCATATCTGCTTGCGACATAGTTGGCATGTTAGTAAAACAGTGGTAATAGTAAAATCTGGAGACATAACTGTGGAGCATGTATCCGAAAAATTATACCCGCGACTCTTTCAGAACAGCTTCAGCAATCAGTGCTGTAGATCATGGCCAAGGTGACACACGTCATTCGGAACATATCGTTACTAACGATAATTCTCACTAACACGAATTTGCAACGCTGAATCTGATAGGCTACTAAATATGAGCGGAAACTCCAAAGGTCACTAAAACATGAACTTTTTTTCCGTGTCTGTCAGATCTCCACATAGGAGTGGGGAGATCTGATTTTAATCAGCTTGTAGTTCATGGTGAGCCACGAATAGACCGGCAGCCACATGTACATTTGTTAAAGGTGGTCTAGAAATTCCGTGCACGTACAAAGTGTTTGGGAGGAAAGAAGACAAGTGTATTATACGGAAGGCTGTTAAAGAGGCAATACGAAAAAGTACAAGATTAAGTACATGTAAGTTTTCCCTTTTCCTTTCGTTAGTGGTTAAATATAGGAGGGATGGACCTTTATTGTAGCCACTAAAAAGTTAAATGTATGACACAATAAATGCTGATTATGAGGCAATTAGTGGGCGATTATTGGATCAGGGTAGTTATTACAATTTGTACGGTATCTTCCTCCAAGCACACCAATCAATAAAACTGATCTTCACCATATTATGGAACAGTTCCCAATTTTTATTTTTTTTTCGTTTTACTTGGCGACTTTAACGGTCACCGCGCACTTTGGAGCTGTAAATATATCAATGAGAGAGAGAGAGAGAGAGAGAGAGAGAGAGAGAGAGAGAGAGAGAGAGAGAGAGAGAGAGAGAGAGAGAGATGAATAATAGAAGATCTTCTATCAAAACACAATCTTTGCCTTTTTAATGATAAGTCCTATACATACCTGCATCCTGCTACAGGATCCTAGTCGTCCTTAGATCTGAGCATCAGTTATCCATCTCCTTTATTTGACTTTTCTTCGGAAGTTGGTTACCGTCTATGTGGTAGTGATTACCTTCCAATATACTTAAGAAGTAATATTCTCAAATCTCAAGGGCACCGGCACAGATGGAAATTGAACAAGGCAGATTGGAAAGCATATAAGTCCCCCTGCGAAATATTTGACGTCTGATCGTTTTGACAACTTAATGGATCCCCAATACCACTATTTACAGAGATACTCCAGGATGTTGCTGGGGAGTACAATATCGAAAATCTTCGGGGATTCCTAAACGTGTCAACAACGAGATCCCTACACATTCAAACTAGGTCTAAGGGGCCGCCTAGCTAGTTTCCAATTGTTTGAAAGACAGAAACTTTAGAGTTAATGTAGGCAGCGCCCTCTCTGAAGCTATCCTCAGGAGATGGGTGCACCTCAGGGCAGCATATTGGCAGTCATCTTATTCAACATCAAAATAGACAGCATAGTGAAATGCCTTAATCCAGGAACTGACTGTTCATTATATGTTGACGAGTGTTTGATCTCCTATAGATAAAAGGATATGCATACTGTTGAACGTCAACTACAGATGAACATAAACAAAGTTCAGAAATGGGCATAAGAAAACGGGTTCAAATTTTCGAAATCAAAAACTATATGTATTTCTTGCAATTATATCGTATTGACGATGACCCAAAGCTCTATCTTTTGCGGTTGTCTCATTCTTGTTGTGGAGGAGAGCAAATTTTTAGGGTTTATTTTCGACCCTAAACTAACTTTTCTTCCGCATATTAGATATCTCATGGACAACTGTCTAAAAGCCTGGATTAACACAAGTCGTGGCAAAACACAGATTAGGGAGCAGATCGAAAGGTCTTGCTCCGGTTATACATGTCATTAGTAAGATTGAAACTTGACTATGGCTCGATTGTGTACGGATCAGCGTGTAAATCTTACCTGCAGATGCTTGATCCGATACAAAATCAGGGAATTTGACTCTGTCTGGGTGCATTTAGAACTTCCCTTCAGAAAGTCTGTAATTTTGGCTGTCTAGTCACATTAGCATTAAGGATAATGAAAGGGCAGATAAAGCAGCCAAAGCTGCCATGCAGTCTCCCGTTTCTGGATGGAAGATTCCATATACTGACTTCAAATATTGTTTAATCTGCATGTCTGTCATATCTGGAAAAAATCGTGGAATGAAAACTCCACAAACAAACTTAAGAACATCAAACCCACTATTGGAGAGTGTCATCGCTCGTACAGAACCAATTGCAGAGATAAGATGGAACTGTGCCGATCGTGTATTGTTTACAAATACCTGACTTATGCAAACCTCCTGAAGGGTGAACCTCGACCTGAGTTTGTACCCTGCCACTGTCCACTGACAGTAGTGTACATTCTAGATGAGTGTGTTGATTTCCACTCTGTATACAGAAGTATTTTGATGCAAACTGCTTGAAGAAACTGCATGAGGACATACCACCCAAAAAAATCTTTTTAACTTTTTAAGGAAATGCGGTTTATACAATAAATTATTGAATCATGTTTTAAGGATTTTACATGTGATACCTTTGTCTGTCATTTTATATCCATTTTACAGAATTTTAACATATGTACGTATTATATTTTATCTTGTTGTACTTAATTATACATTTATTTGGAAAGCGATATCTTTCGAAACATATTTACAATTCAATTTTACATTTTTGGAACTTAACCTTTCTTGGCACTACATACCCACTTTTATGCTGAGGTGCCGTAAAACACTACATACATACATACATACATACATACATACATACATACATACATACATACATACATACAAATATAGATACATACATCAGAAAGGCTCTCTATTGAGGCAAATGAACCATCACTTTATCTCAGACGAACGAAATTGGCTCTTCAGTATGCTACCAAACTATCTTCTAATCCATCTAACCCCCTCCCCCTGCATATAATATAGTGTTTAGGCCCAAATATTAACCTTATACGTTGAGATACCAAATTTCGCTCCACCTTTTTTGGCACACGAATTCATCCTCACTTAGAAACAGCAAAAATCAATGTCGGAAATATTGCAAAATTCCGTATTTGCAAATCAACATGGTTGTTATCAAAAATTCCCAAAATAATATTTGACCCTTGGGAATTCAAAAAGTCCTCAACAAATCCTCTCCTTTTTCGGAGTAAATTCAATGAAATCAGAGCCTCGTTATGTGGCCATACAGACGGTTCGAAAGATAGAGACAAAGTTGGAGCTGCCATTACAACACCACATGGCACTATATCGAGCCGGTTACCGGATAAAGCCTCAATCTTTACTGCAGAAATTACAGCCATAATCAAAGCTTTGAACTAGTTGAAAATTTCAAATACAAATTGCATCATTTTTTCAGGTTTCTTTCAACATTGAAAGCCTTGCAGAATCTAAAATCTGACAACCTCATTAATATTCCAGATATTACAGAAATATGATGTGATCATACAATCTGCGAAAAGTATTTTGTACTGTTCGCTGCCTAGCTACATTGGCATAAAGCTGTCCTGCAATCACCCTCTTCCGAATCGAGGATTCCATATACTGACTTTAAATATTGTATAAATCAGCATGTTCGTCATACTCTTCAACGGAATGTGTACCCTGACAATGGAGCATATTCTTATCGAGTGTATCGATTTTCATACTCTGAGACAGAAGTATTTTGACGTGAACTGTTTGAAGAAACTATGAGGACGTACCACCTGATAAAATCTTGGATTTTTTACGGGAATGCCTTTTTATCCAACAAATTTTAATCATGTCTGAAGGATTTTACATCTATTACTTTTATCTGTTATTTTATATACATTTTACAGAATTGTAACATCGTCACGTTTTGTATTTTATCTTACTGTACCTAATTTGAAATTTTTGGAAGGGTTTAACTTCCTAAATTGTTGCTTAATTCTTTTTTTTACATTTTTGGGACTTAACCTTTGGTTGGCACTAAATAGCCACTTTTGTGCTGAGGTGCCGTAAAATACTACATCATACATAGATACATACATACATACCGTAAACATTTCAATGCCAATCCAACAAGTGAAAATCTGAATAATTACCGTATGTGCCGAGCTAAAGTTCGTCGTTCCATGAGAGAGAGAGAGAGGGGGGGGGAGACATGAAGATCATACGTCTCTGTGATGAAGTCTGGCTCCTCTATTATATCAGTATGAAATATGGTACGAAAAATCATTCACGATAATAAAAGCACCAGAAATCTCAAATACATTATCGAAAACTACTCACAAGAGAATTATTCTGAAAACTTTCGTCGTGTCAAAAGGTTCCTGTAATTTTAAAATCTACCAATACTTTCACACTCGGCGAATTACAAGACTCGTTTGATCGATCCCATGACACTTCCGCTGGACCAGATGAATATATTTACTATCACCTTTTGAAACATTTGCCTGATACAGCTCTCATTACACTGCAAAATATTTTCTATAAAATTTGGTAAACTGGCGACCTCCCGCAGTCTTGCCGAGAAGCATCAGTGAAAGGTTCAAACCAACCCATTAAACATATCATTAACAAACTGTATATGCAAAACCATGGAACGGATGATAAATGACAGATTTATCTTGTATCACGAATCCAACAAACTACTATCAGACGTTCAATGTAGATTCAGACAGCAGGGAAGGTCAACAGACTTGAAACATTTCGCAGAGAAGCTTTCATTAAGAATGAAGATATAGTTGCCGTCTTTTTCGATTTGGAGAAAGCTTATGACATCACGAAGTACGGCATAATGAATGACCTATTCAACCTAGGTCTAGGAGGTCGCCTACGTAACTTCACCTCCAATTTTTTGAAAGATAGAAATGTTTAGAGTCAAGGTAGGTAGCACACTTTTATGAAAGATATCCTCCGGAGATGGGTGTACCTCAGGGTAGCATATTCTCGGTCAGCGTATTCAACATCAAAATCAACAGTGTAGTGAAATGCCTTGATCCAGGAACTGACTATTCATTAGATGTCGATGACTTTTTGATCTGCTATAGATCAAGGAGTATGCATACCATTGAATATCAACTACAGATAAGCTTAAACAGAGTTCAAAAAAGGACAGAAACAACGGGTTCAAAAGTTGGAGCTGCCATTGCAACACCACATGGTACCATCTCCAGCCGCTTACCGGATAAAACCTGAAGTTCTACAGAAAAAATTACAGCCATACTCAAAGCTTTGAACTACATTGAAACCTCTCAAAAAACAAATTTCATCCTCTTTTCGAGTTCCATTTCCACACTGAAAGTCTTGCAAAATCTTAAATCGGACAACCCGTCAATATCCTATATATTAGAGAAGCACGATTTGGTCATAAAATCTAGCGAAAAAAATATTGTGTACTGTTGACTGCCTAGTCATATTGGTATAATAAAGGGTAATGAAAGAGCGGAAAAATCAGCTAAAGCTGCCTTGCAATCACCGGTCTCCGAATGGAAGATTCCACATATATTATTGTCGAGTGTGTCGCTTTCAACCTTGTCAGACAGATTTTGACGTGAACTGGATGAAGAAACTGTACGATGATGCACCACTTGAGAAAATCTTACATTTTTTAGACAATGTGGTTTTTTTAACACAATTATGGCTATATTTTAAGGATTTTATACTTGTTACATTTATCTTTTATTTTCTATACATTTTACAGACCTTTAACATTTTTACGGTTTATATTTTGTCTTCTTGTACTTAATGTTACATTCATATGTAAGGACTTATGTTCCTCAATTTCTGTGCAATCCACTTTAAAATTTGTTGAACTTTACCTTTGGTTGGCACCATATAGCCACTACTGTGCTAAAGTGCCGTAAAAAGCTACTACATACATACATACATACATACATACTTCAAATATTATATAAATCAGCATCTTCATCATATTTGGCAAAACATGTTAATCAGTGCCACTATTGGAGGGTGGCATCCCTCGTATAGAACAAATCGCAGATATATCGTGTATCGGCCACACGTACGAGATTCGTGCATACCTACTAAAGGATGAACCTCGACCTGAGTGCATACCCTACCAGTGTCTACTGACAATGGAATACATTCTTGTGGAGTGGTTCGACTGTAAGACAGAAGTATTTTGATGCTCACTCGACGAAGAAATTGTATGATGATGTACCACCTGAGAAAATCTTGAACTTTTGGGTGGAATGCGGTTTGTACAACAAATTTTGACTAGATGTTTTAAGGTTTTTACATGTGTTTCCGTCATCTTGTATTGTATATACGTTTTACAGAATCATAACCTATTTATTCTTTATATTCTGTCTTATACTTCATGCCTACATTTATTTGGAAAAGATTAGCTTGAGGTTTTGTACAATTAATTTTTTTAAATTTTGTATTTTTACTTGTAGTTGTCACCGTATTGCTACTATTATACTGAGGTGCCGTTCAATGCTAGCACATACGTACTAGATGTATCTGTTGTCTCTCTCCCTCTCTCTCTCTCTCTCTCTCTCTCTCTCTCTCTCTCTCTCTCTCTCTCTCTCTCTCTCTCGTTGTGGATCTGTGATGGTAAAACTGTAAGACAAAATGTCCAACCGTGTGTGTGTGTGAATGTGTGTGTTTGTATTTGGTGTAAATCGAGGACATTCATGAGATTACACACCAACGTACCGCTGACACACCTCCGAACGAGGACGTCCTCGGTTGGAAAATGTAAAATCTTGCTTCTACCAACAATTTTAGCCCAGAACAATGTAAAGACATGATTTGTAGGAAGGTCCCCGTTTACACGCTTGGTGCTTGTTCGCGATTTTGGAGTGTATCTTTCCTCCATAACTGCCTATACACACGCCCAAAACCATGTCCTCGATTGCACGGTGGAAAACCTGCAGAGAGATCTGCGCTATCAAATGACAGGTTTCCAAAAATTATTATCTCCCTTTACATCCAAACATCAGATACCAATAGTTTAACTAAACTACAAGAATAAAAGCTGGTCCATATAACGGTCCCTGGAATTTTTTATCAATATTTCATGCATGTGAGTCATTAATAATGGGATACACTCATGCTTTACACGTCCAATACAGGCAAATAAATCTACGACATGCCATAGGAAAGAAGTACGTGGAACTGACATTGACAATACGTATACATTCTTTATAGAGTTATTATCCGACTCGAATGTAAAGCTCAAACGCCCTTTTTTGCGGCGAGGTTTTACACATATAAAGCTATTGAAAAGACGACTTGGATATGCAACATTACTATTATTCAATGAACTATATCTGACCCTATTACATCATTTGCCTACTTGGTGTTCAAAACAGAAGTGAATGGTTGTGCATCGCATTACAGATCCTGTTTCAGTGACATGGTAGAAGTCAAACATTTATCATCAAGATGATCAGTCCCAAATGGAAACATTTCATTACAGCAATATGTATTTTTCATCACCGCACTCTTAAGACTTATGTGAAAGCAATCATAAACTGATATATGCATTCAATGTGCTTTTATACGTATATGCCTGCTTTAGTTAGTGATTTGATGACCTTGATTTACATATCGTGCATTATGCTTGTATCCATGTTCCTGTTGGAAATGAAGTCTCATTAAAATAATACACAAAATATAAATACCAAAACACGAATACGTATACGAGTACAGTGGTGTCAATAAGTTATTGTTACATTTTATTTGCTTTAACAAATTTAAGCAAGTGTTTAGTGATAGCCAAAACGCACAGGATGTTTTACAGGACCAGCCTGTATACCGTAACTTAAAAGTACATTTATTAAGAACTGTATTAGACATTAATATTCTTAATCATACAGTCTTTTTCCAGTAAGTTTTACACAGAAGACGACCTGGGGATCAGAAAACTGTTTTAAAATTTCTTTGCGTTCCCTATACAGTAGCAATCAGCGATGCAAAACACCTGTACAAGGTACTTTAAATTGCTAAATGTAATAAGTTCAGTGACCTGGAAAGTGAACTGTGAGAGTATTATAACATTAAAGTGTATCTTTTTCATTAATAGCGAAAAAACAATACAAAAGGATAAATTGTTTGTAAGTATGTATTAGAAAAGTGTCCCCATCCACTAACTCTGTACATACATGTGCTATTATAGAACAGTTTGACCCCCTGTACTTCACTTCTGGAATTACAGAACATCGAGGCTATTACACGAGCTGTCTGTGCTTTAGCCATAGACTTCAATTCGTTTAAAATAGACGTTTTAATATATTAGTATTCTTGGTGTTGAGATTGATATAAAACACTCTTCAAAACAATAGATACAAGGTTGTATGCATGATCGATTTATTCAAATAAAGAGGCTTAAAAATACGAAGTCTTCAAGAAATACGAAACATAGTAAACACAAACATTAGCTCCTATTTTCAACAGTAAATTTGCACACGCCAGAGAGAGAGAGAGAGAGAGAGAAGATTCATACATGTATTATATAATAAAGATTGTCCTCTTTTTGTCAACATAACTAGTCGTTGAAGATCAGGCCAGTTTCCTGCCACAAACGCTCAAATCCATCTAATTGGTATGATCTCCAGAGCGGTGGACTTTTCCGAAATTTGTTATTTCACATTGAAGCCTAATTGCAAGACAATCGGTCAATCAATCGATAAATCAATGAGTCAATCACAATAACAAATATTCAAATAACAATGTAATTGCCATAAAGAATTGAGAATAGTTTTAGATTAAACCCTTGTGGAGGTTACAGTTACTTAATGCTAGTATGTATTATGAAGCAGCCGTATGTAATACGGTATTTCAATTCCTTCATTTTCTTTGACAAAGTTTTAAAGTGATACAGTTAGCGTACATGATGTTCCTCTCAAAATCAAACAGTTTTATAATACATGTCGAGCAAAACTACAGCTTTTTGTATCTTTTTCTGACATGGCAGTCGATTACTTTCTCATAACTAAATTTTGTAAGCTTTTATTCATTTTTTGTTTAAAACCTTTATAATTTTAAAAATTATTCCTGACATGCATAATGTTGGTGTTGGTTTGGATTTCAGATCTTGTCAATTACACCACAATGAGTGAAGCATATTTCGTGAGTTTGCTAAAATAAAAAAAAAACAAATGCAGATCGACTAGCTGTGAAACACATTGACAGCGAAACCATTCAGAACATACATTATTACGACAATTCTTATTTTCAGAGTTGACGCGCTGTTTATATTTATTGCCGGTACACTGCTATTGTGAACGCACTATATAGCTGGCATTTACTCAAGGGCATTCCATCATTCTGAACGAAAATCCGACCCAGTTTAGTTCTGTTTGATGTCTTATGGAAAAGCAACACAAGTAGGTTATTTAGTGCCGAGGCAGCTAGGGGTAAAGTGCCTTGCCCAGGGACACACCAGTGTAGCCTACCGCATCTGATCCGATGGCAGGATTCGAAACCGCAGCCTTTTGGCAGCAACTCTAGAAAAAAGCTATCCTCTGAGCCACGGAAGCTCCTAAAATCCGACCAGTACATTCATTTATTTACAAAAAGTCACAGTTATCTAAAACAATGAAACACATTCACTTGTAACAGAATACCAAAGTCCATTTAAAAATGAACATGTAAAAAATGATAGTTTTACTTCATCGTTCACAATAAGTTTTTAAGTATCGACAATTAAAAACTGCCCCTACTAATAGTTCTTACCGAAAACTTCGCCTTAATTCACAAGAAGTGTACTTTGCCTGCAGAATTATATGTATGTTTGTGCATAAAGCAGTTTTTGTTTTATTTAATTTCCCCTCCTTCTCGAAAGGACACAAAAGTTTGATAAAGAGAAAAGAATTTTAATTATCTCTTTCTCATAGATTCTGACACAGCCTCTAACGCTTGTTGGCCAATAGTGCATCGGCACGAAGAGTACATTGATTATGCAAACTGATGGTGCACACTCTGTGCACATAAGTCTTTTCAATTATTTTTTTTCATTGATTTTGTTTCAACTAGAAGTTATATCACCAAAACATGATAACATACGGGTGAGATTTATATATGCAACAAGAAACAGTTCTCCAAAATCGGTCTTTGTGTAACAACAAGTGCTTATAAATCATGCTATTTACACCAAATTGTTGGAGTTGGGTTTACGTAAGTCAACGGAAAGTTGAATCTTCAACTGTATGCATTTGAACTGAAACTTACTATACAGGGATTTGTGTCTGCTTTAACGCCTGACAGGTTTTTACACTGCAATGACCTTATTTCTTGGCCAACTTGACAGGAAGAACACAGCCTAGACAATTACATATATCTTAAAATGCAAAGAAACGTATTAGGCATTATTAAATCTTATTTTTACATGTATATTGTAGTTTTCCTGCCCTCGCTACTGTGTTCTAAAAATAAAAATATTATCCCTTTTTTTTCTTCATTTTTTCTTGACAGACTTTTTTATATTAGTCTGGAAAGTAAGCATAAAAAGTATCATTCTTTAAAATCAAATCAGAATATTGGGTTGAAGAATTTATATGTTACTAATTCGCATATTATTAATTATTCACAAACGAGTTAAACAGAAATTTTAGTTTGAAAATATAATAGTGCAAGTTTGTTTATTTTACAGAAGTGTCTATTTGATATTCTACTCGTATAATACTCCCAGTTTAAAAGGATTTCTTCTATGGTTTTTAAAAGTTAGTTTTTGCTGATATTCAGCATTACAAATATAGTAAAATACGTCTCATATGCTTACAGCCGCCCGTATCCTTGCATTTGACTAGTTAGCCTTGTTGTGAACATGTTATGCCTGAATTTAGTAATTTTTGGAAATAAATATAGCAGTTTCGAGTATGGGCTGACATTTTGATCCCTCAGAAAGCCAGCTTGAGTCGTTGTCGAACGAACTCCTTGATTTTGACAGCTCTGAAGCTCGTTGATCAGACGTGGTGGTGTACCTAAGGACACAGTTATGTACAGTAATGGAGATGAAATACAGTAACGTAAAAGAAATTAAAGTAATGGAGCAAAAATTAATCATTTTGTACACAGTTTATTGATTTTGTTGAATAATTTAACAAATAATATGTGTACATTTTGTTGTTGTTGTTTATCTATTGACATTAATATGAAAATTGATAGAATTGGTGTAAAGAATTGGCACACCACTTGAATATACATTAAGGTATACTATACTATGGTAACAAATTTAAACACGACGTATAGTCATTTACCTAAGCATAATTATCAGCATGATTAATCTGAGACGGGTGTAAATATAAAGATTTTCATATAACAGGTGATTTGGAAAATCATCCTTCTTTATATTCTGGTATTTGTTCCTATTCTTACGAGTGTTTGCTAACGTAGGCATACAGAATACATAATACTTTACAATTTATGCACGTATAACAAGACTTCCACTAATAATTTTGTAAGATAATTTTTCAACCAAGATAGAATCAAAGAAGGAAATGCATTAAAGAAAATCGTTGACTGTGAAACTGAGCTCATAAATATGCATTTAGACGGTTATTAGACGCATTCAATTTCAATAGCTTTTCCGATCTGAAATCTTTTTCATCTAAGTATCTGATCGTATACGCGATGATGACTCGTTCAAGCTATCTACCGAACCTAATCTTGTCCGTCTCAGTGATAGGTTTGTTAACTTTTATTCACTGGCAGTTCACTGATTTCAGGTCTACCAAGCAATCGAGATTTTGTGTGTAATTCATATTGTATGGATTTTCCTGAAAATAACTCAGATATAATCATTGAAAATCCATAGCGAAATGTAGATCCGTTAACACGGTATAGTCAAACCTGTCTGCAAGGACTACTCTGAGGACAATCTGGAAGTGGTCTTGATAAGCAGGTCGTCGTTATATACATGTCTTGATTTATGTATAAATGGGACCTATGGACCTTTTCCCTTATACGCAGATGGTCCTTATATAATGCTTGTTATAAAGATTCTCTGTTTTATTTATTTATTTTGTTGCCGTTACTTCTTATATAAATTATTGCATCATGAAAAGCGAAATGTTGCGTTTCTTTCCGATGAATAGCATGCTAGACCGTATTCAGATTAAGTTTTAAATAAAACTTTTACTTCGGTGCAGCTTGTAATTGCATATTTTGATCAAAACTTGATAATGCATGGAAAAAGGTAAAATTTGAATAAAAGCTATGTAGCGAATGTTAAAATGAACCCTAGCTATTATATTTACATAAATATAAAATATTACGTAACTTAACCGAATAGGGTCGTCACATTAAACGTCATACTTGGTAAACATTTGTCTTCTCAAGTTACACCACGTGCTATAGTTAACACCTGAATTATTTCAGTCGACCTTGCATAGGTCAATACGGGTTCTGAAACATTTATGAAAATTTCTGAACACATATTAAACACTACCCGCAATATTAAAATATGAACTTATGATGTTCAGAAACGTAACTTGACGCTTATTTTTAAAAGGTATTTGATACCCCAAAAATAGTACATATCGTCGAGGTGCTGATTTTGTAGACATTATTGTAACTTTTGGGCAAGTATTAGGAACAGAAAATTACTTGGTTTAGAACATAAGTTCCCTTTGATCATTAACCTAAGAGTTAAAAGTTCAAAAACAGAAATCATCATATGTTTTCAATGCGTCTTAAAATGAAATTAAACCTGCTTTGTCGAAGGATATATCTCAATAGCACTGATGTTTCACTCTCTCTACGCAATTGTATAAAATATAGCTTGCTGACGTAACAGCATTAGAAGGTCTTAAATGACTTAAATAGCCATCGACGATGAGAGGTCATATCATATGACTTGTTTACACATCAAATTTAAGAGGTTGTATGCAGCAGAGTATGTTGGCATTTTTCCTCCTAAAACTAGCGAGCTTCCGGCATTAACTTCCCACATTAGCGCTCGCGTGCTGCTGTCCCTCTCCCGCCTCTAACGTCACACACGCTGTTTCCGAAGATTTACGGAAATTATGCATACGAAGCGGGCACGCTTATTTTGACCTATTTTATGGAAAACTACTATGTGCTTGACGATCGTCCTTTCTGCAAGGTAAAGCATGCGTTGGACATTTTAAATACTTTAGTAAATAGGAAAAAGCTGAAACCTTGGAAGAAACTCTTTAACTGAACGAAATGGGACATCACTACTACCATAATAGTCATCCCCCACCCACCTGTACTGAATTGTGCATTACCAATAGCCCTTAAATTTAACCAAGTTGCTTAGGAAGAAAAAGCATTATAGACAGAGACACTGATATCATCCTCGACTCATTTGTTTTACAACATTGATGAAATATATTCCAAAGCAAAAATGTTTTGGTTTGGTATGACGTTTTAAGGCACAGCAACACAAGCAGGTCATGTAGTGCCTAGGCAATTGGAGTAGCGTGCCTGCCCAAGGACGCACCACGGTAGCCGACCTGAGCTGATCCACTGGTAGGATTCGTACCTGCACCCTTTCGGTCACAAGTTCAGCACGCCAGTTACTGAGCCACCGCAGCCCCTGCCTCCATTAGACGCCTCTTACTACATTATACCTGTCAACTTTTCAAAACCCAAGTAGGGAGATTGAAGCAAAAAATAAGGAGATTGGGACCTAAAATAGGGAGGTTTTTCGCGGCATTTTTTAAAGTGTCGTTTCCACTAAATATAGCCCATTTTCGACAAAATACGACAAAACATATTTAACTTTAAATATTTTTTTAATTAGTAAAAATATAATTGCTCTTTCACTTAAACACACACCAGACTTGATCAAAGTTTTGATTTCACTTATATTTGCTTTTTTCATAAGCCAGATCGAATTCATAAGGAATATTTCCTAAGTTATCTGCCAGTGCAAATCCCTAAGCTTGTAAAGACAGCACTCGCTTTGTTTTCCCAATCCTTTGATCGAGCAGCGAATTTGATACTTGTTCAGTGCCAAGTAGAGTACTATATTCAATTAACAGAGTCTATTTGAAATTCCTGTAATCAAGCCGACAATTGGCGCCTGTTAATTTGCAGCAAATCCTTTAATACATTTCACGGAATGTATGCTCAAAGTGTCACTTACAGAGCCCCAACCGTTCCATTGTTTCAATTTAGTTTGAAAATTCCTGTGAATACCGGTAAAAAGAAATAAAAGTCGGCTTCCCTAAGTCGGCTTACTTTGTATATAAAAAAATCAGTACACTTAAAAGAATCCAAAGTCAGCTGTAGGTGTCGGCTTGCTTTGTGATTGATAGTCTAAGTTAAAACAATGGGTTTATTACTCTCTACCGGATGTGTTTATTGAATACACTACCCAAGTGAATGTCTGTTGGTTAAATGACAGGGTACAATATCATATAATGGACACGTTCGTGTCTTTTATACATATATTGCTTATGAAGAACAAAAAAGAGGAATAAATGAGAACAGTACAAGGTTAGTTTCTTTCAGTTTATTATCAAATACTCGTTGTATTTACTTACCTTATTGTAACATCATGTCCCAAGATATACGGTACATACGATACGCAGGTGATAAAATAGATTATGGCTTCTGTGGATTGCATACGATATAGATATTTATGTATGTTTTTTTTTTTTCGGAAAAATGAAAATCGGCTAGCATAATGTAATAATCGCGAGTTCTCTGCAAAAATCGGGATATATTATGAGATTGAGAGCTAGGCGTGGAACGACCCCAAAAATCGGGATTATTTTTTCTCCCGGCGGGAGAGTTGACATCCCCGAGCCAACAGGGAGAAGCAAAATGACTCTACTAAAGTAGAATTACACAATACATGTTCGTAATTACTCATTAGAATGATTTGGGCACACAATTTTACATTTTCATAGCGTAAACTAAACTTGGTCATTGATGGCCAACGTAAAAATAAACGAGAAAAGGGGAGTATACATAAAGTGCGCCTATGATGAAAGTTAGTAAAAAATATATATTATGCCAGATTTTGATGCGACTTATTCACATTTGGATCAAGTACTGATTGTCCTATAGTATTATGTAGATTTCAAATGTTCTCATCAGAAAATAACAGCCACATTCGTCGATTTATTGTGTCCATTTTTTGTTTTTGAACGTGACCAGTTAGGTTGCACATGTCTTACTCCCATAGACTAGAAAGAGGCGACGACCTTCCACAAGGTAAAAGGCCACAAGAAACGCGAAAGAAAATCCGATATCATTATAGTAGTAGTAGTAATAGTAGTAACAGTAATAGTAGTAGTAGTTAGGACTAGTATAGGTGTATTCTCTGTGTTTTTATTCATATTATACACCTTATGTCATCCTCTACGGAATGTTTTGGAGACCAATTATTATTAGCATAAATCATGCTTTTTTTAGGTCCTTGCTTGAAAAAATTAGATGCATGCCATGTTTGTGTATGTAAAAAGATATTGTTTATACAAAAATGCGATATTGAAGAAAAGTGTAAGAGCCGTGAATAATGGCCTTAAGAATTCATCTGATTCAGGCAGGAGTTCACCTGACGCCACAGTTAGAAACAGGTATTTGATATGAAACTTTGCTTGTTCTGATGTTTAAGATTGACTCAGATTTTGAAGTTGTATTTCAATCTGTACGGAATATGAAAGCGTTGGATACAATTATCACTGACATTGATCTCATATCCTGTTCTGGAAAATACTACAGAAATAATGATAAAGGCCTAATATGCAGAATGGCACTGTTACATGTAAATAATATGCTTTTTTCCCAATGACTTCTCATAAGAACCTAATAAGGTTGAGATCAAATCACACTGCTGTTTAATCGGAAACGTCATGGTGTATGTAGTTTGAATTATGAGACCTGTCTCATCAGCATCCACGTTTTCATCGACCAGTAAGTGCAAGTTTAATTTCAGCAGCCAACTTTAAGCATCATCTGGCAATAATGTCACTTTACAACAGTCACAAAAAGTGCTATACTTAAACCATTTTATTTCAAAAACAGCAAATTTGAAGTTTCTTTGCACAGTAAGAAACTGCTGGATGTGGAATTAAAGTGTACTCTGCAAAGTTGGCGAAGCCTTTTTTCTTCTATTTCACTACACTTACTTCTTTTTCTGTGAGAACAGTCTCCTAAATAGTCATTGTTTCTAATATCGGTCAGCAATTAGAGAATGATATCAAACTTCTCAGGAAATATTTATGTTTGCGGACTGACAAATTATTTAGACCTGCTTTGCAAGAGCTGATCATAAGGCATCAAATTCATTTTAATTTTCATTTCATTCATTTCTCCCGTAACCTTGCTGGTCGCAGGGGCGCCACTGATGACTTTGCGACAATCTCTCTCCATTTCGCCCTGTTCTCCACTGCTCTTTGGGACTTTGCAAAGTCCATACCTGTCCACTCTTTGATATTGTCTTCCCATCTCTTCTTCTGTCTGCCTCGCTTTCTCTTTCCTCTCACTGTGCCGTGTAGGATTGTCTTTGACAGGCCAGTTGAGCGTGAGACGTGACCATACCATCTTAGTTTGCGTTTCTTGACAGTGGTGAGCAGATCTTCATAAGGTCCAATTGCACCTTGGATTTTAGTGCGCACCTCCGCATTGAAGACGTGATCTAAGTATGAGATTTTCAGGATCCTTCGATAACATCTCATCTCTAAGGCATGGATTCTTCTCTCTAATTCAACCCCCCCCCCCCTTAGGGTCCGGGGTTATAGAATAGGGCCGACGCGTCCTCGCTGCATGTCGTAAGAGGCGACTGAGTGGAGGCAACCCGTTTGCCATGGGTTGCGACCCGTGTCGATGGAGGAAAGGATCCTGGTAGTTGAGCAGCGGCTTTCCAATGCAATACACTACTTTGGCTTCTACTTCTTCTAGACGGGCGGTCGGGATGGGCCCGGTCTCGACAAATCGGCTGGTCACGTCGAGCCCTAGGATGTCTTTTTTATTTACTTCTATCACTATCTCTATTATTTTTTTCGTTGTATCGCTCTTGACACCACTGTTGCCCCTACATTTTTCCATTTTTTTCGCCTTCTCAGAAGGCTTCATAGAAGGCGGTGGCTTAACGGGTCAATCGGGAGGTATCTTTACCTGCTGAGTATATCTCTTGTGTATCCCTGGCATTTGAGAAATGTCCCCTTGTTGGGCTCCTTGGTGGGTGGGTGAGCACGAGTGATGAATATACAACAAAACATGATGGAAAAAAAATCAACTGAAAAGAACAAAACCATTGTCAGATTCAGACGATGAACATTGTGGCGTGGATTCATTTCCGCGCTTCATGGTCATCCAGTCCAATGACGCATCGAAACTGCTTGCTGCACTATCTCCATTTGTTGTTGAAAAGACAATACTTGGACTAGTCGGCACACCAAAAAGCGTGAAAAAAATTAAAATCAGGTAGCTTGCTTGTTGAATGTGAGCGAAGAGGACAAACTGAAAATATCCAAAAATTAAAACTTTCCATGATATACCAGTAACCTCTTTTGCTCACTCGTCACTAAATTCATCCAAGGGCGTGATTCGCTGCCGTGACTTGGCGGGAGTAGGCGACACAGAAATCATCGAAGGCATGAAGAACCAAGGTGTCACTGCCATCCGACGAATCCGTATCAAACGTGGCCAAAATTTGCAGGACACCAACACTATCATACTTACCTTCAACACACCAACACTACCCAAATTAGTAAAAGTTGGATTTTTGCAGGTCAAAGTAGAGATAATCCACTTCGATGTTTCAAATGTCAGAAGTACGGTCACCACGAAGACAGATGCTCCAAAAGCCCCGTGTGTGGCCGATGCGGCGAATCTTCACATCGAGAACCTGACTGTAAAGCCAACCCACACTGTATAAACTGTGGAAAAGACCATCAAGCTAACTCGAAGGACTGCAAAACCTGGAAACGTTAGAAGGAAGTTCAAAAGGTGAAATACACCTCAAATATCCCCTTTCCAGAGGCCAGAAAGATAGTAGAATCTAGAACATCACTACATGGCCAAACCTTCTCAGCCATTGTAAAAACTAGTCGGAGGATAACAACGGATGCACAGACACAAACAAGTCTACCTGATGCAGCAACATCCGCAAATATTCCTCACTATAAACCTCAGAAAAATACTATCTCCACACAGACAACATTCAATAATGCTCCAACACCAAAAATTAAAAACAAACTGAACCCTAACAGGCAGCACAAGGGGTCCGATGACCCTATTAAGCTGCATAATAGGTTTGGCGACTTTGAGGACATGGATGCAGAAGAAACTGCTCCATGTTCTCAGGGCATCTCCAGACCTACAAACAAAAAATTTAACCACGTACTTCATCCTGATAAATAAGCACATAGAAATGTTCTCTCCGAAAGATCTAACCTAATTACTACACCATCCCTAATTTAATTTCATAATGAAGAACACCATCTTACAATGAAATTGTCGAGGACTTAAAACCAACTACAATGATATTCTTCTGCTTTTAAGTGAACAAGATCCTGCTGTACTATGCCTGCAAGAAACATTTCTAAAAGAGACGGACAACATTACACTTAAAAATGACTCCCTTTTTAACACCCACTCAAAAAATGTTGATCGTGCCTCAGGAGGAGCTTCTGTTGTTGTGAACAATAGGGCCCCTCATCACGTCATTTCTTTAAATACAAATCTACAAGCCATTGCTGTAAGCGTCACTCTACATCGAGTGATTACTTTTTGTTCTATTTATATACCACTAAACACCAAATTACTACCAAATGACTTAGACAACATCGTTCAACAGCTGCCCACCCCATTTGTTCTCCTTGGGGATTTCAATGCCCATAACATTGTATGGGGATCAAATTATATAAATGACAGAGGAAAAAAGGTAGAAGATTTCATTTCTAGACACGATTTGTGTCTATATAACACGAAAACACCGACATATTTGCATCCAGGAACAGGTACATACACGTGCATCGATCTGTCAATTTATTCTCCTTCGCTGCTTTTGGATTATGATTGGAAGGTCGCTGATGACCTTCACAGCAGTGACCACTTCCCAATCTCTCTTATGAACATTAACTCTACCATCGATGAGCAAATTCCACACTGGAATTTAAAGAAGGCCGACTGGGCCAAGTTTGAAACATTATGTATAACTAGACTTAACAGAGATGCCTTTTTAAACGTTAAAGACCCTATTCAACATTTTACATCTATGTCCTCACCGAACCATAAAAGAACACAAAAACCATGGTTCACCAAAGAATGTGAAGAAGCCATTAGACAACGCCGAGAAGAATTGAGAAAATTTAATAACCGCCCGATGCCCGAAAATTTAAGTACATACCGTATATTCCGGGTTAAAGCTCGTCGCACGGTTAAAGAATGTAAAAGATCATCATGGAAAAAATATGTTTCAACTCTCGAACTCTCGTTCCTCTGTAAAGAAAGTATGGGACAGAGTCCGCAAAATAAATGGTAAGGGAAAACACAACTCTTTCCGACATCTAAAAGTAAACAATAACAACTTCCATTACAAACATGACATAGCTAATATACTTGCTGATAGCTTTACAAAAAATTCATCATCGTCTAATTATTCATCAGATTTTCGAAAATTAAAAAGTCAAAAAGAAAAAATACCTTTAAAATTCACATCCAGCAATTCAGAAAGTTATAATCAACCGTTTTTACTTTTAGAGCTTATGGAAGCTTTGAACAAGGCCCATGATACATCCGCTGGGCCTGATGAAATACATTACCAGTTTTTGAAACAGCTACCAGAATCATCATTAATCGCTCTTTTGGAAATTTTCGATGATGTATGGACCACTGGCAATGTACCAAAAATTTGGAAAGAAGCAACAGTAATACTTATTCCCAAACCAGGTAAGGATAGCACAGATCCTACCAACTATCGTCCCATTGCGCTGACAAGCTGTGTATGTAAAACAATGGAACGAATAATCAATGCTCGGCTTGTTTGGTATTTGGAAACTAATAATTTAATATCTCCTTTCCAAAGTGGCTTTAGATATGGCCGTAGTACCAATGATCATCTGGTTAGACTAGAAACATTTATTCGCGATGCTTTTATCAAGAAGGAACACTTAGTAGCTGTTTTCTTCGATCTAGAAAAGGCCTATGATACAACATGGAAGTACGGAATCATGAATGACCTGCACAATCTGGGTTTAAAAGGCCGACTGCTCTCTTTTATATCGAACTTTCTCTCAAACAGAGAATTTAAGGTACGAGTGGGTTCCACCCTCTCAGATATGTACGAACAAGAAATGGGTGTGCCCCAGGGCAGTATTTTATCTGTAACACTTTTCAACATCAAAATTAATAGCATTACCAAGTGTTTGGCTCCTGGTATGGATTGCTCCCTATATGTTGATGATATCCTAATATGCTATCGATCCAAGCACATGCATACAACTGAAAGACAACTGCAACAAAATATAAACCTGATTCAAAATTGGGCCAATGCCAACGGTTTCAAATTCTCAAAATCGAAAACAGGATGCATGCATTTCTGTCAGTTACGAAGACATCATGATGAACCTAAACTCACACTGGACGGAACACCTATACCAGTTGTAGAGGAAACAAAGTTTTTAGGTATTATCTTCGACAGAAAACTCACCTTTTTTCCACACATAAAGAACTTGAAAGCTAAATGCTTGAAATCGCTAGATCTACTCAAAGTAGTAGGGCACACTGACTGGGACGCTGATAGAAAAGTCATTCTCAATTTATATAGAACTTTTATTCGATCCAAACTAGACTATGGTTGTGTTGTTTACGGTTCAGCCAGAAAATCATACTTAAAGATGCTTGACCCAATTCACCACCAAGGAATAAGACTCGCTCTGGGAGCATTTAGGACATCCCCATGTGAAAGCCTTTTGGCTGAAGCAAATGAGCCACCACTATCACATCGTAGAGAAATGATGTCTTAAAATATGCCCTCAAATTAAAATCGAACCCTTTGAATCCTGCTTTTTCGGATGTATTTCAACCAAAATACAAAACATTATACGAAAACAAACCAAATGCCATACCTACCTTTGGCATTAGAATATCACCCAGCCTTGACAATACAAAAGTTGACCTTTCTAAAATCCAGATGAAATTCATTTCTGAAACACCTCCCTGGCTACTTAAACAACCAACAGATCTTTTTACACTACACGACGGCAAGAAATCGGAGACAAACCCTTCCATCTTTCATAACACTTATCACGAACTCCTTACCCAATTTAATAACTACACAAGAATTTACACTGATGGGTCAAAGGATAAGGAAAAGGCTGCTGCAGCCTTCGTTAGTGGAAATCACACTACAAAAGTTCGCTTGCCAGACGGTGCCTCGATTTTTTCAGCCGAAATCAGGGCAATAGACCTTGCCCTGAAATATATCGAAAGCAAACATATTTTAAACTCCATCATCTTCTCGGATTCACTATCAGTACTTCAGTCACTTCACAATAGGAAATTGGAAAATCCACTACTGACCAACATTCTCATGAAACATACCGAGCTGTGTACCTCCCACAATATAGTGTACTGTTGGCTACCCAGCCATATCGGTATTAAAGGTAACGGAAAATAGCTGATCGCGCTGCTAAAATGGCCCTATCCCTAGAACCATCTGATTTTAAAATACCATACACTGATTTTAAACCTAGTATCAAAAAGTGTTTACTTAATAAGTGGCAGGCATCATGGAATGATGCAGTGAATAACAAACTACATATAATAAAACCAACCCTCGGCGACTGGGCTCCTTCCTACAGAACCATCCGTAAAGACGAGGTAGCCACTGCAAGAATTAGAATTGGTCATACTTATGTAACCCATTCCTACATCCTAAAGCGTGAAGACCCACCTGTGTGTGTTTCTTGCAGTGAACCCTTCACTGTGAAATATTTTATGATAGATTGTTTCGATCTCCAACCTACACGCGATCGTTACTATAATGTTCTACACATGAAGGAACTTTTTGATACAGTAAACGTACCTTGCATTTTAAATTACTTGAAAGAAGTAAACATCTATTCTAAAATCTAACTTTACAGCAATCACTTTATGTATTTTTAGAATATATGTACAGTCGTTCGTCCTAAGTACCTTTACTCGTATTCATTGACACATCATTTACATTCCCCGTTGATCGGGAAACTTAATATGTTACCCTCACCACTTCATCGTTTAGATTTTAATTGTTTGACTCTATTATCGTTGGTCGATAATGAACCTTTGAACATTTGTGAATTATTCATCATACAACCTTTTCTATGGCGCTAAATAGCCTCACAGTGCTGGTGCGCCGTTAAACCACAATAAATCAATCTCTCTAATTCTGCTGTTAGGGTCCATGTCTCACATGCATATAGGAATATGGACATGACGAGGGAGCGCATAAGCTTGATCTTGGACCCATGATCTTGATCTTGGATGTTGCTGTCTTTCCAAATAGGCTTCAGCCTAGCCAGAGCAGCTGTTGTCTGCGCAATCCTGGAAAGAACCTCAGGTTTTGAACCTTCATCAGAGGCGATAGCACCTAGGTATTTGAAGCTTGTTACTGTGCCCAGCTTCTGTCCATTCACTCTTATTTCCTTTTGGATGCCACTCGGGTTGTTTGTCATTAGGTTTGTCTTTTCAGCGTTGATCTCCATCCCATATCTTAGTGATGCTTGATTGAGACGGTTCACTAAGGTTTCCATTTCTTCTTCATCTCCTGCTAAGCCATCGATATCATCAGAGAAGCGCAGGTTGGTGATTGTTCTGCCTCCAATACTGACACTGCCCTCATGGTCTTCCAATGCGTCGGACATGATCCTTTCCAGGTAGATGTTGAAGAGAGTGGGTGAGAGAAGGCACCCCTGTCTGACTCCGACTGTGGTTCTGAACCAGTCTCCTATGTTGGCATTGACGAGAACTGTACTAGTCGCCTTGTCATACAGGGTTTCTATAGTGCGGATTAATTTTGCGTTTATGTTGTATATCCGCATGGTGGCCCACAAGGCTGCATGCCATACCTTGTCGAAAGCCTTCTTGAAGTCAATGAAGACATGATAAAGGTTCTGTTGATGCTGGAGATATTTTTCACAGAGGATTCTAAGATTGAAGATCTGGTCTGTAGTGCTACGTCCTGCTCTGAAACCTGCCTGTTCTTCCGCAATGATGTGCTCTGCTTGGGGTTTCAGTCTATTGAGGATGATCTTAAGCATAACCTTGCTTGGGTGACTGATGAGACTGACACAGTTGTAGATTCCCTCTTTTAGGAAGAGTCACGATTAGAGACTGGGTCCATGTGGTGGGCCATTCTCCTGTTTGCCAGATTTGGTTGCAGACTGTTGTGAGGACATCTATCATGGAAGTTCCTCCTACTTTAACAAGTTCTGTTGGTATATTGTCTGACCCAGCTGACTTCCCCTTCTTTAGCGCCTTTACCATGGATAACTAAAAGTCACAGATTGATCGCGACCACACAAATACCACTGAAAATTCTAAACTTTGTCCAGTTAGCAGACTCTCAGCACAGTGTTGCATGTATCAAATGCGAGAGTATATTATAATTAGCAGAATGAGGCGAAATGATGAGCATTGAAACTAATCTACATGATTAACTGATAAATCCTTGTTTCGAGATGATCCTTCGTCAATAACGTAATCTTGTACTGAAAATCAGGTTTGATATTGTCCTATGTACATATGTCCACATATTGCTATAAAGTTTAATCTGCGTTGATTCAGAATTAATAAAGGCTATAAGTGTCAGCTTTTGTTGCTTTAAGTTTAATGCTAAAACTTATTACGATTGAATGACATTTAAAACGAGAAAGAGTAGCACCCCTTGCCCATATAAACGTTGGAAAAGGACTTAAAACACCAATTGTTCCACGATGACGAACGAATATTCCTTAAAGGCAAATCAAAGTCTATAACACGATGTTTTCTTCTTTCTTGAATTTATCAAAACAAAACACAATTAGCACGCACAAACTTTCGGTAGCATATTTAAGGTGTTCCGCTTGAAGAGAATCAGCACCAGGCGAACGACCGGTTATTAACTTAGCAATAGTATCATTAATCTCGTGCAAATGTACAAACTCAATTGCACTATATGCATTTTTTTTAAGTCAGCGAATACACCTTTTTTTTACCTTTAATTGAATGATGTATTTCACAATAATGACTTTGCCACATAACAGCAATGATCTATTGCTGTTGGTTTAGGAAGCGAACAACTTCCTGAAAACACACAGATACAATAGGAACATGAAAGGACAAAAATCAGTCCATACTATCTGAAACATTTATTGCTGCGAATGGAATCAAATGTACAGTCAAAAATAATTTTAAAAAAAATTAAAAATCAAAAACCCATCATAACTGCGATCTTTAAAAGTAATTGGGGAAATGAGTTTTTGAATACAATATAGAGAAAATTTTCAGGTCATAGAACATGTTTTTTTTCTTATAATATAGTCGCTTAAACAGCCTGTTGTTTATTCGTCTGCCTGTTTCTACTGTCACCCTCATTTTAAGCTATGCAAACTAACCGTGTAAAATTTGCATCATTATTTTCTTCCTTTTTCACACAGGAGAAATAACTAAATAAGCTCACACTATCCGTATTTTTTATTAATTTATTTTTTTAAATCTAACGTAAGCAATACAGTCTTACTATTTTAAAACTTCCGGGGCGTACTATTTACCTTTTAAAGGTAAGTTTTTGGGTCATTCTATATTTGCACAATTTTAGCCACCAGATCAGAGACCTGGAAAATGTAAAGATCGTTGAAATTTAAAATTATATATGATCGTAAAAGACTAAATCATGAAATTTACACGCGCAAAGTTTCCAAAAAATTGGTAAATCGAGGTAGTGGCGGCGCGAGGGAGGGGTCGTGAGTTGGCTTTTTTGCAACTGAAATTTTCATAGTATTTCACCTCACCTTAGTGTAACAGGGGCAATTCTTCACAAAACTTATATTTAAATGGGGGGGGTGGGGGTGGGGGTGGAGGTTCGCAACTGACATAAAAACTGTTCTCTTTGGCAAAGTAGGGGCGCCACTGAAGAACATTGACCCCAGGCGCCTCTGCACCCTTGCGCTGCCACTGAATCGAGACCATTTGGCAACAAAATTTATCCCCATTTATGGTAGTATTTTCTAAATCTGAGTCTGTTACAAAATTATCAGAAACACATCGACTATCCAGCCTATGTTATAATATGATGCATTAGTTTTAATTCTTATATAATTTAACATTTGTAGTAAATACGAGGAAAAATTATACAATCCAAATAAAGTAAAATAGATAAAAATCAGCTCGTGAGTTTATGAATTATATAATATTTTTAGATTATGAGGAACATTTGCTGATGCTGAAAAGCACGTACATGTGAAATAACAAAACAGGTTTTGATACATGAGTCTTTTTATACACGTCATCATGTACTTCTCAGTAAATGTATGAAACCTCGAGGCTGTCACCTTCATGACTGAAGTATCAATTAACAATACATATATTACCTAGACAAGGGATAATCATAATGCGGCCGTCCTTTAATTTTGTGAAGGGTTAATGATCTGTTCGGGATTAAAAAATTTACCAAAATACGCTGACTGTACTAACTCCCTGCTTCTGAACCGTTCATGCAACGCCTAATAATGTTTATTTTCATTTTCATTTTGCTTGATAAAGTGCGTCATCGTTGTCCCTGATATCACAATGTCTACAGTGTCAGTGGTTTTTTTTTATAATGATGTTAGTTCTTAGTTCTAATTGACACTTTAGACTGTGTAAGTATGCTCCCATCATCCGCGATATCCCATTTTCCCCCGTCTACATGTTTTGTGTCAATAATTATGCTCGTCCTTTGTTTTAATTGATATTTCAGACTATTTGTGTAAATATGTCCTGATTGTCGGTGTTGTGCCATTGTCCCCAGTCTTCATGTTTTAGTCGAACAGTGCATCCTCAGTTTTAATTGATTGTTGAGACTATTTGTGTAAATATTACCTGATTGCCCGTAATGAAACATTGTTTACAGTCTCCATATTTCCGTCAATTATTATGTGCTTCTTTCGCTTTATATGACACTCAGACCATCAGTGCAAACATATGCATTCAATAATCATATAGAATTTAACAAACAAAAAATATAATATAAAATTAATACAATCAAGATAGAACAAACGCAATAATAATTAACAAAAAGGAATGAGCTTGAGATATCATGAATAACATGATGCTTTCATATTTTCTGGAATAGATTGATAGTGTAAATGTATTCACACCTGAAATATTACAAAAGGCGTTTTGATACATGAGCTTATTTATGCACTCCATGTATGTAAAAGTATGGAACCAACAGGTTTCCACCATGCCGTATGATTACCAGCTAACATTGACGTATTACTTAGGGAAGGGATAATCATAATGAGATCATCATTTGTTTCTGGAAAGGGTCAAGCATCCATCCAGGATTAAACAACAAACACCTATTACATCTGTTTGCACTGACCACCTGAGTCTGATTTATTCATGCACGGCCTCATAATGTTTGTCTTCATTTTCATTTTGCTAGTTAATGCTCGTTCCACTTGTTCATGATGTAACATTGTCCGCGGTCTCACTGTTATTTTTTTTTTTTTCAATAGAGTGCGTCATTACTTTGTATTGATATTTCAGATTAGATGTGTAAACACTTCCACATTGTCCATGATCTACCGATGTCCACAGTCTTCATGTTTTAGTCAATAGTGTGCGTTCTTAGTTTGTATTAATAGTTCAGACTAGAAGTGCAAAAATGTCCTCATTGTCCATGATCTACAAATGTCCTCAGTCTCCGTGTTTTGTCAATAGTGTAGGTCCTTAGTTTGTATTAAAAGTTCAGACTATATGTGTAAACATGTCTTAACTGTCCATGATATACCAATATCCACCGTCTCCGTGTTTTTCTCAATAATTTTGTGCGTCCTTAGTTTGTATTGATAATTTATTTTGTCCGAGTAAACATATCCTCGTTTTCAATGATGTCCACAGTATCTTTGTTTTTTGTCAATTGTTACGTGCATCCTTTGTCTGTATTGATAATTCATTCTATTTCCATTAATGTACCGTTATCAACAGTCTACATGATTTGTGAAAATGATTACCGTCTTACTTTTTAAGTATAGTACAAACCATCAGTGTAAAAGCTTAATTCTTAGGTCTAATTTAACAATCTTTATATATAAAACTATTATGAACAAATAATATAATCCAAATAATCCAAATAAAGCAAACTCAATAATAATACCCCAAAAAATCAGTTTCAGATTCATACAGTATATGACGGTTTCAGATTTTGTGGAATAGGTTGGCGTCATCTGTAAATTATTCTTGATATTATCAATTTACGCACACTTACAAGAGCACAATGCATGTTTTGATACATGGGTTTATTTACAAACTCCGTCATGTGCTTGCATCTGAACACATTTATGAACTGTATGGAATCACCAGGCTGCTACATTGCTATATGAAGTAACAATTATCAACTGATGCATTACATAGGGAAGGGATAATCATAATCCGGTCGTCCTTTGATTCTGCAAACGGTTAAAGGTCTGTCTGGGATGAAAAAACGAACCACAATTACGTCTGAGTGCACTAATCCTTAGAGACTGAACCGTTCATGTACGGATTTATAGTGTTTCTCTTCATTGTCATTTTACAAGATAATGGGAGTACCAGTTGTCCATGACGTCCCATTGTCTACAGTTTCCATGTATTGGTCGATAGTTATGTGTGTCCTTAGTTTGAATGGATAGTACAGACTATTTGTGTAAACGTGTGCGTCCTTGCTTGCATTACGAAATTTCAGGCAACCAATACTTGTTGGCCATAATGTGTGCGTCTACAAGATTTCCAGAGGTAATTTCAACTAAAACCATTGTAAAAACTTTGGTAAAGTTGTTGGCCTTCCCAAATCTGTCCAGTCTGATCAAGGGTCCAATTTCATGTCTGCAATTTTCCAACAAGTTATGCATGAATAAGGCATCCAACAGATTAAATCTTCTGCCTATAACCCTGAAAGTCAATGGGCTTTGGAAAGATTTCATCAAACTTTGAAGAATATGATTCGGTCATATTTCTTTGATACAGGAAAGGATTGGGATGAGGGTGTACATTTATTGTTGTTTGCTGTTATGGAATCAGTTCAAAGTCGTTATATTTCAGTCCTTTTGAACTGGATTTTGGACATACTGTCCGTGGACCATTGAAATTGTTGAAAGAGAAACTTCTTTCAAATGAAGATTCAGAGATTAATCTTCTTGACTATGTATCTGATTTCAAATATAATTTGTCAAAGGCTTGTGAAGTAGCAAAAACTAATCTTCGCTCTACTCAGTCAAAAATTAAATTAAGGTATGACAGAAATACACAGGAAAGGAGTTTTAAATCTGGTGTGAAAGTTCTGGCTCTCTTGCCCATACCTCAAAATCCTCTTCGAGCTAAATGTTATGGTCCTTATACCGTTGAAAAGAAAGTAAATGACTTAAATTATATCATTAATAGTCCTGGGAGGCGGAAACAGAAAACAACTTTGTCACATAAATATGTTAAAGGAATATTTTGACAGAGATAGCCCAGTTAATTATTCAATCAATCTAGTTGTACCTGTCCCACACAGTGAGGATGTCAACGATGGAATGCAATCTGACCGTAGTGAATCTGGTTTAACCAAACTTCAGAATTGAGAAATATTAAACAATCTGGACCAGAAACTTTCACATCTACAACAATAGGAAAGAAATGAACTTAAACAGCTATTACACGAGTATGAACACTTGTTTCCTGATGTTCCAACAGGAACAAATATAATCTATCATGACGTTGATATTGTAGATTCTACACCTGTTAATCCTCTCAAACAGGAATATTTGAAAAAAGAAACTCAATATTTACTGGAGAATGATTTTATAGAACCAAGTAAACGGAACTGGAGTTCACCATGTATTCTTGTGCCTAAGCCAGATAATGCACTCCGCAAGTGTACTGACTATATAAAAGTCAACTGTGTCACTAAAAAGGATTCAGTTCAAATGCCAAGAATGGATGATTGCATTGATAAAATCTGAAATGTGAAATATGTCACCAAGTTGGACCTTTTAAAAGGATTCTGGCAAATTCCATTCACGGAAAGAGCAAAAGAAGTTTTTCAGCATTTGTAACACCAGATGGGCTTTATCAATATAAAGTGATGCCTTTTGGTATGAAAAATTCTCCGGCAACATTCCAGCGTCTTATGAACATGATAACATCTGGTCTAGATAATTGTAACGCGAACATCGATGACGTCATCATCTACAGCGACACTTAGGAAAATCACTTAGAAACCATTCGAAAATTCTCCGATCGACTCAGTGATGCAAATCTGACGATTAATTTGAGCAAAAGTGAGTTTTGTCATGCTTGTGTCAGATTTTTAGGACATATTGTGGGACAAGGTCAAGTTAAAACTGTAGAAGCTAAGGTCAATGCTATCTCTGAATTCCCTGTGCCTGTTTATAAAAAGAAACTGATGCGATTTTTAGGTATGACCATATATTAACGGAAATTTTGTTTCAATTTTTCCATAATTGCCGAACCTTAGACAAATTTGTTGATTAAGAAATCCAAGTTTCATTGGTCTGACCAGTGTCATGAATTCTTTGATAAATTAAAAGCCATGCTTAACAATGCACCAGTTCTTTCAGCACCAAATTTCAGCCAATTATTTAAAATGTCTTTTGACGCAAGTGATGTATTGGTTGGTGGAGTATTGATTCAAGAAGATAAAAATGGTGTAGATCATCCTGTGTGCTTTTTCTTTATAAAAAAAAAATAATAAAAAATAAACAAACACCAGAAAAATTATTCCACAATTGAGAAGGAATATTTGACTTTGATATTAGCTTTACGATATTTTGAAGTGTATGTTACCTCGGCTGTTTCTCCGGTTATTGTATTCAGTGATCACAATCCCCTTATTTTCATTAACAAAATGAAAGATAAAAATCGGAGATTGTTAAGCTGGAGTTTAATGCTGCAAGAATACAACATTCACATTAGACACATCAGAGGAAAAGATCATGTGATTGCAGATGTACTATCCCGTGTATTGAAGAACCATATTGTTTTATTTTGTCTATATTTTGTGTAATTTAGCTGAGTATTATTCATAAGACATTTTCCTATGTAATTTTTATTATTATAGTATCAGATGCATATTTAAAAGAAAGCTTTATTGCATAAATCGTTCTTTTTCTTTGTGAGGGGAGGTGTTTGTATGATGTTGATATGCTCAGCTTTTGTCTATGACTGTAAGTTGTATGGTTATTTGAAAATACATACTTATCTTTTGTCCAGTTGTTTACATAGTATTTCGCAACAATCAGGTAGGCAAGTATTTTTCCATTAGAGTTACTAATATTCATTTGTGACATGGGTCAGGTACGCTTTTGTGTGTGTGTGTGTGTGTGTAAATAATTTTATTCTTGTTCTAAAATTCCTATTCTAAAGATTAGTCTGAATTTACAGTTGTGTTGTTGAAATCAGATATAATTTGAGAGGAATTATTTATTTAAAATATTCATTGGACTTACTAAAGTGCTCGTTGACTTTTGGATTAATACATGATTTTGGGATTGATGTAAATTCATTCAAACACATTCTGGATTACATCTTTGTTGTACATCAGGACATTCAAGGCTATTGGAATTCATTCAGAACATTCTGTTATTTTGGATTTGTGATTAGGACATTTAGGATTATTTGGAATTTAATTCACCAATTGTAAGTGTCTTTTGAGTTTTCTCTTTAATTGTCTGGAAAAATTGCTTGTTGATTTTACTTGATTGTATGGGTTTCACTTTCTTTCTGCTACATATTTTAAGACCGAGAGTCGTAATATATATATATATATATATATATATATATATATATATATATATATATATATATATATATATATATATATATATATATATACACACACACATATATATATATACACACACATATATATATATATACACATCCAAGATTGCAAAAACAGACTCCTTGAAATTACAAGCAAAAACATCCTGAAAATAATTATGGGTAAGGAATTATTGTTTTTTTCAGCCTAAATAGGTGGCTTTTCGGAGCACCCTTTGAATGAGATCACAGTGTTATTGTGTCTAAGTTCAAGAGGCAATTCGTTCCAGGTAGCTGGGCCCTGGAACGCAAAAGAATGTTGTCCGTATGACTTGGTTTTGACAGTGGGAATAGTGAGAATACGAGTGTCGGAAGAGGAGCGGAAGTATATAGAAGGGGTGTACACTTGGGTGAGGTCAGATAAGTGTTTTGGACTGGAGCCAGTCAACGAAATGATGCATACAGAACAGGTTTTCTGTTTGATCCTGGAGCTAATGGGTAGCCATTGTAGGGTACAGAGCAGGGGGGAAGAGTACTCGGCTCTTGGTACTCTAAGGATGATCCGAGCAGCTGTGTTTTGAACTTTTTGAAATTTCTGTAGTAGATACTGAGATTAACTCGATAGAAGAGAAAATCTATCTATCTATCTATCTGTTGGTCAATTGGATGGTTTTCGACTGTCTGATTCTTGGTATGTCTACATGAATATTGGTTCAATTTCATTCATTCATTTATTTTAAGTATTTACGGCAGATAACATTTACCTTAAAATGTCCGTAATTAAGATAAGACTAAAACCATGTACGTGAATGTAATGACTTTTGTTGGTTGTGTAAGTACTTAAGTAGTATGAGTATTAGTATTTCAAATAACGTTGTAAATAGCGCAAAGTATTTATATAGCTATTTATATCAGAATTAGCGATTTCACAAATGTTATTCCCACTGTCCTTTTCACAAAGGGCCATCAGTAGATATTATCCGTAATACTCAACAAACTAATTTTACCCTAAATTCATGATGTGGATATTTGAAAAGGAGGGGCTATAACAAGTACAACTGTCCTCTTTCAAGCAAATAACATGTATTAAATACGTATCAATTCAATACCAAAACACAGGCTACTTTGATGTTTATATTTTTATCAAAGTAATCGCTTCTTTCTCACAGAGAAGACAAATCGACCCATCAAAATGATTCGCTTCCTATGTGGCATTTCTCAGGACGTCAGTCAACTGAAGTAACCAGGTCCATAACGCAACAGTATCAGACAACAGGACATAATACAAAAAGACAAAAGGGGCAACATTTTATAGACAAGTTGTGTGGTTTAATCACACCAAAAGATCTTGTAAGAAATATGTTAAATACGTATCAATTGATAATACTAATAGCTTTATCGGGGGCAATCGCTGCTTTGTGACAGGAAGACAGTTTGACCCGAACATTCATTTGGCTCGCTCCCCTGGCATTACGTCTTTATCATATCCATTCGAAGTTTTGATCGGATAATAAATAAGCACCAAGATTTTAAATGTGATATTTATCATGACGTCATTCCACTGAGGAAATAAGGTCCAGCAGTACAACATTGTTAGAAAAATAGGACATGACAAAAAAAGACAAACGGGTACAAACTTGCATTCAAGTTTTATGTTCAATTACTCCCAAAGATGTAAGAAATTGTCAAAAAAGTGAATTTTACGAGAAAGGAAAGAAACAGTTCAATATAATCGTCCAGTTTTAAAAGTGCAAAGATCTGATGACATTCAGCCGTTGGTCGTGTACACAAATTTCGGACAATTATGTTTTTAATTGGTACGCCTTCTTGTGTTCTTCCTTACTTTCCTTCTGCGGTTTCCTGTATGTAGAATAGGTTTGATGTACCGTTCTGCATGTCGTAGGAGTCGACTGATGGAGGCAGCCTGTTTGCCGTCGATGCCTCTCGTAAGGCGTTTCACCTGTGGAGGTCTTACATACGCCTTTTAAAAGAGTACGATATAGAATAGTTTTTGCTTTGTATGGTTAGGATTTTACCATTGTTTGCCTTTGATTTGTGTTCTTTTTCAGGAATTTTTGTAAAAACTTTACCTTTACTATTTTGTCTCATAGTGCATATTACCTTTTCATCGGATTTGGCGAGGTTTTTATCTTTACCAATTTTGCTAACTAGCTTTGTCTCGGCACTATATACTCAGGACTGAGCTAATGTGCCGTTAAACCACGTACATACCTACATATATACATACTCCCTCCTCCGTGCTTATAATTATCAAGTAGTTCCAATATCATGTAAAAACCCGAGTCCTATGCGACTGTTATGCTGATTACCAACAATTATGAATACACCTTGCGTCTGTGCAATGTTCATTGTACATCTTGGAAAACAGTCGATGGGAAGGTAGACTGAACACCCGTACTGTAATCTAACGCAAAGGAGCAATCCCATGACCCTGGATTTGGGCAGCAAGTGCTTCATCAATGCTATATTTAGGTTCTCTGGGACCAGCAGTAGAAACAAAATATATAGACCTCTTGTATTTGTATGCAGAGTGACTTTTGCCCTCTTCCTCCAATGGTATTTGCATTAATCATGTATGTATTTCATATGATCTTCTGTATAGGAACTAACGTTGTACAGTAATGTCGTTTATATTATGCATGAAATCAGTATGTAAGCTGAGAAGAATTCGTTCCTAAGAACAGCGAAGATAAAAAAAAGCAGTGCTCAGTTTTCACAAAATAATTTGGTAAGAATTACACATCTTAGTATAATGACATCTCTGTGTAAAGGACACCCAATACACCACAACATGTTTCTCCTTTATGGACATGCGTCTTTCTTGTAGAGGTGAAACATGAAATAAACTGAAGAAAAGAGTCACGAAAGTTGACCTTTGCAAACAGGGGTCCTTTATGCAGACGTGTCCGTTAAGGCCGGTTTTATTATATTGTGAAGTGATTAAGTCACAAATTAATGCATCAGTGGCATTTAGTGTTTATTTCCGTGATTTACTGTTTTATTTTCTTCTTTTTTTAATATCCAGCTGTTTTCTTAAAGACTACTTGTGTGAAGTCATTTTGGAAAGGTGTATTGTTCAACTACTGGGTCTCTGACTCTTAGCCAGAGACCTTGTACAATAACACCTGTAATTAGCGGACACTCATTAGACAAGGGACTGAGAAATGATTCCGTTATGAACAGGTGTCTGCTAAAAAATGACTGATATAGTATAAAATAATAAAAACAGTCATATGAAAATCTGTTCTTTAAATTGCAGTTGCCGTCGAAATCAGATGCCCCCTAGGACGGGTGATTTTTGCCGTCTAATCCCGTCACTGACGCAAGAAAACGAAACACTGCAATCTATATTAGTGGGAAGTGAATATAAATCGTGTTTGTTTGTTTGTTTTGTTATTTTATTGTTTAAATTTACCTATTTTGTTTACAGTAAAATTTAAGCCGACTTCTCTCAACATTTACCTGGGATACTAAAAAGGCTTCGTCCGTTGTTTTCTATTATCACTGTACAAAGTAACATGCATAATGTAATCAGTATGTTTCATCGACGATTACATTGTTTATCGGATTTATATTTTCAAGTTCTTTCATTTATGTGTAGAGTAACAAGGATAGGAAGTCAGTATTGGACATCTGCTAATGCGAAATTGGAAATAAACTTGTCTTGTCACAAATCAACTACTGAATGAATGACATGTTACTTTACCAGATCTATTACACATTTAAATATTTTATTATTGCGAAAGTGTAATGGAGCCAGGCCACTATTTCTGCCTGAGATATAAACTAGAAAAGCATCATTGTGTTTCTTTATTTATCCAAGGGTCGCGGATTCGATACCCACCCAGGCCAGCCCGAGTCTGCTGCCTCGGTGTGTCCTTGTGAAAGGCACCTGGCTCGAATTTGCTAGGCATGATATGGCCAATAATGTGTTGAAAGCACAATTAAAACCAACGAACCAACCATTTAGGAGTAGACCTCTGGCAGGTTTTCTTTCAAGTACTGGATGTGTTCGGTTCCAGGGCCAAGAATTGTCTTTCCCTGTATATAACGCGAGCAGCGTAAACTCAGATCTGCCGTCGCATATTGCTTTGTTATATCAGGGTCGAAGCTGTTCGTTCATCTTGAGATTTAATTCGGACAGCGTAGACACTCATATCAAACGGCTCATTATCAAACGGCAGATTGGGGTCAACTGTCTATACAGTTCACATATGCATATATAGACAGTACGTTATTGGTCTGATGGTTGTAAATCGATTTCCATAGGCCAATCTCAGTTCTTGATTTTCTATCTTAATGTATTGTTTGGCATATCTATCATATTGTGCTTGACAACGAATCTGAATTGTCACGAGGAACGAAAGTAATTTAATGTATTATTGCATCCAACATAAAGTCAGATATGTTCAGTACGATTCACTGAACATATGTGAAATTCTATTGCGCCGGAAAGGCAGCATGTTGCGAAATTTATCAAAGGTAAATTGCACTAGCGCGTGATGATTAAAGTGGAACAATTACGCTGTGTTAGTTATTTATTCACCAAATCCTCCTTTGATTGTTTACTCTCCGATCATATAGATTTGCTTACCTATGGCCGTAACGGCGTTTTATAACAGTTTAAAACCTGTTTGTTTTGTAACGTGTTGGTAAGGTAAAGACTACTTGTCTTCAAATTCGTACCCAATTTCTCCGGGATTCAAAGGGTTGGCTAACAATTATCTTGTAGCTCTTCTTCTATTGGAAGCAAAAAATGGTTCAGAGATTCAACAATGTTTAATTAACGTAATGTTGAAAACTGGCCGAAATGTCATAAATCTCCGAAGCTACCACACCACCCTTATGCAGGATTCGTGAAGCTCATGTTCTATATTTTTGTTTTCCAGGGCCTGCATGAATCTGGAGGACGATTTAGGCTGGCTCATGTTAGCTGCTTTTCGCGAACATCCGCACATCTAACTAAGGGGGTTTATTCCAGCTAGCATTATCTCTTTCCTTCCGTAAGAGAAACCTGTGAAAATAGCCCGAAAACGTCCCGGGGCAACCGTGATCCAACCATTTGCATGTAACAACCATGAACTCGTCCACAGAACGACAATATTCATTGCCCACTAGAGTTACCTTTGTGCAGGCAACCCTCTAGTATTTTATACTAAACAACCATATCTTAGCTTCTCTACCTTGACGTTACGTCATCAAAGCCAACGCTAAAATATCCAGATCGCCCGCTTTTGATTGGCTGATAACGGTATAAAATATCATTGGAGGGAATCCCTGTAATCTGACTGGCTAAAAGAGCAGCTTTCATCTTTTTCAGAGTTGTGAAATTTAATCTAAAACGATATATGTCTCGCCAAAATCATTACAGCTTAGTCACGTGTGAATCCGTGTACATGTCTTATGTTCCTTTATCTATAGCGGCTTAAATAAAGGTAACGCGTGTGTAACCGCAGCATACCCGTTTTGCTGGACGAAATGGATCGAAGTATGCGCATATCGTTCTGCATACTATTAATTGTGTCTGCGTGGACAGGGTGCGCAAAAGGTAGGATTATTCTTTAAGTTCCATGTAGAGACACTGCATTTTTTAAAGATATAAATAGTAGTGTTTTCACAGCGAAAATTTGATCGAAAATTATTTCTCAAAATTATCACTGTATAATTTGGAAACAAAGGAAAGGGCACACAGACCAACGAATGGATGAATGGGTGAAAGATAGAAAGAAAAAATTAACTAACTGACGGATTTGTCTCTCTTTTATCTATTTATTTTTCACTTCTAATATTTGGATTAATATATAACAACCAAATCAGTGGGCAGACACATTTTACGAATTTTGCTCCAACGTAATGCTAGTTCTCTAAAATGACGTGATGCACAAACACATTCTAAATACAAATACAAATGAGACTACAAAGAAAAAGGAATAAAAACGTGGGAAAATGTAACACATGTACAGAATATATGGTCGCCAGTATAGTAGCAGGCATTGATGTCTGAATATGTTACTGTCACAAATAGTTATACAACCTTTCTTTCTTTTCCATGCATATGCTTTTTATTTGCTTACAAAATATAATTGTATGGAATGTCTTTTAGTTAAACAGTTTTAGCATTGGAACTGATATTAATGACGTAAAAGATGCAATAAGCACAGTGTATGCATGTATTATTTGCAATTAGCTAATTGCCTGTGACAGAAGTTGAATCTATGTATCTACAAGAGCTTATTTGTTGTCACAAGGCACACATATCTTTTAAGAGCTCATTATAATTAAACAATGTACATTCAAACCTCTTTTATGTTGGAGGAGGGGGGCCTAGTGGTCTAAGGTCACTCACACCTCACCTCTTGTCTCCTTGGGTTCGAGTCTCGGCTCGGCCAACGTGGTTATGTGAGAAAGCTTGCCAATGGGTCGGTTGTTCCTCCACCAAATATACTGGCCGCCTTGAATAGCCTATCATGTGCTGATAAATGGCGTTAAACTCCACAAAACCAAACCGTTTATGTAGGTTTAATAATGTAGCAAAATTCGCTTGATACAAGGTAATAATTGGTTTGGTTTGATGTTTTAAGGCACATGAACACAAGTAGATTATTTAGATCCGAGGCAATCGGAGTAGTAAAATGACTAGCCCAAGGACACACCGTTGTAGCCAACCTAGTCTGACAAAATCAGCCCCTAAAACCTGTGCTGATACTGATGGACGGTTTTTGCATCTGATGTCACCTATTCAATAAATCACGCAATTGATGCAGACAAATATATTCGCAACACATTGGCGTACATTTTAGACACTTATCGGTATTTCTCGCGGCTTTTGAGTTACGGTCGGCTGAAGGATCCTTTCGACGATATGTACAGAATACACCCATATCAAATCCTCTGTTTGACAACTTGTAAATCCACGTGGAATAACACAACCCTACATCGTGCGGCCACTTCTAAGTTCGTTGCTACATACTGCTTGTTCCATCAGTTACATCAACGAATCTGATGCGACTTCCGCTCATTCGCTCATTTGAAAGTTTCCGTTGACAAAATCCCGGGACGTTCAAATCGAGTCACATCACCAAAGCAACGGATGTGTTGCGGATATATTTGTCTGCATCAATTGAGCGATTTAATGAATAAGCGACAGCAAACTCAAAAACCTACCATCAGCATCAGCACAGGTTTGGGGGGCTAATTTAATCGGACTATAGCCGACCCAGACACCTTTTTGGTCGGGAGTCCGGCACGCTAACCACTGAGCCACCATGGCTACCTTAACAATGTCCTGAACTGTGTGATTGCTAACCACTGAGCCACAAGGTCCTGAACTGTCTGATTGCTAACCACTGAGCCACCACTACTCCCTTAACAAGGTATTGAATTGTGTGATTGCTAACCACTGAGCCACCACGGCTCCCTTAACAAGGTCCTGAATTGTGTGATTGCTAAACACTGAGCCACAACGGCTCCCTTAACAAGGTCCTGAATTGTGTGATTGCAAACCACTGAGCCACCACGGCTCCCTTAACAAGGTCCTGAACTGTGTGATTGCTAACCACTGAGCCACCACTACTCCCTTAACAAGGTATTGAATCGTGTGACTGGTAACCACTGAGCCACCACGGCTCCCTTAACAAGTTATTTAATTGTGTGGCTGCAAAAGATTAAACAGTTGGTCATTATTAGGGGAAAAGCAGGTGTATGAGAAACAAAAATTGTTCTCATTGTTTTTATTGAGGCTATTAGAATTCAAATTTCATCGAGACGTAAAGAATCACCCCTGTGTGGACTCTAACCCACGACCGTCTGATTTTATTAGGGAAATTCCTTCCAGGACCCAATCTCTATCCCAAAAGCACGCACACTTCACAGGGAGAAAAGTACGTATGGTCAACGTGGTCATGCATGCTACACGGAATATGTGCATTATACTTGTTTCCTTGTTGATAAATAAAAGCAGATGGATGGATGGATCGATGGATGATGCACAGAGTTTGTACATTTATGCTTGTTTCTCTGTTGAAAAGGAAAAGTATATGTATGTATGTGGATGTATGTTTATATGTTAAGGATTTAACGGCACATCAGCACAGTCCAAGCTATATAATGCCTAGTAAAAATGTACAAAGCAAAAATTTTAAATGTAACGAAAAAAAGTTCAACAATCTTAAGGAAGAAAAACACTTCTGAATAAAATTAAACATATACTCCTGTGAAAGGTTAAGATAATGTAGAAATTAAACATATACCGGTACTCCTGTAAAAGGTTAAGATGATGTAGAAATTAAACATATACCGGTACTCCTGTAAAAGGTTAAGATGATGTAGAAATTAAACATATACCGGTACTCCTGTGAAAGGTTAAGATGATGTAGTAATTAAACATATACCGGTACTCCTGTGAAAGGTTAAGATAATGTATAAATTAAACATATACCGGCACTCCTGTGAAAGGTTAAGATGATGTAGAAATTAAACATATACCGGCACTCCTGTGAAAGGCTAAGATGATGTAGAAATTAAACATATACCGGTACTCCTGTAAAAGGTTAAGATGATGTAGAAATTAAACATATACCTGTACTCCTGTAAAAGGCAAAGATGATGTAGAAATTCTCAAAAAGGTATCAAATCAAAGATACGCGTAAAAGGTAAAGCCTTAAAAAAAAAGGCTGGGGGGGGGGGGGGTCAAATCTTCTCATATAATCCATTAAGACAATCCAAAATTTTCTCTGGTGACACATCATCAAAAGTTCTTAATCGGGTTGACACGAAAAAGTCAAAGGGATATATTATATGGACGATTTCCGCTGTAGTTGCGGCCTCTAAGAAGTTTATACAAGCTACCCTTTTAATCATCACGTAAAATCATCTTCTAAGGCTATAGAAGTCTGGAACAGTTAATTTTCATAAACATCGTATAAACAATATGCTAAACGTCAATAATTAGCCACAAATACATCCAACAAGATAAATACAATAAAATCAAAGGTAATCACACCCGCATGGGCGTAACCGCGTTTCTTTTCAACCGGAAAATAATATCATGATTATGCGGACAGATTACACTTTTATTTATGATAAATAGATTCATATTGATTTTGGCTTCTGATCTACACGTCTCCAAACAGACGTTGCTATTTTCGCAAATCCTGGAACTCGAATTATGCTAATACGACTTTCAATCAGGGATTTAGGGGATGGTGTACAAGGTAACTGTATTAACTTTTCCTGTAGGTGATTTCTATTTTTAACAGAATGCAATGCTAGCGCATGACATTTAGTATACTATTCAGTTGCAGTTAATATACAGACATTTTAATATACCCTTTTAACAATGTCCATTTTGAACATCCTCGGCCTTGTCTCCTGTCCTAAAGGTGAAAAGACTGCCTGACAGCAGTGTGACGTAAAGAAGAGTGAAACATTACATGTTGTTCTCATATATTTGGGTATATTAAACTTAAAATGATCATTCATTTAGTGTCTTGGGTCAATCTGTTTTTTTTCCATATTTTTTTCTTCTTCCAATTTTGAAATAAATGTGTTTTCCCCAAACTTGTTATATATATAGAAACCCGTTTTGACATACCACTCCCACCCCCGTCAAGAAATTTTATCGTACAGAATATTTTATTTATTTATTTATTTATTTATTTATTTATTTATTTATTTAATTAATTTTCCGAGTGAGCTTTCATTTAAATTTAGGATATGCAGTTAGTATACACGCCATATATTTTAGTTTGTTTATTTGTATACATATAATTACTTTGTACGACAATGAATCAAGGTTGAGGGTACGTTTAAACCCGGTTCCAGACAAAATATTGCCAGTAACAGAGACAATTATCGCTCTGCATTCCTCGTGTTTTCTTTAGACAATCGCTTTTCCTTTCAAACATTTTATTCCCTTATCCCTTCTTTATTGCACACTAGTTAATGTATATTCTTCCTTAAAGAATATCGCAGCAAACACTGGTATTCCCATGTCGTCACGACAGAAAACAGTGTATTCCCATGTCCTCACTACCGCAAACATTGTATTCCCATGTCCTCGCTGCAGCAAATACCGTATTCCCATGTCCTCGCTACAGCGAACACCTTATTCCCATGTCCTCACTACAACAAACACCGTATTCCCATGTCTTCATTACCGCAAACACCGTATTCCCATGTCCTCAACACAGCAAACACCGTATCCCCATGTCCTCACTACAGCAACACCGTATTACCATTTTCTCTCTACAGCAAACACCGTATTCCCATGTCCTCACTACAGCAAACACCGTATTCCCATGTCCTCACTACTAAAAGTCAAATAGATGACGACAAGTTACATTGAGGAAATAATTTACGCTGTTTATCTAATGTAATTATCAACCTTAAAAAATAAAAAATACAGGTAATTTATATTTGTAAAAACAAACTATATTGCAAGTTTGTTGTGATGATACATGTAGCACTCGCTGAGTTGTTGGCCTCAGGCATGGGACCAAGAGCATAATATCTAGCTATAAGAATATATTTATTCCCTATTATTTCCCTTTAATTCGATTTTAAATGCTTTTACTCAAACCAGGACCTTTAATGTCCAATATTACACATACGTACGGTATACATTCTAAGCATCGCTTTCTATTAGCGAGATAATGCATTACTAGTGTTGCCTTTGATTATCGGCGATTGGGAAACTGTCTGATTATTTATCTGAACGAACCTGCTTGCCTCCACATGGCGACATGAGCTCGTCTGTGTTTTCGTCGTGGGCCGCGTTAGCGCTGCTGAGCTATAGCGATTATCGACTACCTCGAGCTATGCGTCAATAAGCACACGCAGTAGGCATATTTCTCGAGGTCGATTAGTAGGACACAATGGCAAACACGAAGATTATAAATCGGCATAAAGTTCTATTTTATAAAGCAACATCCTAGATTACGCTTTTTTTAATTTAGTGTATGAACAAAAAATTAAGAATACCAATGTACGCCAGTAGGTCTCCTTTATAAATGTAGAAAGAAAGAAGATGAAAGAAAGAAGAAACTCAAGTCTGATTCTATGATTGTGGCCCCCGAGATAACAATGGCATAATCATTATCATAGCACATCATATAAAATCAAAGTATTTTATGTTGACACTTACCCCATATAAATTTGTGTTATTTGTTTTAGTGAAAACTGAAAATTTCGTGCAAAATGGTTGCAAATGTTTAAATTATGAGGATTTGAATTTGTATATGATATATTGTGCATGTTGGACACGTAAATCACGTGATGGTGACACTTTTGCCAATACGGTCATAAGTGAATACGTATCGGCACGTGTTAAGGTTTGAGTAACATACGGCGATACGTTAATTGAACTCATAGAGAAATCACTGTAAGTAATTACCAGATTAAAAAGCTTTTCAGTTCACTTAGGAATAATCTTCGGCTGCTTTTAAACCAATGTTTTTACTTAACATCAAACTTACACTTAAAACAAAAGTGTTTTGAAAGTCAGTTGGAGTTTATTCTTTTAGCTGAATATAGTACTCTTAAGTAGATTGACCTGTGTGTTAGAAACGGACTTATTAATTGAAAGGATACACTTTCGCCAATTATTATTTATTGATATTAGAAACTGCACTCTATTCTACTAAATCGATTTAAATTTTGACATTTTTTTAAAAACAGAATACATGTTAATTGCCTGTAGAACGTGCACAATTGACGAAATACCAATTATTCAAAGTTTCAAAGAATCAAACTTTAATTTAAAGAAGAAAAAGTAAAATCCGTCGCCGATAATACCTTAAAAATGAAGCGTTCTTGTTGAGCTAATCTACTGCAAGGCATTAAACAATCAGCAAACATCCCATCATGCTATGTTCGAAAATATTAATAAAAGACAAATTAAGAGATGAACATAAGTAAAAATGAGATATTTTCGATAAGATCAAGCAAACTCTTTTATTGTAAAATATATTTTGCTGAAAACATTGAACATATTTTGTGTGTGCGTATAAACTTTGATACTAGACACATTCCTGTGATATGGTGAAGATTTGAATTTCAGTAGCAGTTAAACCTTATAGGCTCTAATTATTCTGATGTAATTTAGTACAAAATATCACTAAATGTTCTAAGGTGTTCAGTGTAAAAACAAAAGCACACACACACACACACATGATTATGTAAAGCCAACATACAGGATCGGTGCGATCACTAGGGAAACTTTCATTTGCACTGGAACATTTAAAAATTATGTTTTGTGCTTACGTAAGAACAGTTATCATACATGTTTATTCTGGTATCAAAGTTCGTCGAATTCCGAGGGGGTCGTTCGGGCTCGGGCTTCAACGACCTCCAATGGATCTGGTGAACATTGATACCACAAAAAAGGTATGATCCATCGCTTTTTCCGGGGCGGCGCGCGTTCCCGATCAGCTGATGTAAAACGGATGAGACTCTCGTGAGAGAGCCAGCTTCTAAGATCTTTTGAGAAACAACCACTTTAGCAAATCGTTTAGTATAGTACCTGTCATGTCTGATGATCAAAGCAACTACGAGATGTTTGGCAGGTAATTACGTGAAATTACTCAGATTATTAACTATAGTTTGATTTACATGCGAATAAGAATACATACCAGTTAATGTGGAGCAGGCGAGTTGAAAAACCACCTTTGCATGCCTCGTTATTTCTATGGCTCTGAAAAAACCTGCATTAGAGCAAGAGACCACGTGTTATTTCTCTACTCGGACAATTTTTCTCTTATGTGCGACTGAAGAACCTAACAAGATTGCATGCTTTCAGTCAATACACACACGATGAGTAATGCAGTCATTTGTTTTGGGTACGGCCCGGAAAAAGAATAAGTATAACAAAAAAACCAGGGGATCAATGGCGCGTGAAATCCGATATTGATATATGGGTACGGCCACATCGATTCACCTAGTCAAACAATGCTGCGCATGTATTGTTATGTACAGACATATTCCTTTGATGATTTAACATAAAGGGCTTATTTCTTGCTATTTCATACTTACCACAAATGTATAATGGAGTGAATAATACCGCGCGCACAATATATCCTTTATGACATGTTCTTGCGAAACGTTCATAGCAAGTCACGTTAAATGTTTTAGCAGATTAAGAAACAGTATCATCAGATATATTTTAAAAGACAAAGCCATACGTCCATTGTTGCAAGATAAGACTACGTATGGAAGTATATTTCATTATATATGAAGCTACGTATTCTTTGAGTCCAATCTATGAAGAACACAAGCCTATGGTTTGCGACTAACATTAAACAACACGACCATGTTCCGTTTGCCAAGTTTTATTTTTTTGCTTGAAACTTTGCTAAGCCATATATAAAATAATGGACTGCTTTGAAAAGAAATGATATGTTAAATGTAGGATAATAATTAAACCGCATAATCAGAAATGTAATCTCTAAAATGATTGGGGGTGGGGGATACAATCTTGCTAGATGCACGTACTTTCTCTCGGTAAGTTCTGTTGTATGAGGTCATTGGAATACTGTGTATTCCTGTTGTCAGTCTAACCCCTCTGTATTGTATCGTATTTTTCCGATTTAAAAGTTCATGCTGTCTCTGAACAGCGAGAGTTACAAAAAAGTAACTGGGCTTTACACCGTTTGTTTCCACAAATCGATCTTTTGCCTTGTCAGATCAGCTTTGGAGAAGTCGTTTAAAGGTTTTTAAATTTTTAGTAACAACGGCCATATTTGATGGTGGATTGGCATCATTTGTACAAACTTGGAAGAGCTTCATATCATGGTGCTTTCTGTTAAGTTTGGTAAAATGTTATTTCATGGTTTTGTAGAAGGCGTTTAATGCTTTTCCTCATTTAGTAATGGATCGGCACGACATGTAACAGACTTATAGGCCTTTGTGTCAGGATGTTTTCTGTCAAATATGATCAAATTCTATTTAGCGGTTTTGGAGAAGACGTCATTTTAAGACTCTATATTTTTCGTAACATTGGCCATATTTTTATGGCAAAAATAACTTGTGCAAATCATGCCTGGATGTTTTCTCTCAAATTCTGATTAAATTCTGTTCCGCGCTTTTGAGAAGAGTTCGTTTAGAGTTTTTCTACATTTAGTAACAGCAGTCATATTTATTTTTCTGCTAAATTTAGTCAAACTTTGGTGGAGTTTGAGAAGAAATTAAAAATAATAATTGTTGACGGACGGACGCACAACGGATGCAGAGCTATACCATAAGCTCGCTTGACCTTACAGCCAGGTGAGATTTAAAAAAAAAATCAACAGCTACTACTACTAAATGATCACTTTTGACGGCTTGTAAATGCCCATGCTTTTCATATAAAATTAAAGGTGTTATCGTCTTTGAAACAAGTGTTACTTTAGACTCTCTATTTGTCTACGCCCTTGACAACTACCCCCAAACCCCAACCCCTACCTCAGCCGCCTTTTGGGACCATGACCTATAGGTCATACCCTAAAATCTGTTTCAGGATATCCATTCATATATTGTGTCTTGCTGTTATGACTTTTTATAATTTGGACTGGACTTTTTATACACAATATATGTATTCCTTCCATAATAAAACCTCTCCACGCACGTTGTGCTCAGGGATGTGAATCGGTCCGGTGCGCACTCCTATATGTCGTAAGAGGCAATGGAGACAGAAACCCAGAAACCACGATGGCTCAGTGGTTAGCGTGCCGTAGAACACCAAACCAACTCTATGATGAGCCCGTGAAAAAAGGGTGGGCGGGGGCAGTATTTATACATTCAAATTAAAAAAAAAAGTTGGTATGGGCATATAATGTGACAAGGATATCTAAAGAAAATTTTGGATAAAATTGGGTAAAAAGTTTGAGGGGTATATTTATATCAGCAGCATTTAAGTTATAGCATATCACTACATCACTGTAGTGGGTACACAAATTATAAAACAGTCTTCAGAGGTGTGTGTTTGTGATAATGGTACAGTGGGTCATATTAAAGGGAAATTATAATTGTTGGATGAATGTGCAGAAGATATAGCTATACAGATGAGAACAAACGACATGGTCAAAAATAAAATCAAATTTTTTGTCTTAATCTCCTTCATTCCAAATTATAATCCAACATGTGGCTAAGAAGCAAAAATCTGTGTGGCCAGAAACCTGCAATTAGGCGCAAAGTAAACACTTTAACCATAACTAATAATCTAGTTCAAATTTGTTCCACTAACTTTTAAAGTTATTGTGAAGAATGTGAACGAGATTTATGTTTGTAGTCAACGTTGGTCTGGTGGAATTTGAGAAGAAGCAACAGTAATTGTTTACAGATGGACGCACAACTCTTTTTGTTTTATATGTGCCCCAACCATACATCGTCTTCCGATTTAACGTCTCATTGATAGCAAATTAACGACATATACTTTCAAAGACTTTCGAGATTCAAGGATTGCGGAATGTTAAACTAAACAGCAGGCCATGAAGTTATTGTTTGATTATATTGTAGCGTCTGTGTCTATTCATTACAGCTATTTGAGCTTTATCAATAAACTGAAGTGTAGTACAATTCTTTATAATGCTAGTCTCGTACTTGTGATTTCTCACATTGTAATGCAAATCTCACAGAAATTTGGACCATCTCACAGTCTTTCTTTGAGATCAAATTCTCTCAAATTCTCACAGAATAGAGGATTTGTCATGCTAAGATTTTTTTCTTTTAATATTTTCAACCAAAGGAACATTCCATGGAAGCGTTATCATAATAAGATGCATCTGTGAGTAAACCTGTAGATAGACCAGAAACTGTTTTCGTTGAGCCCGTCTTTTATTTATCTATAAAAGACTTTAACATTGAGGCTAATGGTGGGACGTACTGCCGAACTTGCACCACTGCAAGCTCGACAAATATATTAGGTATCATATCAATCATCCTTTCAGTGCATATTTCATTAAATCTGTATCGTACTAATGTACAGTAAAGCATTTCGCAGCAATACACATGGATATACAGTATACAGTAAAAGTCAACCCAAAGGACAGTTTGTTTGCATTTTGCAGCAATACACATAATTAAAATGTTTGGGGAAAAATCATATTTGCTAGAATTTATTGTTTGAATATCTCACACATTTTCTTAAAGTATCCACAGGTATGTTAGGTTTCTATAATTATTTCATTAAGTATTAATACACCATTCTTGGTGGTTCTCCCAACAGTAGAGAAATTCAGTACTTTCTATGTCAGTTCTATTCGTGCTATTTAACTCCAATAAAATGCAGTGAGTATATTTACCCATACTGGCATCATGCAGATATGCAATAACTGTAACGACCCCCGATATACTTGTGTGAAGCATTTTTGTGGATACTCATATCATCACGCCCTGTAACCACAGAAACTCTTCTTGTTGCGGCTGAAAGAACGCGCATATAGAAAAGTTTTGTAATTAGAGTTGATTATGGACAAATAATACATACAGACAGACGGAGAGTATCTGTATCATATTTCATGTCAGTAAAAAGAAATATTTTGATAATTTACAAAACGTATACAATAGAATTCATTCTTCACTCAAATGTTTATAAAAGTTCTGATTATTTTATATATAAACTAAAAATATGTTCATGGGATATGGATGCCCAACCAAAGTGCCAGAAATGATATAAACACTGAACTTAACCAATGTATGATGGACAGAGATACAGACGGACAAGAGTAACAATATGCCCCTACCATTATTGTGTTGGAAAATTTAAAAAGCAAACATTACATACTTTTGTACCAACTGTAGTTCACAATAATAACATGCAAAAGAGTATTGAAATGCTACCGTGATATAATTTTTTTGAAAAAAGGAAATACTGAGTATTTATTATATATTTCATACTGAAAAAAATTATCTGTGGGAGAAAAATTATATCGCCACAGTCGCGATACCACTTTAGGAACTACTTTTTTCCCATTTAGGAAATATATCTTCCCTTTCATATGTTATTAAAACCTGTATTTCCATATTTAGGCCTATTTCGTTTTTCTTCTTCTTCTACTCCTTCGCTCTCTCTCCCTCCCTTCCTCGCTCTCAAGATGTACAGATGTTAAAATGTATCAACTGTAGACCCTCTAGTATACATTTATGCAATCAATGAGGTGCCATCAAGAAATGCATAAAACAAACTCCAAACAGCAAAATGTAGACTTCAGGTATTAACTTTTTATAATTAGTTTTCTACATCATACATGAATCATGGAAACTGTCAGTGACCTGTGCTATGTGTCAACCATACATTATTGTATACCTGTAATACTCGACGACAAATCTCTTCAGTCTGATGTTTTCTGCCTAGCTTACTGATGCCTTCTGTGACTATGACACTGGGATCGACATCATAAACAGGTCTGACGGTAAGCTGTTCAATCTGAGAAGGCTACAAGCGAAGACGAAGTTATAGGAAGTGACTGTTCGTGATCTCCTGTTTGCTGATGACTGTTCCCTGAATGCCAAATCTGAGTCTGACATACAACACAGTATGGACCATTTCTCTTCAGCTTGTGGCAATTTCGGTCTCAAAATCAGTATCAAGAAGACAGAGATGATGCACCAACCTGCACTAGGAAAGTCTTACATAGAGCCAACCATCACAGTAAATGACCAAACTCTCGTGGCAGTGGACAAGTTCACACTGTCACGTGCAGACCACATCGATGGTGAAACCAATGCCAGAATTTCTAAAGCATGTGTGGGAGCGCAGAGGCATCAGTCTACAAACAAAACTTAAGGTCTACAAAGCCATTGTGTTGCTGACCCTGATGTATGCTTGCGAAACCTGGACGGTGTACAGACGCCATGCCAAGAAGCTGAACCATTTTAACATGGGCTGCCTGAGGAAACTAATGAGGATAAGATGGCAGGACAGAGTCCCAGACACTGAGGTTCTCACACGGGCAGGCATTCCAAGCATCCCCACTCTGCTGATGAAATGACAGTTGAGACGGGCAGGCCACGTCACCAGGATGTCAGAAAAGAAAAGCGACTACCAAAGAAGATCTTCTACGGCGAGCTGAAGGAGGGAAAGCGATCTCAGGGTAGTCAGAAGAAACGCTGCAAAGATTCCTTCAAGTCATCCTTGAAACACGTCGACATTGACCCGAGTCTTGGGAAGATCTTACACAGGATCGCTCCACCTGGCGGAGTCTCATCCATATTTTAGCTACATGCGAGTGTTGAACACATTGTGGAAAATTCAATTTCTGGAGTTTTCGGTATATTTAACCATAAATGGCACACATAAATGCTTGAACTGAGATTTCAAACCCAATCTTCCACCCCTGCAACCCAAAAATAAATAAATAAATAAAAATAAAACCTTTGTTGCCAGTATATGGAGTTTAACAAAATCATAACTACATCTTTAATAGTTACTGAAAGATTACATAGATCATTATACGTTTCCTGATGGCGCTAGCTTTATTTTTAATTTCACTACTTAACTTTTCTTTCTTCCTTTTGTTTCAAATTGCACAGAAAGATTCGTACACAAACTGCCACGCAGGTGAGTATCTCGCTTCACTAGAAATGCCACGGTCACAACAAGTTCAAATCTGCCACTTTCGTACAGAGACGCCTGCTCTTGTTTTTAGTGTGCATTGATATTATGAACGCAATATAGCTGGCGTTTCTTACACTCGAGGACATTACACCATTCTGACCGAAAATCCGACCCAGTTTGATTCGGTTTGGTGTTTTACTGCAAAGCAACACAAGTAGGTTGTTTAGTGCCGAGTCAATGGGAGAAAAGTACGTTACCCAGAGACGCACCAGTGTAGACCACCCGGGCTGATCCAATGGCAGAATTCGTACCCGCAGACTATTTATTTATGAACCAAAATCCATGCACACCTACAAAATAAAACAAGAAATCACTTTTGACAATATACAAAAACTCCTTGTAAAATGCACATGTAAAGTTATATTTTTGCCGTTTCGTTCACGATAGCTTTATACGTATCGAACTTTAAAAACTGCCACTACTAATAGTTACTGCAGATAATACTGATGAATTCGATCAGTTTTATGCTACCTTTTAACCATGTGTTATATATCAATGAACTGAACATATTTTTTAATATGGAATTTTAAAGCAACATTTTATGTTCTTTCATACCCAGTGTATAGGGGGGGGGGGGAGGGGGTACTTTCTCTTAGGTCGTTGGCGTATTGGAAAGTAATACGGTAAATTTTCTTTAAAACAACATTTCTTACAGTGGAATATTCAGGTTTGGTAAATTTTATCTTTATTACGGAATGTTCATCTTCTGACACCGACAGCAAATTCAACATGCATATTTCCTTTATATGTTTTTTTTACAACAACATTATCATTAATTGGGATTTAACTTTTTACTTGGAATATGTCAGAGAAAAACAAAGACGCAAAGTGACTCTGTTAAAGTAGATTTACATAAGACATGTTCGTAATTAATCATTAGGATGATTCGGGCACAGTATTTTATGTTTTATGAGCATAAACTAATTATGGCCATTGATTTTCCTACAGTATTATCTACATTTCAAATGTTCTCATCGGACACTTCTGAATGTTCGAGCGTAAAAAATAAAAGCCACAAATCGATTTAACTTGCCCATTTTTGCTGTCGAACATGACCAGTTAGGTTGTACATGTCTTACTCTTACATACTAGAAACAAGCCACGCCCTTCCACAAGGTAAAAGGTCACAAAATTTGGAAAGAAAATCCCATATCATTACTGGAGTAGTAATAGTAGTAGTATAGGTGTATTCTCTGATACGTGTGCATATTACACACCTTATATGAATATATCCATGTACGGACAGAGTTTAAATAATTCGGACGGTTGAATAGTATAAGAAAGTGTACATATTTAATATTTCTTCTATAGTTCTTTGTTTTGAAGAAATAATTGTTTTCAGCACAGCTCTCAATTTCATTCATGATGACTATTTCAATATAAATGGATAGTAATTGAAGATCTAAAGAGGGGTATATTGTTCTGATAATTCTTTCTTTCTTTCTTTGGAGAATAGTTTCATTACAGTGGAATATAGATTGAGTATCTTTGCCTCTGATATCGATTTCAGTACGGGGCATCATTATCTTGCAACCTGCGAAAATAATTTAACATTTGTTTAGAAACTACATAACTGTTTTTTTTTTTTTTTTTTCTTCTTCTTCTTTTTGTGTTCTTTATCTTTTTAAATATCCCCCCTGCCGAATAAAGGTTAACTATCCCCCTCCCGAATAAAGGTTAAATATCCCTCTGCCGAATAAAGGTTAATTCCTTTTATTTGTTTGATGTCAAAACCTTAGAAAAGTGGCTGCTGAAGACAGGTATGCGAACTTTAAAACAGGTTCAACTCTATTTGGGTCTCATTTACAACATGTGTTCATTTCATTTCAGCAATTGTATTGCCTTAAGTATTGAAGAGAAATGGGATAGGTCCACAAGTCTTCACAACTTATAAAGAGTCCTCTCCCGTACAAGTATTACTCACAAATATCAGAGTACAACAGGGTAGGAAGTGTAATAATCAAAATAACATATAAGAGACACAAAACAACACATATCACACTACTGAAACGATTGTTTAGAAATAAAATAGAAAAGAAGAAGAAGAAGAGGACGGATGAGAAGAAAGAAAGATGAACAAACAAGAACATAACTTATTGCCAATTGAAGTCTAACAATAGAAAAATGAGACTAGATACACATACAAATTATTAAGTGTGGTGATATAGCAGATAAAGAAATGTAGAAAGAGAAGGGTAGAAAGTGAGATATTCCGATCAATATTTTGGATATACAGTACATGAAAAATGGGAGGAATGAAAAATATAGTGAAAATCATCACCTATATCTTTTGGGACATATAATTCACATTTTGTTTCATTTATATTCAAAATTTGCTACCACTTTCAACAGAAAGTCTGTGATTGGTTGACAGGAATAGAAAACCAGAGCACGCAGTAAACACAATAATAAAAGTACTGGAAGTACACTGAGATCTTTGGCGTTGTTAAAATGGCAGGATATGGTTGATTGCTTTTGTAACGTTTGGGAATGTAACAATGTTATTTTTCGTATTTTGAAGAAACAGATAAAGAATATAATCAATCAACTCTTTGGAAAAGCTTGTCACCTCAACCTTAGCTATGAAGTATCGGTTAAATAGATAAAACAACATCGTCAAGAAAAGATTTGAAACATTTCTGATTGTTCCAAACACCCAACTCACCAAAACCTATCTTTAATCTATTTAGATGTCATTGAAGACCAGCAAGTGTTACTGGGTAATGTACATTGCTCAATCGTTCTGTGTTATCATGTGTATTTTTGGTTTGTCGAGAAGTACAGTGTGAAATTGAAAAAATCTATGAAACCTTCGCCGCGTACATGGTTGGTGTAGCATGTTTCAGGCAGTGCAAGACTCTAAAAAAGCCTTCAGCTGATCACAAACAAAAATTATATATATATATATATATATATATATATATATATATATATATATATATATATATATATATATATACACACACCTTGTTACTGATAACCGATCACTACATGCGAAGAAACAGTATATTTTACTGCGGCTACGACTGAAGTGAGCAGGAACAAAATGGAAATCGTTATTGTGATTGAAAGAGACTCTCAATGCAGCTTTTTTATGTTAGCTAGTTTGGAAATAGACTATAGCATATGAGTGCACTGTATATTCTATAGGAATGACTGTTTTGCCTCGACACGACACGACAAAGATAAAAAGTACCGTAAAGAATTGTGAGCTTTATTTTCAGCTCATAATCGTTTTTTAAAGTAAAATGAACAAGATACACGCATTACTAACACTATCCACAACGTTATAAAAAAAATGCAAATAATAATTATGAAAAGTACAAATCAGGACTATTAAGCGTTGTATTTTTCCTTTTTTTTTTCTTTTTTCTTTTCTTTTTTGTGTGCAAAATTATCACGTCATTGGTAATCTATTGAAAATTAACATTACATTTTTAAAAATTAATTTTTGTTAGTCATACTGAAAGGTGATTGGCCACTGGATACCAAACGTTAGGTTCAGCCATCGCATTGTAATACTTTGCGGAGAAGCAATGCTACAACGCGCAGTCATGTTTAGACGAGTCCGCCAGGAAGGGATGATCCAGATGTTTACGTATCGCGCTATTTCGTATGTGCTCACAATGACGTATGCTCTTTCGATGATTTAAGCTCATGTGCTTTGACGTAAAGGCTGACAACTGCACTTAAGGCTCAAACTCCAGTGGCACAATTGCCAGTAGATGGCCAGCATGTTGGTGCCGATATACAGTTTTTGCTTCGTTTTGACTCATTCGGTCATTGTTCCAAACCATTTTAATGACTAGCAAAACATAATCCACGAGTCAAAATACTAAGGTTTCGCAATTATTAACCCGATAGGAATAGCATTTTTCTTCCCTTCTCTTTAATAGAAAAAACGCTGATCGTAATTCAAGGAGGTATATTTATTGACATTTACAGATTTACTAATCATATAGATAATATTACCCTTCTACAAACAAAAAACCCTCACATAGGTGCAAAACAATAAAACTTGGAAGTTTTCGAGAAAATAGGCAATGTTTCTTAGAATTGGATATTTTCCTAGAATCGAATTATTTTCTGAAAGTAAGGAATTACTAAATATTTCCTGAGGGTATTTTGAAAAGCTCTGTCACTGCCACCTGTCCGCCTCTATGTACATATGTTTGCCGCTACGTCCATCCATCATGCCTTCTCCTCCATCATCATGCAGAATCAGACAAAACTTGGTAATATATTTTCCCACGTTCTGATATAGCACATATATATTGCATACGCCGACAATCTGGAAATCCTTAGCTCATGCACCTCCTTCCATTTCTCTGTCTGTCTGTCTGTCTCTCTCATCCATTCTATCCAGCACTCGTGTCAACTTGACTTTAAAGTTACCTCAGAAGCACTGATAATTGTTGTATTAAACTTACAAATTCTATACCAAGAAGAGGAGGGGAGGAGAATTTAATGTCTATCCCTTATTCCAACAAGAGGAAGCGTGCAGAAAAGATGTGTAGCTACTTACAAAAACTTCATTATATATTGTTATGTATGATGTTTATATAATATTATAAATATTTTAGGAAATTATAAATGTTTCTTCACTTTAATATTTGCTTAAATCTTAATGTTATCAGGAAAAACATGTTTAACTAGTGTCCTTGAATTAGGTTGTTTTGATCAATATGTTTTCTCAATTTGAAGGTCAAGGTTGAATTTTGTTTACAGTTAGAATTCCATTAAGATGACTCATATTCTAGAACATTCTGTCATGTGACCAATCTTTATATATGCCATGTTTTTGGTGGACATTTCGTCAGTTTTGACATTACCATCAGTCTTGTAAAGAGCTATTACAGTTGTGAAAATTCATTCCAAATTCTAAGAGAGGAATTATTTTAAATATTCATTGGATTATAACAGTGCTCATAAACTTTTGGATTTTGGATTTTTAATTGACAATTTTGGAATTTATGTGAACTTATTCAGAGATTTTGGAATACTTCATTTTGACATCAGCACATCAAAGATTACTAGTACATCAGGACTTTGGAGACCATTGGCACATCTTAACATTCAAGGACACAGCCGCGAATTCGGAACATTCTATATTTAGGACTTGTGATTAGAACAATCATTCTTATTGGATTACTAGGATTTCAAAACACATTACTGTAAGTGACTTTTTGATTTTTCATTTTAATTATCTAGTAATAAATTGCTTGTTGATTTTTACTTGATTTGTTGGTTTCACTTTCTTTCTGTTACATTTTTCTTAGACCATAGAGTCGTAACAGAAATTGGGGGCTCGTCGTTCCGGGATCTGAATTTCATTAAAGCATATTAGAGATATTAAATTTATCTTTGAAATTCATATTGATTTTGTCTCGGAGAATTTTTTTTTGTCTTTGGCAAAGATTTTTAATAGAGAAATTTTTTTGTGTGAAACCAACAAGCATTTACAATGGCATCTAATGTTCAGAATTTCATTTCAAAACCTATCCAGGAGGGGATAGAGTGCATGAGAAAGTTAATTGAAGAGTTCAAGAGGTGCATCCATAGTGATGTTAAAACCTATCTTGACGAGCAGAATGTGGAAACTTTGGAAAATGCTGCTCGTATGGCTGATGATTATTCCTTGACTCACAAAATTTCATTTGGTAATAAATCGTCCTCTCAGCAGTTTTCTGGTAAAAAACCATTTCAATCTCATTCGAGTACTTCCAAATTTCACAACAGCACAACTGTTAGGAATCAAACATCTGATAAGACTGATCAGAAATCCTTATCTCTTCCTACGTGCACTTATTGTAAAACGGAAGGGCACGTTATTTCTGATTGCTTCAAGTTGAAAAATAAGCAACAGAGTAAAGACAGAGCTTTTCCAAATGCTCTTATTTCTACGAGGTCAAGGTCACGGTCTTGTATTGAAAGCAATACATTTGTTGGGTCAAACAAACCCCAGTCTAATTCTATCTTGGAGGCTTATAAACCATTCATGTCAGAAGGTTCTATATCACTTATTGGTGATTCTGCCAAACCTATCCCAATTAAAATATTAAGGGACACTGGAGCTTCTCAGAGTCTTTTATTATCAGGTACTTTGCCTTTGTCTGAGGAGTCTTCTTCAAGTGAAAGTGTTCTTGTTCAGGGAGTAGAGTGCGGCTTTGTAAATGTTCCTCTTCATTGTGTAAATTTGGCATCAGACTTAGTTTCTGGACCTGTGACTGTTGGGGCAGTGACTTCTTTACCCATAGAGGGTGTTCATTTATTACTAGGCAATGACCTAGCTGGAGATAAGGTTGTGGTTAATCCACTTGTAACTGACAAGCCTTGTTTGGATCAGAAAGTTGATCCTGTCGAAACTGAAATCCCTGATTTGTACCCTGCTTGTGCAGTTACTAGAGCTATGGCAAAAAGAGCTCTTGAGAGTGATGTTGATCAGGATATTATTCCTTTAGCTGACACATGTATTGGTCAGTCTTTTGATGAGGTCACTTTTTCCTCAGGTATTGATCAATCAAATGGTATTGATCACAGTCATCCTCTTTTGGCAACTCATTCTCTTTGTTCTAATCAGGATGACAAACGACAATCCCTTGTCGTTGAACAGGAGCAAGATCCCGAGATATCTTGTTTGTTTCAGAGGGCTATTAGTGAAACTGAAGCCACACAAGTTCCAGTGTGTTACTTTGTGAAAAATGGGGTCCTTATGAGGAAATGGAGACCACCTGATGTACCCGCTGGTGATGAATGGTCAGTGAGCTATCAAATTGTTGTTCCTAAGTCATATCGACAGGAAATTCTTAATTTAGCCCATGAAACTCCTTTGGCTGGTCATTTAGGAGTCCGTAAGACTTATCACAAGATCTTGAATCATATTTATTGGCCAAAACTCAAAAGTGATGTTTCTAAATACTGCAGATCTTGTCACACTTGTCAAATGGTAGGAAAACCCAATCAGAAGATACCTAAGGCTCATCTGCAACCTATTCCTGCATTTGATGAACCATTTAGTAGAATAATAGTAGACTGTGTTGGTCCTTTACCTAAAACCAAGTCAGGCAACCAATACTTGTTGACCATCATGTGTGCATCTACAAGATTTCCAGAGGCAATTCCTCTGAGAAATATAAAAACTAAAACTATTATGAAAGCTTTGGTGAAGTTTTTTACACTTGTTGGCCTTCCCAAATCTGTCCAGTCGGATCAAGGGTCAAATTTTATGTCTGGAATTTTCCAGCAAGTTATGCATGAATTAGGCATCCAACAGTTTAAATCTTCTGCCTATCACCCTGAAAGTCAAGGTGCTTTGGAAAGATTTCATCAAACTTTGAAGAATATGATTCGATCATATTGCTTTGATACAGAAAAGGATTGGGATGAGGGTGTTCATTTGTTGTTGTTTGCTGTTAGGGAATCAGTTCAAGAGTCGTTGGGTTTTAGTCTCTTTGAAGTAGTTTTTGGTCATACTGTCCGTGGACCATTGAAATTATTGAAAGAGAAACTTCTTTCAAATGAAGACTCAAAGATTAATCTTCTTGATTATGTTTCTGATTTCAAATACAAGTTGTCAAAGGCCTGTGAAGTAGCAAGAACTAATCTTCACAATACCCAGTCAAAAATGAAATTAAGGTATGACAGAAATACACAGGAAAGGAGTTTTAAACATGGTGACAAAGTTCTGGCTCTCTTTCCCATACCTCAGAATCCTCTTCAGGCTAAATTTTATGGTCCTTATACCGTTGCAAAGAAAGTAAATGACTTAAATTATATCATTAACACTCCTGGGAGACGGAAACAGAAACAACTTTGTCATATAAATATGTTAAAGGAATATTTTGACAGAGATAGCTCAGCTAATTATTCAGTTAATTTAGTTGTACCTGTCCCACACAGTGAAGATATCAACGATGGAGTACGATCAGACTATAGTGACTCTGGTATAACCAATCTTCGGAATTCAGAAATATTGAACAACCTAGACCAGAAACTTTCACATCTACAACAACAGGAAAGAAATGAACTAAAACAGCTATTACATGACTATGAGCACTTGTTTCCTGATGTTCCAACACGAACAAGTAAAATTTATCATGACGTTGACATTGTAGATTCTGCGCCTGTGAAACAGCATCCTTATAGGATGAATCCTCTCAAACAGAACTATCTGAAGAAAGAAATTCAGTATTTACTGGAGAATGATTTCATAGAACCAAGTAAAAGTAACTGGAGTTCACCATGTATTCTTGTTCCCAAGCCAGATAATACATTCCGTATGTGTACTGACTATAGAAAAGTCAACAGTGTCACCAAAACTGATTCATTTCCAATCCCAAGAATGGACGATTGCATTGATAAAATTGGAAATGCGGAATATGTCACCAAGTTTGACCTTTTAAAAGGATTCTGGCAAATTCCACTGACGGAAAGGGCAAAAGAAATTTCAGCATTTGTAACTCCAGATGGACTTTATCAATATAAAGTTATGCCGTTTGGAATGAAAAATTCGCCTGCAACGTTTCAACGTCTGATGAACATGATAACATTTGGTCTTGATAATTGTGACGCTTATATCGATGACGTCATTATCTACAACAACACCTGGGAAGATCATTTGGAAACCATTCGAAAATTCTTTGATCGACTCAGCGATGCGAATCTGACAATTAATTTGAGCAAAAGTGAGTTTTGCCATGCTTGTGTCACATTTTTAGGACATATTGTGGGACAAGGTCAAGTTAAACCTATAGAAGCTAAGGTCAAAGCTATCTCTGAATTTCAAGTTCCAATTTGTAAAAAGCAACTGATGCGATTTCTAGGTATGGCTGGATATTATTGGAAATTTTGTTCCAATTTTTCTAAAATTGCTGAACCTTTGACAAGTTTATTGAGTAAGAAAACCAAATTTCATTAGTCTGACAAGTGTCAGGAATCTTTTGACAAGTTAAAGGCCATGCTTAAGAATGCACCAGTTCTTTCTGCACCAAATTTTAGCCAATCATTTAAATTATCTGTTGATGCAAGTGATGTAGGGGTTGGTGGAGTATTGATTCAGGAAGACAAAAGTGGTGTGGATCACCCTGTGTGTTATTTTTCTAAAAAACTAAACAAACACCAGAAAAATTATTCCACAATTGAGAAGGAATGTTTGGCTTTGATATTGGCTTTACAGCATTTTGAAGTGTATGTTACCTCAGCTCTTTCTCCAATTATTGTGTACAGTGATCACAATCCCCTTACTTTCATCAACAAAATGAAAGATAAAAATCGGAGATTGTTGAGATGGAGTTTGATATTGCAGGAATATAACATTGACATCAAACACATCAAGGGAAAAGACAATGTGATTGCAGATGCACTCTCACGTGCCTAGAAATGTAATATTGCTTGATGTAAGTAAGTCCAGTATCATAAAACATGTTCTTATGTAATTTTGGTTATTATAGTATTAGATGTATATTCAAAAGAAAGCTTTATTATATAAATCTTTCTTTTTCTTTATGAGGGGAGGTGTTATGTATGATGTTTATATAATATTATAAATATTTTAGGAAATTATAAATGTTTCTTCACTTTAATATTTGCTTAAATCTTAATGTTATCAGGAAAAACATGTTTAACTAGTGTCCTTGAATTAGGTTGTTTTGATCAATATGTTTTCTCAATTTGAAGGTCAAGGTTGAATTTTGTTTACAGTTAGAATTCCATTAAGATGACTCATATTCTAGAACATTCTGTCATGTGACCAATCTTTATATATGCCATGTTTTTGGTGGACATTTCGTCAGTTTTGACATTACCATCAGTCTTGTAAAGAGCTATTACAGTTGTGAAAATTCATTCCAAATTCTAAGAGAGGAATTATTTTAAATATTCATTGGATTATAACAGTGCTCATAAACTTTTGGATTTTGGATTTTTAATTGACAATTTTGGAATTTATGTGAACTTATTCAGAGATTTTGGAATACTTCATTTTGACATCAGCACATCAAAGATTACTAGTACATCAGGACTTTGGAGACCATTGGCACATCTTAACATTCAAGGACACAGCCGCGAATTCGGAACATTCTATATTTAGGACTTGTGATTAGAACAATCATTCTTATTGGATTATTAGGATTTCAAAACACATTACTGTAAGTGACTTTTTGATTTTTCATTTTAATTATCTAGTAATAAATTGCTTGTTGATTTTTACTTGATTTGTTGGTTTCACTTTCTTTCTGTTACATTTTTCTTAGACCATAGAGTCGTAACAATATATATATATATATATATATATATATATATATATATATATATATATATATATATATATATATATATATAACATGTTAGAGTGTTATAAATTGTCGCTCACCGGGAATGGAACTGACAATCCAAGTTCAAAGTTATGGCACATCTCTCTTTCTCTCTCTCTCTCTCTCTCTCTCTCTCTCTCTCTCTCTCTCTCTCTCTCTCTCTCTCTCTCTCTCTCTCTCAAGTGTATGCACGTATAACAAGATTATTTTATGTAAACACATGAAATCTTTAACAGCTTTAGTATGTGAAATGAGCAAAGCATGCATTGACTTATGGAATGTCAAATGTTGCAATATTCGACGAAATATATTTAAATTCAATACAAATTAATTTCCATTCAATTTCTCCTCCATCCGTCTCAGTCTCTCCTCTATTCCATCCATCGCTCGTGTCAACTTGACAGCAAGAAGCACTGATGCATGAGTCTAAATGCACAGTTTTTATGATTTCTTGTTGCAAATGATTAAGCTACACGTGGATAATTGTTGTAACTTACAAGTCTATACCAAGCAGAGGAGGGGAGGGTGATGTCTATCCCTGGATCCAACAGGAGGAAACGTGTGAAAATGATGTGAAGCTACCTACAAACGCTTTATTATTTATGTAAAACATATTAGAGAGTTATAATTTGTTCCTCACCGGGAATGGAACTAACAATCCAAGCTCCAAGTTATGGCACATCTCTATTTCTTTCTCATACACACACCTGTTCTGACCGTCAGTATGATTAGCTTGAGATGAGTGGAAACATGAACATTTTCATATTAAAGGTGAGCAAGAGAATCACGCCTCTTAATAATAGTCGACTTGTTTCTATTCCTTATTGTGTTTGATAACGTAGACTTACGGACTGTATAAAAATTTAAAACGTTTGCACTTAATACAAGATTATTTTATGTAAATACACGACACCTTTAATAGCTTTATTTTTTTTTTTTAAATGAGCAAAGCATGCATTGACTTGTGGCGTTTTATACGTTGCAATATGAGACGAAAAATAATTTAATTAATTTATATTCAATATTTCGTATTTATATTTAATAAATACTCTATTGATATTCAATACTTTCCATTTATATTCAAACATTTTCGTTATTTATAGGAAATAAATGTCGTTGATGTTCAATACATTTTTCTTCTTTTGATTTACATTTTTAATATTCATTGTGCATGTTCAATGAATGTATTGATACGAAATGTTTCATACAGAAAATTGCAATGTGTGACACGCCAAATTGACACGTTGGGGTCAACTAAACATTGGAGGCTTTACATCATGGAAATAGGCAATCACTGTTCTATACAAGAGATTCGTAAGGGCCAGACGTTATACGCGAGAATGAATTCGCTGAAGCTATCTACCGAATCTAATCGTGGCCGTCCCTATGATACATTTAAGACTCTCATTGACTGGCTGGAAGTCCATCTATCAAGATAAGATAAGATTTATTTAAAGTCGGCGTGATTTAAAACAACAGTTCAACATAAGCTCTAATGAGCTTTTTACCGACGTGACATAATAAAATAATAATGATATTAAAACAAAGATTTGCAAGTCATACAAACATAATACAAAGATACAATTGGACAAAAACACATAGTGCATAACTTAAAATATATACAAGCGGAGTATTTAACATCGTAGTAATTAAAAGTGAATTCAGTATTTAGGTCATAAAAAAGGTACTACAAAATTACGGGTTAACAATCGAAATTTATATTATGCAAGAGGCGAAAGCACCAATTTTTTTACTAAAAGCAGGCTACGATGCAGATTATGCATTACTTAAAAGAAAGGAGCTCACAGTTGGCAGCTGATAGTACATAAGACAAGGACACATAAAACAAAATGGTAATACAAGTATTAGTTGTTGTCATCATGGCAGGATGGGGGTGGGGGTGGGGTGGGGGCTTTATTTGCAGATATTACATTTACAGTCTTTACCATTCCAGGATAATATTAATGATCTAAAGGAGTTAAAATTTGACTGTTCTCTAAAGTGATTAGGTAGTTCATTCCATAAAACAGCAGCTGCATATCTAAAAGATTTTTTGCCATATGTTGAGGTTTTAATTCTTGGGACATCTAATATATTTGAGTATCTAAAATTATATTTATTTTGTTTAAGACATATCAAATCATCCAAACATTTTGGGGCTAATTTGTTCAGAATTTTAAAAGTTTCTAGAACCATAGCCCTAAGTCTGCGTACCTTCAGGGCTGGCATTTTTGCCTTAAGAGTTACGCATAGAACACGCATAGATACAATTGAGATTCTGCGTGTACAACAAATTACTAATAATTGATGTCGTCAGAGAAATCAGACATAATCATTAAACATCCATACCCAAATGAAGATCTTTTAATGAGGTACAGTCAAACCTGTGTTGAAAGACTACGCTGGGGATAATCTGGAGGTGGTCTTTATAAGCAGTTAGTTTTTATACACATATTCTGATTTATGCATATATGGAATCTATGGGCTTTTGCCATTATGCACATGTCATTGCGCATGTATAACGCTCCCATCTACGAACAGCATGGACCAGATCCTACGGCGCATTATTTGATGCCAGATCTGGGTCTGTGATGTTCAACATCTCTCTTTGTTTAAGTTATTCTCTTTACTCAGAGCGTCAAATTCCCAATTGATCGTTGGATAGTCGCCAAGACGGAATATTTCTAACAGTGATAGCGAGATCTCGGTGCATATATATGTTTTCATCGCCACCATATTCAGGAAAGACCATTTCTTCCTAATTATGTAAGTTATAAAACAGGTTGCAACTCGACAACATCTTTGAAATCTGTAAACAAAAGCACGCTGAAGTAAATGGTAATCCCCAAACGCATGATATAATGCAATAAAATAGTATAAAATATGATTCCTAATAATAATGCATAGGTCTTGTTTAAGATAAATATTCTCCAGAAAAATCGATTCCTTGATCCGCGACCGTTACGTGTGCGGGCGCAGACTTTGGTGCTTCTAACAAAGAAGGATCAGAGACAGACACTTTAGGCCTATTTCATTTTTCCTCTTCTTCTTCTCCTTCTCTCTCTCTCTCTCTCTCTCTCCATCAGGATGAACATATCTTAAAATGTGTCATGTGTCAAGACTGTAGAACTGTAGACCCTCTAGTATACATTTACGTAATCAACGAGGAGGCGCCAAGAAATGCCTACAAACGAACTAAAAAGAGAAAGAAAAAAAAAGTATGTTTAAAGTATTAACTTTTTTTATAATTCATTTTCCACATGAATCATGCAAATTGTTAGTTACTGAACTTGGATGACCTGTTGCTACTCGATATTCTGGGTCACCCATAGAGTATCGTATACCAGTTACACTCTACGACAAACAGTACACATTTTTAGGAAATGCTCTTGATTAAATGTAGTAATAAAATTGGTAAGCTAGCGATTTTAACTCTCATAGATTGCAAGCTTGCCATGGCCACACAAAAAATCCACGTTTGAATGCAGAAATAAGCAAAAGAAAGAACCAACATCATTATAGGTAAACTGACAATCATTAGAATCTTTTGTTTATAAATGTTATGCTCTGACGTCTGTTAGATACGACCGCTCTGTGATGTTTCTACAGTACCCCTACCGCAACAATTTTCACTGTATCAATTCATGCAAGAAATGTGTTTACGAAAATATACAAAAGCCTCTTAACTTCGTATGAAAACAGTCATTAATTTGACAAATTACACAGACTGAAGCATTATATGTACAAGCTAACTTTGTAACACGTTGCTGTCCTAAAATTATTGTAAAATTTCGGAACTTCTTTTTATCGATGTAGCCGTTAATCGCATTTGTACAGAATGGGGAGAAAATCCATGCAAATCAACGGTTTTTGCCTTAAAATATACATATAATAAAAAGAAAATCTACGTTTTTTTTTTTGTTTTTTTTTTAACATATAAAGAAATGTTTAAATTGTAAATTAGAAACATTTTGTATCGTCATTCGTGGCTTTATGACAATACAATGTTTCCACTTCACCCGTGAAATAAAACAAATTTAGATAATCTTCTAATTATATCTCTAGAGTTTATTCTCAGTTAGAGAGTTATAATTTGTTGCTCACCGGGAATGGAACTGACAATCCAAGTTCAAAGTTATGGCACATCTCTCTTTCTCTCTCTCTCTCTCTCAAGTGTATGCACGTATAACAAGATTATTTTATGTAAATACATGAAATCTTTAACAGCTTTAGCATGTGAAATGAGCAAAGCATGCATTAACTTATGGAATGTCAAATGTTGCAATATTCGACGAAATATATTTAAATTCAGTAAAATTAATTTCCATTCAATTTCTCCTCCATCCGTCTCAGTCTCTCCTCTATTACATCCATCGCTCGTGTCAACTTGACAGCAAAGTTACCCCAGAAACACTGATGCATGAGTCTAAATGGCTTCATGACAATACAATGTTTCCACTTCACCCGTGAAATATTTCCTTATATCTACTAAAAAAAACTTAGATAATCTTCTAATTATACTCTAGAGTTTATTCTCAGTTCTGCACATCGGTGCATTATCAACGCGAACTTTATTCGAAAAATGTATTGAAAAAAAAGACTCAGCCATTTTCCTTGTGAAAATAACGAAGTTTAAGATCCCGAAATCGATCACATATCGGTTTATATTATAAACAAATTAATTACAACTGTTGCTGAAATAGCATATGTTAATTTTTTTGCATAGCTGTAAGTGTTTATTCAACCAACAAGCATAGCATTGCTATTAAAAGTATGAGAGAGGAGTACGAATAAGGCCGAGTCATAAACAATGAACGTTGGTGCATGACGTTACAACGGAATCGAGAATAAAAGACTAGGATCGCTTTTGACTATAATCGGCAAATGTCAGATTTTAATGATAGTTTTCCAAATGTATCTACTACATGGGTACTTCATAGAACAGTTTTGTTTTTGACATGGGTATTAGTCTTTACTGTGTTTAAATGCAAAATGATGATAACGTCGCATACAGCGGAAAACATCAAGTGACGTGCATCAACGTTCCACATATATGAGTGACGTGTTCTGTTTGTGTTTTGCCGTGCATACATAGATACGCAAGAGAAAAAAGCCAATGCTCTCTTTTCAGTTTATATTTATCAAAACTGATATGTTTCTTATTAGTTATATTATTCCAAAAGTTTTTTAAATATTTTCTTATTCATTGTAAAGATTTTTGCATCAGGCGTCAAGGGTTCTCAGTTGTATCGTTGGGAATTGTTTCCTTGGTGAAATTGGTCAATTCAAATAGTCTAATTTATCTTCATTTTAATTGTTATTGTAAGTTGTCTGTATTACAGGAAATTATGGCTGAATACAAGTATGTATTTACAGTTACATATTAGTGTGTGTGTGTGTGTGTGTGTGATTGAGAGAGAGAGAGAGAGAGAGAGAGAGAGAGAGAGAGAGAGAGAGAGAGAGAGAGAGAGAGAGAGAGAGAGAGAGAGAGAGAGAGAGAGAGAGCGGCGATAAACAGTTTCTTTAGCATATCTTTTTTTTATCAACTCCCTTGTTGCTTTGGGAGTTACTGTCACTTACTCAGGCTTAACGGGTAGGGCATTCGCATCTTCTCGGTCAATCCAATTTCGAATGTATTCCAATAACTGTCATTAGCTGCCATTCGGATCACCTCTGTTACTTACTAAATAAGGATTGACCAAGAAGTTGCGAATGCATCAAACTATTTTTTCATTCGCAGCTTCTCTGTCAATCCTACAGTCAATCCAATCGTAAAAATACAGAGGTGGTCCGAATAGATTGCGGTGTGTGTGTGTGTTTCTGCGAAGAAGTTCCGAGGTATATTGTTTGTCTCGCATAAATAGCTGAGATAGTCTGAATGAGGATAGGGTAGGGTGTATAAAATGGGTATATATTTCAAAGAAGTAAATTATAGGAAAGAAAGCCGATCGCGTTACACGTCAATGCAGTATCATTTGATTTCCTCGAAACGATAAAACATCCCCATAACACACACACACACACACACACACACACACACACACACACACACACACTTGCAAAGTTGCTGTTTCATGAAGATAATATGAATGCACCAGTATAATTTTGCTTCTTCTCACCTTCGCTGCATTTCTTAAATCGCGTACATGACTAACTTCTATTTCCTATTTGTGATGTGCTTGGATGTTCGAGCAAATGGAAAACAATCAAGACAATATTAAGCAAGTGTGTTTGACGTATTATTTTTTCGAATGACATGCATTCACAGTTATTTCCATACGTAATTGTTCCATATATGTACAGTGTATGTATATAGATAAGCATGATGAAGAACAACAACTCTCCTTTTTACTAAAGCTTCCTCTTTTCATTTCCTTCATCTGGACCTTCAAAGAGCAAAACAGGAGGTGCAACTTATGAAAAGAAAGCAAAATTTTCTTGGTATATTACATTTTTAATATATCTTCTGTCTGAATAAAAAATACCTGAAGACGACATAAACAGTCAACTTTTTTACGAGACAAACAGGCGGTTGTTTAGATTGGAAGTCAACGACAATAAAAGATACATAAATGTAGGACGAACCGGCGGATGGACGAAGAGATGGAAAGGATGGAAAGACGTTCAGAGGGTGAACATATAATGGGACGGACCCATACACGGACAAAAGATGGTCAGATTGAGATGGAAAACGGACAGAAAAACCCACAGACGAGTTAACGGAGTTTTGAACATATACTGAAGTTGTCCAATGAATAATTGGACGGAAACACTGGCGGAATTTCCAATAATTGTATATGCAAAGTGTTTCGAGGTGGAATTGTTTCCGTTTGGTTTCTTTATGGAAAGTCTGGTCGAGCTGATACGTATGTGGAAACAACAACACCACATCCAAGTTAGTATTCTGAATTCTGATTTAAATGTCGAGTTTTGTGTAATATTGCAAATGTGGACGAGAGAGAGAGAGAGAGAGAGAGAGAGAGAGAGAGAGAGAGAGATTAAGAATATCAGAAGAACAGTATGTGAGACTAGTGTCAAATGTTAATTTATGAATGCAAATTAGTATATGCAATGAAAATGGAGACAAAGAAATGAATCTATAAATTGGAGTCCAGATAACTCAACAAATACCTTTATTAAATAGTTAACAACTTATAAGTTAATGAATAATTAATTACAGTGAAAGTATCATATTACGTAAATTAACTATGTATTATCCTCGATCCGCCATGGTTCGTGCCCTTAATGTGAATGTTAACGCATGTTATAAAAATTGCCTTTGCCATCTGAGAAATCTCTGTCATGGGTTTCCTACTAATCAAAAGGTAAAGAAAACCAACATGTGAACAGCAGCCCTGGCTTGAACAGTTAACACTCACGCCAGGGCCACACATTCGAAGCAAATATGGTATTAGTAAAATTGGCCATTTTCATTGTGTTTTTTTTTTTATAAAAATTTTAATTTGAACGTATTTAAATTTCATTACATCGAATATTTCTTAATCAGCACTTACTGTCATTGTAAACGAACGCTAGTGACCCAGTTGGTGACGTAAGGATCTCAAAACAAGCGTGTGAGGTCGCGAGAAATACGGGACACAATTCAAGGAAGGTCACGAAGTCAGGACGGTCGACGAAAGTTTAGGAAAGACAGGTAATCAGGCAGTCAGATGGACAGAGAGTGGAAAAGTAACATAAACAATGCACCCTTAATATGCATAAAACCTATTTTAAAAAAAGAGGGAATAACGTGGTCACTCGTTCCAATGGTTTAAACATATTTTATTGTCATAACATGATACAACGGGATTGGGCACAAGTTCTAACAACTTAAATTAGCCCTCTCCCTACATGATACAAGTATTACAACATATATCAACATGACAGCAGTGACTAATAATGAAGAAGAGAGAGAGAGAGAGAGAGAGAGAGAGAGAGAGAGAGAGAGAGAGAGAGAGAGAGAGAGACAGAGAGAGAGAGAGAGAGAGAGAGAGAGACAGAGAGAGAACGGTGGCCCAATGATAGCAATCATGATTTAAATAAGTTATTGAAATCGTCCAGTATCAGTTATCTACTTGCACACATGTATAATTCTATATTTTTCATTTGCATCGCCCTTTCCCCAAAGCAGTAAATCTAAGCTAACAGTTGGATATGACACTAAGAGTAATTTCCTCATCAACTCAGTTCGTTGCTGACTATACTTGGGTCAGTGCATGAAGAAATGCTTGGTTTCTATCCCACCGCAGGAACAAAAAGGGGTGTCAACAAGTTGAACGCGGTAAAGATCATCTTTTAACGAGCTTGCGTTGTGTCGCAAATCTAGTATGGATAGTTAAGTAAATATAGATAAGATAGTTTCAAGTCCCCAACTGGAAAGGGGAGAAACTGCAACTTCGGTATAACTATAATTGTATCTTGGGTTTACCTCCCCTGGTAAGCAGACGATCGTAATGCGAAATGTGAATCAATGGTAATCACCGTTAATATTAACAAAACTCTGGCGCTGTAATTATCTTCTAACGGTGTAGACAACTGGTGAATTCTGTGGCTTTTAGATGTTTACGGAACGCTCACTACGCGTCCTTTTATACTCATAGAAACCAAACGACCGGAAACCAAACGAACCAAATGCGTTTGAATCTCGCGCTTGGAAAATATGTAACGAACACTGAAAGAACGGAATGTATCCGAATGATAACCCAATTGGCTACAAAATGAAATGGAGGCAAATGTAAACAGTCTTGGACTTGGTGCACCGAAAGAGCAAATGAAGTAATTCTGCAGCTGCAGGTAATATACTGAATTGAATGCACATACAATTCAATAAGAAACAGTACGAATAGGATATTTGCATTATGCCGAGCGAAAATAATGCGAGTTTCACGGCTCGGTAAATGATTTGGTATCCTCCATCCACCATGGTTCGTGCCCTTAACGTGAATTTTAACGCTTGCATTATAATATTATGAGAAACTACTAAAATCACCGCAGAATGTGTTCAACTATATCTACTTTATTCATCGTTGAAAAATGTTTATAAACTCTTTAAATGCTTTGCGAGCTACCGTTTTTCTCAGCGTGTCAAAATGTTTCTATTTCCGGAAGGTCCTCCATGGTTCGTGCTCCTGAAAGGCCGTGTGACGTGAGATTGGAATGTTACAATTAGGCAAGAGTGTAGAAATAGATTGTTTTAAATGTCTATGTATCTTTATAAATTGCATTTGTAATATATTTAATTGCTTTCGTACGCATATCGACTGCAATATCGTCCAACCACCCTATCAAACGCACTTCGTTTGAGGTAATGACGTCATCAACTGTGTCACCAACGTTCTTCAAGAGTGACCGGAATGAATTAAACAGTAAAAACAGACAAAATGAGATTTAAACAGGTAATATCATGTAAATAAAAAAAATCATAATGAAAATCAATATTTTCACTAATGCCTTTTTTTGTGTCAGACATTTTGGCCTTGAATTTTATATTTATATGCTAAAGATAGCGCCACCAATCACATGATGGCTTTGTTTACATATTTTGAACAGGATAACCCACTTTGGGAATTTATACAACTGGATAACCAATGTAATTATTTGGTTTTAATCATGTGGAGTTCTTATACAACATAAGAAAAATTTACACTGGAAATGTATATTCACTATGGTAAACATATTCTACATCAAAAGACATTGAATCTATGATAATAAAATGTGTATCCATTCACCAGTGTATTTTTAAATTTCTCTGTCTGTCTGTCTCTCAGTCTATTGATTCATGTATTTATATGGTAAAGAACAAGCAAGCAATAATGTAAGTGTACAAACTGCATATAGAATTAACGGGATACAAAATTTTATTGTTAAATTTTATTTTTTCTATTTTAAAAACATGGAGGCGCTATAAACTTATAATATCCATACCTTGACCTAACTGGCACATTCCAGTCATATGCCACGTGACTTTTTAGTCAGTGTCATGAACCTTGGACGCCACTTCTGGAAATAAGTAAACTTACACACGCTCGGAAAAATGGTAATTCTGAACTAATGTACATGAATGCCAAAAAGTTTGTAACAATGATTAAATGAAGTAGATAAAGTTGAACACTTTCTCTGGTTATTTGAATAGATTATCACAATATTATAACAAACGCGTTAAGTGCACGAAAAGTGGTTGTTCGAAGATAAAACATGTCAAAAATGTTGCCAAAAGTAACAACAAATAACAAAATAATAGGATGAATTTTTAAAAGATTTTTTTTTTCTTCAGGCTATGTCACAACAAAGATTTTGTTCCCCAACATTACAATAATCTATTAAAGAATTTCATACTGCATACTCTTCTGTTTGATTTATTTTTTTCTAACATGATATAAGAAGTGCATGTTATAAAAATGAAGTTTTTACATTGCCTTTGTTGTCTGACAAATCTCTGTCCCTTAATGTGAATGTTAACACATTTTATAAAAATTGCCTTTGCCATCTGAGAAATCTCTGTCATGGATTTCCTACTAATAAAAAGGTAAAGAAAACCAACATGTGAACAGCAGCCCTGGCTTGAACAGCTAACACTCACGCCAGGGCCACAAACTTGAGGCAAATATGGTATTAGTCAAATTGGCCATTTTCATTGTGTTTTTTCATTTTGAATTGTATATATTTAAATTTCATTTCATCAAATATTTCTTAATCAGCACTTACTGTCATTGTAAACAAATGCTAGTGACCCAGTTGATGACATCAGGATCTCAAAACAAGCATGTGTTGTCGCAAGAAACATGGTACATGATTCAAGGATGGACACGAAGTTAGGAGGGTTGACGATACAAACCAGGCTATATACATGTATGATAACATGCCACAATACCTTTACCAAGTTTTAGTCACCTCTTTTGTTTAAATGCCCATTCTTTCTTCACCTCGCTCGCCCCTTCACTAACCCTCCCCCCCAGCATTTAACTTTAAACTGGACTAGTTTTTCAGTATCAATGTAGTCGTTACCGATGCCTTTATTTATTTATTTTCAAAAGCGATCAATACAAGCAGAAAATACTTTGTTGTGATATGCATGATTATTTTTAACTATTCAGTCCAATTAATCATAATTCAAAATACAAATTCGATATACAATTATATTTGGTGAAATTACATACAGAAGAATGAGCACACAAGTAGCTTTCATGTACATTGGATTAGGATTTCCATCTTTTTCACTCCCTCTCTTCCTTACATATGTTAAACAATGAATTCTTACTAATATAGTACCCTTTACAAAACCTTAAATCAGTTACACATTTAACATACAGACACAATAGAGCACTTGTAACAAAACAGAACTTCACTGAACTTGATTGCCAACTCCGGTCTAACAATAGACATTACAGATTCATTACAAATATAAATTATTAATGGTGGTGGTATATCAGATAGAAAAGGGAAGGGTAGAGAGATATTCTGGTCAATATTTTGGACATGCATGGCAAAACGGGATGAAATGGTAATAGACATAACTATAAGGGAACAGAATGATTTAAATATCAGTTCTTTAAATTTACTTAATCTTACCTGTATGTTAACAATTGTGTTATTTAGCAACTCACTTAATTTGTATGTATTAATAGTTTTTAGATACTTCTTGCTTATATATTGTTTTCTTATTCCAGCAAAATATTTTTATTGAAGAAAAGATTATGAAAGTCATCACCTATGTCTTGTTAGGCATATAATTCACATTTTCTTTCAGATATATATCAATTCTGTAACCTTCCAGTTTTAATTGCAAACATATGAGTTGTTGTACGGAACTTTGTTAAAATTATTCTGTACTTTTGTGGCACTATAAAATAATGTCACAATGACCCTAAAGTTGTTTGACCTAAATTGTCAGATATATTCAACAAAGACCTTTTTTACAAACTGAATTATGTCATGATATTTTAAAATAGATATATACCCTATGCAACATCAATGTTATGGTTACACAATGCATGTCAGCTAGGTGTATGAAAGGACTTATGAGAGACCCACGTAGCTATTTTATAAAATATTGTAAACCTGTGAATCTAAATCTTCTGATAAAAAACAATTATCTTTAATTTTAATATGGAGTACATTTACAGTCCAGCTTAGTTCTTTCACATTATGCTATGATTATCCTTCACTACCTCTTGATAAAATATTACTGTGGGCAATGCATACGCTCAGTGTTACATACTGTCCACAAGGGTATACATCTGGCTAAAATTGCGTTTTTCAGTATTCCACTACCATTTCATCCCATGACATCAGCACGTGCTTATGATGTCATAGGGGTACCAAATTGAAGACATCGGTATTGTAGTACCTTATGAGAGAGATAAGTCTAGGCATGACAATGTATTTTATTTTACCAGATTCTAGGGCCGTTTAGAAGGTAAAGTGAACTTAGTCCTTTACCGCAGCAGTAACAAATATTTGCCTAATTTTCTCGTGCATGAAGTACACCCAACTTCTAACAGCATAAGGGGAGATTACTTGATGTCTTCTCTGTATCTGTTTCAAGAGGTAATATAGTGTATTATTACTAGAATTGCAGTTATTAATTTAATATTTTTAAAATAATTGACAAAATCACTGTATTGAAGGTATATTAATCCTAGAACCTTCAGTGGGGAATACTGTGATAAATGAACATTCTGTACAATATATCGAATATGGCTTTCCCAAACTATTTTACAAATACTAGAATGGGTTTCAGATGTTTAGAATTATTGGTGAGTTTGTAAGTGTGACAAGTACAGACCATTGAAATCGCTGTTAGCTCAGAATCATCTTAGTCATATCACAATCATATTCAGTGAGCTGGGAATCAACTTAGTCATGTCAAAATCATATTCAATTAGCTGGGAATCAACTTAGTCATGTCACAATCATATTCAGTTAGCTGGGAATCGGCTTAGTCATATCACAATCATATTCATTTAGCTTGGAATCTCAACTTAGTAATGTCACAATTGTATTCAGTTAGCTGGGTATCATCTTAGTTATGTTTCAATCATATTATCAACTAAACGCATGAATGAGAAGAAACATTAAATAACATTTTCTTGGTCTTGTTTATGTACTTGAGAGAGAGAGATAGAGAGATATTACTTCTGAGGCATTTGAACTTTACTGACAGATAAGTTGACACCATATTTTAGGAACACTATGTCGTATGATCTTATTCAGTGCTATTTGTTTTGAACACAAAACTTTGAATCAAAAAGAATATTTATTAGCAATTATGACTGATTCATGACCAGAAGGAAAGCGTCAACAAACATGCATTTAATATTCATTTAGTTGTCATCATAAAGTGTTCTTTGCCCGTATACTTGTCAAACTGTGTCACAAGTTCAACGTGTACATTGATGCACTAGACTGTAATATCGATATATTTACGTGCTTGGTAATGCACCAGACTGTCACAGTGATATATCTACATGCTTTTTTCCCACTCAGATAACTCAGTGGTACACAAGAGTTGTGCAAATAATTGACAATGTTTCAAACAATATGGGTTGCTCATTTTTAAATATGTTTTATTCTTTCTTTATATCTTTCCTCCCTCCTCACCACTTCCAGCACTACTTTCATCACCATCATTTTCAGCTTCTTTTTTTAAAATCTTGCTGTTTTTAAAAAAAACCCATAATAGTTGAAACTGAACCTCTGATATATATAGTGTATATAGTGTATAGTGTATATAGTGTATTCTAGCTCATATATAGAATAATATATTCATATGATCAACATTCATACCTGCAATTCTTATGGACCTTCCTTTTGGAGAAAGATTGCAAATGGAGGTGGTAGTGGTGGGGTAAAGGTGCTAAAATCAGGTATAATAGATTTAGCTCTCTATTCTGAAATGGTTTAGGAAGAGTGAACTATTTAGTGATAAAAGCACCCACGCACACTTGAAAGGACCGGGTAACTTTGCCTTGCATACAACATTTCTTGGGTAGACAAATTTCTTTGTGACCTGGTTTCTGAATGACTGCTCATCCGAATATGCAAAGAACGATAGAGAATAAAAGGCCTTTCTTGACAATGAAGAGATTCCAAAAGCTATGGAAGATTATGATAAAAATTATGTGACCAAATCCTTGTACATCAAATTCTTGCTGCAAACATGGGACCGAGGAACGTCGGTTCATGCTAAACTTTTTGTATCTTCTCCTTGTATGTTTTTAATCATGCCTTATGTCTTATTTAGGGGTAGGGGATGGGGTGGAGTGGAAAAAAAATTATAGTCAAAACTAGTACTATTTTGTGGCAAATTGCAATTAGAAGAAAACTAATTGCACGTTTAATTTCAGCTTGTATTTATAATACTGTATTTGTCTTAGAAATCACAGCATTCAACCAAATGTTGTTAAAAGATTCATATGTATCTAGAAGGAGGAGAAGAAAAAGATGAAAAGATGAAGAGGAAAGAAAGAATGAGGAGACAAATTGCCAATAGATGAAATATAACATATACTGCAAATTAATATTTATCAGAAACAACATGCGACAAAATGGGAATGATGCATGCTTGCATTATTTTCTACTCGCATTTGCATTCTGTATGCCACTACCTCATAGTCTTCTGTGACTTTGCTCTCAAAGTCCCATATCATTTGAAGGACCTTCCATTTCACACGAGAGTAAGACCATCGTTATTTGTATTATATATTTTTTTTACTTGATTTATATTTACTGTTTGGCCATATGTCCCTGTATACAGTTCAAAAGATGGAAACAAGGTTGGAGTTGCAGTTGCAATGCCGTGCTGCACAATCTCTAACTGGTGACCGGATCAAGCTTCTATTTTTACTGCAGGAATTAGTCATACTCAAATCTTAGAACTACTTGGAAACCCTCTCAAAAAGCAAAAATGTAATCATCTTTTTGGATTTCCTTTCCATACTGAAAACCTTGCAAAACCTTCACTTTGTCAACCCTTTAATATTCCAGATCTACCATACAGAAATTCAAATATAAAGGCACCCAAAGCAATCATTGTGACATTTTCTAACTGTGCCGATAGGGTGGTAGTGTTGTCAAAGTAGGATAATCTTAGGGTACCAGACAGCAGCTTCTATATGACCTTCCATCCAATCTGAAACAGGAGCAGGAGAAAAATTTTCAAAATTGCTTACAGAACTTGACAGGAAGAGGGCTCGACAACAAAGTTAAGGAACATTGGTGTTTCCATGGTTCTAGAAACCAGAGAGGGAAAGGGAACACCCAGGCAGATAAGAGAAGAAAGAGTCTATCTTGAAAATTCCTAATTAAAAACGCTTTTTGATGCCTACCCCATTTGTTGAACATAGGGCCTGGTAAAGTATAAGAATACTGGTGGGAAGTAAGTAAGATATATATATATATATATATATATATATATATATATATATATATATATATATATATATATATATATATATATATATATATATATATATGTATGTATGTATGTATGTATGTATGTATGTATGTATGTATGTATGTATATTACAAAATATTGGTCCCGAGGGCATGTGGTGAAGGATGCCCAAGCTTGCATGGGCATTCAATGCCAAATGAACAAGGGCCCATTCTTTTTCAATACTCAGTCAATAACCTTTTTATTATATACTTACTTATTCATTCTGTTATAATATAGGAAAAACACAATTGAAACAGACAATTATTAACAGAAAATGATTTCAATGTTGTATTGAACATTTTACATGTTGTTTATTTTATGAATGAAACCTGAACACTGCGCAGTAATATACGCTACTTGACAGCCTCTGAAGCATGTGCATAAATGGGGTGATTATCATTCCGCAGTCAACGAAACTATGGTTGTTAAAGAGGATGGAATTTCATGTAGCCAAAGAAACGCAAAAGAAATATTGATATTTGGAGGAGAAAAATGATGCAATACATCAATGAAAATTGAAGATACCATTATGGAAAGATGAGCCAGAAAAATTCTGTGTAAGTTTATTGTTGTGTTACTCTTAGCTATGCTGTCATGGTGGCAGGTAAATTTGAAAGTGCAGTGCATCATAATTGTTGCCAGGTCATTGTGGCCCATCAGTCTTGGATAATACCTCAAAAGAGGATATAGATTCATTTGGAGTCGCTTGTGTTTCACTAAATTCATAGTACAGGATAAAACAATGCTATTCAGAGTGAATAAAAGTGCACTATTTACGTGAAAGAGAAGTTGTTGACTGATACATTGTAAAGTGTACGTCAATGTGGTCATGTAGGTGCATTTACTCATCTTAAATTAAATATTATTTGTTGTTCTAAAATTTAATACTAATATAGTTTAACCAAAATCTGTTCAATCCTCATAATTGAATGCTCTGTACCTTAACTGTCATCAAGAAACTTCAAGACGAAAATTATTGATCACTATTTGGTAAATGTTGAGCACAAAAACCAGAAGTACTGCCTTAAAAAAAAACTTTGCATGTATGTAAAAAAAAAAGGAAGAAATAAAAAAGGGCCGTGGAAAGAGCGCCTCCTCGTGGCGTGGCCTGGATACATATAGATAAATGGAAAAAAAAGTGAAGAAGTAGTTCATTGAATGCGAGTACGTATTTACCATATAAGGAAGCAGTGAATAATTTTAATGAACCCTGGTCAGTACCATTTGGTATTGAACCATGTCAACAACGTTACACTAATGGGACTGTTAATAAAGTAAATAATATATATATACTTTATTGGCCGGTCAGTGAACCCAAAATAGGTATAATGCTGAGGTCCATATACCGGTTATTTGTGCTGAGGTCCCATTAAATCCTAATAAACACATGCATGCACACATACATACATACATACATACATACATACATACATACATACATACATACATACATACATACATACATACATACATACATACATACATACATACATACATACATACATACATACATACATACATACATACATACATACATACATACATACATACATACATACATACATGTATGCATATGTTCATACACTGCCATGATACCTGTCAGCACCATGCAATATTTATCATAATATATCGAATGAGTGTCATTATTTTTGTTAGAAAAGGATTTTCACAATGTAAAAACTTCCCGCGTGAGGCATGGGACTTACATACAGATATGGACCAGGTGGTGCCGACTAGATTTTATTGACCAGATGAGTTACAAGGGATATGTAATACCTCATACATTTCAGTTCCTACTTTATCCTTTGTATCCAGACCAGTCCGTAACATGTAATATGGACCGATCCCTTTCAGTATAGAAGTCACATGCTGAGTGCGGGTTATTTATTAGATTATTATTTTGGCATATGTGTGTTTTTAGGCTGTTTTTATTCTTTACGTAGAAGAGTACTTCTTTTGTTGGACTGTTCTTCTTCATACTTACACAAAAGATGTAACATAAATAAGTGATGTACCTGTCACACACGCTGTAAATTGATCCATTTATTTAATTGAAGTCGTTTCTCGCCTATAAGGCATTGACGACTATCCCATAAATTGAACAGAGTAGCTTACATATATAGAATAGCTCATCTCCCAGGATGTGAAACAACCAGATTTCTTTCAGCTTTCTTCGCTGAATGCTAACTACTGAGCATGCACAGCACTGCATCTAGTTAGCTGAGGTGTTTAGTTCATAGTGAAATTAAAACTGTACCTGCCAATGGAAGCGGTATAGGACTCAATGTACTAATGATGTGGAAGAATGGAAACCAGTCTGGAAATGGATGAGGATAAAATAGAGTATATATGGGTTTGCATATCCAGGATTGGTTGATAATGAAAGTATGATTTTAGTAAAAAGATTCTTTTAAGAGCTTATCCTAGTTGTAACTGAAAAGAATAGAGAATGTTTTATTGATGGAATTTGAGTTCTTTTGCAGACTTGAGTTTCAAAAACTCATTACCGAAATTAGCACCTGACTCTTTGATGCAGAATTTAAAATACATGTTTCAAACACATGTAGATAAAAACAATGCTGCGGCTGATGTGGTTTTCTCTACAGAGAAGATTGCATCAAGAATCTGCCTATACTGGTAAATATAGGTTTGATCATGCGTATTCAGAAATGTCCAGTTATTTAATTTTCTTATATCATGAAGTATATATCAGTGTACACAGTGAAATTATGATTTATAATTGTTTTAATAATAATAAAAAGCAAAATAAACTTTGATTTAAGTAGTTTTGATACAGATTATTTTTTTTTTACCTATTTCTAGCACAGTTCATGTAATGACGTCACTCGTTCGTACTTGATTGTATGGCGAATCATTCTGAAGTTAAAACAGACAGTTGACTCTAAGATGAACACGCTCACAGATTTTTTACACTGACAATGAATTACAGGGTTTATACAGCTGTTAGTAAAACAAATTCCAGACCTTTTCCAGACTGGTTTTCAATTTTGTCCAGACCCCTCTGGCACATGTATTCGAAATCTGTGTAACTATAAATGCGCATGTGGTATCTGCATAATATAAAATAGTATTCACCAATCACAAATGGGTGACAGGTCACGCATCTCACCAACTGCACTGAACCAGCAGGGCTGTCCCTAGACCAAATGGAAAATAAATTACAGCAACCCAAAATTACATATTTTTTCCAGACCTTTAGTGCAAAATCTTTATTGTCCATACTTTTTCCAGGTCTGGAAAAAGCACTTATTTTCCCATACTTTTTCTAGACTTTGTATGAATCCTGGAATTAGTAACCAGACAATTCAAAAATCTGAGGAGTGATCTAGTATGCATTGGAGAATTGAAGCTTCCCGACAGTCATAAACAATTTCAGTTGACAAAAAACGGACTGAATAAAAATGACAGAGCGATGACACACAAACTTGTTCAAACGCTTCAGACACCACATTGAAATAGATGCAAAATACATTACTTCTGCGGATGGGCAGACATATGTTATTGCATCAAGGACTAACAGACAAAAACCTGGACAAAGGAAACAAAAATTATTGTGCGAACTGTGACAATTACTGCTAAAAAATCCATACCTGAACCTTGAAATGTACTTCACTAGAGATTTATAAAATAATGTCGGCAAATACTTTTGGTACTTTGATACTTTTCACTTGCATTGTGGGTATGTGAGAAAGCTTGCAAGAGCTTCCTATGGGTCTGTGGTTTTTCCCAGGGTCTTCCTGAGAGGTTATATCAACTTGGGGTTTTCACAGGAAGACTTCTTATGATGTCTAATTGGTCCCAAACGACAATGGTGCTGATCTAACCTCCAATATGGCTGCCACAACGATCGTCTTGAAAATCCAATTGTTACTACTCCTTCTTGATGGATGGTCATATCGACATGGGATTTTCATCAAAAGGCTTGTAATATCTAGTTGGACTTAAATGAAAATGCTGCCATTCTGAGATCCAGTATGGCCACCATGGGTGCTATCTTGAAAATCTTGTTATTGCTACTCCTTCTGAATGGCAAGTAAATATCGACGTGGGGTTTCCACCAGAAGACTCCTTATGATATCAAATTGGTTCTAAATTAAAATGGTGCAGATCAGTATCCAATATGGCTGCCAAGGTGGCCATTTTGAAAAAATGAAAATCTTGTTATTGTTACTCCTCCTGAATGGATGGTAATATTGACATATGGTTTTTACCAAAAGTTTGTTTGTTTGTTTGTTTTAATGCCATTTTTAACATTATTGGCTATATGATGCTGAGGAAATGGGAGCTGAATGACTTTCCCAAGAACACACTGAGGCAGCTGACTGACCTGGGCAGACATTGAACCTATGATCCTTGTATTACTAGTCCAATGCTCTACCAACTGAGCTACTGCATCTTCCTTCACCAAAAGACTTCTAATGATGTCTACTTGGTCCTAAATGAAAATGGTGCTGATCTTACATCCAGTATGGTTGCAACAGTGGCTAATGTGAAAATCTTGTTATTGCTAAAAAAATATCAGAGATGGTTTCAACACTTGGGAGTAAAATGAAGAAATGGTCTTATATTGAATTCCTGGAAATTCCTTTCCATCAGTAGAGTGTCGGTCCATCTCAGGGACTCTAGTTTGGATTTGCCTGTGGGAAAGTCCATAATTTTTTTTTCTTTCTTTCCAGCTGTGCCAATAGTAACTGGAGTTGAACCTCACTATGGGAGTTTGAATGGAGAGACAACACTGACCATTCATGGATCAGGTAATAAACAAGTTCTATGTGATTTGCAGATCACGTAAAGTTCAGAATTTTATCATTTTGCATAGGGCTCATGTTGATCATATTAGTTTGGATTTTTCTTTTCAAAATATTTTCCTATACATAATGGTCATACTAGATTATTAGGATAAAATATAAGTTATTTAATGAAAATTCAGTTGTGATGATTAGCATGATAAGATCCAGATTTCAATTTATGTTCACTATGATTGTCTTCACCACCAGATGAATCCTAAATTAGAATATATAAACTGCTTTTAAAAAACAAATATATTTTTGTGTGTAGATACATACAAATTCTGTAGACAAATTTTTAAAAAGGGAAACCACATTTGCAAGATAGAAAGATTTGTTTGATGGAAATGAAAACAAGAGATGATGAAAATGATTTGTTTGATGGAAATGAAAACAAGAGATGATGAAAATACTGAGACATGTGGATAGAATAAAACAAGAAAATTTTGGTTTTAAAAATTTGTATGAATAAAACTCTTGTAACTTTACACACTGAAAAAATATGTTGCAGGTTTTGCTGATAATCAGGTCAACCATAAGCCTGAAAATTCTGACAATGAAAATGGAAACAACTTTGGACATGAAAAATCCCACCCTGGAAAAAAAGTTTTTCTGGTCTCAAGCAGGGCGGAGTATGTGTGCAGAGTTCCTGTTGATGGTACCTTGGAGAACCAGATCATGTGCTACACACCTAAGTGAGATTTATATTACACACATTTATTACATAGCCTAGCATATGCTCCTATTTGAGTAGTTTTTATGTACTCCTATTTGAGTAGTTTTTATGTACTCCTATTTGAGTAGTTTTTATGTACTCCTAAGTGAGTAGTTTTTATCTACTCCTATTTGAGTAGTTTTTATCTACTCCTAAGTGAGTGTTGTATCATTTGATATGCTCCCAAGTGATTATTTTAATATGGAGACTGAGATCATGCATCACATTTTCAACTGAGTATTGTAACATTTAAACTGGATTGCATGTTACACTCCCAGGTGAGTATTGTAACATTTCAACTGGATTGTGTGTTACACTCCCAAGTGAGTATTGTAACATGGAGACTCTGCTGTGTTACACTCCCAGGTGAGTATTGTAACATTTCAACTGGATTGTGTGTTACACTCCCAAGTGAGTATTGTACCATGGAGACTGATGTGTTACACTCCCAAGTAAATATTGTAACATAGAGAGTCAGATCATGATTAACACCATAATGGCCATTGTAACATGTAGGAAATGTGTAACACCTAAAGTGAGTATTATAGCCGAGAAATTCAGATGTGTTACACTCTGAAGTGAGTATTTAAAGAGGTAGAGGTGACAATATTAAGTGAGTTATGTTGAGAAAACAAATTTGCATAGCATTATAAAGGGATATTGTGATAGTGACTTTAAGGGTAATAATGATTCTTAAATTATAGGCAGTAAATATAGCTTGATCATACACCTCTCCCTTGATAACTTGTGCACAATGGGATCCAAAAGCATAGACCACAGCATACGCGAGGGCACAAATTACTGAACAACCTCTGAAAAATTAAGAAATGGATGGAGATCGATAGTGAGCGGGGCACATTTAAATGGTTGAATACTCTTTTTATAATTGTTGTGAATAATTGTCAATAAATAGCTTTTTCTAATGAAATTGTTAGCTTTTCTGTATAAATTACCTTTATTTTCAAGACAACCAATCTATACAATTTTTTTACAAATATTATTCCAGGAGGTTTCGACACACATCACATGTGACCAATTGAAAACATTGTGTATTATGTTATGGCTATTTGCATGTGACGCCTAAAGTGAGTATTATAGCCGAGAAATTCAGATGTGTTACACTCTGAAGTGAGTATTTAAAGAGGTAGAGGTGACAATATTAAGTGAGTTATCTTGAGACAAAACATTTGCAATGCATTGCAAAGGGATAATGTGATAGTGACTTTAACGATTATAATGATTTCTTAAATTATAAGCAATAAATATAGCTTGATCATACACCTCTCCCTTGATAACTTGTGCACAATGGGGTCCAAAAACATAGACCACAGCATACGTGAGGGCACAAATTACTGAACAGCCTCTGAAAAATAAAGAAAGGGATGGACATCAATAGTGAGAAAGGGGGGGGGGGGTTAAATGGTTGAATACCTCTTTTATAATAGTTGTGAATAATTATCAATAAATAGCTTTTTCTAATGAAATTGTTAGCTTTTCTGTATAAATTACCTTTATTTTCAAGACAACCAATCTAAGAAAAATTGTTTAAAATATTATTTCAGGAGGTTTCAACACACATCACATATGATCAAGTGAAAACAGTGTATATAATGTTATTGGGGTCACTCTACAGTTTCATATTTTTCACAGAGTTAGATTTTTAAAGAAACAGAATTTCCCAGGATTTTCTCACTGGTTATCCTGTCTATTTAAAAAAGACCTTGTATATCTTAGGTATTATTAAAAGAACTCTCTCAGATGTACATAATATCTCTAGAGCTACATCCATTGCTACTTGCATGTGAATGTGGATACATTCTTTCTTATTGTTGATTCAAAACAAAACAAGATTTTTTTTTTTTTTAAAAGTTTGACTTATTTTGAGAAACAACATCAAAACTATATTTTTTATTGTTCTGTTAGTAAAAATATTGATACTGTGATTTCATTGCAAGTAATAGCAAAATTTCTGCTCTTTCTTGAGCAAACCTCTGAGTGCCAATTCAGGAACTGTATGTTTACTACAAACTTTAGAACTTGCTTCTCTGTAACTGTAATGAACCCTAGTTGTGAAACTAAGCTTTTCATGCACCGAGTACACCTTTTGCTTGGTTCCTTTGCTCTCCTGCATCACATTTGTGAATGAGTAATATAAACCACTGATTAATGTTAGATACTTTAATAATGTTACTTACATAATAATATTTAAAACAGTGTTTGATTGGTCAATTGAAATGAGTTGACTTGACATATGACCATGACTACTAGCTCTTACACAGCTAAGATTTGAATGCCTTTTAACTTTTTTATTCTAGCTCTTTTACTTAGTTTGATACAAAATACTAATTAATGTGATAGTACAAAGCAGGTTTGCTTTTAATTTATTGCAACAATGAAACAAACACTTCTGCATGTCAGAGATCAAAGCATAGTTGGTACTTAATTAGGTTCTTCTGGAAATGTTTACAGGCATTGCTGTGATGGTTAATTGACACTTTTCACAGTTAAATACAAGAGGGCATATCACATTTATGATGATTACACTTAAACCAAATTAAAATATAAAGCTAAAACATGAGTTTCACTTGACAAGATGTAATAATTTGTATTTATTTCTTAAAGTGTTGTCACGAATATGCATTATTAACATTTTAATTCATTGATAATTCAGAATATAGTTATTGACAGTGTAATGAGAATTTTTAAAAAATAAAATCTAACAAAAATATGATTTCCCATTAAAAGTTGTGAATTTCATGATATTGATTCAGTTTTTGGGGCACTAAACTCTATTTACAATGATAAAATGAGTGATATATCAAGGTTTAATTTACCAGTTTGGATCATGATTTTATTAACACCTGCTCCCATGTTGTAAGTGGGTTTGTGGTCTGTCTGGACACACTTAAACAAGGGGAGCAGTGTATATGTCTTTGGCTTAGGGCACAAGAGGCCTTGAAACATTGAGAGAAAGTACACATTATTCTAATGGTACTTATACGATTCATTCTGTGTCTGAATAATGCATCAATTGGGACACATTGAGTTTCAGCAGACATTCAAATATGCATGGTCCCAGTTCAATCAAATTTGGTTAAAAGTATGTCGTAAAATACTTAATTTGGAAATGCACCTCTTTGATTCTGAGAAGCCTAATTATCCTTTTCTGTGATCAGTTGATCAATTGTTTCACAAGGTATTTTTTAGGCATATGCTGTTTAATAGAAAGTTTGAAATATGTTGGCTTACTTCATAATAGACTAGTACATAAAATAAAATGTGTAAAACTGTTTACCAATGCTAAATGTTTAATTAAGTGGGTACATTAGGAAGATGACAAAGAACTCTAATTTAAAATTTGAGAAGAAAAGACTCCTTTTACATTTAGGGAAGTATCCATTTACAAGTCCTTTTACATTTAGGGAAATATTCATTTACAGGTTCTTTTGCATTTAGGGACGTATCAATTTACAGGTCCTTTTGCATTTAGGGAAGTATCCATTTACAAGTCCTTTTGCATTTAGGGAAGTGTCCATTTACATGTCCTTTTGCATTTAGGGAAGTATCCATTTACAGGTACTTTTTCATTTAGGGAAGTATCCATTTACAGGTCCTTTTGCATTTAGGGAAGTATCCATTTGCAGGTCATTTTGCATTTATGGAAGTATCCATTTACAGGTACTTTTGCATTTAGGGAAGTATCCATTTACGGGTCCTTTTGCAATTAGTTAAGTATCCATTTTCAGGTACTTTTGCATTTAGGGAAGTATCCATTTAAAGGTCCTTGTGCATATGCTTGCTTAGTATATGATCAGCTTCTATGTCATATCCTAACACCATTGACCTTTCTTTTCCTTTCTTTTCAGGGGGATGCCAGAAGACACTTATCACCTTGCAGTGACTGTAGATGGAGAACCAGTCAAAGACAGTAATTACTGTAATGGAAACAAGTTCTCCTGGAACTGCCTGTACTTAGTAAGCTACATGGTTGCTGCTTTAATGCCATATTTTTTGGTGGTAGGGATTGGGTGGAAAATACATATGTGCTGCTTTCTGGGGATGTTTTCTTGACTTGTTTCTCTGTCATCTTGTCTGCATAGAAATTAAGCAGAGCTTATTCTCTCTCACTTTCTCTCTTTCTGCCAGTCACAGGAGTAAACAAAAATTCATCTTTGATATCTAAATTAAGATCTGAGACACTTTAACAGTCATGAAATTTGTGATGTCAAATCTTAAAGTTAGTAACTTAGACAGTGCCGCCTCCTGTATAGTCACCTCCTTTAAAGAACATCACTTACTGTATATCCAGCCAGGATCTGATTTGCTCTCTTGTCTTCATTTCATCTACATATTTAACTGGTCATAAACAGTCACTTCCCTTATCCAGCCAAAATTGATTATTTTCGTCATTGGCTGCCCAAATGGGATTGACCTGTGTTTCATTTTCTGATGGCTTTGTCAAGTTTCTGCTCTTGGTGTTTCATATTTTTTTTTCTTTTTTTTTCTGAGATTGTTATCAGCATGTGTAGAAGGATGGATGCTTCTATTAACAATTGTATAAAATATAAATCACTACTGCTAACTTATGTTATCCTAATATTTTCAGTGTTTAGTAGTAAATAGTTGGACCCTATTCTGAGCATTTCAGTTCAGTATTTGGTCATATTAATCCCTTAGAATATCATTTGATTTAATCTTTGAAAGAAAAGAGTAACTGTGACCTACTGTATATACTAGTGTATAATCCAGGTCCAAATGCAAACAGCATAGACCCTGCTCTGCCATTGCATAATGCGCCCGCAGATCAGAGTCTATGTTGTTTCTTCTACTGATTAGTCCTTACAAACAACATAGACCTAGATCTGCCGGCGCATTATGCGATGTCAGATCTGGGTCTATGTAGTTTGCAGTTGGTATTGGATTATACGCTAGTATATACGGTACAACAACTACATGTACTTGGGTTTTCTTTAGCATTGCTCATCTTGAGTGTGTGCAAATACAGAACTTGTATTTCTGAATAAATATATGCAGGTGAGGTTTGCTGACAGTTTAATTTCTTGTTTGTCATTATAAATTATTATTGTTACAAAGAAAAGTGGTCTATATCATAACAGTTGGAACAGATTGATTGATATATAAAAGATGAAAATTTACCTGTAGTCATGATTAAATCATTTGTCTGTATAACCAATTAGGATGCAGGAGCCTATAGTAATCACATTTTCAGTCTGTCTGTTGTGCCAGTTATGTATAAGACACCCATACCTGACCCATGTATACCTCCTGAAGGGTGAACCTTGACCACAGTGCATACCCTGCCAGTGTCCACTGAGAGTGGAAGACATTGTTGTCGAGTGTATCAATTTCCACACTGTGAGACAGGATTTTTTATGTTAACTCAGTTAAGGAACATTAAGATGCGTTACCCAAGAAAATCTTGAATGTTTTGAGGGATTGCAATTTATATACAAAAATTTGATTAGTGGAGAATCTGACCCAGTTACTTTAAATAGCAGATTACGACTATATCTTAAATTAAAACCATGTGATGTGCTGTAATGATCATTTACCTATGTGCCTGTGGTTTCTAATAGGGGGTTTTTCCTGAAGGTGACGCTACAAATGCAGCTCAAAATGGCCGATGTTTACTGCAGGCAATGAAACACGCTTCTATGCAGATGGTGTACAGGCATCCAAATGTGCTTGTATGCGAATCGGACTGAGGTGTTGAAAGGCTTCCATTGGGGTGTGGTGTAGAATCATCCAAAAGCACTTATGCAAGTTAAAGGGATAAACATTGCATAGACAAAAGCACTATATAACAAAAGCCTAACATTCTCACTCCTTGACAAGTAGGCTGTTTATGTGTCTTACATCATTAGGTACATAATTACATTAGTCTGTATGGTTCATACTTTCTAGACTTTTTTGTTATTTTTTTCCAGCCCAGGAATTGGTACACACCTTCGATACAATACATCGAGCCAACCTCAGGACCTCCAGGTGAACTAGACATGAAACATACACCCAACACACTTATTAAAGCTATGGCAAATGGATATCTGTTGGACATTCTGTGTCTCAGAAGATTATCAGTGTATTAATAACAAATATGTTATATAAGGAAACTACGTTAAAAATTGAGGCAAGAATAGTTTGCATTTCAATACAAGATCTTGCTTGATTTACAGGGAATATACTAAGATGTTTGTTTTTACAGTAGTTTGACAGTCAAAGTTCTACCCCCCTTTTTTTTGTTGCATGCATCATTTTGTTCAAGTAACTGACTTGGTTGGTTAAGGCATGATATGGTACATTGCACGATGATGGTCTGCGGACCCCAACCATCATGCTGAAGCACGGTTTCACTGTGTTAAGATGTTTGTTTTTACAGTAGTTTGACAGTCAAAGTTCTATGTTATAAAATGTGTTAACTGTGTTAAGATGTTTGTTTTTACAGTAGTTTGACAGTCAAAGTTCTATGTTATAAAATCAAATTGAAGCCTTTATTTTAGATTATATTCATCATTCATAACTCTTCCATTGAAATTTAAGAAATGATACATGATAGTGTATGATAATTAATACTAAAAAAGAACTTGAGTTTAAAGTAATGATGCATAGTGGATATTTTAATGTCACTTTGCATTTATCTATGCCTATAGAATAAATTGATTATTGTAATTTTAAAGCTCACATTCAATTCAGTTAAACTGAGGTTCCAGGTATTTGAAGAACATATAATATACTTCATATATAGAAATTGGACTTGTTTTAAAATGGCACTATTTTGAGAGTGGAATAGTAGAAAAGGAAAATACACTGGAGCTCATTTATAACATATACGTATTTGACAACTTTCTGGCTTTAGAATGTTCTGATTAATATTTGATGTGATGGTTTCCACTGTAAATAAAAACAATCCTTATATTATTCAACATTAACTGCAGTGTGGTAGATTTATTCCAATTTTTCAGGAACCATCCTGAAGATGTACGGAGAAATCTTCACAGATAGATTTGGTAGCAATGTTGACCAGAGCAGAAATGGACGAGAAGAAAAACTTCTCCGGTAAGAATCAGACATGCTCATGCTTCTTGATTGCTGTCAATTTACTTGAAAACATGTTCAGACTTTACATTTATGTTTTTTATGGCTTAAAATGAAACAGAACAGAAATTAATAGTTCTGTAGAAGCAGTGCCGGTTTTTCTTGTACTAAGGGGAAGTAATTTTAAAGTGCTATGCTGGGTACTTAACGCAAACATTTGTATTCTGTCAATTAGTGGGTACCAACATATTAATATATACAAGAGATAATAAATGACATTTTATCTTAGTCAGAATTTAGCAGATCTTGTTCATTGTTGTATTTTCTGATTTTTCCAACATGAAAAAAAAAGAAAACAATTAAAGAGTTCACAATTCATGGGACATGTAGTACTTACAGTCTATAGTGTACTGTACTTATGCAAAGCATATTGTTTGTAAAAAATACAAATATGACTGGATTTTGCTTTATTCATCTTTTTTTCCATACCTCAGTCTTCCTGATGACAGTTTAGCCAATGGTCCATTGATATTTGATTTACCAGTATTTTATTTGACACACTTGAGCGATTACTGGTACATCTTTTTCATTGGTATAATTGATCCTACAAAGGGATGTAATCCATATTAATGACTCAAATGTTCAACTAATATTTATAAAATGCCATAGATTAAGCACACAACTATCATGTATTCACAATGCTGTCATATATTCACTAAAGAATGCCCATAATATAGGTTATAATTCAGAACAGAGATAATACTTGTAGATCATCAATGATCTGTTTTTAGTTTTGCATTTCATCTTAAAGCAAAATGTAATGTCAACACATTATTCATATTCATTCTTAACAAATTGTTGTTTCGGCATATCTCTTTGTTTATAATTGATGGATTGGTCTCTGGTTTCCAACAACAATCCAAGCTAGTTAACTGTTTAAATCCTGATATTGGCTTCGGGTAAATAGGCAATGCCAGAATCCCTTTGTTCCCTATCATTAATCCACATCAATTACCAGTTTTATAATCTCAAGTGGATTGAGAACCACAAGAAATGATGCCCTCTCTCTTCTCTGGATGTAAATAATGAATGTTAACTGATGGCACTGTTTTCATTGTTGTAATACTGGTACATTTTAATGAGTTAGGCATGTTCTGATCAATCCTTTCAGTCGTAATCACTTGTATAAATATCCCCCCCCCCCCCCCCGCCCCTAAATCCTCCAGCGTATCTCACAATGCCTCCCATCAAGTCACATTAGTCTTACACTGCAGCTTTTAAGCTGGAAGTTGTTTAGTTCGTGGAAGAGAATGGTGGAAATATGGCCACTCACAGGAAACTCTTACCCATTCTTTTATTGATTAAGCAACAGAAATAAAATAGAACATTGAGGTGCTTTCAGTTATAATTGTATTATGAAACTGGTTTGTGTAAATTTGTTATAGTATTTCATAGATATATTAAAAAATTATCAAGAAAGTATATATATATTCTTTTTTTGTGACTTTTCTCTGTTTTTCTGACTCTGTCGTTACTTTTCGTTACAGTTCTCATTTTGTCTATGGATAGCCTCATTTCCCTATTGGTAGCGTCACTAAATTGATCTCATCTGTTGAATCTTGCCCTCAAACAGATGTCAACTGGAATAACTTGACCAAAACTCTAAGCATATTTAATTAGCATGTAAATAACACTGCATAACCATGTGGTTCTTGTGACAGTGGATATCATAATTAAAACAAGAATTAACTGTTTATTCAGAGTTGTCAATTGATTATAGAAAATAGTAGCGCCCTTGTATGTGAGGAAGATCACAATCACTAGGTAACTGATGAATACAGATTACAAACCTGAAATCTCCTGCTATCTCTTTCCAAAACAAAACTGGGGAAGAAGCATGTCAGCATCGGTGACTGCAATTTCCCAATTAATCTGGAACAGCATACAGTTATGCCATTAATATTTATGAAACCAGAAGTTACTAGTGAAAAAGACGAAGCCAAGCTGTTGATCTGGCTTCGTCATATACTCCACATCGACTTATATATGGATGAAGGATGGAAAATGTACAACATTAGTGAATTCGACTTATACTCCACATCGACTTAAAGGCTGAAAAATATGGTATGTAGCTTCAGAATAAAGTGAGACAAAAAAATAGATAAAATACCTAAAAGTGGAGGTATGCTCTCATTACATTCATTTTCAGGACTGTGAACTCTTACTCGATCTCTTATCATATAGATGTCTATTCTTCAGCATGAAAGGGAATTAATATTTGAAACAAACTCCCAGACAAACATGGGAAAAACAAAAGCTTCAAATTATGCAACATGCAAGGTTCATATAAAATTATGTACTTTTCTTTATCTCACCTGGCAATAAGGCCAATTGAGTTCATGGTATGGTCCAGTGTCCAGCATTTGTCAATCCCCATTCATCATGTGTCATCCATCAACTTCTTCTCAAAACTGCTGAATAGAATTTGGCCATATTTGACAGAAAGTATTCTGGCATGAAGGCCTCTTAATTTTGTGAAGATGATGCCAATCCATCATCAGATATTACGGCTGTTACTAAAAACAAAACCATTAAATGATTTCTACAAAAACTGCTTAACAGAATTTGACCACATTAAAGGCCTTTATAGTTTGTGCAAATGATGCGGATCTGCTGCAGTTACTTAGAATAGAAAAACCTTTAAACAATTTCTCAAAAACTGCTTGACAGAATTGGACCAATATAGGCATAAAGCCCATTGAGGTTGATATAAATGATTCTGATTCATTATCAAATACGGTTGACATTACTAGAATAGAAAATCATTCACACTTATTCTTCTCAAAAACTGCTGAACAGAATTTAATAAAATTTTTAAGAAAGTATCTTGGGTTGATTTACTTTGAAATTTTTAGCAATGACGAAGGTCTTCCATCAAATATGGCTGCTGTTACTATAAATAGAGAAATGACCCCAATTTAAAATAAAAACTTCTGATAAACTTGAAAACAGAAGTTGACCACGTTTCACAGAATGCATCCTGGCACAAGGCATTTAATTACTGCACAAATGATGCTGATCTGCCATCCAATTTAGCTGCTCTTACTGAAAAAAATAGAACCTTTTACTGTTAGCAAGCATCATACCAAACCAGATTTCTTGGTCACCTGCCTGTACATTTGGTTTTTAGATAATGGTCATTCTGGTAAGCAATCTTGTTGCATGGTTACAATTCTCAAAATCAGTCATGATATCCCATAAAAGCAAGAAATGCATTTAATATAGAAAAGCTGTTAGATGAACTCTGGAATTATGGTCTGGGTGGTAATATTTACCAATAATACACAAAAATTATTTGTTCATCTTGATCTTTGTAACATATGATGTTTATATTCTTATGGATTATTACAATTATTTATTCCTGCACTAACTTAATGTACATGTATTTTATACCTAGAGTGTATGCAGGACCACAGTTGTGTAACTTGAGAGACAAAGACACTGATGCTGACACCTTGTAAGTACCATGTCCTAATTCCTAAGTACCATATATACTCACATACAAGTCTGGTCCAACTGCAAACGATGTAGACACTGGGCTGCTGGCACTGATGTCTATGTCATTTGTTTTACCTATTAATCCTAGCAAACTGCATAGACCCATATCTGTTGGTGCATTATGTGATTGCAGATCTGGGTCTATGCAGTTTGCAGTTGGACCCAACATTTGTTGTAGTATATAAGTATATATGGTAGATTAATGCCACAACATAAGTATTACTCGCTTTGTTTTTCAGATTTCTCAAGTTTTCAACTAAGTAAGACTTTGAATGATTAAAGTTTTCATCACCATAAAGATTTCTGCTCTGGACAGTTCTAAGGTGCTTACATTTCACCTCAGTCTGTGTGGGTTTGAGTCTCGGTTTGTTCAACCTAGGTATGTGAGAAAGCTTGCCAGTAGCTTCCTGTGGGTCTGTGGTTCTTCCGGGGGGTCTTTCTGGGCTGTTTCACCACCAAATATGCTGGCCATCATGTATAGCGTATTGTGTGCTGCAAATGGCGTTAAACTCCACAAAAACCAAAGTGAACCTCTGGACAATTATGTTGGAGATTTAATTTGAGAGATATATTGCTATCACATGTTTTAATTAAGGGCCATATAACAAAGGAGTAATGTGTTCTGTATTAATGGGGAAACAACTGACCCCTCTGTGACATGGCAGACTGATTATATATTTTGGTCCAATTACGGCTGTTCTAATACTAATCAAACATACTGGCCATCTCTTTCAGGCAGTCACAATTTTTGGTCAGATCTATGTCTGGTTTAGGGAAGTTTGACTATATATATATATATATATATATATATATATATATATATATATATATATATATATATATATATATATATATATATATATATATATGGATAAGAATGGGTGGTTGTTTGCATGTAAAACATTGTTCCCATACTCTTATAGTTTACTCCATGCTAATGGTATGTTGAATATCAGAGCCTTCTGTGTGTGTTGCAAATATCAAGATCTATTGTTTTTATTCTTACTAATTTGCTAGCTATGGAATACAGTTGAACTCAGAGACCAGCACATGGGGATACATGAAGTGTAAAATGGGAGGAACATCTGTCGGTGAGTTTAAGTTTAAACCTATATGGAGGGATTTATTCTGTAAAATACAAAGCTGGCACTGTCTACTCATTCAGCATTTATTTGTAGCCAGATATTTGGCATTGCATAACTAATGAATATAAATAACATGTAATCTTTTATGTGTGTTTGTAATGATCTGAATTGTTTGACAAATATTTTTGTTGGACAGGAAGAAAATGTTGATTTGCTCTTAACTGATACAAGTAGGAGTGACTTCTTGTCTTTGAATTCTGGATTTTACATTTATCAGGAATTTTAAAAATGTTTGTGTGTTTTCAGTCAAAAGTTCCAATAAAGCTGGGAGGAGGGTATTTAAATCACATTGACATTAATTTTGTTCATATACAGGTATGTGGTTTTTTTTAAATATATTTTTAAAATTTCAAAGTTGCAAGGATCTGCAAGCTTTATCTCTTTTTCTCAACAGGTAATATGAATGTCAGTTTCATAATTGAGGCACCCTTTGGAAGGTAAAGTAAAAAAAGCATATTTTCTGTATTAAAATTTGTAGGTTTTCTTCGAGTTTAAGCGGCAGTTATTAACTAAATTAAATCTTGTGGCTTAGATTTCTGTTGAAAATAGGGAGTTGACAAATTTCAAAATCAGATGGCCTAAAAAAAAAACTACCTGGTAGCCCAGCTTAAATTCATAAAGCCAGAGAAGGCACTTCAGTATGAAGCTGTTAGTGTTGAGATTTTTCTTTCTCCTTGTTTCAAGTTAGCAACAATTATTTCCCTTTTTGAAATGTGATAAAAGTTATGTTCTGAACAAATTTAGAAATAGTTTTAATGTCATGTACACCTCTCTCTTGATAACTTGCAATCAACAGGATCCATAAACATCAACTAGGGTGTGAGGTATGGAGGGAAACAAAGTTTGGTTAACACTAATAGTTGCGGGTGGGGGTTGCAAATTCTGTTGAAACATGAGAATTATAATCTTAGTTCTGCACACATATTCTTGTGATGGATTTTAATTCTAATAGATATTAGATCTTTAAAGATCAATTAAAGTTAATAAATTAATGACAGATTTTTAATATGAATCAAGCTGACATGCATTACTCACAAATTTTTGTGCATCAGTATAGTGTGAGTTGCCTCCCTTTATGTATCAGCACATGTATTCATCATAAGCAAACCAAATAAACTAAACTTTCATAGCTAGAATTACTCTCATTATTATGTTTGCACTGGTTAATATCTCAAGATAGCAATTTTAATTGTCACCATACAATTCTTTGTTGACACCACATGGCTATGTATACAGCTCCATGTTGTTTGTACTAATAAACAGTCGGCACATGCACTGTCCTTGAAGACTACATCTGTATCAGGAAAAAAAATCAAATGAAAAGAAAGAGGAAAGGCCAAAATGTGTACTTTTTATTGGAACCTGCAAGTTAATTTTTAATGTATCACTGCAAATTTTGAAAAACAATCTTAGGATTAGCCGAGGCTAAAAAATTGTCTGTGTTTTTAACAAGAAATTAGGTTGACATTGATTTGGATGTTTCTGGTATGTCACCATCCTTCATGTATTGTAATCAGCTGGAGACAATCTGTTAATTAGCTTGTGCCATCATATCAGAGTACCATTAAGTTATCAAGAGTTGTCAAAATAAAGCCGACTTAGCCACTGAGTAAGCACTTTTTTATGTATGCACAGAACGCTTGCAGTCATTGCTGTAACAGTCAATTGACTCTTTATACATTTGATTAAATGAGGGGATATTACATTTATGATCATTGCATTGAAACAGAATTTAAAGATAAAATTTAATCATGAATTTTGCATGACAAGACTTCTTTAATTGGTATTAATTCTTAGTGTTGGCACCAGTTGACATTTATTGAGAATTTTTTTGTTAATATGATTCCATATTAAAATTAGAGAATTTGATGATCACGATTTCAAATTTTGGTGCACTGACTGCTGTTTTTGATGATAAAACAAGCAATATATATTAATATGTATTGAGCTTTCATGTATCAATTTAGATAATAATTTTTCCATGTTAAGTACCTAGGAGCTAATTTTTTGCCCTTTCTTTGCCAAAAAAAGGGATCCATACTTGCTTCCACATTATAAGTGGATTCATCAGATACCTGGACTTGCTAAAATGAGGCAATGGTGTAGTAGCTACTGGGCTACCTGAAGTTAGCTTATGGTAGTCTAGACTATGCATTCTGGTAGCCCTGGGCTCTATACATATTTTGTACACCCTAAAATATCAGACTATCAGCAGAACTGGTTGACAAAGTTGTTTCAAGACACATGAAAATGGAAAGAACTTTAAAGGACACAGTGATGGGGACTATTCTTGAACTGAAAATTAGGGATAAAAATTACCCTGCCATTTTAAAAAAAGGGGGAGGGACAGGGACTATTCTTTAAATTTCCCCTGCCATTTTTCAAAAAAAGAAGAGGGGGAGGGTTTAACTATAAGATGGATTTAAGATATGAGTAGTTGATCCATGAAATTAATTTTCCACCAGATAGATTGACATTGAGAAATCCTAAAATATAGTAGCCATGAATAAAGGTAGCTTTATAATAGTCATATCCATTAGATATGTGCAGAGAGGCATATTTGTCTACTAAAATTATCAAATTTGAAAAATAATTTGAGACAAAGTGAGAAGGTCCCTAATAGTCATTACAAATATATACAGTGCAGAAGGCAATGGCAAAAAATGAATACAAAAATACTTTCTTTTTTCCAAATGCAACTCTCTCTGGGACGTACATTTATTATTAGTTTTTTGACTAATCAATTGTTTGCTGTAGTGAGTTTTCTACTTGCTAGGTTTATATTACAGATCTCTTCCAGATAGGACCACACTGAAGATCTTCAATGATGACAAGATTGCTATGTTTCAAGCCTACACAGGTAAATCATGTACCTTTTAGGAGTTTATCTCATTTTAAGTAAGAGGTATAAATACAAATTTCTTTTCCAGAGATCATATATTGTGATTCAGCAGTAACTAGCCATCCCATTCGTATCAGGTATTTTCATCAGGAACAATATGATTAATTCACACATCTCTATTGGTATGTATAGATAGATAGATGGCTGGATGAATGGATCTTTGTATCATTTTCTGTTAGATGTAGGTGAAAATAAATAGGTGAATAGATAAATGGGTGCATGAAATGATTGAGAGTTTTGAAATTTAAATGGAGAGATCAAATTTCTTATTACATTGGCCAAAATTAATTATATTTCAATAAAATCAACATACAACCAGTCAGTACAGTTTAGTATCCACCTTTCAGAAATGGCTAAACTGGCATCTTCTCGATATAGTTCAGAGTTGACTTCATAATAGAAATGTATCTGTATTTAATCAGGTTAGAGGGAAATTAAGGATGTAGGTGCTGAATGTATGAGTACCCTTAATAAGGATGGCCCATCATGCAGATTATGCAATCTAACTGAATGCCACTAGATAATTTTTATTTCAGAAAGCACATCAATCTATCCTACATCAGGTAGTACAGAGGGGGGCCTGCTGTTGACCATATATGGCAATAACTTTGATGAGCATCCTCCCTACACCAAGGCCAGGGCCTATGTTGGAGGTAAGTACAGTGTTTATGTGCAAAATGTTAATTTAGATAATGTCATTCTTGCAAAAAAGCAAGGAAGCAAATTTAATTATTTATATTATTTACTATTAATGTAATGTATTTGACTATTTGACTTCCATTCAGCATTCTCATTTTCCATGCCAGAAAGATTGACTGATGTTGTGACAATATGAGTTGATACATGAATATTTATAAAACTTTTTTAATCTTAAATTAGGTTTCTGACTGTTTTCTAGAAACTGAATGTGTAGTCAAAAAGGTGAAGGATACTTACCTTACGTGCGAACTTGCAGGAAAACCGTCTGACCTGGGATCTGAGTTTCCAGGTAAAATAAAAATCAAACACTGTACTTATGTGATGATTCTTTAGTCATTCCACCATATGAAAATATTCAAATTTGGAAAATGTATATTTAACTTATACTGCTAAATGTATAAAATCAGGTTTAGAAAGATACTTAATGTGGTCAGAGTTTCAGTCCATCTTATACACTCAACAACAGGAGTGAACATTGCTATGAGTGCAGGTTTTATTAATTTTCATTTGAATACATTCCTTGATCAGATTAATTAGGAAAATAAACTCTACTACCTCCCAAATCCAGCCCTCCCAAAAAGATGAACAAATTTTTTCATACAAAGGGAAGAAACTCTTACCACTGCTAGGTGGCTACCCACCCACTGGATGTTTACCAGTTTTAAGTTTTAACTCAACATTGTATTGCAAAACTTCCTGAAATCCTTGTATATCTTCATGATTTTAAGCCATCCATCTAGAAAGTCAGTATAGTGGTGCATATTAATGTATTTGCTACATGTTGCAATCAGTTTTGATTTTTGATCAATATTTATGTGAATTATTTCACAGTTGTGGACTTTGTTTATATGGATCTTTGTGCTCCAACACTGTAACATTGGTGTAAGTTGTTGGTTGCATTTTTTTTGCACTCACTGCATATATTTTTTGCTTGCTTAAATAATGAGTCTTGTTATTGGGATTTGTGAACACTTTCGGCTTGTAGTTTCCAATTTTTTGCCATTCTTGTCATTTCATTTAAACAATGATGATGAAGTGCAGTAAGTGCAAGAATTTAAAGCTAATGAAGACACACATGAGACATGTCTTGCTTGCAAAAAGTGTTCATCATCCTCAAGAAGGGATGATGCAGTAGCTGGCCTGGGGACAATTTTTTGTCCTCTGGGGGTGTGACCCCCCCCCCCCCCCATCTTGGCAGCCCAGTTGGCGTACGTTTTCACCAGTGTTTGCACAATGAATGTGTGCTATCCAAGTTGTTTCAGATGGGCTTTGAATTTCATTTATCCAGCTCCCTCCCCTTTATCTTCCTCTTTCATGACCTGTTTCATGACTGATATCCTGTCAGTTTGTCAGTTATGGAGACAGCTGAAATTAGAATCAGGCTTTTTCTAGTGTCCAAAACCAGTGGAAAAATCATCCCAGTCACAGACCTCATGTGGCTCAACAAATACTTTGCCGTGCCGAAGTTCAAAATGGAAACAACTTGGTTAATCAGGCTTTTCATAAAAAGAGACAAATTTCTGGTCAGTGTAGATCTAACTGACAAATTTTTTCATGTTCCTATTTACCAGGCTTCCCACAAGATCTTTCAGTTTGCCTACGAAGGAAAAAGATGTACTAATTTTGTGTACTCCCACTTGGTCTCATCGTCAGTCCATGTGCATTCACAAAAAAACAGTCCATGGGGATTCACAAAAATCATCAACTTTGTTGTCACTCTGTGCGGGTCAACTTCATTAACAGCAGATGTGGCATATCTGGAAGACATCCTCCAAAAATGCATGGTACAACTCTTCCTCGATATCATGCGCACAATGGGGTCCAAAACATGGACCACAGCATAAGGGTGCGAGTGTGAGGTGTTGAATGGTTGAATACTTGTTCAATAATTGCATTGGGAATAATTGTCAATAAAAAGTTTTCTAATGAGTTTCTTTGCTTTTCTGTATACATTACCTTTATTTTCAAGATATCCAATCTCTGAAAGATTGTTTTACACGTTACTGCAAGTAGTTTCAACACACATCTGTGTATTACATCACTGCTTTTTGCATGTGAATGTTGATACATTCATGTGTTACAGTAGATTCAGAATAAAAAAAGATTCTTTATTTCAAAAAAGAGTGACAGTTATTTGGAGAAACAACAATGTTGAAGCATGATTTTTAAAATTTATTTATTGTTATATTAGTACAATACTGATGCTGTGATTTCATTGCAAGTTATAGCAAAATTTCTGCCAATCATTGGGGCAAACCTCTGAGTACCACTTAGGGAATTTTAAGTCCACTATAAACTTTGGAACTTGCTTCTCCATTATGAATCTTATCTGTGAAACTTAACTTTTATTGCACCAAATACGCCTTTTGCTTGGTTCCTTTGCTATCATTGATCACATTTGTGAATGAGTATGATAAACTACTGATTAATGTTAGATACTTTAATTTTGTTACATGTACTTAGTGTTCTCAGTGTTCAATTAGTCAATTGAAATGAATTGTCTTAACACACGACTGTGACCGTTAACTCTTACGCAGGCCTTTTATCTTTTAACTTTTTTTATTCTACCCCCATTACTTGAATTGATACAAAAGATTAATTAACATGATACTACAATGCAGGTCAACTGTAACAATGAAACCAACATTTCTGTAAGTTAAAGATCAAAACACAGTCAATGCTTAATTATGTTTTCACAGAAATGCTCACATCACTGTGATGGTCGAGTGACACTTTTCACGTTCAAATACAAGAGGGCATATTGCATTTATGATAATAACACTGGAACCAAAGTAAAGATAAAACTAAAAGACAAGTTTCACTTGACAACTTTTTTAACTAGTATTTATTTCTTAAAGTGTTGCCACCAGTAGGTATTACTAACATTTTAATTGATTGAAACTTGATTGAAATTTCATCATATAATGTTATTTACAATTTACTGAGAATTTCTTTTAAAAAGAAAATTTAACAATTTAAAAGTTACGAATTTCATGATGCCGATTCAAATTTCTGGGCACTAACTGTTGTTTTTGACTATAAAACAAGGGATATATCGAGGTTTAATTTACCAATTTGGATTGCAGTTTTATTTACATTCAAAAAACAGGGCCTGCTTTTTGTCATTTTTTGTAAGAACCTGCCTTCAAGTTATAAGCAGGTCTCTGAGTTATCGCTATAGCGAGGGAGCTGAGCAAGTTCAAGGGCAGGAATGACCTTTTGTCCCTCTTGGGTCATCTAGCCCTTTTTGTGAACTGGGAAAAGTCAGACCTCAACTCGTCCCAGCATTTTGCCCATCTGGGAATAGAGTTTTTGACCAAACTCTATCTCGTCTGTCTCCCTCATATACATGTGGCAAAGATTATCAAACTCATCAAGTTGATTTCCAACAGAGTGTAGATTTCAGCCAGAGAGTTTGTTTTCAACTCCTTGGTTTGCTCATTGTGGCAGTGGATTTTATTCTTCTTGGCTGCCTTTTCATGCACCTTCTTCAGATGGTGTTGCTGGCCCAGTGGCTACCCTTTTCTGGTTGACTCCATCAGTGAGTTATGATCACAATCAAAGTAATATTATTCCTGCATTAGAGGTGCAACAAACATTGGCTCACAAACAAAGCCCAACCGAAAGTTTGGAAATGAAGGCTATGATTAATGTTTTTCACATCTGGAAGGATCAACTCTACAGGAAAGTAGTCTTTATCATGTTGGACAACTTGCTGGTGTTGACCTACCTTCTCAAAAGTGGGGTGCAGGGTGAGGGAAGGTCCCATGAAATCACCCAACCTATCCATTCTGGTTTGGAAGTTTCTGTGCAATGGTGCTCCTGGCTAAAGATAACCATCCAGATCAGACACATTCCTGGCAGGCTCATTGTTCTGGGCGACCCACTGTCAAGAATGGTCCAGATTCTTCACATTGAGTGGTCCATTTCATCAGTTGGTCTTTCATCAGATATGTGTGCGCTTTTGGGCTGTCCAGTGAGAGACTATTTGTGACAAGGTGGAATCACAACTGCCAACCTTTGTCTCCCAGGTCCCTGACCCAGAAGTCTGGCTTTGTTACCAAAAATAATTAAGAAATTGAGGGGTCAGAAATGCAGATTGTGTCTTATAGCCCCTCTCAGGCGGGACAGGTCTTGGGTGAACAATTTGGTTGATATAGTGATAAATGTTCCCAGGAAGATCATGGCGAGGCTGAACCTGCTCAAATACCTGTGATCACAGGTGTTTTATCCCTGCAGGGACAGACTTCTCCTTCATGCCTAGCCCTTGTTGAAAGCCATGTGAAGAAAGGAATTTTAACCTTCAGTTATGGAGAGAATATGAGGAACTAGAAGGCTGTCCACTTTGAAAGCTTACAAGGGAAAGTGGCACATTTTCAGGAACTGGTACAAGGTCATCAGCATTGTTCATTTGTGTGCCTCAATCATGCAGTTATCTAATTTTTTTCTTTGGCTTTTTGAGGAGAAAGAGTTAACTCAGATTATTCTCTAAGGCTCCTGCACCATGATACCTGACACTTTCAGGCATTGTGGCAGAGGAGTGTCACGGAATTGTATGGTTTATATCAATATGTATATGTGGTCAAAGATGTATTCGGGTTTCGTTTCCGACTAGAGCGTTACTCAGGGGTTGTTTATTTTTTCGGCTCTAGTTATTTTGAAATACTGAGCGCGATTCACCCCATGCTGCACGTGCAAATTGCCTGCAGTGAAAACTCACGTACCTAGCTGCTGCGCATATCTGTCACAGCTAGAGTACATATAGAGCGAATTCTCTATAAACAAATTACACTACGATGAGTCTTGTCAGAAAGCTTACCTCTTTACGGGAGCAAAACTTCAGCTGTAGAGGTATGTGAAATTTAAGATTGTATTCTTTATCACTATTCGTTTTATATGACATAATTGTTTCATATATTAGATGTTTTAGAATTTATTCTAAATTCTACAGAGAGTCAATACCTAGGTCATACAACGCCATGATATTAGAAATACTATAGGCTGGTTCAAGTTAGCTATTTGTTGTAACTGAACAGACGGGTATTATTTAATTATACGCGGCATGCATTGAATGATTAATGTAATGTGCAACGAGACGTAATTCATGTGCGCGCATGCGCAACATATATCAATACAAAAGTACTAACCGTGTCATATGTACTACACTGTTTAGTTGTTATACTTTTAGCTGTTCCTTATGTATGGTTTGGTGGTGTGAAGTCACAGAACTCTGTGTGGTTTCGTGTGACGTGTACGCTGTGTCTGGTGACGTTGTTTCGGAAGAGTGTACTGGTTTTCTCGATGCGAGGGACCAAGGCTTCTCGACCAACGGGTCTGTGTTAATGTGAAGGCTCTCGAGGGATCCTTCAACAGACTGGGAGGGGTGGACCATGCGTGGTGGCTCCTTGACCATGGACTAGAGCGGGTGGAACCGTAGATACATCTTGGTCGTCAAACGGGCGCCACGATAGTTATATTTATTGCGTGTTCCATTTTATTGTTATCTCAATATTGCTATCTGTGCAAAATTACATTCATTCCCATTTCAATATCGCTATATGTGTGATAGATTCAAAATTACATTCATTCCCATTTCAATGTCGCTATATGTGTGATAGATTCATAATTTCATGCATTCCCATTTCATTTTCGTCATATGAACAATATATTCATAAATTCATACATATTCCAATATCGCTTGATGAATTGATAAATTGATGAGTATCATATTGATAAGTGCATAAATCACATGCTTTGGTCACCCTTGGTACTTAATAAGACCTTGTTTATATTGGGGTGTAGATCATATACTCTTGTTTGTTGATTGGTGATAGGATGCCATTCACGTTTGTTTAAAATTCCATTCGTTAAATTCATCTTTGATTTTTCTCGTTGAGTTACTTATTGTTGATAGTTCCATGTTAGGAACTTTAGAATTTTCCTTATCTTTTTGTTATAATGGTATCAGATTTGTTCATCTTTAAATTGCGTTTATAAATAAACATCTTATTAACGCAGTTGCTTTCGGTGTCTTCACTAATCCAGTCCCAACCCGGCTTCATCCTGTGACAAGGAGATCTTGGTGATGAGAAAGATCTATCAGTCTGCTAGCCAATTTTGACTTTAATAGGCCAATATCATTCACCCTGCTTTCTAAATGGACTTTTTTGTTGGTTGTATTAGGCTAAAACCAGATCAGTTCGAGCCTTTAGCCAATACCTCACTGAAGCTGCTATCATACAAGATATGTTTTCTGATAGCTTTAGCTTTGGCATGCAGAGTGAAAAAGTTGCATGCCTTTCAGTGGACCCAAACTATCTCCAGTTCAGAATGGATGATTCCATGGTCCTAATGATGCAGCCAGGCTGTGTAGCTAAAAACACGTTGCCATCAGTGAGCAGCCAGGCTGTGTAGCTAAAAACACGTTGCCATCAGTGAGCAATCAAACAGTGGTCATATACTGTGTCTCTTTGTCACGAGAGGCAGTGATGCAAGACTGTGTCCATGCTCTCAGTCATTTACTTGAAGAGCACAGAAAAAAGTTGTGGTGCACGACAACGTCTATTTCTTCTGGTGAAGACTGGGAAAGAGAATATAACCCTCAAGCCCTAGCATTGTGGCTAAAGTGGGTAATACACTTGGCATACTCAGTCTCAAAAGATTAGATACACCTTATGAAGACTTCAGTTCATGAGATTAAAGTGATTTCTGCAAGCCTCGTGTTTGAATGTAACATTTCAATCCAAGACAATAGAAGCTGTTGGCTGGCATGCACATTCAACCTTCTTGAGTTTTATCTCCATGATCTAACTTTGCATAAACTAGAATTTAATCTGGTGGGTCCAGTGGCTGTGGACCAGATGACTGGTAGACCCAGTTGATGTCAGCACATCCTACTCATGGGTGTGGGTTTAGCGCTTTCACTTGATTCACCTGGAAAGAAGAATTCATTCTTTTCTTCTTATGTGTATATATTGTTGTCACAGGATATGTGACCATCTGTTTTTCTGCTGTTATATTAGGAGAGCTGGTTATCCTTCATATATGGAATCCAGCCATTCTTTCCTAGAATGGTGCCTGTGGTTGAAGTAGGATGCCTAGCATCTCTTCCTCCTTTTACCTATTCTCCTAATGTTAATGTGGTTGGGGAAAGTATTCAAAGGAGAGAGCAAATTGTGTAATAAATTAAGTTTCTCCAAGAATACTTACTGGATCATACTACTATAAAATCCTCCAACACCTCCCCACAAGTGTGAACATCCTAGTTGATGTGTCACTCAGCTTAAAACTGGTAAACATGCAGTTGATGGGTAGCCACCTATTGGTGGTAAGGGGAGGTAATGTGTAAAAGTTTCTTCCCTTTGTCATCTTGGTTTATAAATGGAAAAGACTAATTTTGTCATCTTTTCGTGTGGGCTGGATTTGGGATGTAGTGGAGTTTTTTTCTAACATTAATCTGATTGGGTAAGTATTCTCGAAGAAACATAATTAGTAAAAATGTGCTTTTTAAATTTATCTCGTAAAGGCACAAAAAGCTCAAATACTGCTTATCTTTTTGCTATATACTTTTAAAGAATTTTGACTTTTTTACCTTTTATCTTCCAGTAGTAAATGATTTATATTTATTTGGAAGGGGCTCTCTTAATTTTCTTTGTTATTGCAATTATTTATCTTACATTATTAGAACTTAAACTTTTTATTGGCACTGTATAGTCAGTATTACACTGCTGTGCCATTAAACCCTATATACATACATGTTCAGATTTTGTTAGTGTTAATCATATTGCCATTTACTGCTCAATTCAAGTTAGTATTTGAAATTTTTGTATAAATAGTAACTTGTAAATACACCCACTTTTCATCAGTAGAATATGATTTGATTATCCTTTTTACAACAGACATATGTAGTCTTTGTTTACTGAGTCTTGTATAGCATAATATGCATAAATTGTATTTACTGTAGTCTTTGTTTACTGAGTCTTGTATAGCATAATATGCATACATTTTATTTACTGTAGTCTTTGTTTACTGAGTCTTGTATAACATAATATGCATAATTTTTTTTTACTGTAGTCTTTGTTTACTGAGTCTTGTATAGCATAATATGCATACATTTTATTTACTGTAGTCTTTGTTTACTGAGTCTTGTATAGCATAATATGCATAAATTTTATTTACTGTAGTCTTTGTTTATTGAGTCTTGTATAGCATATATGCATACATTTTATTTACTGTAGTCTTTGTTTATTGAGTCTTGCATAGCATAATATGCATGAATTTTATTTACAATAGTCTTTGTTTACTGAGTCTTGTATAGCATAATATGCATGAATTTTATTTACCGTAGTCTTTGTTTATTGAGTCTTGTATAGCATAATATACATGAATTTTATTTACTGCAGGAGGTCGAGGCTTAAAATTGGAATACTGGATTGCAACCATGAAGAGTTTTGAGACTTTGGAACAAATCTGGAACCTCAGCACAAGTGCTGCTGATTATCATTCTGGTATTGCTGATGAGGCATATTTTGAGGATCCAAATTATGATAATTTTGTGTCTCGTCTGTCTGGCTATTTCATACCTCCTCATGATGGAGAGTACCAGTTCTTTGTGAAAGGTGTTGGTCAGGCCAAGCTATACTTTAGTCCGACTGGGCCTTCCAGTGGAAAGGTATTATTTGACTTTAGTATTACGAGCATGGTTAGAGTTCTTGTTGCAATAGATATTCCTGAGTATTCCTTTTTTTCATGGGTATGAGTTATTTTATATCATTTTACCTTTATCTTTTGTTTTATATACCTTTTAAAGAGTTTTGACATCTTTTACCTTGATCTTTTTTTTTGATCTGTTATGACTTCATGGTTGCATTTATTTGGAAGGGTTTATCTTCCTTAAGTTTTTTTATAAAAAATATCTACACTTTTGGAACATATAATTGGCAATATATAACTATATAACCAGGATTCTGTACGTATGTTGCTAAACCCTATTCATAGATAGAAGATATTACATGAGTGGTCATTTCAAATAAAATTTAGGAACCAAGTCCAGTTAAAGATTGAAATTATAGTACATGCTTCATAAATTTCATTTGAATTGAGCACAAGACAGTTTATCTTGTGACAGAAATGCAGCTTTTTAGTCTGATGAAAACACAGAAAAGTGTAGTGAAAATACATTCAGAATCCTCAATCACTACACCTTTGCCTTACATGATGTCATGATGTCATTTATGATGTCAGGCTGTGTTGTTGTTACATATAGAAAAATTATGGGCATTTTAACCTAAGTAACACAGTAGATGAGTGATAAATGCATCAGTTTTCGACAATGTTATATTGTCCAGAGGGATGTTTTTTTCACATTGCTGCTCTTGGTTTCATATTAAGACTTTCTTATAGACCTTCACATTACACTTTTAAATTCTGCACACATATTTGTACCACATGATATTACACCATTATGGTAATAATATCACACAGCACTCAGTACAAGACACTGTATTCGTACACATTTACTGTTAATGTAATTGATTTGCACAGTTATTTCAGTCAACAATGCATCACTGTGAAACAATATTTGGTGAACTGGTTACCCCAAAATTGTACTGTTGTAATAATTTTGGCTTTTCCTCATAATTTTGACTGATTTTTTGGTTTTTAAGCCCAAGGCAGTAGTTCATGGATGATTTTTCTTTTCCTCAATTGTTCATATTATAGTTCTAAAATTTTAAACCAGTTTTATCAAATTGCTGACAAAAGATATTTTTCATTAAAAACTTTTGCTGTAGTTGATCATGTCAGCTAGAATAAGTTATAAAATTTCAGACTTCATTTTCATTCACAGCATTTTGTTTAACTAATTTTTTAAGTTTTTGTGAAAATATCATGCAAGCAGGTACATATGTGAATATATAATTAAGTACATAAATTAATCAATTAAATAAGTAATGAATTAAATAAATAATTACATTATTCAGTTGCTCCACTATTTAGTGTAGGGATAGGTGGTGGGTTGTAAATATAGAAATCCCTACATGCCTTGAATGCATGGTCTAGGTTGGAGTGTGTCAGGTTGATCACTGTACCTCACCAGTTGACTGAGGTATTAAGAGACTGACCATTTCGGGGGGGGGGGGGGTGATGATGGCATGGATTTTCTTTCTGACTAGGATATTTTGTTTTCTTTTATTACAAGGTATTTTTTCCCCCGCTAAAATGATGGATAGAATATTAAGATCTTTTTCCTACCAATCAGAGCAAGATAATGTTTTTAAAGCTTTAGGTGGGCTGGAAATATTTGTTCCAAAAATACCCAGCTCTTCCCCCAATTAAATGGTTGGTCCCTAAAAAGATACATTAGTGGACTGTGTGGGAATGAATACTCGTGACTAAAATATGAGTCAGGAAAACTAACTATAGTCTTCCAGGTGAGCACAAAACTCAAATTAATAAATGGTTTATTTATTATTATTTTTATCAAGGGATTTTTTATTGTTTCTCTTGTTGAGAATGGGATTAAATTGGGTACCTCTTATGGAGAATGGGGTTAAATTGGGTACCTCCGTCCACTCTGGCCCCCAATTTTCCTGGGATATATTAAGGGGGGGGGACATTGGGATCTACCTGTAAGGGTCACTGTGTCTAACATTTTTGAAAGGTTGGAATGAGTTCTTTTTCTCCATTTTTTTTCCCTGTAAGGTTGGTATCAAAGGACAGAAGAGAACAAAATATAAACTATTGGTATAAAAGAAAATGATATTAGGTAGAACAAAAGAGGTGCGAGACGAGCCAGTTTGGATGGTTGCTATTTCCTAAAAAATTTGTGGTGGTGGGGAGGGGCACAGTCCCCCAGATCCTCCCCAAAATAGGGGCATTCCCCCCTCAGACCCCAGCTCCAGATCCTCCTTTTCAGTTTTCATATATTCGTAGAATTGCTCCAGTCTCATGCTTTCCTGTTCATAGTAATAAAGCAATATGGAACTGTTTACTGAGTTACCTTTTTTTGTAAAATCTGTCTATTTCGGGTGAGGCACATAGTAATCAGTACCTTTATCATGGAACCTTGCGTGGATATGTAGTGGCCAGGAGAGGTAAATATGGACGAGCTTTCTGCAGCAAAATAGCATGTCTATATGATGCACAGGAACAAGAATGTAACTAACCTTGCATATGAGAACTGGATTCTCCTTGATTTCCAGTTTTTAGTTCATCAATTGGGCCCTTTTTTAAAATGGAATCTTCTGTCTAGCTTATGTTTGAATTCTAACCTTTAAAATTTATAAAAATTACCGCAAAATAATAATCTGCAGATGCCTTATAGTTGTTATGGAAAAATTTGTATTGAATTTTGCAAAATTAAATTAGATTGATACATTAATTGTTCTAGAAAGGAGCTACAGTGGTTAGTGTGCCAGACTCTTGACCAAAATCTTGTGGGTTTGAATCCTACTATCAGATCAATCCAGCTTGCTACCATGGTGTATCATTGGGCAAGGCACTTTACTCAGTGGCCTCAGCACCTAAATAACCCACTAGTGTTGCTGTGTGATACAAACACCAAACAAAAACAAAATGATCTAGAAAGATTGTAATGCAAGCTGAATGTTAATTTCATGCAGTGGCAATAATGATGGAGAATACTATCTTTTAAGTCTCTTTCCTCTTGTAAATTGAAAACTTATATTGCAAGCATACAATTGTTTGCAATTATAGGGAGACTACTAAATTTGTGAAAATTTTGTAAATGTTAATAGTAGGATTGTTAAATAATATGTTTAATATGACTAATGCAAATTGGCATATTTGGAAAATGTTGCTGACTTACTGAATATACTGAATAAGCAAAATTTGAATAATAAATAAACTTTGTTCCTTGGAATTTTTCTGTGTCCTTCTTTCAAAGTCTAGATATGTTTTACTGATAAGGTGACTACTGTTTTAACTTGTGTGTAGTCCAAATGCAGTGCAGACCTAGAAATGCCATCACAATATGTTCTGATTGATCAGGGTCTTTGCTGTTTGCTTTAAATAGACCCAGGCCCCATATTCTCTAAACTTTTTGAGGAAGAAACTCAAGCTCATAACTCCCTAAAAAGATTTTACACTTTGTCTATTCTTTTGTAATTTAAATGTATCATGCTAGTAGAGAAACCAGAGATAAGATTTTAGATCTCCATGATTCTAACTTTATTCTAATCAAGGTTGCAGAACCTGCAAGTTTTTGGACTTTGAGCTTGAATTTCTTGGAATTTTTTTTTAGAATACAGGGCCTGATCTTCAATATGGCATTATCTGACAGCAGAACATAGTCATGTTATACATATACTTTTCATAAAATATAACAAATTGTTTTCATTTGCTCAGGTTCTCATTGCAAGTTTTCCAGGTGAACAAAGCTCTCCTCGCTTCACTTTGACCAAAGGAAAAAGGTACTATTGGAAAGACTGAACTTGTTTATCTCCTCTAGGCTACTAAATACTCATTCAGCTGCATCTGACTCTGTTATTGTGCTTCCACAAATCTTTGCTTTCATGATTTTATTTTTTGTTATTTTCCTTTATACATTCAAGACCCTTTTAAAAACATGGTCTTCTCACATTATCACTTAGATCTTGAATGAGTTTTATTTCCAATGTCCCACTTTATCATTTCAATCGGTTTTGGTCTGTTAATGCCCATTCCTCTGTTTAAGGCCCTGCTGAGCAAATTGTTGTGAGTGGGACTCTTTGTGGTGCACCCATCACTAATAGGTCGTTTCAAGTAACTTTGGAGTCTATTTTGAAAGTTACAGCAATTTCATTCTGTATATCGAATCAGAAGTTGTATACATGCACGTGTATGGTGTTGTTGCTGCTTTTAATTACGAAACTCTAATCAACATAAAGTTTTGCTGCATTAGGTTAGGACACTATTCAGTATTATACATGCAAAATGAATAAAATGATATACCTTTGTATTTGTCATTTTGTTTTGCTAAATAATTTTAAAGCCTGTAAAAAAGACTTTGTAAACTGAATTATATCAGATTTGCATGTATCACAATTATTTTTTGGGATGGACTTGTTTGGTTATTTATTTATGTTTCAACACAGTTGTGGTAGGGCATATTGTGTTATGCTTGTCTGTCCATCAGTTTGCCTAAGTTTTGTGTTCAGGTCAGTTTCAGGTATCTTGAGGAGCATATGTGAACACATATCTAGTCTTTGTCAAGTTAAAAATCAACCTGAAGCTATTCCACAACTACTGTGAATTACAATGTTTAAATGTCATTAGATGTGCACAAAGGTTTTAAATTCAGCATCTTTGCAAAATAGAAATTTGTGACATTCTTAATAGCAGCATATATATTAAATATACAATGCAAAATATCTTGGGAATCTAGATTTCTAGCTAAATTAACAAAACTTGTGCTTCTGGAGATATTGTAATTTATTTCACTAAATATACCACTTAGCTAAATGTAATCTTTCTCTTTCCTAGCTACTATATGGACGTATTACACTTAAAAATTGGAAGTGGTGCCTTTGTTCAGGTCGGGGCCAAATTCTTCAACAGCACCTTGACAAGTGCATACTCTGGCAATGTGCAGCAGGAGCGACAGAGGTTCAAGGTTACCTCCACAGTATTGGATGAGATCCTGGTGAGGGGAAAATATGCCCATCTTCTGACCAGTTTACTAATCTTGAAGTGATCAACCCCCACCCCCACCCTTTTTGAACTCAACTGGTCATGGACTGGAAGAGCTTATGTGATGCCCTGTCATCCAACATCCATTAGCACAAATTATCTTTTTTCCTCCCAAACTACTAGGAGGATTGCCACCAAACATTTCAGATTCATTCCAAGGTCTAGTTGGTCATAAATGAAAATGGTGCCCCTTGGGCTTCCATTATGTATGTCACAGCAGCATTTTGAAAATATTGTTATCACTACTGCTCCTAATAGAGTGTCGTATTGTCATAGGGTTTTCATTAAAGACTTGTGATGTCTGGTTGGTCCTAAATGAAAATGGTGCTGACCTGCCATGGTTGGTCATTTTGCAAATCTGTTTGCTACTTCGTCTGAACAGATGGTTATAGTGACATGGGTTTTTCACTGAAAGACTTCTTATGATGTCTGGCTGGTCCTAAATTAAAATGGTGCCGATCTGACATTCATTATTGCTGCCATGGCATCTATCTTCAAAAATCTTGTTATTGCTACACCTCCTGAATGGATGGTCATATTGACTTGGCATTCTCACTAAAAGACTTCTTGTGATGTCCAGCTGGTCCAAAAGAAAATGGTGCATGTTGGACATTCCCTCAGACATCCAATCTTGAACATTTTGTTATAAATACTCTTCCTGATTGGATGGTCATATTGACATGGAGTTTTCACTAAAAGACTTCATATGATGCCTAGTTGGTCCTAAATGAAAATAGTACCAATCTGACAGTCAATATGGCTGCCATGGTGGCTATCTTGAAAATCGTTATCACTTATCTTTCTGAATGGATGGTCATATTTAATTGGGATTTTCACTAATGCCTGCATGATACTAAATGAAAATGGTGCAAATCAGACCTCCGACATGACCACCATTATCTTTTATTTTATGCACCTTTTGTAGTATTGTAATGTCTTTACCTTTTTACTTTTAATGTTTAGTACTTCATATTTATGTGCATTTGGAGGGTTTATCTTATTTGTAAATATTTTTGTAATACAATTTATTTACCTTTTCAGAACTTTACTCTTAAACAGCAGCTTATAGCCAGTACTGTGCTTTTGTGCCATTAAATCCTAATACATACATACAAAAATATGGCCCCCAAATCTTTTTATCGCTACTTCTAAATGGATGGCTGTAGCTAAATGTGGTTTTCACCCAAAGACTTCTGATCCTGTCTTATTAGTACTAAATGAAAATTATGCTCATCTGACCTACAATATGGCCAGCATTGTGGCCATCTTGAAAATCTTGTTATGTCTGCTTCTATGATATCTAGTTGGTCACAAATATAAAATGTGCTAATTTCACCTTCAGCATGATGAAAATCTTGTTGTTATCATTGGTGTTCTTTAAGGGATGAACAAATTAACAAGTGTTTTTTTAGTAAAGCACTTCTCTCTGTATGTACTTGGTTCTAAATGAAAATGATGCCAATCTGACCTCTTAGAATTTGACAGATCTTGTTCGCTTCTTCTCCAGAATGGATGGCCATATTGACATTTAAACACAAACAACTACTTTATTCTTGCAGTATATAGTTGTTCCTGTATTAAAGTGATGCTAATGCAACCTCCTAAATGAATGCCTTGATGGTCATGTTGATAATCTTTATATGGCTGCTTCTCTTGAATGGACGGTCATATCGACATGTGGTTTTCACTAAAACACTGTAGCAATATGTAGCTAGTTCTAATGAAAATGGTGCTCATTGAACCTCCGACATAGCACCACAGCCATCTTGAAAATCTTGTTAACACTATTTTTGCATGAATGGTAGCATTGAAAAGGGGTTTTCATTAACACTTCTTGCAATATTTACAGTAAGTAGTTGTGAATGACAATTGTACATATCTAACCACAAACATATTGAAACTTTTGTGAACACCAGACCTAATTGGTCATTTGCTTGCATTTTTTGTACTTTATTGAACTTGTGAACACAGACTTGTACATACAAACTAATTTTGACCAGACTGTGTTTTTAGTTGCATTCTAATGAACAAGTTGATAGTCAGCACTCTGATATTGATTTTATGGTTAATGGTCTTGACTTTTAGTTGTATTGGCTTGTAAGCAAGATAACATAAGTAAGAATGGATTTTTATCATTTAACCCAGTTGTGGATATGTCTGAAGAATAATGTTCAATGTTACCTCTAAAATAACTTGCTTTTTTTAAAATAAAAATGTTACTTAATGATTTAAGCAAACTTAGCATGTGACTGTATCATGTCATTGTCTGAAACAAGTTTAGTGATCTTCTATTAAATATATTAGGTTCAAGGTCAAAGGCTATGATATAAGAAATTAGTTTTGTTAAAATTTTGTATGTTGGAGTTTCTCCTTTGAATACATTCCTCGATCACATTAACATTAGGAACATAAGCCAGCTACCTCCCGAGTCCAGCCCTACTAATAGATAAAAATTCGTCTTTTCTGTTTATATCATATTGACAAAGGGCAATAACTCTTGCCCATTACCTCCCCTTGCTGCCACTAGGTTGTTTCTGTACTACAACAACATTGTATGAGACACCTTCTGTCAATTCATGTTCGAGCATGGCCTTTGGGCCTGTAAGCCCAGGCGCATGGGGTATTTTTTGGATCCAGAGGATCCTGCATACAGTACGGTATGGTCCGGAGCCATACCAGAGGTCCAGACAGCCCAGCACGGCCTCAACAACAGGGATCTTAGTGACAGATCCATCCGTTTAGCCATAAATGTGGCTTCTATTTATTATTACGTGAATCTTAGTGACAGATCTGTCTGTATAGCCAGGCCGATAGCTACGCATGCATATTGTGACGGGGATTTTAGTCTAAAGTCCATCTGTCCAGCCATTCTCAGAGCAGGACTGGTACTGGAGCCAAACAGACTGGCTTCCACATGGCTGGCAACCATGCTGACTATTCTCCTGGCTAACAGAATTGTCCAGCAAAGCCGACTTTTCAGGGTATTTGCCACGAATTATATAGAGACGATGGCATTGCATCATCATTGTCACAGGGAATGGTTTATCCCAAAATGGAAGCAGACCATGAACAGGAGACTTCCTGAGCAACAGGCCTACTCCGATCTGACCATGGAGAGGATGGAGTTTAGTTTCAAAGTTTCAAGGTGGCTGTCAAGGAGATATACCAGGTGTTGCCAGCTTTGGAATGCCCTCAACTCCCTACTGCCATCCATAATTATAAAGTCAAAGCGTCGGTCGACATTGATGATGAAGAAGAGTCTTCATCTTTCTGGCTGCTTCCCCATTCAACAAAAATCAAAGAGATTAACAATAGGCTGTCTCAACGTATCTGTGACCCAGGGAATGCTAAGGCTTTCTTTCTGAGAGCCAAGTACCAGCGACATTTTCATCGTGCTGCTACAAGACACATTCCACTGCCTACCATACTGAACTCCCTGCATTGGATAAAAATGTAGTAGCAGTTAACATGTCTGCCCCACTTTTTTAAAAAGTGAATAAGAATGTGTTACACATCACATTAAAACTGATTCGAAACATTATCGTCATGTTGGATTCGGCTTTTTTGGTGATTTTCTGACTGGCTGAAAAATCGTCCAACCAACACACCTGGGTGAATGTGTTGACTGCCTCTGCCAATGTTGACCTGATACATCATGATGTGTGTTTGTGCTCCATGTCGCTAAGGCTGCATCATGCTCTGACTTTCAGGATGACTCTGTTTGGCTCGCCATTGCTATTTGGAGGCAAATTTTAGAAGTTTCGAGACAAGCAGTTCAAGAACTACCCCTCCAACTTGCTGCCCCACTGGCATCCTCATTTAAAACCCAGCCATCCCTGCCACAACAGAGGGACAATAGGCGAGCCAAGGAAAAGGGATCTTTTATGTTGCAAGTTCCATTCAGATCTCAACCTTATGCCTGGAGACGAGCTGAACCAGTCTAGGAGGCACCCACACAGGGGAGGTAAGAAACCAAGTTTCTCCACTCCCAGGCCTCCTGTCTCCTGCTGCTGACTTACCACCCACCACCACCCACAGACAGTCGACCAGTGGGCACCAGATTCCTGCAATTCCAATCACATTGTATCAACCTGTTTCCACAAAGCAGATGGGTGATCGAAGTCATTTTGGAGGGGCTTTGGATTTCATTTATCCAGCCCCCTCCTCTTTCATCTTCTCCCCTTCTAACAGATGTGCCATAAGATCGGGAGAAGGACGATATTCTTCAGCAGGAGATACAGTCACTCATCGATAAATGGACAGTGGATATTGTGCAAAAACCATAATCTCCAGGGTTCTATTCTTGGCTGTTCCTTATCAAAAAGGCCTGAGTCGCCTCAACGAATTCGTTCTTCCACAAAGGTTCAAGATGGAGACAGGGAGACCTATATGACTCTCCATTCAAAGGGATGAGTATGCCATCAGTCTCGATCTCACTGATGCCTACTTTCATGTCCCTATTCACCCAGCATCCCGAAAGTTTCTTCGGTTTGCTTACTGTGACAAAGTTTACCAATTTCAAGTTCTTCCGTTTGGTCTAAATATCAGCCCCTGGGTCTTTATCAAAATTATAGATTGTGTTGTCACCCTGTTCCGGCTGACTTCCTCTACAATAACAGTGGCATATCTGGATGATATCCTCCAAAAACATATGGTAAGTTCTATTCTTCTCAAGGGCACAAATGATCTCCTATCCTTTTTGAATCATCTCGGCTTTCTCGTGAACTGGAAAAACTCTGACCTTGACCCTTCCCAGTGTTTTGTCCACCTGGGTATAGAGTTTATAACCAATCTCAATCTTGTACGTCTCCTTTATGTCTGCATCGTACTGATCGTTGAACTCATAGAGTCCGTTTCCAACAGTACGTGGATTTCAGCAAGAGAGTTCTTGCAACTCCTTGGGTTATTCAATGCAGCAACAGATTTGATCCCGCTGGGCCTGTCTTTATAAGGGACCATTACAAATGACTTTGCTGGCTCAATGGCACTCTTTTTCCAGTCCACTCGACCAAAAGGTCAATATCACAAATGAGGTACGATCATTCCTGGGTCAGTGGCACAACCACGGTTGGATCACGACAGGAATTCCTCCAGAGAAGCCCCAACTGGAACAGATGCCAGTATGTACGGTTGGGGAGCCCACTGGTTGCTGGAGTTCAATATGGTCAGCAGCAAGTGAGGGCCAGGGGAACTGCCTCTCCATGTCAACCTCCTCGATATGAAGGCTATCATAAATGCCTTTCAGTTTTGGAAGGACTGACTGCGCGAAATAAGTCCTGATCATGTCAGACAGACGGGGACACCAAATCACCCAACCTGTGTGTGCTGGTTTGGCAGTTTCTACATTGGTGCTGCCGACTTCAGATCAATGTACAAGTCTGACACATTCACGGCAGACTCGGTGTCCTAGCCGACTCTCTCTTTCGAAAGGGTCATGTTATTCATACGAAATGGTCCCTTCATCCATCGGTTTTTCATTGGATTTGTGCACTTTGGGGCATCCGATTGTAACAAGATAACCGGGTTGGATTTCGGATTTATAACAGAACATTTTTGATGGTGATAAAAATGCAGTGTTTATTGATGAATGACTTGAATGGGAAGAAGGGTTATGATTAATACGTGTGTGTATTGGGTCCAAATATTGGACAAATTAACATAATCCGCACGAACCTAATAATGTAACCCAAATATGAATACAAATAAATAAATACACAGTGCAAGGACATATGTGTGTGTATTGGGTCCAAATATTGGACAAATTAACATAATCCGCACGAACCTAATAATGTAACCCAAATATGAATACAAATAAATAAATACACAGTGCAAGGACAAAGGCTAATGATTCACAGTAATCTCAGACGACGAAAAGAATGATGTGCTTTACTCAAATAGTAAAAATGATGTATTTTACTCATATAGTAAAAAGGTATACCCTCAAATAATGAAAAATGAGGCACTTTATTCAAATAATAAAATGATGCAAACAAAGGGGATAGATATCATACAAAATATCTTTACACTCCCAAACCACTGGGTATCACAAAAACCCAAAATTAGCCCACGGCTAAAAGATTACATATATGGAGTAACTCAAAACACTCAGTCACTAGCATACTTGGCTGCCAGTCACACTGGTCAATCAAGCAGTCCGCATTACAGGTAGTCACCGACCACCATTCAATTCAATTAAGCGATCAGCGCCCACCAATGGGTCAGCAACGCCCGATCACCTGCTACTCAAGCAACACACTGTTAATTCAGCTCTACGGCTGCTATGGTTAGCTTTACAGCTGCTATGGTCAACTTCTATGGTCAGCTCTACAGCTGGGGCCTCGTCAACTCTGATCAGCTGAAAATAAATCTAACACCATGTATTATGATTGACACAGGCATATACGATAACACGTAATGACGTTATATACGGTAAGTTATACAATTACATTATCGGCACAACATTACAAAGCAATAAACAAGTTCAGAAGTGAACCTACCCGTGTCCGATAAAAATCCTATGGTACTAAACGTTTCCTAAAAATGCCACTTCATATTGCTAATATAAAGCTCTTATTAAGTCACAAACAAGAATAGAAAATATTTGCATTGTACTACGCAAATCGAAGCTACATAGAAAATATATATCAGAAATTAATAAATAATTTACATACCTCTACAGCTGAAGATGTGCAAATCCTTAAGTAGATTGCTCACTGACAAGACGTTCCGTAATGTAAAGATTTAGTCTTACGGTGAGGCATTTATACACAGACGATGCAGCTCTACATCGTCCGTACGCTTGATGCATTCGGTTTTTCCCATCGAAAGCACTTTGCACGTGCGGCATAGGGTGAACCGAACTCACTGTTTCTAAATATTGTACAATATACATAAATCACCCTCGGGTATCGTTGTTACAATGAAAAACGAAACCCGAGTACATGTATTTAATAAAAGGGATTTATATAATTCCGTGACACCGATGATCAACCTTTTTGCGACAAGGAGGAACCACAAATTGCCCACCTTTGTCTCACTGGTTCTGGACCTAGAAGCTTGGGCCGTGGACGCCCTGTCAATGAGTTGGGAGGGACTATGGACCTTTACCTACACCCTATGGTCTTATACTGAAAATAATACAGAAGATAAGGCATCAGAACTGCAAGATAATTCTGATAGCCCCTCTCAGATGGGAGAAGTCCTGGCTCAACAATCAACTTGATCCAGCAATAGATGTACCAGGAAGATTCCGACCAAACTGAATCTTCTCAAATAACCATGTTTGCTGGTGATCCACCCCTGCCTGGACTGCCTTCTCGTTCATGTCTGGCTCTTGTCAAGATAGCCTTGTGAGAGAAAGAAGATAGATCTTCGATTGTGGAGAAAATCTTGAGCAAGAAGGCCCTCCGCTCTGAAGGCTTATGAGAGAAAGTGGCATGTTTTCAGGGACTGGTGCAGAGTCAATAACATTGTCCCTTTGAGTGCCTCAATCCTTCAACTGGCTGAGATTTTTTATCTGGCTCACATCTCTCCCACCATCAACATTACATTATGTTCAATGAACATAATTGTTGCCTTTCCTGCTTTTCTTCCAAGAATATGAACATTCCTTTTTATACTTCTATGCTGACTGTTTAAACTTTTTAAGAGGCTTATTGTCCCTTTCGTCTTCAAAGTGTTTTTGTTGGATGCATTTCTAGACAATGCTATAAGCATTAGCTTGTTCATGCAGGCATTTTGCATGAAAATATGGGCAATTTAAAACATCTTTTATTTGGCCCCAATTACCATCAAAAGCTGCCGCTCCATGATATCTGACACATTCAGGCATCAGGGCAGAAGAGATATTGGTCATGATAAAGATCTATCAGACCTACTAGCCAATTTTGATTTGAATAGAACAAAATCCCTCACCCTGTTTCCAAAATGGAATTTGTCCTGGGTCTTAACATGGCTCAATTCAGATAAATTTGAGCCGTTAGCTTGGACCTTTGCTGTAGCTTTTATCATACAAAACCTTTTTCCTGATAGCCTTAGCTTCAGCATGCAGGGTGAGCAAGTTACATGTCCTTTCAGTCAACCTGAACTATCTTCAGTTCAGGTTGGATGGTTTGGTTATCCTCATGACACAACCAGGCTTTGTAACCAAGAACCGATTACCGTCAGTGGGTAGTCAGAGAGTTGTCATATGATCCCTCTCGTCTATAGATAAGTTGCAAACAGTGGCCATGCAAGATCCTGTCCACACCTTCAAGCACTGCTTGAAGTGCGCAGAGACAAGTTGTTGCAACCGCAAGCGACTCTTTCTCCCCATGAAGGCAGGAAAACAGGATATCTCCTCTCAAGCCCTATCTTCATGGCTTAAGTGGGTTATGTGCTCAGTGTACTCTGCAGTCTCAAAATATCAGAGTCGCCTGATGAGGATTTCTGCTTATTAAATTAGAGCGATCTCTGCAAGTCTCTTGTTCGAACGCAAAACCTGAATTTGGTGGGTCCTGTGGCTGTGGCCCAGATGACCACCAGACCCAATTTAGCCAACACAGCCTCTTAGCTTCTCTGGATTCCCCAGAAAAATGTTGACAGTAAGATTTCAGTAATCATCTTTTTAACCTGATATAGCGGTCACGGACGACGTGACCATAGGCTGTGTTGCATTAAGTAGGAGAGTGGGTTATCATTCACACAGGGAATAAAATCTTTCTTCCCTAGAAGGATACCTGAGGTATAGGTAGAATGCTCATTCCTCCTATTACCTACTCTCTTAATTAATGTGATTGGGGAACATATTCAAAGGAGAAAGCAAATTTGTCTAGTAAATTATGTTGCACTGAGAATACTTACCTGATCACATTACTTAAAAACCCTCCCAGCCACCCTGCTATGCAAGCATCCTCGTTTGTATTTCGCTTAGCTTAAAAATAGCGACACCTTGTGGTGGCAAGGGGAGGTAATGGGCAAGAGTTATTGCCCTTTGTCTATATGATATAGACAGAAAAAACTAATTTTCGTCTTTTAGTAGGTCTGGATTCAGGAGGTAGCAGGCTTATATTCCTAATGTTAATGTGATCGGGTAAGTACTTTCAGAGAAATATAATTTACTTGAAAATTTGCTTTCTCAAGAATGTTTGAGAGGGTTTCAATACCCAGCAATTTACAAAGAAGAAGTTTTGTCTTGGATTCCTGGGAATTTTCAGCAAGTAGAGTGTCAACCCCTTCAGGGAACTCTTTTGTTTTTTCATGGAATGGATTTCAAAAAGGGCGTGACTTGGTGATGTCTTCTTTTACTCATTTTTTATTCAGCTTCAACCTTGGGGCTGTTTTGATTAATACCCCTGCCTCTAGGGGGTATATAGTAATCCTCATGTCCATCAGTCTGTCCTTCCAGCCAGCACTCATTAGCATAACTAGTCCTGTAGGTTTTGAAGGATTGTCATGAAACTTTGTAAATATTATGGTCTTGACCTGAAGATTCGCATATTGACAAATTACTTTGCTCCTTCAATTTTTTATATAGAATTGTTGCCTTTTTTTGTAATGTAACAGTGTGTAATACAATGTTGTTAGTGCAACTAGTCCCACAGTTTTTGAAGGATTGCCATGAAACTTGGTTACTATGATGGTCATCACCTGAAGTTGTGCATATCAACAAATCACTTTGATCCTACAGTTTTTATTACAGTTATTGCCCTTTTTATTTTGCAGTTTAATGCAGTGTATCTCATCAGAGCAACTGGTCCTACAGCTTCTATATATTGCTTTGAAACTTGGTTAATATTATGGTCATTGCTTGATGATGCACACATCAACAAATCACTTTTCTCTCACAATTTGTGTTAAAGTTATTGCCATTTTTGTTTTGCAGTCGAATGCAGTGTATGACACAATCCTGTCAGCGCAACTAGTCCAGCAGTTTTTCATGGAATGCCATGAAACTTGGCAACTGTTATGGTCATTACCTTATTACTGGAAATGTGCTTGTTGACAAATCACTTTGCATCTGCATTTTTTTTAGAGTTATTTCCCTTTTTGTTTTGTTTTGTAGCTTAATGCAGGGTGTGACACAATCTTTTTAGTGCTGCAAGTTCAGCATTTTTTCTTGAAGTTTGTGACTGGATTGCAGTGAAACTTGGTACATATTATGGTCATCATTTAAAGATGCACATATTGACAAATCTTTGTGCTCCTGTGATTTCAGTAGGAGTTATTTCCTTTTTGACTTACAGCTGGATGCAGTGTATGACAGAATTTGTGAATGCAACTACTTTTGCAGTTTTTAGTGGATTGCTGTGAAACTTGTAAATATTACGGTCATCATCAGAAGATATGCATGTTGACAAATCATTGCACTTACTCTGTTTTCACAAGAGCTATAAATTGCTAACAATTTCTCTAATTTTATTTGAAAATCATGTCATTCTCTCTTTTAGATTTTTATCCGATTCCAATCTAAAGGTTGCTGACTGATGAAGATCTTTAGATATATTTACTACAGATGATACTATAAATTTACAATTTTGTTTGTATTGTACAAGATCTTTTTATTTTTCCTTTTGTGTCCATGCAGAGTGTAGATTTGAGGAACTTCACACAAAGGGCTGAGACCAAGGAGGTTCAGGATGTGCAGATTGTTGAGAAAGCTAAAGGAAGCTTCAGTAATGCCAGAGTCCGCCTTGGTCTCTTTGGAGTGTTCACACGTGCGTTTACTAGTTGAAACATATTTTGTTGCCTTTAAACAAATACAAAATACATAAATACATGAGGTAGAGAGAGAAAGAGGGAGTATAATTCCTGTTTAACATGTAGGTGAGAGGTAAATTATCAGTGCAGGGAAATTTCTTCCAAACTGACATTCAAAACTATGGTACTTTGATTTGTAGCAGATACCTTATATTGCAACCTTCTGTCATTTAAAGTCATGACTATTGCAGACCTGCCAGCTTTTATAATTTGACTGTAAGTCTTACTGAAATGATCCTTAAATTACAGACTAATGGAATAATAACAAAAATGATGAAAATAAAATTGTTGTTGTCCAATCCAGAAACTGATTTGTCCGTGTTTGATCTGGATCTGGGTTTCATATTGGGTTCAGTGTAGTTGGTCAGGGAACCAGTCTAACTTTTACAGTAGTACCTCAGATGCTTTAAATTGCCCATATTTTTCATGCAAAATTCCTGCATGATGAAGCTAATGCTTATAGCATTTTCTAGAAATGCATCCAAGGAACAAAAACACTTCGAAGACGAAGGGGACAATAAGCCTCTTCAAAAATTTAAACAGTCAGCATAGAAGTATAACAGCATATATATAAAAAGGAATATTCATATTCTTGGGAAAAAATCAGGAAAGGCAACAATTATGTTCATTGGACATCATGTCATGTTGATTTGAGTATGTCCCATGGTGGGAAAGATGATTGCCATTGCCATTCGAAATTGAAAAAACAAAAAATGAAACAAAACAAACCCAAAGATTATATCAAGTTGAGTGACCTAGCAAGAAGCCTTTGAACTCCATGGTTTCTGAAACTGTACTGGATGTAATTAAGGTCCAAGTGTAGTTTACAAACTTTTTTAGTTGAATGTTTGACTTTGCTGAATTAGTCTCAGATCACATTTCTGAACTTTTAAATGCATGTTTCCACAATGTCAATAGCAGTACATGAAATTTTGTTACACCTTACTGAAGATTGGTCTAACTTACGGAAAAATTTAGACTGCCTTACTGAGAAGGTCTTGCTAGGGTTGGCAGGTCTGCTATTGAAGATCACAGATGTGCGAATGCTGGTGTGTGCAAATCATGTTTTTGAAAACTTGATTGACACTGCATGCAGTATAAAGATTTCTTGATGTATTTCTAGTGTACCTTTGTATGGACAAAAATAGCAGCATTACTGTTTATATAGCAATGGAATTATGGGATATTCATTTAAATTCTGAAGAGTCATTTTCATTTGAGATAAAGTGATGGTTTGTTTGCCTCAACATAGAGACTTTATTAAGGGGAAGTTCTAAATGCACCCAGACAAAGTCTAAGCCCTGATTGTGTATTGGATCAAGCATCTGCAGGTTAGATTTACAGGCTGATCCGTACACATTTGACCCATAGTCAAGTTTAGATCTTACTAATGACCTGTATAACCGGAGCAAGACTTTGGTATCAGCTCCCCAATCTGTGTTTGCCATGACTCTTATTAAATCAAGGGCTTATTGACATTTGTCCCAAAGGTATCTAATATGTATAAGGAAAGTTAGTTTATAGTCCAAAATAAGTCCTAAAAATTTGGTCTCCTCCACAACAGAAATAAGACAGTCATCAAGATAGAGCTTTGGGTCAGCATAAATTCCTTGAAATTGCATGCAAACTGATTTAGAGAAAAATTTTGAACCGGTTTTCTTTTGCCCCTTTCTGAACTCTGTTTAAGTGTATATGTAGTTGGCGTTCAATAGTGTACATACTCTTTTATCTACAGCAGATCCAGAATTTGTCAAAATATAATGAGAAGTCAGTTCATGGATTAAGGCATTTCACAATGCTGTTAATTTTGCTGTTGAATAGGGTGACTGACAATATGCTGTCCTGGGCAGGGCTTGAAATTGACACTAGCAAGTTAGAAATTGGCTACTTTCTGATATGCCAGTTAATTGTTAGCTGAAAAAAAAAACTAGAAGTTTCTTGCTAGTGATATTTTGCGATCAAATTGTATTCATTCGAAATATGCCAGTGGACATTGAAAATAGCCCTATTTTTGCTAGTTGAAAATATTACAACTATCGAAATGCTGCTTGTATTGAAAAAAGTTAATGTGGACCCCTGCTGAGGTACACCCATATCCTGAGGAGAGCTTTCAGAAAGAGTGGTGACTAAGTTAGCTTGGATCAAGGTTACAGCTTAATATTTTGTTAGCATCACACTTCCCTTCCCTCGTTAACTTAAAAGCCATCTGAGATTTAAGGATGAAACTTGATATACTTATACATCATAACTAGATGCCGTGTTTATGTACCAAATTGGGGGAGGTGCTGTCTTAAAGGTCATGGTCACGGCTCAATATTTACAGTTTGGATTTTTCTTTCTTTCACCATATTTAATGATAGGGAAATTCACTTTACTATTTGTCAGTGGTAAAGTATGCATATAATACTTACTATTGTTGCATAAACAAAAATATATGTATATCCTTTTAAAGTTTATAATATTAGTTTTGCCTAAAATATTACTGTAGACTTATTTTATTGAGTGTCAATTATTGCCATCCTGTAAAAATGGCATTTTTTTTTTGTACTTAAATTATTGGGAATGATTAATAGGAGAAGTGGTCTTGTTTATATCACAGGTGAATGATTCTATGTGGGATCTTTAAATTCTTGATTTGTTGTAACCAGAGAATCCATGAAAATGTATACCTGGTTAATAAAATTATATCGACAGTTTTCCTTTTGTTTTATGGCTTAGGCCCGATTGCTCCCAAGCCTGGAAGTAATCAAGATGTGATGACAGCTCTGAATGATCTCCCCTGGTTGGATAAGACTGAATCTTTCACAGTTGGATTTACCAGTATTCCTAATGGTATCAAATACCGGATCACCTTCAACTCCAAAAGAGGTCAGTTCCTGTGTACAATCTTTTTCAGTTTTTGATATATGTAACTGGTTACAGTGAAACCCCGATATAGCACGATGATTTGGGTCCACAAAACACCATTGTGCTATGGACTGTATCGTGTTATAGGCAAACAAGTCAATTAACTGATTCGTAAATATTGCATGTGTATCCTCTTAGCTAGACAAGAGGAGGGGGTGTGTGCAAAACCATTAACTTCATTGATGCAGTTATATCAACTTGTTCTGTATTAAACAAGATTTACTTAAGACTGTTATTACATATTTAATATTTATTTTTTTGGCAGAGAAACCATTCATTGGTACATACATATATCAATGTATATGGATAAAGGCAACATAAGCATAAATAGTTAAAGTACATGTACTCTCCAGTCACCAGCTGATCTGGTTGTATTTATTATAGTAATTTCATACCATGCTCCTTCAGTTTCAAAGATATATAATTTATATTAAAATCTTCACAATATTTATATCCATATACACTCAAGTTAGTTTAAATCCCAAGAATGATCATTTAGAATGCGGTGTTGTTTTCTCTGCAATTCGTCTCCATTCCCACCAAAGAAGATTACCCTTTGTGAATAAGGGCATGTACACTTCCTGTAGTTAGGCAGCATTGGCTCTGATCTTTGCTCTTGCTAAGCATAGTTGTTACTTTAAATTCAAAGCTCTGACACTTCTGTCAGTGAGTACAAAGGCATCACTGGTGAAGAAACTTACATGAGTTTACACCGGACATTACACTGTACCGTATATATTAACGTAAATTAACAGCATTATACGAAACAAAGAAAGATTGAGAATATATACCAAGTAGCACATGTAAAAAAAAGTAAAAAATAAAGAATTCAAAATATATATGTTAATTAGTAAACAGTGCTAATTGCCTTAAGAGTTGGGCCTAAGGAATAAAGGTGGGATATAATGAAGACTGTAGAGAATATGAATTAATCTTGGTACATGTACGGTAGTTAAAGATCTTGAGACATCTGTTGGCTGTTGTTTACCCTGCATTAAGCTATGAGTGTATACAGGATGCATTGAAGACAAACACAAAGAAGACTTAATTTTCTTTATTGTTGATGTTTCAGTAATAATTAGATTAACAATTATCAGCATTTGAAGGAGCTAACATCCTTAAAAAATAAGCAAAAGGAATGATTTTAAAAAAAATAATACAACATATCTTTACAAATTATGAAATCAAGGTCTTCTCTGTAGTGCTTCAAGCAATGGGTGAAATTAGTGTACAATTTTTGGAGCCATGCTGCAACCGTGCTATATCCGAATTGTGTTATTATGAAGCGTGCTATAGTGGGGTTTCACTGTACTTAGTTCTTGAGATGAAAACTGTTGCACAAGATAGGGTTCTTACAGTTGATGGTACTGTTCAGGTCATTTTCTGTGGACATGCACTATCAAAGATGTACCATTTGTTTTACCAGTCACTATAATTTATAACAAAAGTTCATGCATTGTATTTTATTTGTATCCCAGAATTAGCAAGATACAAGGAGTGATAAAAAAAATTTATGTTACAAAGAACTAGTTCCTTCTTTTTGTTTATTCTACTTGTATGCCTTACTTTTACAATTATTTTGATGTGTCCATTGATGTTTTCCTTTCCATTATTTTGAAGTTTTCTGATGCATATGAACGGAAAAAAATGTGCTTAGATTGTTCTATACTCTCTTCACAGACTTTTACCTTGAAATTTATGTACAAGATTTTCACAGCAGTGCTTTGAATACCTTCATAGAAGTATCAGTATTCTCACTGGTGTATAATTTTCATTTAAAGTCCTGAATTGAACTTAAAGTAAAAAAAGTAAAATACCAGACATTCATTACATAATTCCTAGCTTAAGTGATTACCTCCAATGATTTTCTTTTAAACAAAAATGTCAGCATCAGTGAGCTGTCTGGAATAATAATGAGTCATAACTTTGAAAACTTTTTTAAAAAAATACAAAACAAATATGATTCTATGTTACTGACTAGCTTCTAAAATCTCATTTAACAAGACTGGTATAATCTTGCTCATATGTTTGGGAAAGATAACAAAAACCAACCCAAAGGAATGAAATTTTGTGCCCAGACACGAGACTTCCCAAGTCCCTCAAGTTCAAATTCAGGTTCAAGTAATCTTTATTAAAAGTTGTTGTGTAAGCTTACAACAGATAAAAAACACAAACTCTGTTGATCTTTACTACTGACTATTTAAAACAGTAATTAGAATAACAGTCTGGATTATTAATACACAAAACGGATTATGAACATACATTGTATGCAGGCAGTGCAATATTACATATATTAACACATAGTTGTTCATTGCAAATTACAAACATTCATGCAAATCAGTACAGCAGTATATATTGTAACACACAATTGCACAAAGACTAACAAAGTACATATATGCATACATTGGTACACAATTTTTCTAGTTTTTTTGTTGGAGGGGCATACATACATACATACATACATACATACATACATACATACATGTCATACATGTACATGTATACATATAGAGTAAAACCTGGTTTGAGTGACCTCTGCTATGAGTGATCACCTGTCATTTACGACCAAAATCATTACGCACAGATCAATTTCACTATATAAAATGCACTGCTGTGAACAACCATCTGCCAAATGTGACCAGTAACCATAATGTATTTGCAAATTATGTTATTTCAACATTGCTGTGATTGACTGTATCATAAAACCGGATATAAACATGATAGACCTATATTTAATCCTTTGTAACCAAGATTGTTGATTAGAGTCTGCAGGCAGAGTACAGATTGTTCCAAAACAAGATGCACAAAATAATAAGGGAAAAATTTGGTCTGGTTACCAGTTTTGTTAGATTTATCAAGTAAAGTTGTATGCCAAAGACAATAAACCAGACTTGTGTACTTGTCAAATCTCCATTGTGGTGCTGTAGTCATCAATATTAACCATTCATCTTTAAAGGAATGGCAGTCATGGATGCACATAGTTCAGAGGTTTGAATTGTTTGTTTATCTGTTGTGAACCCCATACAGTGCCAATAATGTCCTGATGAGAGATCTTCACAATAACATGACAAGTACTTCCTTAAATTGTTTCTTTATAACTGGGGTTAATAAGGTCATTATCTTTTTCTTGTATTAAGTTATTTGCTTTTCCCAGATATGTTAATTCTGTAGTTTTTGTAAAGATATGTATTCTTTGTTGCTTTATGGATGTTACTGTTCTTAATATGAAACCAAATATGCCACAGTCAAAGATCTCATCATATGTTTTTCAGATAAAAATTTGGGATAGTTAAAATCATTATTGGATTGGGAACGGGCTGCTCTAGGAAAACCCCGGTACATTAGTTGTGCATTCTTGGTTAAGTTTTTGCGTTTATACTGTTATGCCTGGAACCATGAAACTTGGTGACATGATGCATCTTGATGAATAGTGCTACACTCATCACAAATATAGGTCACTTTGATGTGTATTTCATGCTTCACTCATTTTGGTTAAAGTATATAGTTTAAGTTTATTTTTCAAGCTCTGTTCATGATAGAGTTATCAAACTATATGATTGTATGCATCTCTGTAAGTACCACACCCTTACCGCAAATGAGGTCACTGTGAGCTTACATTTAACATTTTACTGGCTTTGGTTAAGTGTATGCAGTTAGCACATGTCCAATTAGGTTTCTTTTGCACCCTGCATACCAAGACTCATGAAACTTGGTGAGGGGATGCATCTTGATGAGTACTATACCCTCATCTCAAAAGTTTTAAGGTTATTTCTTAAGCTCTGTTCATACTAGAACAATAGATTATATGCATCTCTGTTAGTATCATATCTTTAACACGAGAGAATGTTATTGTGACCTACATTTCACATTTAACTGGCTTAGATTAAATTTTGGCATTTATCATATGGCCAAATAGGTTTTTTGCACCCTGTATATATACTGTTACACATTGATTCATAGGTTAAGTTTTTGAATTTAGCTCATAACCAAATAGGTCTTCAACATCTTGTATACATATTGTTATAACGAGATTCATGAAACTTGTTGGTGCAGTGTATCTTGATGTGTACTACACCCTAATGTCACTGTGACCCAATTTCATGCTTCACTGATTTGGGTTCAGTCTCAAGCACTGTTCATGCCAGAATCATTGAACTAGGTAAATGTATGCATCCCTATTAGTACCACACCCTTACAACAAAGGTCATTGTGACCTATATTTCACATTTTACTGGCTTAGGTTAAGTTTATGCATTTACCTCATGACTGCATAGGTTTTTGACATGCTATGTGCATACTGTCCGATATAGAATCATAAAACTTGGTGATGCATCTTGATTAGTACTACTCCCTCATTTCAGTAGTAGTTAATTATGGCCCTTATTTTAGGCTTGACTGACTTTAATGAAATTTTGTGTTGAATGCTCATTTCTCAGGCACCGTTCATGTTAGAATCATGAAATTGATGACGATATGCATCGCTGTTGCTACCTCACCCTAACAATAAAAGAGACTCATTGTCACCTATATTTCATCTTTTACTGGCTTTGGTTAAGTTTTTGCATTTAGCTCATGACCACATAAGTTTTTAGCATATTATATGCATACCATCCAACCTAGAATCATGAAACTTAGTGAGTTGATGCATATTAAAAAGTTCTACATTCTTTTTGCGTAAAGAGGTTTCTGTGGCTTATATTTCATGCTTCAGTGACTCTTCTCAATTTCTATATTAAAAGTTCATTTATTTCATTTATTAAGTGCTGTTTATGTTCCAATCATGAAACTTGATAATTGGATGTATATCTGTTACTACTACATCCTTAAAACCAAAGAAGGTCAATGCAACCTACATTTTACACTATACTAACATGGGATAAATATTTGTGTTTATGATCACATTGATTCTACCATGCTAGATCTATATGCATCTCAGCCTACTCAGATGGCCCTTTCTGACCAGTATAGTTGGTAGTAGGAATAAATATGTTTATTCAGTGGTAAACTTTCCATATTAATGACTTTACAGTGTATATTCTGATGTTGTGATATATTACCCTCAGCAGGTTAATTGTGTATGTACATGTGAATGAGTATATGAATTAGATGAGTGGGCTGCATGTTTTTTTCATTTAAGGGCTCACCTGTAGTGGTTAATGAAGATAATTATTGATGCATGAACTATGTTTGTACTGTTTGGCAACCACTCCAAGGTTACTCAAAACCAGTGACTTTCACCCATTAAAATCTGGCTTCTTGGGGTGGACAATGATAATAGCTTGTCAAGCAGATTTTAAGAACAATCATTTAAAAAATAATACAATACAAACATTAATCTGTTTTGTAGCACTACTGGTCATAGACCAGAAGACCTTATGGGATGGTCTGTTGTCCATTGTCTATCTGTTGTCTGTCTTCCATCCATCCAACATCCGTCTGTCTGTTAGCACAAGTTTGTTATCGCTACTCCTCCGAAACTACTTGAAGGATTGCAATGAAACATTGCACACACATTTATCTCATGGTCTAGTTGGTCCTAGATGAAAATGATGCTGCTTGCACATCCAATATGGCTGCCACATTGGCCATCTTGAAAATCTTGTTATCGCTACTCCTCCTTAATGGATCATCATATCAACATGGAATTTTCACTAAAAGACTTCTTATGCTGTCTGGTTGGTCCTATATGAAAATGGTGCCGATCTGAAATCCAATATGGCCACCATGGCCGCCATCTTGAAAATCTTGTTCTCACTACTCCTCCTGAATGGATGGTCATATCAGCATGAAGTTTTCACTAAAAGACTTCTTATGATGTGTAGTTAGTCGTAAATGACAATGGGGCTGATCAAGGTTCCATTATGGCCACCATGGCAGCCATCTTGAAAATCTTTTTATCACTACTCCTCATTAATGGATGGTTATATCAACATGGTTTTTTTATGAAAATACTTCGTATGATGTCTAGTTGGTCCTAAATTAAAATCGTGCTGATCTTAAGTCCAATGTGGCCACCACGGCAGCCATGTTGAAAATCTTCATGCAACTCCTCCAGAACAGAAAGGTATATTGACATGGGGTTTTCACCAAAAGACTTATTATGATGTCCAGTTAGGCTTAAATAAACATGGTGCCGATCTGACATCCAACATGGCTATCACAGCGGTCATCTTGAAAATTTTGTTATTGCAACTCCTCCAGAATGGATTGTTGTATCACATGAGGTTTTCATTACAAAACTTTTTATGCTGTCTAGTTGTTCCTAAATGAAAATGGTGCCAATCTTACATCCAATATTGCTGCCACAGCAGCCATCTTGAAAATCTTTTTATCACTTCTCCTGAACGGAAAGTCATATTGACATGGGGTTTTCACCAAAAAACTTCTTATGATGTATATTTGGTCCTAAATGAAAATGGTGCCAATCTTACATCCAATATAGCTGCCACAGCAGCCATCTTGAAAATCTTTTTATCACTTCTCCTGAATGGAAAGTCATATTGACATGGGGGTTTTCACCAAAAGACTTCTTATGATGTCTACTTGGTCCTAAATGAAAATGGTGCAGATCTGGGGTCTAATATGCCTGCCACATTGCCCAGCTTGAAAAGCTTGTTATCACTACTTCTCCTGAATGAATGGTCGTATCATCATGAGGTTTTCACTAAAAGACTTCTTATAATGTTTTGTTGATCTTAAAATAAAATGTTGCTGATCTGATATCCAATATATGACCATGAAAATCTTGTTTTAGCTACTCCTCTTAAAGGGAAAGTCATTTTGACATGGGGTTTTCATCAGAAGAGTACTTGTGGTGTCTACTTGGTCCTAAATGAAAATGGCTAACTCAATATAGCTACCATGGTGGCTGTCTTGAAAATATTGTTATCTCTACTCCCAAATGGATGGCTCTATCAACATGGGGTTTGCAACAATAGACTGCTATTCAATATCTATACTTGCAAAATTGGATTTTGACATCATTTATTTGAAAATTTTAAATTGAATTTTTTTAAATAAAAGACATTACTGAAGTTGTTTTTTTTTGTACTGTTTTTGTGGGTTTAACACATGTTTCAGCACATGATAGGCTATACATGGCGGCCAGTATGTTTAGTGCAGGAAGAACCACTGACCCATGGGAAGATTCTTACATACCCATGTTGGCCGAACCCGAGACTCGAACCCATGTGGACAGAGGTGAGATGTCAGTGATCTGTAAAGGTGAGCACCTTTGACCACTCGGCCACCCAGGGTCCCAGATCGGGTGTCTAGTCCTCTGTTTATAGTCTTACCCTAATGATGTCATATATTCTTTATTCTTTATTATGTGCTAATCATGTGTTGCAGGAGACTTTGATAAAATAGAAGTCAAGACAGTGGCAGGTACCCCTAATGTGACAGCAAATGTTACTGAGGTAACAAAGGGTGTCTCAGACATGTTTACCATATCTCTTGCAATGGAGGGCATTCCATCTGGCATCTTCCCTAGCAATGCAACCGCTGATCAGGTAAATTGACCTTCATACCTATGGCATAGTTTCCATTCTGTTTTACCAAATATAGTTTGTATTACCTAAAATAGTAGTTAACATAATGGTCTTGCTATAATTAGTAACAAAGTGTACACCCACTGCCCTTTCATGTCAGTTTTATAGGTCAAGGAAGGCAACTAAAATTTAGGTAAATCATTAAACCTGATAGTAGTTATCTCCCATGGATTTTTTTCCACTGATGAAAATACTTGAAAAAATAGGAGAAAATGCTTTTAAAAGAAAATTACAATAATTTCTCAAATAATGTTTTAAATGTTAATATAAATTCTCTAGTGACATGTAAAAACAAGAAAGTTTTTAAAAATATTATTCCTAGAATAGCAATATCTCTGGAGTCACGTTTTTTCTCCATTTGATCTTATGTAAATTAGTATTGACCCTCAAAGCCATCAGTACTTACACAAATTTGATTTGTCCCAGTCAAATACCCCAAATACGGTGTGAAGTACATAATAGGATGGCTTCAAGCAATAAACTGTGTTCTATGGAACTCGTCTGTATTATAACAAAACAATAGCTGTGTATCTTTTAAGTAACCATTTCTATGTTGGAAGGAAGAAGTACTAGTGTAAGCTCAGGCTTTGTATTCTCAAACCTTTTTGAGGAAAAAATTCATGCTCAAAATCCTCAGACTTTCACTGTCTGTAACTTTAATTAGAATAAAGGTAGAATCCCAGAACTTTAAGATTTTTCTTTATTATGGTTCCTGAACTAGACTGCCAAATTTTAATGAAGTAGGTGCACCCCAAGTATAATATCTGATTTTGGGGTTTTGGGCTTGAGCTTTGGTTTCTTGCTCAAACAATTTTGAGAATACTGGTCCAGAAACAGTCACCCAACCAAGCATGGTAGTTTCTTTAAGGTTCTCTGGTTTTCCCATCCTAGAAACCAGCTTTGGCTAACACCTAAGCTATGAAGATACATTGAATAGGTTGTGGGAATTTTGTATGAGCAATATAAAATGATTTTTAAAAAAATCTCTTTTAAAACTTAAATAAACTTTTTGTTCTTCTTATTAAAGTTACTTGATTCTTGCAAATGTATCTTTTTAATATGTCTGTATAGAGAAAAAAAGACAATGATTGAATTGACTTAATCTGGAGAAATAATCCATGATTGAATGAAATATAGTATTTTTCAGTGACACTTCTTCAGACCTACATATAATTTAAATGCATACGTAAACACTATATAATTTGTAAACCTTGTGTTCATGTTACATGTTCTGATGGCTGGTAACATATCAGTAACTATTGTATTCTTTCTCAGGTTAAGGCAGCTCTGGCTCCAATGTTTGGTGCCCGATGTCCCACAGCACTGACTGCACCAGTCAAAGTGAAGGTGGCTGAAAATTTTGAATCTGGCACTGGGTCATCAAATGGAAAGTGGGTGATAGATGAGGAAGCTTTCTGTGGGAAATATTCCATCAAGAACCCCACTGTGATCTTTGAGAAGAAGGATAATCAGACTGCATTCGATATCAGACAGACTATGTATAGATGGGTACACATTGTTTTATAAATCACTGACATCATTACCAAGGCCACTGGGCAGTCATAGTCACCCTTCATTTTTTAAAATTATGAATTTGCACATCAACAGTAACCACTTATTTGACAAAGTCTCCCTGTCTCTGTTAGAGGTGCCCCACTTGAGAAATTGTTCTGATGTCCCAGTAATTACAGCCCCCATCAATGAAGTTGGCAGAGCCCTATAGTAATTATGTTGTTCATCTGTCAGCACTTTGGTGTCTGTAAGATAACTTTCCTGGGAATTTTTGGGATTTTAACCAAATTCTGTCTGATGAAACTTGAAAAGAATTCAATTTCCAGTATTCTCTGTCAGCATTTAGAGGAGTTATGGCCCCTGGTTGCCTATCTCACCCACAATTCTTGTTTCTGCAGCATTGTTGTTCTCAAGGATTGTTGGGCCTCAACCAAATTTGACATCCAGCTTTATATTGATGAGATATTGGATGAGTTCGATTTCCACACCGTAAGTTTACCAAGGTTTGTTGAGTTTCAACCAAATTTGATATTCAGCTTTATATTGATGAGACCTTGAATGAGTTAGATTTCCAGCTTTTCACATATACAGGATTTATGATGCTATGATTGCCCGTCCTCCTGACTTTGGTGTCCACAGCATGACTTTGTCATGGTTAGTTGGAATTCAGTCAGATTTGATATGTGGCTATATTGATGAGACCTTGGAAAAATCAGTTTACAGGGTCCCATGACATGATTTATAGGAGTTATGCCATGTAATCACCTGTCCTTTTGACTTTGATGTCTGCAGCATAACTTTCTGAAGTTTTGTTGGATTTCAACTTGATTTGGAATTGGTCTTAACACTGATGAGACCTTCAGTGAGTTAAATTTCAAGGGTTCCATGACAGGAATTATACCCCCTGTTTGCTTATGCCCCCAAACAATTGAGAAGGGTGGTTTGCAGTTAACACTCACATTGTCAGGGCTATGGGTGGTAACTGTGCAATAATTCATGTCACCTATCTGAAAGTTCTATTTCAGTGCAACATTTTTTCATGTCATTCCAGCTGTGTTTTGCCTATAGGGGCCACCTAAAGAATTGGGTGAAGCTGACTTACACCTTTAAGGATGCATCTGGAGTGACAGTAGGCCCCATCACTAACTCATTTGACTATCAATTTGCTGAAGAGTTCACAAGGTAGGTAGAAAGTAGTCAAAGGACCATGTCACATTGTTTGCAAATTATTTACAATAAATTGTTAAGTTATAATTTGGAAATATCAAGCTCTCTGTGTAAGATGTCCTGCATTAAATTTGTTAATTTTTCCATTTAAAAATTCTCATTGATTTTTTAAAATTGTTATTTTAATATTAAACATATTAATACACATGAAGCAAATGATTTTTTAAAAATTTGCTATATATGAAAGTATTCAAGTGATGAGCTTTCACAATTACTAAAGTCATCAGTGCTTTGCTTAAATAGGGGAAGAACATGTCGAATTTCAAATTAAAATGGTTTCTACTGGGATTCAGTTCATTGACAAGTGTGCATCAGTGCACTGACAATGACTTGGTCTGAATGTCTTTTGTCCTATGTACTAAACACCCTTTGATTGCACACTGATCTGAGTAGGCCCATCTCACATTAAGTTGGAAATTATTTCAACTGAAGGGATTGGAAGCTCATTTCATAATTCAGATTTACTTTGCATGCAGAAATATTGACAGTGAGAGATATTCCTTAGATTTTCATTATTCTGATCTAAATCTGAATGAATATTCAATACAGTATTTTGCAGTACAATGGGAAATTATTTTATTTCTTCCAAAATTGGACTTTGCATAATTCTTTGATGCACAGGTTTATAGAACCTATCTTTCTGTCCGTCTTTTGGTCTGTCCATCAATCTATCTATATATCAACCTATCTATCTACAAAACCTGAAATGGAAAATTTTATCAAATCTGCATTTTGTTTTTGCATTTCTTTGGCGCTTCATTTGCATTTCATTTATGTTCCTACTGTATTTCATTTGTGTTTCTTTGCATTTCAACTATCATCTTTTTGTTTTTTGTTTGCAGTCTCACAACTGCATTCTGATGTTGCATTTATCACTTTCATTCACCTTTTCTGTGAATTTCATTCATTTGGCTTCAAGCATGCTATTAGTCGTTTACAGTGACATACTACTGGGACATTTGGTTTCAAGCGTGCTATTAGTCATTTACAGTGGCATACTATTGAGACATTTGGTTTCAGCCATGCTATTAGTCATTTACAGTGGCATAGCATTGACACATTTGACTTCTAGCATGCTATTAGTCATTTACAGTAGCATAGTATTGAGACATTTGACTTCAAGCATGCTATTAGTCATTTACAGTGGCATAGCATTGAGACATTTGACTTCAAGCATGCTATTAGTCATTTACAGTAGCATAGTATTGAGACATTTGACTTCAAGCATGCTATTAGTCATTTACAGTAGCATACTATTGAGACATTTGACCTCAAGCATGCTATTAGTCGTTTACAGTGGCCTTTACTGAATTTGGGATTTCTGTTTTTGATAGTACTAAATGAGAAAATTATTGCTTTCTTATCTTGTCTTATTCATGTTTGCTTTAATAAACAGAAAATGAATAAAATTCAAATGACAGCATTAAATTTATGATAAATAAAATATAATTAGGGCTGTACAAATTGGATAGTCCGATGCTTGGGACTAGTTGATTTTGTTGTCTGACAAGTGCTTCATGGTAAGAGTTTAGTCATGGGCAAGTGTACTTTTTGAAAGTCCCAATTTCATCCACAAGATTTATGCATCACATTTTGTTGGTATGTCCGGTTCCAGATAACATTTTTCTCACTAAAATGTATTATTAGCATGGAGTCTAGAATTTACTATTAGTATATGTCAAAATGGCATGCTGAAAGACAGATTTGGAAACAAAGAATGGCTTTATTTATCACAATAGGAATAAAATAAATGTTTCACTAATGTACAGATACAACAGTTAACAATTAGTAATGTGTGTTTGACATCAGATTTCTAATAAACTGCAGGTAGACATGGCTCATCAGATTGGTGTTCAAGTTGGTTTGTTTGAAAAAATGAGAGACACAATCCTGAAAATCTCTTAGTATAGTCTCCTCTCCAATATATTTTGTTTCCAATTTTACAACATATTCTTTACTATTTCGTATCTTAGCAATTTTTGTGTTTTTATAAAGAGTTCACTTCAAAGTCCAGAGAGGATGTGAACTGTTTTCTAATCACAATATTGTATATACAAAAAATAAGACTGGTGTAGATGTTTTAGGCATGTATGTTCCACAATTAATTTAGACAGATTTAGAGAAGTACCGTATGTGCTCGCATATAAGTCGATACCAACTGCAAACTGCATAGACCCAGATCTGCCATCGCATAAAGCGGCAGCAGATCTGGGTCTATGCAGTTTGTAAGGACTAATCAGTAGAACAAACAATATAGACCCTGATCTACCAGCGCATTATGCGATGGCCGATCAGGGTCTATGTTGTTTGCATTTGGATCCTGTTATACGTGAGTATATAAGGTAAATTAAAATCTGCATGATTTTATATAATAAAATTGATCATTATTTATAATTTGTATGTATTTTGACCTGTTTATTAAAACAAATTCAGTGTCCTTTTAGACATTGCAGTACATAATGTAGTACCTTATAACAAATGCTGCTTTTAGATAGCATTATAGACATTAGACACAGAAAAATGAAGAGAATTATGAAGTTGAAAAATAGGACAATCAAAACAATTGGTTGAAACAAGTCACTTCTCCATCAAACACATTACCTAATCACTTTAACATTAGGATTACTCTCTGCTACCTCTGAATACAGCCCTCCCTGAAATACCAAAAAATATCTTTCTGTATGTATAACATACAGGCAAAGGGAAGTAACTCTTACAGGTTAACTCCCCTTTATACCCACTAGGTGGTCACTGGTATCCAAGATGTAACCAGTTTCAACTTTCACTTGCTACCATCCACTTTTTCTTTTCAGTGGTATAGTAAGTCAAAATGTTATATATTTTCTATACAACATTTATGTGATTTCTGCTGAATTTATTTGTATTTTTGCATTTATTATGCCGTTCATTATTGTTGATGTGATATTGATCGGTAACACACAATTTTCACTGGTGAAATTGTTGTGTGCTGTTATATTTCAATTATTGCAAATCATCTTGGTAATGAGAATTTGCCATTATTTTGACAGTTTATATATTTGTTGTATGCACTTGTTTGTTTGTTATTCTCTTTTTATTAGAGTGATGTCAACCATGAGCAACAAGTAAAAACGATTTAAGATTGTGGAGGACAAATATGAGACATGTTTGGCATGCACAAAGTGCTTATCATTACTTACATGTAATATGTGTGCATTATGAACAGAAGATGTCTGGTCCAACATTTAAAAAAGGCAACAAAAGGGCCACAAAAAATGAGCACGCTCATAATCATCGGAGCAGGAAATTTTAAGCCTCCACTCCACTTTGGAATCATTGATGAATTTTATGGGGGATTTTGAGATGCCACCTCCATCCCCCTCAAAAATACCAAAAACAGTGACAGCTGCAAATGCGACTGCAATTACAATCGATGCCATGACAAGTGATTCCAATCAAGCATTGGAATCGTGAATGATTCACATATTACAACAAGCTTTATTGTCGAAGATGTTGCTGCATGAATTTGACAATAATATCAGTTGGCATCCTACTGGGTATAAGTCCTTTTCCTCGCCCATACATGGACTTGGAAACATTGAAGCTGGACATCCAGGATTACCATTTGACTTCACCGGTTGGATTGGCCTGCATGTCAAGTATTGTTCTCCGTATGCTGTCCGGACCAACCAATCCAGCCATCTGGACAATCTTTGTACGGCTTTAGCTGTCATGCAGCTGTCATCTTTAACTGGCGAGCCAGCCAACTGACTATGTTTCCAACAGTACCAACAGTGATGGCATCTTACACCCAGCAGACTGCACAGCTGGCTGGCCAGCCAGCTGACCAGCCAGACCAACCATCTCTATGATACATGGTGAACCAGCATCACTTTTGGAGTCGTCTGAACCAGCCAAACTGGCCACACTAGATCGGCATTCCACAATGTAACTGCTGCTGAGAGGATATCCAACAGGGAGAATGATCTTGCATGTTGATGATTCATCATCATCATTACCCTATGGAATATTGTACCCCTGGATTCGAAGTGTACAGGAGGAGGACAGTCCCCCCTGTCAATGATGGGGATGAGATGGACATGCCTGAACATTCCGATATGAACATGGAATGGATGGAATTTAGTTTCAAGGTAGCTATAGAAGAAATTTATAGGATTTGGCTCCTTTGAAATGCCCTCCTCTACCCGCAATCAGTCCTACTTGTAAGGTCAAGACCTTTATGGACGTAGATGATGGTGATGACAGTCCATCATTCAGAATCTTACCACAATCTTAAAAAATTATGGAAATTACCGGGCATCTTTTGGGTAAAATTTGCGACCCCAGTAATGCAAGAGCCTTCTTTTTAGTGAGTCAGTTGCCCACAACTTTCTCACCCAGCTGGTACAAATCAAATACTGAAATGCATTCTCCAGATGTACCAAGTCTAGACAAGGATATTTAATAAATATGTCTGCTCCACTATGTTATAAAGTGGATAGACAAGTGTTTAACACCACATCAATGTTAGTCCAGAGCGTCACGTTGACTTCCTCCATACTTTACCTCACATCTCTGGTGATCTTGTGTCTAGCTGAAAAGACCAGAAGTGACCTTATTACCAAAACAAACTCCCTTATGGCCTCTTGCAACTTGGATTTGATTAGAAGAGATGCATTCCTGCTTTCTTCTCTCAAACCATATTATACAGCGACCCTGCACTCACTCCCTTTCGGTTCTCCATTTCTGTTCAGGGGTTGAAATACAGAGGTGAGAAAGCACCCATCAGCTTTCAGTGCAAGCTCCTATCTCTGCACGATCCCATCAGGGAATGTATCGAAGAAGAGACAATCATCACCAGAGAGACTGCAGGGGTGACTTTCAGCAAAAGCAGAATTTTCATGGTCAAGCGATTTACAGGTGGTCATATGCGCCCAACTTTCTCAGGCAGGCAGGCAGGGAAATAGAGTCAAGAAAAGGTTTCTCCTCCCCCATGCCTTCCATCCCTCCAACCTGCTGGCAACCCACAGTGGGCGCCAAACTCCTACTTTTTTGCCAGACTTGGATCAACCTATTTCCAGAAAATGACTGGGTGATACAAGTCATTTTGGAGGGTCTCCAGATCTCGGTTATCTGGCCCCTCCACTTTCGTTGTCCTCCTTCATAACAGATCTCTCAAGTGATCCCATGAAGGCAGACATGTTACCGAAGGAGACAGAGCTCTTGCTCATAAAATGGTCAGTGGAGATAGTCCGAAAACTACACCCACCAGGGTTTCTACTCCAGGTTCTTGCTGTTAACAAAATCCAATGACAAATTGAGACCTGCGATAGATTCAGGCAGGCTCAATCAATTTATTTCTGCCCTGAAATTCAAGATGGAGATGGCAAGGTCCATCTGTCTTTCAGTGCGACACAACAAATATGCGATCAGTCTCGACCTATCTAGTACGTACTTCCATATACCAATTCATACAGCATCATTCAAATACTTTCGTACTTTACATACCATGGGGTAGTATACCAATTCCATGCCATTCCATTTGGCCTCAATCTAAGCTCTTTGTCTTTCGCCAAAACGTTGGACTGCATCATATTCCTGTTAAGGATGTCCTCCTCAGCGATGGTGGTGTACCTGGATCACATACTGCATAAGCATTCAGTAAGATTGGTTTTGGTTCATGACATGAATAACCTTCTTTCCCTCATTCACAGGATGGATATTCAATGTAGAGAAATTGGACCTTATCCCTTTTCAGCATTTTGTCCATCTAGGTATCTAGGTATGGAGTTCTTAACACATGTCAACCTGGTGCGTCGTCTTCCCAAATGCATCAAAAATATCGTTCATGCGTTGGAGAAGGCATAAACCAAAATGTTTATCTCGGTGAGGGACTTTCTTCAGCTTCTCGGCCTATTCAGTGTGGCAGTTGACTTGTTATGCCTCGGCTGCTTTTACATATGCCCTCTGCACATGGCCCTTCTGGCACAGTGGTGCCCGATCTTAGGTCGTTTAGATCATCATATTATGATCATGACCAAGATCAAACACTCCCTTCCTCAGTGTCAGAACAGGGAGTGGTTAGCAGTGGGAATACCCTAAGAACCCCACAACTGGAAATAACAGTCTGTTCAGATGCCAGTTTGTTGGTTTGGGACTTTGTGACTGTCAGCGGCAAGTGGACACTGCAAGAGAAGGTTCTTCATATCAACCTCTTGGAAATGAAGGTCATTCTCCACACCTCCCAAATTTGGATGGAACGCATCCAAGGAAAGATGGTCATGATAATGTCAGACAGCTTGGTCATAGTAATGTACCTTATTAAACAAGGGGGGATGAAATCACTGGACCTTTGCCCCATGGTATGGGAATACCTCCATTGGTGTTTCAGATAAATATTCAAGTCCAACACATTCCAGGCAGGTTCAGTGTCCTGACTGACTCATTATTGAGGAATCAACAACTACTGCATACAGAGTTTTCTCTTTATCAATCGATTTTCCATTGAGTCTGTGCCCTATGGGGCATAAGGATGCTAGATCTGTTTGTGATGAGGTGGAACATCAAACTGCCTACCATTGTCTTCCCATTTCCAGACCCAGAAGCATGGGCTGTAGACATCCTTTCAATCAGCTGGTAGGAAATGTGGGCTTACACCTTTCCCCCATCAGTTCTGATTCCAAAAATAATTCAGAAAATGATGGGCACAGATTGCAAAATAGTTCTGATTGCCCCTCTATGATGGGACAAGTCCTGAATGATTTGATTCATTAACGCCAGACCTACCCTGAAAAAATGTAGCGACTCTCACATTGCTCAAGCAGCTGAAGTCTCCACTATTCCATCTATGTCAGGAGAAACTCCTCCTTCTTGCTTGGCACTTGTCAGGATTGCCCTGCATGAAAATTAGTTCAAAGCTTCAGTCATGAATAGGATTGCAATAGCTAGAAGGCCCTCCACTTTGAAGGTATAATAGGGGAAATGGAGTTTTCAATGACCAGTGTCATGTCAATAATGTCACACCAGTCTCAGCCTGCATTCCTCAACTGACTAACTTTCTCTTTCTCTTCAAAGACAAGAGGTTAGCCCCTATCACAATTAAAGGATACCACTCCATGATATCATATATGTTCAGACATCATGTAAGAGACAATACTGGCTGCAACAAGGATATTTCTGACTTGCTCTCCAATTTTGACATATTTAGACCACATGCACTCACCTTGTTCCCAAAATGAAACCTCGCATGGGTCTTTATGTGGCGCAACTCATTTATGTTTGAGCCCTAGTCTTCCACCTCAGTAAAACAGCCATCATACAAAACTTGCTTCCTGATAGCACTAGCTTCAGAATGAAGGGTGAGTGAGCTACATGCACTCTCCTTGGATCTGAACTACATGCAGTTCTGTTCCGACAGCTCAGTCGTTCTAATGATGCAACATGGTTTTGTTTCTAAGAACAGGTTGCCATCATCAGGCAAGCAACAAATAACTATTCACTCTCTCTTCTCGATTGACCTGTCAAGAGAAGTGAAGCTGCAGGATCTTGTACATACCCTCAGATGTTATCTGAGGCACATGGAGAATATCCGCAGCAGCTGTAAAAGACTATTCCTGCCGCTTAAGGCAGGAAAGCAGGACATAACTCCACTCTTTGGGAAACTTTTGAATGTGAGACAATAATTGGATGCAGGATCCCACAGGGATCTCCCTTGCATGTGTTTAAACACATTGTCTTCTGTTGTGCTAAACTTACATTAGGAGAAGTTCATCCTTTATTGACACAGGTAGAGGTAGGATGCTCAGCATTTCCTCCACCTCTTACCTATTGTCCTAATGTTAATGTGATCAGGTAATGTATTTGATAAAGAAAGCAAATTTTTCAGTAAATTATGTTTCTCCAATAATATCTGATTACATTACTAAAAATCTCCCCCACCTAACCCAGCAAATTGTTAAAGGTTTCACTCATGTTAAAACTGGTTAAATCTGGGATACTGGTGGACACCTAGTGGGTATAAAGAGGAGTTATATAGATGGAAAGATGTTTTTTCGTCTTTCAGGGAGGGCTGGATTCAGAGGTAGCAGAGAGTAATCCCCTAATGTTAATGTGATCAGGTAAGTATTATTTGAGAAACATAATTTACTAAAAAATTAGCTTTTTCTAAAATCACCGGGAAATAAAAATGTGTACATTCCTGATAATTGCAACTGCATTAAATTGAAAAAATATAGTTGTTGAGCTTTTGTTCAGCAAATTTTATTTCTTATTTCACTTCATTCAAATACAAATTTACAGATACAACTTCTGGTAATGATAACATCACATCAGTGTGGTTGTTAGAACAATTTCAAGGCTTGTAAGTAGTGACAAATTGTGTGTGTAAAGAATCTGTATCCAGATAATAATGCAAAAGAGCTTTCAACCTTTGTGCTTCATTTTGTTTTCATTTGTCATTCATCATTTTGTGTTTTCTGTTTTGCATTTTTGTTCTCGTTTTCCTTCAGATTGCACTCATTTCATTTGCTTTGATTCTAGTACTCCTTTTGCATTTCGTCTTTGTTTCACTGGTAAAATTACCTGTTTCAAGGTCTGTATCTATCTCTTGATCTATATTCATCTATTGATCGATCCATCTATTCAGTTGGCATGATTAGATCCTTTTTCCTTTGAAGCAGTTATAATTCTTTGTCATCATCTGTGCTTTAACAAAAACAAGATCTTTTCTATGTAGATATTACATAAAATTAGTATAATCATCTTGAGATACTTAGACAATAAAAGAATCTGATATAATTGATGGTTGTTTTATTTTCATTCTCGTACAGCTGGCATTATGAGTGTCTCAACATGTTTAACTGGCTGAAGAATAAACATGGAGACTTAAGTTTTTCCCTGGAGAAGGTGTTGGTGGAGAGTGACTCAGACATCTTCATTGACATGTTGACCATCAGCATGCAGGATATTACTGCAGACAATGGTAGGTTTCCAATATAAACATCATAATTTTTCCATTCATGTATTTAGGTAATAATTTTTATGCCTTTTCACCAACATTGCAATACCTATGCTTTATGGAATATGCAAATTCATGTTCTTTTCAAGCTGAAATCAACCTTCAGAGGGTTGAGGCTGCTAAAGCAAGTGGGGCCATTATTGATCTAGTGACAGTGACAAGCTCCACAGCTGGGGTTTACTCCATTGATCTGAAAACTTTTGACTGTGGCTATGATTTTGGACTCTTCACACTCACCAACAGTCAGGTATGCTAAAGTTCTTGATAATGTATTCGTTGTCTCCTGGTAACTAATGAATGCCATCTATCAAATGTTTCAAAAAGAATACAGTAAAAATCTATTTATCTGAGCTGCTTGGAGCACACCTATTTAGTTTGGATATGTGGATGTTTGGGTATATGAATGTTACCAACCATAATGTGAAAAAGTCAGAGAACATGGCTTAATTTCAGATCAGAAGGTTGTTTTTTTTTATGTGTGATTTGGCTAAACAGGTTTCTACTGTTTGGTTTATTGGCTTGCCTACAGAGATTAGTTGAGACTAAGGCAGATATGTTTACATGTGTAAACAACAATGTTTTGTGTTAGCCCTGTAAATGCAAATCAAACCTGCCTTCCATGTGAATGATAAAAAAAACAGTTTGCTTTCCAACATGTCTTTTTATGAAGGAGAAAAATATTGGCAGTATCATCTTAGCAACCTTGTCTATCTTCATTATGCTAGGCAGTAACTTTTGAGATGACCACCACTGCTTGGTATGAGAATCACTGACTATATTGGTGAAAATAAAAAGCTGTGCATATTATTTTGGCATAGACGTTATTACTACCTGACTTCCATATATCCAAACTGTTCATGAATATTGAAAGAGAAAATCAATAAAATGTTTGTAATTGTTTGCTTGTAAATTCTAGGTGACTGAATTTGTACATTTCTGTATAAGATTGTAGTGGGATTAACTTTTTTTTAAACAGTGTAGTCATGGAATACACATTTTGTAATTTTTGGTCTACATATACAAATACTGCTTAAGGAAATTTATGTACCGGAGCAGATTCAGTTCATTTGGATATGGAAGGGTAAGTTTGATGCTTGCTTTAATCTTGATAACATTATTGTCATTTGTGGAATCATTAGAGCAATGAGTCAGTCTGTATTGTATAATATACCTCATCCTCATTTTGCTGAAGTTTCTAGATACTTGAGTTGGTCATTGTTCAGTCAGAATTTGAGTGAAAGCCTAGATAAATAGGTAATTTATCCTATCAAGTAATCTGGATTATTATGGAAATAATTATTTTCGAACTTGATTAAGAAGACTTCACTTTTCCTGTCAATATCTTTAATGAAAAAATCTCACATTTGCCACAAATTGCCAGTTCCGGCATGCAAGTATATTAATTATGTTTAAATGGAATTGTTTCATATTTCAATGGTTGCGTGAATGTTTACAGTTTTTGGTAAATGTGACAACCTTACTTTAGACATAGATATTGCTTTTCTAGTGGCGTGGAGTTTGTAGTTGGCATAAGCATCAACTTCAAATTTTGTTAAAGATTTTGATGGGTATATTCATCAAGGAGGGTACTGCTTAATACAAGCAAAAGAGTTCACAGTGGCCAACTTGTCATGCTCCAGTGACTTTGCTGCTCGTTTGGAATATACCATGGTGGAGCAGGCAAGACATGGTATTCTGCAGAATTTTTGTTTCTCATGAAATTTCTACTAAGATCTACCAATAAGAAAATCTTGGAAAATCATGCATAATCATGTAATTTAGATCATCTTGTATTGTTGAAGGTGATTTTATATAGATTATATGTCAAAAGATTGATAATGTCAATACACATTTATTTCTCATTTCTCATAGGCAAGTGTGATATCAAGGATATCAGCAGCATCACCACCTGTCACTGGAACTATCAGCGTAACTTTCAATGGGAAAACAAAGTCAGGTACACTGTATACTAATGTAAACTTTCTGTTATATATATATATATATATATATATATATATATATATATATATATATATATATATATATATATATATATATATATATATATATATATATATATATAAGAGAGATCGTAATTTCACTGTATTTGCCAGACATGACTGACAAATGAGCTCATATGACCATAACCTAACTCGACATGTCAGACATTGGACATAAGTTGACCATAATAATCTTAGGTTTTCTTAATTCTTTAAATATTCTATGGCCACAAAGTCCAAGATAAAAGAGATATGACAGTTTATCAACTGAACTTGTCAAAACCCAAACAATAATAATCCCATCACACCATGGCATATGCTGTTTAACAATGTGGCAGTGTGACAGTACAGATCAGACCTTTAGGACGAAATATGTGTAGCCTAGGCCTTAATTAAAAAGAAAAAAGATAATAGAACAAAAAGTAACATTTATTTTCATTCTTCGACACATGTTTGAAGACCTGAAGAAATAAAACTTTACTGTTGGACTTGACTGGAAGGTCATTGTGACCTACATTTTGCATTAAGTGTTTAGCTCATGACCTCATAGGTTTTTTTTACATATTGGCCACCATACATAGACTATCATGTGCTAAAAAATGGCATTAAATCCCACAAAGCCAAGTCAAGCCTACCTAGAAACATGAAATGTGGTGAGGGGATGCATCTTTTTAAGTACTTATTACAACAGTAGGTCACTATGACCAATATTTTATGCATCACTGACTGGTTAAAATTTGTGTTTGAAGTTCATTTCTCAGGTACTATTCATGCTATAATCATGAAATTTGATTATGTTTTTCCTTTGTTGTAAGGTGTGGTACTAATACAGATACATGTCACTGTGACCTTTACTGGCTTTGGTTAAATTTTTGTGTTTTGTTCTAAAACACCTGGGTTTTCTATAAACATACCATCCCACCAAAAATCATGAAATTTGGTGAGAGAATGCATCTTGGTAAGTACTATAACTGACTGCAAAATGAGGTCTCTGTGACATCATGCTCCAGTGACTTGAAATTGTGTGTTTAAAGCTCCTTTCTTGTATACTGTTCTTGTTAAAGTTATGAAACGTGATAATTGGATGCATCTCTGTTGTGCTATGCCCTTAGAACCAAAGAAGGTCACTGTGACCTACATTGTAAGCTTTACTGGCCTAGGTTAAGTATTCATGACAAGATACAGGACTCAGGAAATTTGTTCCAAGCACTCATCCTTGGGATGAATTGTCCTTATGATGAATGAGTTGCAACAGATATTCGTCCCTGTATCACTTTACTCAACACAGGACACTTATCCACTACACTCTTACTAAAAAACCACAGGCACCCAATGCAAGCTTGATACTAAAATGGGTCCAGACCAGTGCTGGATTACCCAATCGGCAGACTAACCATGTGTTTAGGGCACCAGCAAGGTAGGGGTACCCAAAAAAAATGAGAAATTACATTTTTTTTTTTATAATTATATATGGAGGGGGGGGGGCACCATAATCTTTTCAGTGCTTAAGGTCTCTAAAGGTCTTAATCCAGCCTTGGTCCAGACTATGAAAATATTATGTTCGGAATGAAGACAACAAGTTTAAAACCCTTTAATACATGACCTCTTAGGTAAATATATAATACAAGTCAAGGTTTGTAACTCAAGAAATTGCAGTTTAACACCTAGCCCTCAATTTCTTATTGGATTTTGAGTTTATAGTGACGCTTTTCAGTAATCTTTGAGGACCTTTAATGTGGTGAAGTTTTGCTTTTCAGTGAGTTATCACACATCTGTATGAATTAAATATGTGGAATGTTAAGAGCCAGAAAATACCACAATTTTGTGAACTTTCATCTGGTCAAACATAGGTAAGTTTGCCGAAAGTCACTGTTATTTTAAAGACTGTTTAGCTTTATTGATTCACTGTAACAGCAAAGTGAAGATGCCAGCAGATATTTCTATAAGTATGTAATTACTTTCTTGTGAAAAATGTTGTTGACTTACTTTTGAAAGAATTCATAAGCATCTCTGCAATTTTCACCGACTTTTGTATGGAGTAATCCATTTAATTTAAGCTTCCATTTCTAATGAAACACTCAAGGGCACCTTTCAAAGGGAAGATTTCTGATTGGCCAAAAGACTTGGAAGGTTATTACATCATCACCCCAATTAAATTAAGACCAATCAGCTCTTGTCTTGACATGTGCTTCATAAACAGATTACAATGGCATACATTGTGTAGAAGTTGTTGGGAATCAGTGGAAACACTTGGAATAATTCTTTCTAATGTAAGTTAGCAACATTTTTCTTGTGCAAAATAATTGCACACTTATAGAAATATCTGCTGGTGTCTTTGTTTGGGCATGAGAATGAATCAATAAAGCTGCGTTGTCTTGAAAATGCCAGTGACCTGAGGTGAATGTAACACTGACCAGATGAAAAATCATAAAATTTTTAAATTTTTTGGCACTTAACTTATCACAGTGCTTAACACATAAAGATATATGATAGCTCATTGAAAAGGAAACATTCTCCACATAAAATTGATGCCTAGATTATCAAAAGGTATCACTGTAAACATAAATACCATTAAAAAATTGAGGGCTAGGTGTGAAACAGCAATTTCTCGATTTAGTTTACAAACCTTGTCTCTTATTACATATTTATGCACGTGCCATGCATTAGAAGAGTTTTAAACCAGGTGTCTTCACTCTGAACATAATATTTTCATGATTTGAACCCATTTTAGTATTAAGTTTTTGTGGCGGGGTACCTGTGTAAAAACACAATTAGCTTCTATTGCTACATTTTCTGGACTGATAGCAAGAAGTCAGAATAAGCAAAAGTAATGGATAATTTATGCAGGCTTGATCTTAAGCACTGTTAAATTTTAGTAGTTAAGGGTAGAACATGCACACATGTTTATTCTGAAGGTGCGAATCTGCATCTACTCAGCCTAAGAATAAATAACTAGTAAAGTTTTACTCAGCACAACACATTTTTATCTGGTCAGGACAAGAGGATGAGTGGTTTTCCTGAGGCCTGACATAGATTTTGCGTGCTATATAGCCTACTTAGAAAGACCTTTCAGACCAGTGTAGTTGAAAGTAGGAATAGATATCTTTATTCAGTGGTAAATATTCCATATTAATGACCGTACAGTGCACATTCTGAGTAAGCATTAGAGCTGTAAAGCACATGCAATTCATCTGTCAGTAGTGTCTTATCAAAGTGATTACTCATACATGAACTATCATGTAAAAGTGATGATTCTGGCTGTCACTTCCAGGTTACTCAAAGCCTGTGACTTAAGGTAAACTCTGGCTTATGTGGATGGACAGTGGTAGTAGCAACTGCTATGGATTTTATGGGCAGTAATTTGAAAAAAAAATACTCTCTGGTCTTTATCAACTTGTTATGATACATCGGTCTCATTTGATATTATATAAAATAGTTTTTGTTATTATTGTTTTATGCCTTTTATGCCCAGTCCCAGAGCCAATGTTCCATAAGACAAGGTCACTTTAGTCAGAATTTATTTTGTGTATGATAATTAATGTTTACAATGGCTCCTGGAGACACATAAAAGCTTCATAGATGTGAGCTATATAAGCAGTGATTACATTCTGTATCTTTTATCCCATCATTCCAACTGTTTGTTTAGTTTTTGATGAGCCCACATCAGTGGAAAGGGAATTATAGTCCCTTTTCTGCTGTTGTCAACAGTTGTGTTAGATTTTTGGTCAAAGTTTTTCATTTGAATGTAGGGATTGAAATGCAGGTCTTGGTATTCTTGTTTCATGCTTTATCTTGTGTTTTCTGGATAGGTCTTGAGATTAGACTTACCTTGTAAATGTATCAGGGGACATAAAGATTGTAAACTAAGTTATTAGGGGTCAAGTTCAAGGGTTGTCAGTTATTGCAGGAAGAGAATAGTTGCTAATTGTATTCATACCTTTTACAATTTGTGTTCCACAGATTGTTCTCTATTTGAGTCAGAGGGTAGAATGGTTGTAACTATTTGGATAACTGATATGTTTGTCTTTGTATTCACAGTTAATTCAATGTTTTCAGGTATAAATATCACTCTGGAGGTGGAAGAGATGAAGAAGGAGCTTGAATCCATACCCAACATTGACTCTTTGCTTGTGGAGAAGACAGGAGACTGCACCAACTTTGATCTCATCATAACACTCAACTCTCTGCCTGGAAACCAAAAACAGCTACAGGTACAAACTAATTCAGTTGGATTGATTGGATGGATGTCTACTGTATTTGGGAACATTTCAGCATTCTTAAATTTTTATCATATTTCTTTTATTTAGAAAATGCATTTTTCAGTATTTCAGTATTACTTTTAGGCATGATTTATAATGATTACATGTAAAAGTTACCTTCTGAATAAATTATTAATTATTATTATTTTAAATTTATGTGAGTTTTAGGTTTGTTTTTGATTACCAGGTCATGTAAGTTTCAAAACAAAACCAGATGAAAATTTCCTGAAGTTGAATTTTGCAATTTGTCATAAACCTATTTTAAAAAATGATGCTGACCACTTTTCATTGCATAGCACTTGAAATTTCTCATGAACAATCTGGAAACATCTTACACAATAGAACATTTCAAGTTCTGGTCAAAGTTTCATAAACTTTTGTGGAGTTAGAATTAACACTGCCAAGAAAGGTTTTAAACCTATACAGCTCAGAAGAAGTGAATCATGTACAGTTATATATTTTATGGCAGTGTTTAAAAAATCATTTTAATTCATGAATCATGTACAGTTATATATTTTATGGCAGTGTTTAAAAATCATTTTAATTCATGAATCATGTACAGTTATATATTTTATGGCAGTGTTTAAAAAATCATTTTAATTCATGAATCATGTACAGTTATATATTTTATGGCAGTGTTTAAAAAATCATTGTAATTCATGAATCATGTACAGTTATATATTTTATGGCAGTGTTTAAAAAATCATTTTAATTCATGAATCATGTACAGTTATATATTTTATGGCAGTGTTTAAAAAATCATTTTAATTCATGAATCATGTACAGTTATATATTTTATGGCAGTGTTTAAAAAATCATTTTAATTCATGAATCATGTACAGTTATATATTTTATGGCAGTGTTTAAAAAATCATTGTAATTCATGAATCATTAAGCATAAGTTTGACATCCTGGTTACTCATACTGTGTGTTCTTCTTGCTTCACAATTCCTGATATTGTACTCTTCATTATGTGCAAATTCCTTAAACTGCCATAGTTGCTAGTTATATCTATGTAGTGTATTTCAAATCAATTCATGAAAATGTGACAAAGGTTTTCTTGTTTTAATTTTGATATTTTTACAGCCTTATTTTTACTCTGCACTATATGGCCAGAATTGTGCTGATGTGCCATTAAACCACATATATATGTACATTTAACAGTCCTATATTTATGACTAAACTCCAGCAAATATGATTGAATAGATACAAAAATGTGAAGCTTCAGACTACCAGTCAATGTTTGTAAATTTAACAGATGGTGAATTTGTCCCCCCCCCCCTCCACTATGTGTAGTGGTATATTTGTTACTGTATTTAAAAGAATGAAGGTCGCTGATCAGCTGAAAAAAAATAATTGCTGAAAAAAAATAATTACTGAGCAAAAATGTAATTTTTCAGAAGAATAAATTGTACTAGTAGGCTTGAACTGAAAACCATCTTCATTCTTTTGCTGTTGCCATGGTGATCCCACCACGCCAGATTTTTACAGTAGGCACCTACAAGGGAATTTGTCTCAAAAATGAGACATGCAGCATATCATTTTCATCTTTTTAATCATTTCCTCATGGATAGATTGTTCATGTGATGCAATCATGTTTTGCAAGTATTAATAAGAATATATTGTAAGTTGGCCAACAATAACATTATGGTCTATCGGAACTGAATTTGCTGCCTGTGCCTATAGAAGCAGAAAAGACTCAGATTAAATATACCCAACCCCTTTCTCAGCTGTTTTATCAGCCAATTTTTAGTAATCTTAGCAATACGTTATCAGTTGTGCAAGTTTCAGACATTTTTTCTTACAGTACTAATTTTTTTAATCATGTATTTTAAAAAGGGGTATCCTGGGATAGCTTAATAAAATGCAGTGTAATGCATTTTCTCAGCAGTGCTATTGATAACACATGTCCCCCAAAATCTATCTGTTGTGTATTAAAGCACATAAATGTGTGATTAACAGTTCTTTACTTTTGAAAGTGGAATTTGATGATTGCAATTATTAAAGGTTAGGAAAGAAAAATGGACAGTTTTTGTACTAAAGTTTGTTGAAAAATAAAATTTTGCACTTTCTCCTTCAAATATGTTCCCTGATCACAATAACATTGGGAATATAAGCTCCATTGACTCTCTAATCAAGCAATTTCAGAAAGACAAAATTTCGTCTTTCATGTCTATATACCATATAGACATACAGAAGAAACTCTTACCCATTACCCCCCTCCCCTTCGCCCCCACAAGGTGGCACTTGTTTAACCTTTTGCTGTGTATGAGTATCATCATCCCACATTACCACTTCTTCAAGAATCTTTGTGATTTTGAACCATCCACCCATAATTGTGGTGAAATTGTATGTGTTCATGTGGTCTGCAAAGGATTGGCAACCTTTGTTGAGAGTGTGTGTGTGTATATATATATATATAGTTTTAGAAGTTTGAGGACTTAGTTCTTTCTGACCTGGTAAGTTGCTTGCAATAACATCACATACATGCCTGTTGTATTTTTGAATTGCAAATACTTTTGAATTTTATATTTTGTGATATTATGGGTGTTGTTGTTGAGTTTTCATATTTCGGGTTGTTAATTCCTGTTTTTTTCTTCGTCATTCTTGTTTCAGTTGCAATGGCGGCAAAATGTAATAAGTGCCAGAGGTACAAGGTCAGCAAGGATAATCATGAATCCTGCTTTGCCTGTATGAAATGTACTTCTACAACACCATGTATCATTTGCAAGTCTTGGCCGGAGGGGACATGGTCCTCTGTCCTCAGTCCTCAGAAAGAAGGTCAAGGTTAGAGAGAGGAAGACTAAAATGAGGTATGATATGTTTTTCCGGAGTGTGATGTGTTGAGTCTTCACCTGAAATCGTCTTCCCTTGTCAGTGTAGTGGGGAGGTGCCCCTCCCCCTCTGGGCCAAAGATACCCAGAAAAATGCTCTCAGCTACCATCACATCTGACTAGAGATGGATAATGCAGATTCTCTGGATGTGTCTAAATGACACAAGACCAATATCTTCATGGAGTCGATGATGAGGAGTCTGATCAATGAGGTGGCAGTGCAGTTGTGCAGTTGCTTACGTGAATTATTACACTCTCCTTTGTCATGTTTGTCCAATAATGCTTTTGTTTAGCTGGAAGAGTGTCCTCCCTTAGTTTGGCAAACATCTAATAGTGGCTTGGAGCTTATGGGAGAGTGTCCTCCCTTAGTTTGGCAAACATCTAATAGTGGCTTGGAGCTTATGGAAGAGTGTCCTCCCTTAGTTTGGCAAACATCTAATAGTGGCTTGGAGCTTATGGAAGAGTGTCCTCCCTTAGTTTGGCAAACATCTAATAGTGGCTTGGAGCTTATGGAAGAGTGTCCTCCATTAGTTTGGCAGCCCAGTAGGCATAAGTCCCCCTGTATGTCTGTGCATGGCCTTCAGACCTGTAAGGCAGGATACATGGTGTTTTATTCTGATTTGGCTGATGTATGTTTCCAGCCATCATTGTCGCAGGTTGCCATACTGGTTGTTAACCATCCTTCCATGTCTTCCTTCCAGCCTGGTGATAGGCAATACATTTTATCAAACATGCCACATACTGGCTGTCCATTCCATTATATGCAGTACCTTACGGGGATCAGGATAACCAATCTGTCACTTAAGTCAGCCAACTGACCTTCCAGCTGACTCCCAAGCCTTCCAGTGTGCCTTCCAACCATCCTTCTGGCCTTCTGTACAGCCTTCCTTCCGGGCTTCCAACCAGGCAGAACTTGCATTATCAGTTGCCCAACCTACAATACAGACAGCAGGCCCAATATTTATGACTGACTTACCTGACACAGCCTTATCTCACTTTTCACCCACCTGGGCTTTCTAGTGAATTGGGAAAAGTCAGATTTTATCCCCTCTCAACATTTCATTCATCTGGGTATGAAAGTTCTGACCCATCTCAATCTTATTCATCTCCAGCAAATATGAAATGCACAAATTAGCGAGCTCTCATGGTCAATTTCAAACCGGAAGTCAGTTTCTGCAAAAGAATTTCTGCATTTCCTTGGTGTACTAAATGGAGTGGCAGATTTTATTCTCCTAGGCCACCTCTATATGTGCCCTCTGCCACCCATTTTCCAGTCTGTAGCAGCAAATCTCACTCTTGGCCAAGTTAAAACAGTTCCTGCATCAGTGGCAGAACAAGCAATGGTCCACGGCAATAATTTCTCTGGAGAAGCCCAAAGCAAATGTCATGATTGGTATGGATGCCAGTTTGGCTGACTGGGGAGCTCACCTGTTGCCTCACTTCACCATTGAAAGCAGCAACTGGAGCCCATGCAAGAAAGCTTGTCATATGAACCTCTTGGAAATGGAGGTTATAATAAATGCCTTCCATTTGCGGTGAGAGAATCTGTGCGGAAAGTGATTCTCATAATGTCTGACAATTCTATTGTGGTCGCTTACCTCAAAACAGGATGACCAAATCACCCGACTTATGCATATTGATCAAGGAGTTTCTACACTGGTGTTTCTGGCACAAGATAATGGTCCAGATCAGACACATCCTAGGCAGATAGAATGTGTTGGCAGATTCTCTGTGAAGAAGGGGACAAATTCTGCACATTGAGTGGTCCCTTCATCCATCACTCTTTCAATGGATTTGTATACTCTGAGGGTGTGCAGTGATCAGTCTCTCTGCGACTAGGTGGAATTACAAACTACCCACCTTTGTCTCTCCTCTCCTGGACCTGGAAGCTTGGACCGTGGACACTCTGGCAGTCAGTTGTGATGGGATTTGGGCTACGTCTTTCCTCCAACTGCTCTGATTCCATGAGTCATATAGAAAATCAGGGACCAGAATTGCAAAGTTGTTCTGGTAGCCCCACTCAGATGGTACAAGTCAGGGGTAAATGATCAGCTCTAAATAGGGATAGATGTCCCCTGGAAGATCCCATTGAAATTCAGTCTGCTCATACAACCCCACTAACAGGTGTTTCTTCCCTGCGTGGACTGGTATCCTATTCACACCTGGCTCATCAGGAGAGCCTTGCATAGAAAGGAGTTTCAACCTTCAGTCATAGAGAGAATTTCATGAGCAAGAAGGCCCTCCACTTTGAAAGCCTCCAAAGGGAGGTGGCGAAACTTCAGGGACTGGTGCAAAGATAACAGAGAAAAAAGTTTGCCACCTGAGAGATCACAGCATTCAAATGGACTTAGAATGCTTTGATCTCTCAGGTGGCTAACTTTTTTCTCTGGCTTTTTGAGGAGAAAAAGTTAACTCTGGTTACTTAACATGGGATATCTGGTTAGTTATCAGGGGATATCACTCCATGATTTCTGGCACATTCAGGCATCATGGTAGAGCAAATACGGGTAACGATAAGGATCTGTCAGACTTGCTGGACAACTTTGACCTGAAAAGGCCTAAGTCATTCACCTGTTTCCAAAATGGAATCTTTCATGGGTTTTGACTTGGCTCAACTCGGAGAAGTTCAAAACCTTAGCCAGAGCTTTCTGATAGCACTGGCCTCATTGTGCAGGGTGACTGAGTTGCATGCCCTTTCAATGGATCTGAACTATCCAGTTCAGATTGGATGGTTCTGTGGTGTTAATGATGCAACTGGGTTTCATTGCTAAGAACCAGTTAACATCTGTGGGCAATCAAAAGTGGTTCTTCAAGTTACAGTGAAACCCTGCTATAACGCGATATTTGGGGTCCATAAAATTCGATCGCGGAAAAAGCGGGGTCGCGTTATTGCGGGGTTTTACTATATTTTACTTTATTCAGAGAACAACGTATACACGTCTAATGTATAGCATGAATAGGGTATCAACACCGTTTACTATCTGATATCGATCCGTATTTGTTTTTCCACATGACAACCCTTTGATTGAGCCACGAGTTTGATACAGCTGTACTTGTTCAGTGCCAAGTAACAGAGAGTGGTTATTCGAACTCCCTGTGATCTTGCCGCCCAAGCTCAGTCTCTACATAAGCACCCACATATGACAATCTTTGATCTTGCCGCCCAAGCTCAGTCTCTATATAAGCACCCACATATGACAATCTTTGATCAACCACCGCATTGTCTGGTGCTTGCTTGTGTATGCAGTTAAAGAAGAAACATAAGTCGGCTATTGTTTGCGCAATGATTGTATACAGGATGAATTGAAGTCCCGCGCACGTGTTGGCGGCTTACGTTTTTTTATGTTTATTAAATCGTGAGAATCTTTTATCAACCACCACATTGTCTGATGCTCGGTTGTGTATGAAGTTAAAGAAGAAAAACATGTCGGCTATTGTTTGAGCAATGATTGTATACAGAATGAATTGAAGACAAACACTGGCTTTACTCATGGATCATTAATAAGTAACATTTCCGATAATGTTTATTTTGGCATAACACTTCAAGAAATTGGTGAAATTGTTAAATTTCAGAAGCCATGCCACGATCGAATTCATAAGTGATCTCTTCCCCAAAATGATAATAAACTTTTTGTACACTATTTCTCGTACTTCAAAAGACAATTTTTTTCCGTGTACGAGAAAAATACATGTACATGTATATAAAATTTCAGGAACCACGCCACAGACGTATTATACTCGAATTCATACGCGATCTCTTCCCCAAAATGATACTGTAATATACACATTTTTTATACACTATTTCTCGTACTTTGAAAACAAAAATGTTCATGTGCGAATGAATATATGAAATTTTGGGAGCCATGCCACGATCGCGTTATATCCGAATTCGCGTTATAGCGGGGCGTGTTATAGCGGGGTTTCACTGTATCTCTGTCAACGTGTCAAGAGAGGCAGCTAAGCAAGACCTGGCCCTTACTCTCAAAATTTGTTTCAAAACACATAGAGAAGTAGTTGTGGGTTCCAAAAACATCCAGAGGCTGAATGTTCATGCATTTACTCCTTCTCTTTACCTATTCTCATAATGTTAATGTGATTGGGGAATGTATTAGAAGGAGAAAGCAAATTTGTTAGTAAATTATCTTTCTCTGTGAATGCTTACATAATCACATTACAGTAAACCCACCAACACTGCCTTACAAAAGCAAGCATTCTCATTGATGTATCGCTTAGCTTAAACTATTTCCACTTAACAGGGGTCAAGGAGAGGTAATGGGTAAGAGTTTCTTCCTTTTGTCTATATGGTATATAGACATGAAAGAAGAAATTTTCAGCATTCTGGAATTGCTGAATTTGAGAGGTAGTGCAGCTTATATTCCTAGCGTTAATATGATCGAGTAAGTATTTGTGGAGAAACATAATTTGCTAAGAACTTTGCTTTTCCCTATTTTGTCAAACTGGGTACATCTACACATACAAAAACAGAGCACATAATGAGATTACATAATCACTATCTGTTAAGTTTGATTTCTTGCTTCTGTAACTTGGCAAGTAATTTATGTTAATTTTTTACTGATTTTTCTGTAAGTTTCATCCGTTTTTTTGTCAAATATTTGAATTTTTTATGGTAAATCTCGCTCTTTGCCTAAAGTACAAGGAACCAAATGATATAGAAATAATTTTTATTTGATAATTGATAAAATATTTAACTTAATATTTCATTATGCTGAATGGGACTGCTTAGTCTCAAAGGTGGTGAAAATTGAAGTCTGTGTAGAAGAAGGGGTTTCCAAGATTTACTTCCCTTTTCTATGTCAATCACTGTACATGCACGCCTTTCATACAAGCATTTGCCAGACATGCCCCTCTAAAGGAAGAAAGGGAAACAATGCCGATTTTATGAAGGCCGATATAATGATCCCAGATTACCTCCCTTTGTCAGAGTCCTGTTGCAGTATGCATTGAAATTCATTTAGCTTGGAATATACACTACATTTCCACATACGAACCCAAATATTTCTGTGTGCTTATATCAAGAAGTTTCAGATGTAAACTTTTATTCTGTTGTGGAAAATGTTATAAATTTATCTTTACAGCAGGCCTCCAAATTGAAATAATATCTTCAGAATTGTAATTGTGAGACAACTTTGCTTTTGCAGGAGTTTTCAGGGAAAAATGCTGTTGATTATCAATGATTATTATGAAAGTTAAGTTTGATTTTAGGTCACAGGTAAGTAAGTATTTTCTGAGCTATAGTACCAGTCAATGTGTAGTGGTAGATTAAATACAATATTTAAAAGAATGAAGGTTGCTGATTGTCTGAAAATAATTACTGGAAAAAAATTAACCAAGTGAGATTATGGTATTGCCCTGCATCCTATGAACATCATGTGTCATCAACATTTTTGCTTGTTAGCAATCTAGAGTCCATATTCTGATCCATTTTAAATCAGACCTGTATTATGGGTTTATATCTTCAAAATCTTGGATGAGTTTGACAATGAGCGAGATCCATGCATATTAATCAGGTGATGTTGCATCTGATTAGTCAACATTGTGACCAATCTGGAGGCCATATTTCTTGTCCAATTTTGATCAAACTGTGAATATATGCTTATATCATTAGGATCTTTTACAGGTTTGAGAATGAGTGAAATCCATGCATACTAATTAGGTGATCTTGCATCAGATTGGCTAAACTTGTTACCCTGTTGGAAACCATATTTCAGATCTGATTTTGATCAAACTTGAAACATGAGGTTATATCATCAATATCTTGGATGGGTTCAATAAAGAGAGATCCATGCTTATTAATGAGACAATCTTGCATCTGATTGGTTGACCATGTTCCACTGAGAAGGCCAAAAATAGCAGTTTGCATACTAAAGCAAGAAAAGTAGCCTGTGATCAGGTCTATTGAGAATCACAGGTTTTGGGTCGGGAAGAGAGAGTTCTTCCCATTGGAAAACATTTAAAACAATCTAACAAATTATTTAAATTGTTAAAAAAAATAATCTTAGGAATTGATTTGTCTGTAATTTAAAGCTGAAGAAAATATATAAAGTAAAAAATAGCATAAAAATGAAGATAGAAGAAAACTATTAAATATATAAACTAATACTTTATATATAAATTATCTTGGAAAGCTTTTTGCCCAACAAAATTTAAAAGTCACAAAACACCTTAAAATAGTGCTGCTATATTAAAATGCTTGTATTTTTTTTTTTATGTTATCACACATATATGCATTATTTTATGGCATTTCATATATCAATCCTACATTAATTTATATTTACATTTGGTATATTTGGCTTTTAATAAAAATAAACAACAATAACCCAATATACATTTCTCCTGAACCACTTCCAAATTTAGATTACCATCAGTAATCTAAATATACAGAACCTCCAATTTTCTGGATGCCAGCCTTAGAAATTTTCTGACCATAAAATAGAATTTAGAAGATTTTCTGAACGTTGTGACCAGACTGCATTTCATTTCATTCATAGGTAGCAGTATTCAGCATCACAACTTATTAAAATGTTTACTGTTTCTCCTAATATATTTTAGCACCTCCTGGACATAGACTAAAAAGCATGATTCAGTAATGGCTTCCTTTACATGCTGTTTGCTAATCGTGGTTGCTTCAAATTTACACCAAGTTGTATGAGACAAACACAAATTATTTAGTAATAAATTAAAATATAGAGTGTATATCTGACTATCCTAAAACATGATGTTGTTGTATAATACTGACAAGGTGTTTTTCAAAGGAATACAATTTGGTCATGCAACCTTGATTCACTTTTGGTAAATGGAGAGGGAAAAATGAGTTTAAAAACTCTTTTATGACCAACAAAAACAATTTTTTTAGCATGAAACCAGAAACATATATTTTGCTAGGCTTAATAGATGATATGGCAGCTAAGTGTTCCAGACTTTTCTTTCCGCTCCACAGTGTGTATGAATTTGCATTCACAAGCTTGCATTTGCCAGTTATGCAGGTGAGTCATATCAAGCCCAGTTGGTCCTCTTGTTCACAAGAAACATATGTATGGGCAAATTGTTTACATCAGTATGCTTGAACTTAAAATCATTTTCATTTTATTGCTGTCACTGCACAGGTATTACTGGATGTAAATGTGATCTCACCAGGTAGGATTTTTATAGTGGGCACCTACAAGGGAATTTTTCTCCAAAAAGAGCCATGCATCATATTATTTTCATCATTTTAAAAGTTTCTTTCTTGGAGAAATCATTCATAGGAAGTAAGCATGATTTGCAGGTCTTGCCACAAAAGTATAGTAATTTGGCCAAGCATTGATATTACAGTCTAATATTAATTGTCTATACCCTATTTGGTGATATTTTAATTTTGTGTGCAGGTTGATGCATCTAAGTTGAGTGGCATGAATCAATCCCTGGTGGTGTCAACAGACTGGGATGGAGGTGCATGGTACGATCCTATCCCAGGGGATATGCTGCGTACACCCCACACCTGTCCACAGGTACATAATGATCAATTAAATCACAAGTACCTTAAGTTTTTTAAATACATATATATATTTATAGGTAACAAACAGAATTTAGTGTTCTCATTAGCAGCCAGGTTATAAACCTTCTATCTTTACAAATTATAACATTGTAGCCATCTAATTTTACATATTTGTTACATTGTTGGATTGACCCAGCTTTGTACTATTGAGATTGAGCCAGCTACTTCAAGAGATGATGAGAAGGTTGAGAATTGGATAGTCATAATGATGTGCTATGCTTGTATACAGATGTTCTCTAAGAAAGATGCCTACTCATATTCAAAGGCAGCATATCACTGGTGAGCCTCTGATTTATTCACGAAAGAAAACTGATTTACAGTGGTTTCTGGATTATGGAGTTAGATGTTTATCTTTCTTTAGCAAATTTTGCTGGACACATGACCTTTTTTCTATCTAGGATGTCGTATATAAAATGTATATTTAAGAACTTTTAATGACTGAAAAGACAGGACAAGATTGTAGGCATTTTCAGACATATGATATTTCTCTAATCATCGAGAAAACTTGCTGATTCAGACTCAAAATATAGCCAAAAAAGTGAGAAAAAAAAACTGGAAATATCCCAGAAGCTAACCAAGATTTTCCAATATGTATTCTATATACATGTATTCCAGACAACTCTCATGGAAATACAGACGTTTCAGCACCCAAGGCCTGCTGGTTTCCAATCAGCTAGTTCAGGCAACAAGTATGCAATTTACTGCTTATCCTATGGGTACCAGCACATGCCCTTTGACAACTCTACATCCTTCTGCTTGATATGACTTACACAGACATGGAAGACTTGCCAGATGAGGATAATCTTACCAGTGTGTGTGTGTGTGTGGACCACCTCAATAAACTTCTGAAGCCAGATCTTGCAATGGAGAGGACTGAGTTAAGCTTTATAGAAGAAATCTATAGGATCTTGTCTCCTGTCAAGTGCTTTCCACTGCTATCTTCAAGTTGGGCATACCAGGTCAAGGCAACAATGGATTTTAAGGATGAGCTTCCCTCCTTCCATCTACTTTTACAATCCCTCAAGATGAAGGAGATTACCAACCATCTGTCCAAGAAGATACGAAACAAGTCTGCACAGCTGTTCTGTTAAAATGATCATTGAGGGTTCCAGACAACCTCAAAGTTGTTGAATATAGTGGCGACGTCTTCCGTACCAGACTTAGGTTCGCTTGCTATATTTGGACTTGCAGACAAGGCAGGTAACAATCATGATTTGGAATTGTCATGCCACATTGCTAAAGTTGTTAATAGAGCAGCTCACCACAGCATGGCAAACACACTGCCTGCCTCATGCAGTTTATTTTGGTGAGACAGCATAATTTTCAGTGCTTGTTTTCAATCAAGTCTCATTATTTCATGGATCTAAAATCATTACTTTTAATTCTCCCCTGCAGTTTGGAGGCCATGTTGAGGTTGTGTGGAAGCAGGCAGCATAAAAATTGCCTGTCCAACTCACCTTGCCTTCTCCATCTTGTCATCAGTGTCAGTCTCAGCCAAAATGTTCGGACACCTGTTGGCAGATTGAGAAATGGACAAACTCCAATCAACAGCAGTTGTTTCACCTACAACAGTAATTTAGAGGGCAGCAATCATCACACTACAGAAAACAGTAAAATAAAGGGGAGATGAAGCTAAGTTTTTCCTTCCCCTAGCCTCAGAAACGGCAGTGACTCTCCCCTTCTGCCCACCCATTTGGCACAAGGCTCCTTCGTTTATTTTCAGCAAACTTGGGTCAATCTGTTTCCGGACAAATTTGGATGATTGATTCAGAGGGGCTACATATTTTGTTCATACAGTGTCATGACACTATTATCCTCTCCTTTTGTGATAGAGATCTCAAGAAGGTGCTAATTTTTGAGAAAGAGATCCATACTTTGTGCAGCAAGTGGGTAGTGGAGATAGTTCACAAAACAAACTCTCCTGTTTTTATTCACAACTTTTCCTGGTGTCAAAGTGAACAGAAAGCTCTTGCTGGTGATTGATTTGAGCAAGTTCAACAAATTAATAACTGTGGGCAAGTTCAAGATGGAAAAGGCACAGTTAGTATGACTTTCAATTAAAGAGCGATGAGTTAGCGATCAGTCTTGACTTGATGGATGCCTATTTTAATACCCCAATTCACTAATTATCATAGAAATTCCTTCATTTCCTGTTCCAAGGGACTGTGTATCAGTTTTAGGCACTCCCATTTGTACTCAACCTCAATCCATGGGTCTTCACCAAGATAGTTGGCTGCATCATCACACATATCATTGCACACTTCAGATCGACCTTGACAACAGCAACTGTGAACAAAATGAACAGAAAGCTCTGGCCAGTGATTGACTTAAGCAAGCTCAATAAGTTTAAAGCCGTGTCCAAGTTCAAGATGGAGATGGCACACTCTGTATGACTTTTGATAAAGATGGAAGAGCTAGCGATCAGCCTCGACTTGATGCATGCCTATTTTCATACCCTGATTTACCCATTATAATGCAAATTCCTTCATTTCCCGTACCAAGGGACTGTGTATCAGTTTGAGGCATTCCCATTTGTACTCAACCTTAGTCCATGGGCCTTTACCAAGATAGTTGACTGCATCACCACTCACTTCAGATTGACCTCAACAACAGCAACTGCAGCATGCCTGGATGACATCTTAAAGAAAAACATGTAGTAAGTTTGATTCTGATTCAAGATATGAACAGATTACTCTGCCTTCTCTCTCACCTGGACTTTCTTGTGAAGTCAGATTTGTCTCCCTCCCAGCATTTTGTTCATCTTTGCATGGAGTTTCTGACTCATCACAGTTTAGTTCACCTTCTCTCAGAGTGCACTGCATGCAACTCACCGAGTTGGTGTCCAAGACATGGCTTTCTGAGAGAGACTTTCTACAGCTCCATGGACTCTTTGGTGTGGCCACTGACCTTCTTCATATTGGCCAGCTTTATGTGTGCCTTTGCATGTGGTCCTCTTAGCTCTATCTCTATAGTGCCCTTTTTCCAATTGCCTGTTGAGACCACTCAGCTGGAAGTTATAGTCTGTACAGACAAAAGCACTTGTTTTGCTGTGATTAGTGACAATTGGGGGGCTGGCAGAGGGCTTCCTTCACATAAATCTCTGGAAATGAAGGCTGCAATCGATGCCTTTCATTCCTGTCAGATCATCCTCTGTAGAAAGGTTGCCCTCATAATGTCAGACAATATGTGGTGGTCAATTACCTCACCAGATAAGTGGGGACCAGATCACTAGATCATTCTGTCCTGGTTTGGGAATTTCTTTGTTGGTGCTTCCTGCATCAAACACTGTACAGACAATGGCATTATTTCCTTGCAAGCTTCTGTTCCACAACTGGCCAATTTCTTTTTCTGACTCTTTGAGGGAAGAAATTAACACCAATTGTGTTGCTATAGAAGGCTGCTGCTTCGTGATTTCTGACACCTTCAGACATCATGGGAGAGCAGATAGAGGCCACAGTAAGGTTCTCTCTGATTTTTTGGCCAACTTTGATCTGAAATGGCCCTTGTCAACCACATTATTCTCAGAATAGTATCCTATGTGAGAACTGAATCTGGTGGTCCAGTGGCAATTGTCCAGACACCATCAGATCTTGTTGATGCCAGCACAACCTCATTATGATTAAGACCTCCTACACCTCACAAATGCGAGCATCCTCATTGATGTATCACTCAAACTGAAACTAAGAACTTTTGGTACATGGCTATCCACCTTGCAGGGGTAAAGAAAGAAAATAATATTGGTATCTTGTAAGAGTTTCTTCCCATAGATACTATTTCATCATTCCAGGAGGTCTGGATTCAGAAGGCAGCAGATGTTATTTCCCAAAAATAATGTGATCCAGAAAGTATTCTCAGAGAAACATAATTTATCATAAAATGTTCCTTTTCATGCATTTTGAAGAACAATATGTGTAAATTAAAATCTGATTCTTGTATAATTTACTCCATCAAATTCCCACAATTTAATGCTAAAATAAGTGCAAAGTTAGGTTGTCCAGTATTTTGACTGCATTACTCCCCTTGAATTAGGCTTGTTTTTCTACTATGTGTGTTAGGCTGCAACATTTATATGTGTAAAAATTTACTGCATGTGAATATTTACAAAATCAGTAACTGTGTAAACGAACATGCATGTGGCTGTCTGTGACACAGGAAGTACTAATTCAGATTTAATGATATATTTTCACACTTCTGATGAAGATATTATTATGATTTTTCTGTTAATTCCATTATAGTATGTATGACTTTCACATTTATAGTAGCATCACTAGTAAAAAGCCAGAGTTTACGAGAATTGGTTGTACTGCACATTGCACAACATTGCACAACAGATTGATTTACTAAATATTGTTAACAAAAATTTCTTTAAACTACATTATTTACTGTGGTTTTGCCTCAGTTGTCAGATATATTCAACAAAGTCATGTTTTACAAAACCTGAATCCTGTCATAATAAGAGGTAAAAGACGTACAGCAAATGAAACGGTTCCAAGTTGGGGCATTGAGCTGAGTTTGAAATCTGTTTGATTAAGTGGCATAACTTTACAGAATTTTAACATCTTTGCATTTTATTTTGTTGTACTTCATGTTTACATCTAGTTGTAAGGGTTTATCTTCCTAAATTTGTGTGTAGTATATTTTTGCATTTTTCGAACTTAGCTTTTAGTTTACACCACATAGCCACTATTGAGCTTAAGCCACTATTGAGCTTAGATGCTGTAAAATGCTACTATATACATGCATGCATCATTTTAATTATTGTATACCATGTACATTTTTAGAGATAATGGCAAATGTTGCAGCCTGATATATGTGATGTTATTCCAGAACAAACCAACCATCCATTAATATAGAAGAAGAGATAAGTGTATTTAAATAATGGTCATATGAAGTGAAAAGAGCATTTGTTTTGTGCAGCATACAGTCACATCTTGTGATCAAAAGCAAAAGAAGGGAAAATAATATTCATTGAAAAATGTGCGGAAGATGTTTATTGAGCGTTTGAGCTCTGCCAGACTGGGAGGTATCATGCAGAACTTTTATTGTAATACCGTCTGTTCATTTATCTGTCAATCTGTCCGTTACCATATTTCCGTCCAAAATGCTGTGTAGAAATGCACAAAACTATGTTGTTATATTGCCCTTGGGGTAACCATCTGCTAGTGGAGTGTCAGTGTCATCCTTGTCTCCCCCGCTTGGGTTCATGGTGGAACAGGGGCATGTTTTCATCGATCATATGTGCAATGTACAAAAATTTCAGGTACAATAAGATTTTTAAATATTTTTTTACCAATCTTTGTATATGTAGTCATAGCAGAAAGACACATCATATATATGACAGATTCTGCACTATTACCACTGGATCACTGTCTAAGGGTGAGACCTGGGGTGGACTGGTAAGGACGGGAAATTGGAATATGCAATAAAAAGCATAGGGATTTGTGATGGGGAGCCATTGCTGTTGCTCTATTTACTATCATTAATATTTTTTCAAGGCACTGGTTTACATCAATGACATCCCCAACAAATGCACAGGAGAATGTTGCTTTCAGTGGAGTTCTGAGGTCACTCCTAAAGTCACCGGCATCAACCTCTCTAATGGTAAGCACCACATAACTGTGTTTTTAGTACTTTTTAGTCTGTTATCTGACCTCTCATTTTGGAGTCAATGATTTGCAGTGAAACTCCATCAAATCTTGTCACTTTAGTTCACACTCCATTGGTATAGTTTAATGAGGAATTGATATTATTGACTTATTCAAAATTGAATAGAAGAAAATTTGTTCCAAGAAATTGTCATTGGATGCCAAGAAATTTGGATAATTGGAATCTGAATTAATCAATATATTTAAATTTTCATAACTTTACATTCAATTTTTGATATGGTTATGAATTTTTTAGCTTAACTGGCCATAAAGTCAAGTGAGCTTATGGTACGGCATTTTATCCATTATGCATCCTATGTCATTTATCATGCATTGTGCATCTTTCAGCAGTTGCTGTATTAAATCCAAAAACCACTGGACCATCTTGGCATGAAGGGCTTTCACATTTATGCAAATGATGCCAATCTGCCATCAAATGTGGCCGCTGTTACTAAAAATAGTAAAACCATTTAAACAACTTTTTCTCAAAAACCACTCAGTAGAATTTGTTCAAATTTTACAAAAAAGCATCCTGGAAGGATTACTTTTCAAATTTATACAAATGATGCCAATCTGCCTTTAAACATGGCTGCTGCTACTAAAAATATAAAAGCCACTGTTAATCAAAATAGACAGGCATTGAAATAACTTCTCCAAAACTGATGAACAGAATTTGACAAAATTATTTGGCAGAAAGCATCCTGTCATGAAGATATTTTAATTTTGATAGATATGGCTACTGCAATTAAAAATAGAAAAAGCCTTTAAAAGAGTTTCATCTCAAAAACCGTTGAACAGAGTTTGACCAAATTTGACAGAATCATCCTGGCATAGAGGGCTTTCAGATTTGTACAACTGATGCTAATTCATCAGCAAATATGGCCACTGTTATTAAAAGTTAATAAAACTTTAAATGACTACTCCAAAACCATTGAACAGAATTTAATCATGATTGATTGAAAATGCTCTGGCATTGAAGGCTTTCAACTATGTTTTTGTGCAGTTCTTTATTTGCACATTTTTAAAACTTTACTTTTAATTGGCACCATATGGCCAATTTTGTGCATACTTGCTGTTGAACACTAATACATACATACAGCTGATGCTGATCTGCCTTCAAATATGGCCACTGTTACTAAAAATAATAAAACATTGAAATGACTTGTTCTGAAAAACTGCCTAACTGAATTGTACCAAATTTGACAGAAAGCAACCCGGCAAAGAGGGCTTTCAGATTTGTACAAATGATGCTAATCCACCACTAAAAGTAGAATAACATTTACACAACTTTATTCAGAAACCTTATGAACAGAATTTGGCCACCTTTGACACGAAGTGTCCTGGCATAGGGACCTTTCAATATTGGACAAATAATACTTGTGTACCATCAAATGTGGATGAAGTTAGAAAAACAAGATAAACTTTGAAACAGTTGTTTTCATAATATACACAATCAACAGCTTTGGAACAAATCTTAACAGATAGCATTCTGCTGACCCAGATTTCTTCTCCAACTGCTCTTGTATTTGACTCTTAGGTGGATGTCAGCCAGGTGATTGATCTCAGGCCCATTTGAGCCTCATGTTTTGAATGCATTCATTTTTATTTTCATCTTCTGTGATCCTGGATAATAGATATAGTAAAAAATATATTAATAGAAGGAATACAAAATCTGAACAATATTTTTATTAAAATTGTTTAAACATTTTTAAAGATTTGCTCATATTGGATTTAATATTTGTCTTTATTACACAGGTAGTCATGCACATGGGACTGTTGTCACCATCACAGGGTCAGGATTTGATGGCACCATGACCTCCAATAATTATGTGGAAATTGGTGATAAGGAGTGTATCATCACCATTGCCACAAACACTTCTATTACCTGCAGTGTTGGGAATGGTCGTATGGGAAGATACAAGGTGGTGGTAACCGTGAGTGGTAAAGGCAGGGCCTGTCATCCTAAAGCAGGTGATGTTGTGTTTAATTACACAGCTGGAATCAATAGTATGAGTCCTACATCTGGAAACTTGGGAGGTAAATTTGCCAACTTTGGAGATTTATCCCCATACTTTTTGAAGGGAAGGTGTGAATTTTGTGATCATTTTTGTGTAGACTTGCACGCATCATACATTTTTGCAATTCCTACTTCCCTCAAGTTGGTGACTTCAGACTAGGATATGATTAGGGGTTGTCTCTAGATGAACATAACAGTTTCATTGGGGGGTAGAGCTTAGAGATGGAGACACTTGTGTCTAGGGATAAGTGTGAAAAGTGTGGGGATAGCACTGCTTTACTGCAGACTTCCAGTTTGCAGTTATTGAAATGATGCTACAGTATAGGGATGAAAAGTTTCAACTTTCACTTGAATGTTTTCTCATTCATACTAAGAAAGTAAACTTTCTTCTTTACTATCCTAAATTGCTACATTAGAACATTGTCTTATTTTTAAGTTAGAAGTCAAACAGCTGCTGCAATATTGAGTCTTTGAGATTTTATAGTCAATTGTTATCATGTGCTTCATCTGCTGCATTATCTAAAGAAGTTTTGCCCATGGAAATTAAAAATAACTCAATATTCTGATTTAGGACCAGTAATGTCATTGGAAAATTAAAAAGCATTCTAAGACTATGCTAGAATCCAGTACCTTGTCTGTATTCACCACATAAACATAGTAAAGAAACTAGAAAGTCAAACTAGGCCACTCTAATTTTGGTTAGAAATCATACTATGTCTCTTGACCTTTATAAGGTACAGTAAAACCTGTCATGAGCGACCTCTGCTATGAGCGACCACCTGTCATAAGCGACCACAATCGTAATGCACAGATCGATTTTATTATATAAATGCACTGTTGTGAGCATCACAAAAACAGAGATAAACACAACTGACCTTTATTTAACCCTTTGTAACTATGACCGCTTAAGAAGCAAAGACGTTAAAAACAAAATCAAAAACTTAAAAACAAATTAGGCTGGCTACTGGTTTCTAGAATTGTACAGGTCATGCATGTAGTGTCATATGTTATAGATTGTAAACCAGACAAGAGTACATGCCGATTGCTCATTCGGAAATACCTCAGCTATTTCTCCGAGACTAAAGTATGATCCATAGGATTTCCCGCGAAGTTGCGTATGGCAGCTTGTTCTAAAATAATACTACTATGAATGACCCTATCGCGAGAACTGAGACAAACACCACTGACGTTTATTTTATCCTTTGTAACAACGACCGCTTCCAAAGTAAAGACTGTTATAAAAAAAAATAATATAAAAACAAATTAGACTGGCTACCGGTTTCCTAACTTTTGCAGGTCATGCATGTAGTTTCCTTTGTTCTAGACTGTAAACCAGACTAAAGTACATGTCACTAACTGCCATTGTAGTGCCAAAGTCAATATAGCAGTCGCATATATCATTTGTCTTTAGAGTTTATCCGTAATGCCTGGGGTGAATGAGGTCTTTGTCTTTGTCTTTAATACCAGTAGGTGAGAATCGTTTTCCAGATTCGATTGTCATTGTGAAAGGCTTGTGTTGTTTGTTGGGGTGTTTTTGATGTTAGAGTGATTACAACCCACACACCAAACCGTTATCTGTTGACCTTAGTGCAGCCGGTTACACCCTCTGTTTAATGAGTTAATCCCTTTGTATCATCGGTGAATAAAGTCTTTGACTGTTGTCTCTAAATAAATTTATTCTGTTTCTGGATAAATTAATTGTGTCTTTTTATTTCATTCATTGGTACATATACATTGTATATGTATTCCACATTTCCCCCAAACCTGATCAAAACTGCTACAGTCATTATTACAATTGATCCCTTATAACATTAACACCTAGCACTTTAATAACAATGGCAGAACCTCCAATGAAAAAGAGACAAATTCTTACATTGGAGGAAAGAATTAATGTAATTGAAAGAAGTGAAAAACGGGAGACCGTTTGCAACATAGCAGCCACTTGAAATGTCGGTAAAACTCAAATTTAGGGTGTTATAAAAGACAAGGAGTCAATTAGAAACGAACTCATATGCTAATACTAGTACATGTACATGTGATCTTCAAATATAAATGTGATTCATGTTTAATGATAGATGTATATCTTTATTACTATTTAAAATTATTTTCAGATTAATGCATGCAATATTTTAACAAGAACTACAAAGAATACAATAAATGTACATGATTGTGCTTATTTTTCCCTCTTAAACAGTGCTGAATTTCGACCTTGGAAACTGGTCTTTTTGTACAAACCTGTTATGAGAGACCACCTGTCTTGAGAGACCACTTTTTGCTGGCAGAAGGGGCGGTCTCTCATGACAGGTTTTACTGTATAACTTAGTCCTCAGATTACTAGTGTTATATCTATTCCCACAAAAGTTCTCAGTGTTTCTTTATTGTTTTTCTTCATCTAATTGAATTATCTTCTAAATTATTTTATTTTTGTGTTGTTTTTTTTTTATATCATTTTATCTGTACAGGTGGTACTGTCTTGACACTGTCTGGTTATGGATTTGATGACTACGCTGTTGTTACAGTGGGAACTAAGGCCTGCATCATCACTTCCATTAATTCAACCCAGATTGTCTGTCTTACTCCTGCCTCTGTAAGTACTGTATTTATCTTAATTTAGGATCCCTTTTCAGCCTATTTCATATTTGGGAGTGCCTGTTTTAAGTCATTTTTGCATTGTTTCAGTTTTGGGGGTGTCAACTATAGGTTTCAGCATTTAAAGATCAATGAGATTCATTTTTGAGGTGCTAAAAGTGATGATAACTACATGACTACATGTACATACATTACTTCTTTCTTTATGCCATGAAAAATGAGTTACAGACCATGATTCTTTGTAGATTTGTTTATTCCTCAGCTTTCTCATCAATTTCATTGTATTCAAAACAATGATACTAGTTTCTTGTTACCACGCTATCATAACAATACCTATTCCACTAGTTGTTGAATTAACTCGGGTAAATTATTATCTCAGCTTTATTTGAAAGATAATTAAGATCCATTATTGAGGTGCTATGGGCGGTTACTATCAATCGCGCCTAATGTTTTAGCTTTCCATGTGCAAAACATCTTGACAGCACATGTTGCCAGATTTCTGGTCAGTTTAAATGATGGTTTGGACAGAGGAGTCAATTTCATGGTAAGACACCTGATACTGAATAAGGCAGGGGTGGCCAGACTTTAGTGACACGGGATCTAATTTTTACCGAGTCATATCAGCATGGTGTGGTCTACCAGAAACTACTTTGTGATTGACTGGTCTACCGCGATCGATGTATTGGCCACCCCTGGAATAAGGTATCAAACAAATCACTTTCATATTCGTATTTCAGTACTTGAAATATAAGATAACATAAAATGAAAATGAATTTGTTGTGTATTTTGTGTTTTGCAAATGTAAAAATAAAATATTCTTATTTCATCTTAATTTTTTCGCAGTGATACCACATTTCAATATGAAAATAGTCCTCTCAAGCAGAGATTAGGTATTCTGGTTTCATTTGCTTTTCAAAATTAAACTTGTATTTGAAATGGAAGCTTCTTTTATATATTGGTCGAATCATTTCTAATAAAAAAAAGCATGAAAATCAGTATCTATATATGAAACCTATGAACTATTGCATTTGAACAGCCAATAAAAGAAGGATCAGTTTTGACATCATTGATTTGAATGTTGGATATCTTTAGTCAGACTACTCCAGTCAAGTGAAAATGTAACCAGTTTTCAAGTTATGTTTGCATTCAAGATTGTAAAATTGTAAAAATCCAGGCTATCAATCTTTTATTATCATGATCTTAAATTTTAAAGAGGCTGTCTCTTATATACCCAGGCTACAGCCCAGACAGTATCAGTGACTGTATCTCAAGATGGAAGTACCCTGACCTCTCCCAGCTCTTTCACATACAGTTCCTCCCAGACAGCAAACATCACCAGTGTCACACCATCAACCCTGGGGGTTCAGAGTAAGGCAGATTGTTCACCCCTATACATCTATATGTATGTCTTTAAATCACACATTGACTCATATTGTGGATCCCATAACAAATTTATTAAAGTTGATGGTAAATAATCCAATACTGGTGGCGTTTTTTTTCATGATAGTTATATTATTATGGTATATCTTGAGTAATAAAGACATCATGGCAGAATAAGATCAGCTACACAATCAATTCGCAAAGTTTAAACTTGGAAAATCTTGACTTGGTAGGACTATGCCACATTACAAATATTCTGCAAGAAAAACAGATGACAGATCACATCTGTGTTGGATGAGTTGATAAGCAAGGGGGTGTTACTGTAGAAGTGTGCATGCTATGACATGTGGTCTTGCCATCTATGGGGACAAACATCTGCAATTGGAATTTACTCTCCAAACTAGTCGCCATTTTTGTGCCAGAATCGATGGAAAATCATCATACACCCCAGTAATTTCATAGCATGGAACTATTCTCATCATGGCTATGATCTCTTATACTGGCCATTACATTGGAAAATACTACAGTTAAAGGTTTGTTCAGAACATGTTGAAATAGGAATTGTGGTTTTAGATAAAAATCTAAATAATGCTAGACTAAGTATAAGCTCATCTTGAGTGAACTTTGGGTCCCGATCCATGTTCCAGCTATGGAGATTCTACTAAATTATAATTTATGAAAGCTGTCACTATTCTGTATAAAGACAATTTGATTATGTTTTGTGTCAAGTGCATGTTAGGCAATTTTCAAATGTTTTGGATTAAGAACATCTGTTGTATTAATATTCATCATCTAGAATCTGTAAGTATAAAGTTGTAATCACTTGTATGCATTTGGTTGATATTTTCAGATGGCACCATTCAGATTTCTGGGTCAGGGTTTGGGTCTTCTGCAAATGGTTCAGCTGTCCTTTGGATAGGAGATGTGCTGGCCTTTATTACAGCCTACAATAACACACGTGTGACAGCCTCATACTCAGGACTCAGTCCTGGTTTCCAATACGTTAAACTCAATGTTGGAGGAAATGGATTTGCCGTAAATAGCAGGTATGTTACATAATAATTTTAATATCGGGTTTATGTGGTTGAGGTCTGAGATTTCAAATATACATTCATTTGTCCTTTCACTCATCCTAAATCAGTTCTTAATATAATGTAAGAGAAACCAAGTTATCAGGTAAAGTGTGAGCTGAATCAGATGTATTCCCCATACATACAAGAACTCAACTTCAAAAGAGATCACTAGTCTACAAATCCCTACTAGGGTTGGCTCGTGATTATTTTGCAGGGAATTTTATTTGTGGAAAAATGTACATATGTATGAACTTAGATCCATCTCCAACAACAATTTATTCCACAAATAAAATTACCTAAACCAAATTCTGAATTTTATAAGAAGCATTTTGCTTTTTCTGGATCCAGACTATGGATTTCACTTCCACATTGTATATGGTCAGCTGACTCATCCAAGGGGTTTTAAGAATCATCTTAGTCAGCCTCTATGGAACAAATCATTCATAAGATTTTATATCATTCAGTACTACTCTTTAAAACAATGTACTTTCATGTACTCATCAGTAATGCCTTTTACAGGTTCACTACTATTCTTTACATGAAATTTGTAATGTACTCATCTGTAGTGCATTGTTCATGTTTTATAGCACTAGTAGATCAAATATCTAGTTTAATTGCTTTCTTGTCTAATGACACCTCAACTTGTACAATTGTACATCATATACATGTAATTGTTCCCCACTATTTTGATGAGAAGAGGGGGATATAGTATCAACATTTCTGTCTATCTGTCAGTCCATCCATCTGTCCATCACACTTTTGTTTCCATTCTATAACTTTAAAGTCATTTGAGAATAAGGAATGAAACAAGGTATACTTCTGCATCATCACTAGAGGATTTGTCATGTAACAAATTAGGGGTGCTGTCTTCAAGGTCAAGGTCATGACTTAATAGTTTATATTTTCTATCACACTTTCCTTTCTGCTTGATAATTTTAAAGCCATTTAAGATTAAGGGACGATGCTTTGCATAGTTATACATCATCACCATAAGGTGTGTTGCATACCACATTGGGGGTGTTATTTTCAAGGTCAAGGTCATTGCTCAATATTGTTTATATCACAATTTTCCTTCTGTTTTATTGAAATTGAGGGATGAAACTTGACATATTTATACATCATCACCATAAGGTGCATTGCATACCACATTGGGGGTGTTCTTTTCTAGGTTAAGATCATGGCTGAATATTTTACAAGGTGAAGGTCATGGTTCAATATTTTGTTTTCCATCATACTTTCTTTTCCACTCTGTAACTTCATACCTGTTTGAGATTACAGGATGCAACATGGTACATATGTCATCATTAGCAGGTGTGTTATATACCACATTGGTGGTCTTATCTTCAAGGTCAATGTCATTATGTGGATTTTTTATTCTACACTTTCCTGTCTGCTGTATAAATTTATAACCATTTGAGATAAAATGATGAAACTTGGTATCACACACCTGTTGGGATTCCTATCTTCAAGGTCAAAGTCACATGTGAATATATTAAGTTTCAGTTACATTTGCCCTTCTGCTTTCTAACTTAACAGCTGGTTCAGACAAATGGATGAAGCTTGTTGTTATATATAGTTAAAAAATTTTATTATGTTCTTGGATACAACATTTTCTTGGTTAAAATGTCTGAGTTTAATTTCCCTGGCCAAATTCCTAATTACAATGTTTTCCAAAGGCTTTGTTATAATGTTCCTTTGTTAACAACATTTAATTGGTTATAGCTTTTGATTTGTTTGATCCACCTGAGAAAATTAGCATAGTTGTAAAGTGTTTTTATCACCTGACATTTAATTGGTTATAGCTACTGATTTGTTTGATCCATCTGAGAAAATTAGCTCAATTATAAAGTGTCTATCACCTGACGTTTAGAAATGTCCTTAAACTATCGTTCTGTCCCTGTATGTTGACTAATCCAAGCCAGATAAACAATGGTGGCCATTCAAAATAACAAAGACATAAGAACAATGGCGTGATAAACACACACCATTCATGAATGGTAAATAACAAAGGCCAAACAAAGGCACCAGGTAACAAAGGCATGATAATCACAACTTATTAATAATCGGTACTTTAGAATCTCAGATTGCTGGTTCAGTGCAATTAAAGGATGAAAAGAATTGTTTTTATTTTGTATTTTTTGGAGTGATTAGTTTAGAAATATCCTTAAGCTATTGTTCTGTACCTGTATGTTGACTAATTGAGTACAGCTTAATAAAATACACATGACTATTGACAATTTCTTTCCATCCAAATAAATAAAGGACTAATTTACTAGTCATTAAGTTATTGAACAAAGACATTTTCACATAAAAGTGATTTTTATGATACATGTACATGCATGTTGACACTTTCATAGGATGGTAAAAGTTACTAATTTATCTTTTCTTTTTCTTCATGATAACATGTATTTATACAAATGTATGTTGTTTGAAACTTTGTTTTTGTTGAAAAGGTCTTTGAAGTACAGGAATGTAGCATAGTACACTTTGGCTTCTCATTTTGATGGAATCTCTAGTATTACAGTCAGGGTTTTATCTTCAAAGTCAAGGTCACTGATAAATATTTTAACCCTTTTCTCTACTTTATCTCTAATACACATTGGCAATAAAACTTGGTCACTTTTTATGTCTGCCCAGAAACTTTACAGCTGTCTTAAAAATCATAGATTTCATTGTTGTGAACTTTTTTGACCTCACTGTAGGTGGAGGACAAAAATCCACTGAAATTGCTTGTAGTAAAAGTCAAAGATTGGTTTGTTGACAGTTTCAATTTATCAGTATATGATTAAGCAAACAACAATTTAAATGGTGCCATCTTATATATACTCATTTGTAGATTACTGGATCATATTGTTTAAAATATAAAATTAGATATAAAATAAATTTTGTTTAACAGATTGACTAACTAGTTTTTTGATTTAACTTAAAATTCAACCACTTTTTGAGTGATCTACAAGAAAACATTTCACAGCAATATTTTTTACTTTTTGATGACCCATGTTAGAAGAGTTTGCCTTGCCCTCATTTTTTTTTTTTTTATCAGCACAATCAAGTTTTAAATAATATTCATTTGTCCCATACGTTTCACATGAGTACTTTACACTGTCTCTTTGTCTTAAATGAGACCAAAACATTGATATTTACTCTTTAATAGCGGTGCTGTGCCAACTGTAAATGTAAAACTGGATGTGAACAATGTCTACCCAACTAAGGGCTCAGTATTGGGTGGGACAAAAATCACTGTAACAGGAAGTGGATTTGGCACAAACTCTTCTGATGTGGAAATCACAATTGGTGGCTATGTTTGTGATGTAGAATTAACTTCCCCAACTCAGGTGATCTGCCAGATTCAGGATACTGCAACAGTACATCAAATCACCAACCAGGGAACTGATCCAGGTAAGTACAACTTCCCATGTCAGAGTCAATAAATTCAGAAGTTTTCTAACAAACATTTTCACATTCAGCTTTATATCTTAAACTTAGTTTTATAGTGGCCCATATTACGATGTGGAAACCCTGTAACAATTTTTTCCATCCATCAATTCCTCTGTCCATCTCTTCATGCCTGTTGTAACAGCATAGGCCATCAACTCTTTAACATTATTCAGTGTCATTTGTTAGGTATATTACCTTATGAAAAAACATGTGCCTTGTAATAACTTTGCCTCTCCAGCTTCATGTTTGATAGCACTACATTCCTTTTTTAAAATCAATTTTGGATCTTCAGAATAGCAGTTTCTTGTAACCAGTATACCTCAAGAACCATTCACATGTCCTGATGCGATTTCATGTGAATATTGTGTAATAGATGTAGATATGCCTTTTAAGGGTTCTTTCTCATCCACTTCATTTTTATGCCCCACCATGACGGTCAGATAGGGGTATATAGTGATAACCTTGTCTATCCATCTGTATGTCTGTCCATCATGCTTGGAACAAGTTTTGCACATAGTTCATTTCAGGAACTGAGATGGGACATCTGCTTTCCATATTTTTTTCTTTTCACAAATCCAGCCCTTCCAAGCTAGTTTTTAGCAGCAAGGAAGCTAAAAACTTGTCCACGTACATAGGTGGGAATCAGAGAAGAGTGATTTCCACTTGGATATAGTGATTGGCACTGAATCCCATCCATACATCAGTTACTACTTCTGCTCATTCTAGGAAGCATCCTCTTCTTCGAGACCTCCTGAAACCTGCATTCACTTTGTCCCTTTTTTATATTTGGAGTGATTCTGAGGAATTTCTCACTCAGGGAAGTATGCTCCATCTATATTTCTGTCGATTTCTTGCTATATTCTATCTGAGCTGAATATTCACACTTTATTAGCATAACTTCATTGTACGATATACATGTTGGTTAAATTTGGGTTACCTGCCACATATTCAGATAACTTGTACCCTATCAGTTTCTGACTAGTATTACATACCGTAAGATAGTTCATGCAATAATTGTAGACATTTGTGTTTGTCACTAGTATCCTTTTCACAGTAAGTTCACATGACCCTTGACTGATGTCACCTGTATGGGTTTTTCTCTTTATACTTACAAGTGTCAATACAATGGGCAGGGCTAAGTGCATGGAGTACAGGTACTTTAAATTGGCTGAAGATAATGATGCTACATGTCTGAAATGTATGGGGTGTGATTTGAGTCATACATTGCACACAATGAACAGAACATCTGTGGATGACCATCTTGGCCAGACAGTGTACATGGGTTAATGAGAAGGCAAGGAATGCATCATCAAGGAGGAGGACACCATCAGCATTGCTGCAATTGCCTCAATGAACAACTTTCTACTGGCAGAAATATTAAAGGTGGAGAGTTCCCTGGTTCAGAAGAAATTGAAATGAGTCATACATTGCAAACAATGGACAGAACATCTATGGATAACCATCTTGGCCAGACAGTGTACATGGGCTAATGAGAAGGCAAGGCATGCATCATCAGGGAGGAGACATAATCAGCACTGATGCTGCCTCAATGAACAACTTTCTACTGGCAGAAACATTGAAAGTGCAGAGTTTACTTATTCAAAAGAAAATCAAATGGACCATATTGTCATGGGCATCACACACAGCTGATGCAGGGAGGGTCCAGTCAAGGAGTTGTAATATCCCTAACCACATCCTGGCATCATGAACCTAGCACCATGATGAAGGAAAAGTGTAGGCCCTCTCTGTCACAATTTGATTCCAGAGGTTGATCAAAAACTGGTCAACACCAACTCTGACATGGTCTCTACTAATGCCTGAGAGGACCAGTTTTAACGTGTTCCAGTATTATGTATCCCATCAAGGCATCATAGCACTGGTACTGGCATGAAAGATTTGATGGTTGCTATCCAGTATAGTGTTATGATGGACCTATGTTGGGTCGCAGACCCATGTTGGACTGGTACCATTTGGTTCCGTTTTGGTCCATTGCCATTATGAAACTATATTGGCCTGGTACCGGCATGAGCCCATTTCTGATCCAGTGCCATTATGGAGCTATATGGGCCTGGTGTCGGCATGAGCCCATTGCTGATCCAGTACCATTATGGAGCTATAATGGCCCAGTGCCATTATGGAACCATGTAGGCTCGGTGTCATTACAGATCCATGTCATTCCATTCCTGTCCTGGAGCCAGGTAGCCTGCTGCCATTACGGACAAATTTCGGTCCATGGCCATCATGGACTGATGTTAAACAGCTCCAGCAAGGCCTGTCATGGCCTACCACCCCAGCAACAGTGACAATCCAGTCCCAGATGCCTGGCACCAGTCTTGGACTATTGATGGTTCACACAAGGAACAGCAGACAGCTTGCTCTATCACAGTTTGTCGTTTATTACCATTGTAGTAGTGGCTATGGCAGTGATACAGTCCCAGATCCTCAATACCATCCCTGGACTAGTTATAATACATTCAGCAATCATCTGGAGATTACAATGTCCCAATCTGGCTGGAGTCCCAGTCAAGATCACTGTCTCTCTTGGGGGGTGGGGCTTCCCCAGCTGTGTCATGTATCACAGCAGGCAATTCTTCAGTGTATGAGAACTTGTATTCACACGGTCCCTCTTCCTTACTTGATCTGGCAATGTCTAGTGAAGAATTGGCCTCCTGTGCATCGATCTAGGAAGTTTTTTAGCTGTCGCTGCATGAGTTTTGCCTGACTCCTCTTGCTCTGTCAGTAGCAACGTACAAAATTCCACATTCATTGATCTATTGGCGAGACAGACAACATTCAGGCAGTTACCACAGTCTGGTCAAGTTGCAGATTTATTGCATTGTTTAGAGAGGCAGCCTCAAGATCCCAGAGTCAGCAGATCTTCTTTTGGCAGCAACGACTTCCAATCAGTTTTTTTTAACAGGGTTTCTATAAGATGCACTTGTCTGTTTTTCATACTGTGGTTCCAGCCATCAACAGAGATGTGGCAGGCCTGCGAGTGTCAAGACCTTCATCAGTTTGGATGGATCAGAAGTCCTTCATTGACACACAGTAGCTGGTATGAAACATCATTGGAATATTCTGTTAGTTAAACTTAGTATCCATGGCTATATTTAGCAATCTAAACACTGTCTTTCCTTGCCTTGCATAGGCCCGCTGGTCATAATTGGGAATTGGTCTAGCAGATGGCACATGTCCTGAACAGAGTGGCACGACACACTTGCCAATCCCCTAACAGCATTAGTTAGCCTACAGGTTGCAGGAAGAGATGCCTTTTTCTCCACTTGCACTTTTCTTAAAGAACATCATAAGGCCATACTTACCGTATATACTCGCGTATAATCAGGGTCCAAATGCAAACAACATAGATCCTGATCTGCCGTCAAATAATGCCCCGGCAGATCAGGGTCTATATTGTTTGTTCTACTGATTCATCTTTACAAACTGCATAGACCCAGATCTGCTGGCACATTATGTGACAGCAGATCTGGGTCTATGCAGTTTGTAGTTGGTATCGGCTTATACGCGAGTATAGACGGTAGATTGCAGCCATGGTTGTCAAACCTGCTCTTCAATGGTCATGTGGAGAAAGTCCAGAAACAGGCCTAAAAGGACACAAATTTTACACAAATTTAATGCCCTGTATCTTAGTCCTTGTTTCAGGACAGGGATAAGACAAACTGGAAGGACCTCTCTAGGGCATGCACATTGGGGAAACGGCCTTTCCTCAGTCAAAAGTACAGTTTTCAAGGGTCATTGACAAGAGGCAGGGAGATAGGAATTGCTTTCACCCAGTTTCTAACCATGCCAGTCTTCTTCCTGTAAAAAATTATGCCATGTTTATGCAGCCCTTTTCACATGCCCCATTGGGGTGAAGACTTGGAAACATTGCCATGGAATTGGAAAGACTTTGCTTTGATGATCCATGGATTATGCAAATTGTCTCAGAGGGCTTCAGAGCATGTTCATTTCCCCACCCCGATTGTCCAGGGCTCCCTTTGCTACAGCTGTAACAAAAGACACATTTAGAGCAGATGTTTTGCAGCAAGAAATAGACAATCTTCTCCCAGAAAGGACAGTAGAAATTGCTCAAAACATAAACTCACAGGGATTTTACTCAAGACTGTTTTTGGTGCTAATGGCACCCTTTGGCCAGTCATAGATTTGAGCTGTCTTAACCTTCTGATCCGGGGACCATGAAGATGCCAAGACTGGTTCTAAATGCTGTTAAGGAGCGAGATTTTGCAATGAGTTTTAGATCTTCAAGATGTACCATATGTTTTCTTGATTATAAGTTGACACAACTATAAGTACCCCCCCCCCCACACACACACAGACACACACACTCAAGGTTATGGCTGCAAAAAAATAATTTCTCTTTTACCCATCTATAAGTTGAGGTGTACTTTGTGAATCTGATCTATCTGTAAGGGGTGACTTGTCTTCAGTGAGTTTAAGTTGCACTTCGGAAAAATAAACAAGCCAAACTGGATAGATAGATAGGAAAAATAAAGACAAAACTAGTGTAAAAATTAATGCAATTATATTATTCAGTAGTATATGTCACAAATCAATTGACAACTTATATTTTGTCAATCTTCATGTAATAAAATCATGGAAATCCATAATGCTTGACATTTTAAATCTGTTTATATGATAAATCCATGAATTTTATTTTAGGTTACATATTGGTATAAAAATAGTAGCCCAGAATGATCAATATGTTAATTCCACATGTCTTATAGATAAACAGTGAAAGTAAAGTCCACACTTTTGTGATTCACAGTATCCTATAAATGTCACTGTCTAATGTGATATGGTACAAAACCCAAGAATTTACTCTCATCATCTGAGCCACCAAATAAAGTTCTGAAATTCTCCATCGCCATCTGGTCATTATAAACATTGTCAGACTCCAATTCCTTGTCTTTATTGTAATCTGTAGTTGCTTATGTGGAGACTGAGCTTGGGCTCTGTAATTGACACTTTGATCATACAGTCTGTGAAATCTATAGGATGCAACTGAACAGGTGTCAATTGTACAGCATGTTCACAGGGATTTCAAATAAGCAGTCTGTTTGGCACTGAACCAGTATCAAATTTGTGCCTCTATCAAAGGGTTGTCAACTAGAAAACATAGAGGGTGCTGCCTTTACAAGCTAAGAGATTAAGGTCATTTGCACACAGTGAGTTGTAAGACTCTACTTGGCTCGAAACAAGAGTCAAATTACGAGCCCAAAGTCTTGTAGAAAGCAAGGGAATCAGGATGCTCTCTGATCCTAATTGCTTCCTTCAAGTGGGAAAAGTTATGGATAAATGATCTATTAAATTTGGCAGTGGAAATTGCAAGGAAAATGTTGGCCTTTCCTTGCCTGCTCAAGCAACCTTGACTGCAGGCATGTCATCTGAAACTTGAACTGTTGAATGTGTGTGCCTGGATCATATCAAAGAAGCCCTTAGGGGCAAACATTTCTCAGAACATATGGTGAAGGAAATTGCTCAGGCAAGAAGGCCCACCTTTCTGAAAGCAGTTGGGGTGAAGTGGAAAGATTCCTCCCAGTCGTGTGAGCAGAAACACATCACTCTGCTTAAGCCTTGATACCACAAAGCTAACTTTTTCCTTTGGCTTTTTGAAGATAGGATATTAGGCCCATCACTTTTAAAGGCTGCCATTCCACAATCTCAGACACATTTTTTGTCATGATGGAAGGAAGGATATAGGCCAAAACAAAGATCCCTCCAACCTTCTGCTGAACTTTGACTTGTCATGACTGAATACTTTGGCCCATTGTCCAAAATGGAATCCACCATGGGTTTTGACATGGCTGAATAAAGCACCATCTATCTAGAGCCTCTTTCATATATATATATATATATATATATATATATATATATATATATATATATATATATATATATATATATTTATATCATATAAAACCTGCTTCCTAGTCATTGTAGCTACAGCAGGCAGAATCAGTGAGACACATGCCTTGTTGCTCAGTCTGAACTATATTCAGTTTTGGTGGGATGCATCAATTTCACTTATGATGGCTCCTGCTTTAATTGCCAAGAACAGGCTCCCACCCATGGGGAACTAGTCCTTTGTTCTAAAATTTCTTTCTTTGTTGTCAGAGGTGCCTACATGACCCTGTAATGGTTTTGAAGTGGTACCTGAAATGAACCAAGCCAGTGCAAAGAGGGAGATCGCATTTATTTTTGCCACTGAAAGAAAGACTGGTCAATATTTCAGCTAAGGTTCTATTGTCCTGGTTACAATAGGTTTTTTGCTCCGTGTGGAGTGAACTAACCCAAGACCAAATGAGTTCTTGTGCATTTCAGCTCATGAAGTTAGGGAAGTATCTGCTAGCATAGCATTTCGGCTTGGAATGGTGGACAGAGATGACTTTCTCAAGCTTTTACCTCAGAGGGCTCAGCTTGACCTATTGGGGCCTATAGAAGCAGCAGCACAACAGGCTACATCATTAGTGCATTGGCCACATGACTTTGCTGGATTTGCAGTTGGAGGAGGGGGGGGGGATTTTTCCCTATTAGCTATATCTGGGCATATGAAGATACTAACTTTAGCCCATATCTTGAACAAGATTTGAAGCTGCTTAATGTACCTTAGGGAATTGGAGATCAGGCCTTCACCAGGGTAAGGTCATGTAATTCCCACCACCTCGTGTCTCTTCTTTTAAGGTATTATGATCGCATAACGTATTTGAAGAAGAAACCAAGTTTTGAAGTAAAATGTGTTTCTTCAATAATACTTAACTGATCATGATATGGTCACATCCTCCCAGTCTCCTCACAGTTACATCTTAAACTGACAGAACATCCAGTATTAACTGAAGTATGGATGAGATTCAGTGGCAGTCCCTCTGTTCAAGAGATCACTCATCTGACTCCCACCTATGTAGGCACATAACTTTTAGCTATTCTATTGTTAAAAACATGATTGGGCAGGCTGGATTTGTGATGTAATGGTTCTGATCCTAGGGTACATTAACCAGGTAAGTATTATTGAAGAAATCTATTTTACTTCAAATATTGGTTTTTAGTTGAAAGAGCATTTAATTTATCAAATAATTGTATATCCTAGTAATGGAAGTGCCACTAAACTATGTTATATACTATTTTCCTCTAACTTATGTAATCCACTTTTCTGTACATTTTGCCTCACAACAGGGGGCCTTTAGTGACTCAGTCATTCTTTTTTGTTCATATCTTATACTTTATGTTTCTACTTTGCTCAGAGATGAAATATTATATCAAAGTTTTATATGGAAGTTTAGATGCAAGTTTGAGTTTACAAAGTAACTGATCTTTATTTGTCTCTGTCTTTTCAAGAGTCTACTTGGTGTCTCGGAATTATTTTTGTATACTACTTATTGGCCTTTGTGGTAGGGCTGCACTGAATTTACAATTATTTTTTTATTTCTTGGTTTGCTACAAACAATGAATTTTAAAGACCAAGTTAACAATCTTTTTTCTGAAGAAATGATTGGACCCCTTTCCAAATCCACAAATTTTAGTACAGACTAAAATGTCTTTTTTGGCAAAACCATGAAGAATGATACCCACAAAAATTAATGACTTTACAGAATGCTGTAATGATGCACATGAAATAGGAAAAGAATATAAATAGCAAGACAGACATGGCTGTCCCATTTTCTTCTTGATTAACATGGTCAGTGTAAACAAATAATGTCATATCTGCCATAACAGGATGTGTCATGCAGAAAGCATGATTATTTACTCCCAAACCGGTCCTCTTTCAAAAATCTCGATTTCAATAATCTTAGGGGAAAAAAAACAACAGAGAAAGACCTTTCTTGCACACCACAATATTTGCCTGTATCATGTAGCATGTATAAACAGTTAACAGTATCGCTTAGTGCTCATGTAAAACTATCCCAGGGACAGTTCATGTAGTTGATTATCATAGAGGCAATTAAAACATAAAACAATCAAAGATAAACAACCACCATTTTACAGATCACTTAACTTGCTGACAATAGCTAAGTGCTAAGTCCTTCAAGCACTGCTGTGGGAGAGCCCATTAGTCTGATTTGCACAGGTAAAGTACATTAAGTGGAACAACCCAATTCATTTGAAGTTAGGTTAGTCAAAGAGATGTGTGTTGAAGAACAAAAGTTATTGCACACCATTGCATTGAAGGAGGAACATTAAGCCATTGTTATTAAAGATTATTGGCAAGTTTGTGATCAGTGGCAACATTTCTTTGAAGTCAGATTTTACTCCATAAATAAAATGCAAAACATTTTTTTGGTAGTGGGAATGGTGTACAAGTGTGATTAATTTTTTAAGGCAAAATGTCAAAATGCATCTATAATTCAGTAAAGGATGAATCATTAGCAAAGCAAGTATAACCCAGCAAAACTAAATTTCAGAACTCTTGGTTAACAGAGTTTGACTTTGTGAAGTACAGCAGCAAAGGGAGAATTTTATTCTTTGCACATACTGCAAACACCATATCAACATAAGTCATTCTAGAGTGTATGACATGTATTGACTTAACACTACCCAGCATTGGGACAATGTACAAATGCAGGGCTTAATCCCAAAAGTAACTAACATGTTTAACCAATCATTGACAGACCATGTCACAAGAGCTGAAGTACTTATTTGCAATTTCATTGCAGAGCATAATCTGCCAATTGCAGTTGCCAATCATTTTTCAGACCTGCATGTTTGACACTCCCTCACAGTAGTGCAGATGCAGAAAGATCATTTTCTATGCTGAGAAAAATTCAACATGATCTTCAGGGAAGTTTTAACAACAGTACCTTCCAGTCTCAAATGAGTGCAAAGATGAACACAAATGACACTTGCATGACTTTCCAACCTCCTACTGAATTTGTTGAGAGCAGCAAAGACTGCATCTAAAATAAGGACTGTATTCCACTGTTCAGTAGATTTTAATTACAGAAATTTTGTGATTTTTTAAAAAAAATTAATGTCTGTGGTTGTGGTTATGTGAGGGTGTTCACCTATGCGTGGGCGTTTGTGTGATGATGATATTTGACAATGCTAAGTCTAGCAACTTTCTTTTGTTTGTAAGTGTATTAAATGCTTCAAAGTAAATATGTTTTATCTTTTACACAAATTTGAATTTCCAGCCATTTTCGATTGGCTTGTATGAGTAGATAAGTTATTCTCAATTGTATCGCTTCACTTTTTGGGGGTTATGCAAACTTCCCACCCCTGTGCCCCTGACCCACAACACTGTCTTAGAGGTTGGCAGGTATGCAGAGTGAATTAATTTATTAGTTTAATTTCATTTGGAAATCTATCTACATAAATTTGTCATGCTATTTATATACATGTATTTATAATACAACATTTTTCCAGATAATTTTGGGATTTCTTTTAATCAAGTAAACTATTTTTTTAGATCATACTTTCAGTTTTAGAAGCCTGAATTATTTTTTTTTTTAGCAGTCAAAAGTTGCAATTCTTCAGAAAAAAAACAATAAGACCATACATAGTGAATGGTGACAATTATCTATTTTCAAGGAAAACAGACTTCTCACTTAATCAAATTCTAACGATTAATTCATAATGTTCATTTACTAAGTAAGGAATCATCATGTAGTTAAAAAATTTCATTCTCTGTGTTTTTTTGCAGAATTTGGTGAAGGCTATGCCTTTAAGCCAAACTATGTTGAGGTTAAGACTGGAGACATTGTGCGATGGACATGGAGCACCCCAAGTTTTGTCAATGACATTGCCCATTCTGTCCATCAAACTGTCAGTGCTAGTGCTACTGTCAACATGGACAAAGGGTTTGGCAGTCCGATTCAAAGTAAAGATGGTATGTATTAAGCATTTGTGTAAGTCAGAAGCATTTATACTGAGTTCAGATTTTTGCTTTGATAGCATTAAGTTATGTAAATTGCAAAATTTTTGCAGATATAAATCTTTAGCACATTGACTGTGACAAAAAAATTCAAGGTAAAATAAACCAGATTATATAAAATGTACTTCACCATTAATCAAATCGCAACAAATTTATGTTGCAAATATCCTGAATTGACTGAATTTTCAAAAATTTTATGACAATAAAATATATTGATTTATAGTAATTTTTTCACATATTTCAGGATCTGAAGACATTAATGGTGGTTTAACACTGCAAAGTGCATGTCAATAGTTATGAATCAGATTTGCGGGAAAATGTGATTTTGTTTAAAAACAGTAAAACCAGCATTTACATCATTGCATATTTAAATATCAGACTGTAGAGAAACCTCCCCTAACAGACATCTGATTTAGATGGACTACACTTCATAAGAGAAAGAGGTTCATAATATCATTAACTCACTTGGATGTAAAGGCCAAGGGAGCTTATGGTATGGCCGTGTGTCTGCCATGCATAATCCGATGTCGGTCTTTTGTCCATCCATCAGCAATTGCTTGTTACCACTGGAATCCACATTTCTGATCAGATTTCAGTCAAACTTGGAATACGGATCTATATGATCAAAATCTCAGATGAGTTTGATAATGAGCAAAATCCTTGGATATTAATGAGGTGATCTTGCATGTGATTGGCTAATTATTATGACTCTGTAAGCTATATTTCTAACCTGGTTTTGATCAAACTTGGAATATATACTTATATCATTAAGATCTTGAATGAGTTCAGAAATTAGCAAAATCCGTATATATTATTTAGGTGATCTTGCGTCTAATTGGCTGAGCTTGTTACCACTATATTGGCCATATTTCTGATCCAAGTTTGATCAAACTTGGAATATATACTTATAGCATTTAGATTTCAGACGAGTTTGATAATGAGTGAGATCTATGCATACTAATGAGATGTTCATGCATCTGATTGGCAGAGCTTGTTATCCCTCTGGAAACCCTATTTCTGATCTGATTTTGATCAAATTTGCATTATGGGTTTGTATCATCAAGATCTTGGATGGGTTTCATAAAGAGCAAGATCCATGCATATTAATGAGATAATCTTGCATCCAATTGGCTGAGCTTCTTACCATACTGGAGGCTGTATTTCTGATCCATTTTGATCAAACTTAGAATATATGCTTATATCATTAACAGCTTGAATGAGTTCATTCAAGATCCATGAATACTAATGACTGAAATTGTCACTCCTCTTGAAGCCTTATTTCTGATCAGATTTTGATCAAACTTGAAATATAAGCTTATATCAACAAGATCTCGGATGTGTTTGGTAATGAGTGAGATTTACATATATCAATGATATAATCTAACATCTGATTGGCTAAGCTTGTTACCACTGTGGAGGCTTTATTTCTCATCTGCTTTGATCACTTTTAGATATATTCTTCTGTCATAAAGATCTTGAACTGTTTCAGTAATGAGCGATATTGATGCATATTAATGAGTTGATCTTGCATCTGATTGACTGGACTTTTTACCACCCTTGATGCCATATTTCTGATCTGTTGCATTTATTTTAATCAAGTTTTTGGATAACATTGATTATGAGCAAAATAGACTGTGCATATTAATTATGCCTTCATCTTTAGAAAGAATTTGTATCAGGATATAGTAAAATAAGTAACATCAACATGATATTAAGTTTGAGAGATAGTGTACATAGGACATGTTTTTATCATATGACACATAAACTGACTTAGTGAAATGGTAAACTGTTAAGTTAAGTAAGTCAGGAGAGTGATATCAGGCCCACTTGGTGCTCTTTTTTTATTGAGACCACCTTGGTGGAAGCTTGACATAGAGATCATTTTGACATCAGTCCATCAGTCTGTTTGTCTGTCTGTACACACCCATGATTAAGCTAAATGTTAAAGTTTTTTAGATTAGGCTCAGAGTTAAGGTTTTTTACTTTCTAGGTAAATAAAAGGTGGGCATGACAAAAAGGGGTTTCTTGTCATTTAATACTGTTGTAGTTTTGAATGAGCGGAACCTGTCAGTTATGGACAGAATGAGTCAGTAACTTTGGTGTATGCTAAAACAACAGTTTTTACTGTATTGCCTGTCAGTCTGATGTTCTCATTTTGAAATAAAATTTGTACAGAAATTTAAAGAGTCATTTATGTCAAAGCTGCAAGGCATAGGCAAGACATAGGTATATTTTAGTTCTCCATCAAAAATAATTACCTGATCACATTAGCATTAGGAAATTACTCTCTGCTACCTCTAAATCCAGCTTCCCTGAAAGATGAAAAACACCCTTCTATCTAATCATATACAATAAGGGAAGCAACTCTTACAGATTAACTCCCTTGTTCATGCTAGGTGGCCACCCATGTCCAAGATGTTTACCAGTTTAAACGTTCGTTTGCAACTTTGAACAGTGCCTCCAAGAATCCATTGCAAGTTATATTTAAATTGGCACATCCAGCAGTCATTTTCAGGGGTATAGTAAGGTTGATATACCTGGTATATACAACATTCACATTTTTCACTGTGATTTTGTTTGTATTTATACATTTTTTTTACTCGTCATTATTATCCATGTGATATCAATTGGTAAAATCAAGTTGTCACTAGTGTAATTGTATTGTGCTGTTAAATTATAGTTTATTGCTCACTTCTTTGGTTGTATCGGTAATGTCAGTTTGCCTGTTTGAACAGTGTGTATTTGTTGTATGCAGTTATTTTTTCTTCTTGCTTTCATTATAGAGATGTCAGTCAAGTGTAAGAAGTGCAAATTCTTTAAAGTCATAGAGGACAACCATGAGATGTGCCTGGCCTGGCCTATGCAAAATGCTCCTCCTCACAACCATGTAATGTGTATGCATTATGGGCTGAAGATGTTTGATCCAATATCTTGAAAAGGCACTTAAAGGGCCATGAAAAAAAGTCACGCTCTAAATCTTTTGAATATGAAGCACCTAACATTCATCTGAATTCGGAATCATTGACCAGTTGTATGGGGGACATTGAGATGCCACCTCCACCTCCCACAAAGATACCAAAATCAACAACTATGGTGATGACCACTTCAGATCCAGTCAAAGCCATGGTTATGAATCAGTCATCTCAGACTGGTGAACAGCCCATTGCTTGACATTTCCTACAGTGACTGTAGCTATTCACACAGTATAACAGAAATACCTTTGCTTTGCCTACTGGAGGGTAATGAACCAATTCCACACCCATCCATTCGGCCTCAATCTCAGTCCTTGGGCCTTCACCAAGATGTTGGATTGCACAATAACCCATTTCAGTATGTCCTCCTCCACAGTGATGGTGGTGTACCTGGATGATATACTGCAAAAACATTCAGTAAGTTCGGTTTCAGTTCATGATATGAACAACCTTCTCTACCTCATTCACATTTTAGGGTGGATAGTCATTGTGGAGAAGTTGGATTTTGTCCCTTCCCAACATTTTGTTCATCTAGTTATTGAGTTTCTAACTCCTATCAATCTGGTTCATCTTCCTCCCAAACACATTGACAGTATTGTTCATGTGTCGGAGAAGGCATGTGCCATTGCATTCATTTCGGTGTGGGAGTTTCTTCAACTTCTCAGCCTATTTAATGTGGCAGTGGATCTGTTATACCTCGGCTGCCTTTACATGTGCCCTCTGCAGATGGCCCTTCTGGCACAGTGGAACCCTGCAGTGGTTCTAATACTGAAACTAATCCATAAAATAAGGGGCAAGGCTTGTAAAATAGTTCTGATTGCCTCTCTCTGATGGGACAGATCCTGGATCAATGAACTGCTTGATTTGGTGACAGGCATACCCAGGAAAATCATAGCGATCCCCATTGTACTCAAGTAGCCAAGGTTGCCATTATTCCATCTATGTCTGGAGAAACTCCTTCATGCCTGGTTCTTGTCAGGGATGCCCTGTGCAAAACGAAGTTTGGCATTTTGATTGTAGAGAGGACCGCGATAGCTAGACAGCCCTCCACTGCGAAGGCATATAAGGGGAAGTAGTGAGTTTCAATAACTGGTATCACATTAACGACATCACACCATTCTCAGCCTCCATCTCCCAACTGGCTAACTTTCTTTTCCTTTTTGAAGACAAGAAGCTAGCCCCTATCACAGTAGAAGGATAAAATTCCATGCTTTCAGACACATTCAAACATCATGAAAGAGATGATAAAACTGCCACAACAAGGACCTTACCAGCTTGTCCAATTTTGACATATCCAGGTCATGCTTGCTCACCTTATTCCCCAAATGGGTTTTTATGTGGATTAACTCATCTAAGTTCGAGCCCCTTTTTCTACCTCACTGAAGCAAGACTTCTTTGCAGGGTGAGTGAGCTGCATAAACTGTCCATGGATTGGAACTACATGCGGTTGTGTTCCGATGGCAAATTCATACCAGCGATGTAACCTGGTTTTTGTTGCTGTTACACCGATAGGCAACCAACAAATAACTATCCATACTCTCTCCTCGATCAACCCATCAAGAGAGCCGAAGCTGCAGGACCTGGTACGTGCCCTCAGATGCTATCTGAGGTGGATGGAGAAGGTCCACTACAGCCATCAAAGGCTTTTCCTACTGGTTAAGGCAGGAAAGCAAGACATAACCACACCAGCACTGGCTGTTTGGCTAAAGGGGGTTATTAGATCAGTGTCCTCAAAATTCTCACAGGATCAGGTACAACTCATGAAAATTTCAGCTTATGAAATACAAGCGATTTCCACAAGCCTGGCCATCAAATTCGAGACATAGTGGAGTCAGTTGGCTCGTATGCTTTGTCTACTTTCAGCAGCTTCTATTTATGTGACATGGCCTCACTAAGGAGAAAGCTGAATCTTGTCGGGCCACTGGTAGTTGCCCAGACAGTTAACACTCCCAATTCATGACAGCACAACCACAGCCCAGGGCATGACCTTGCAACTTTCACTGGATTTGCCTGGGAAACATTTGAATGTAAAGCAATGACCAGATGTGCGATCCTATAGGAATCACCTTCGCATGTGTATAAATGCATAATCTTGAGTTGTGCTAACTTCACATTAGGAGAAGTGCATCCTTTCAGTAGAGTAGTCATCGTGCTCCTACAGGATGACATGGGTAGAGGTTGGATGCTCAAGCATTTCCTCCTCCTCTTAACTTGTCTCCTAATGGTAATGTGATCAGGTAATATATTTGACAGAGAAAGAACATTTTTTAGTAATTGTGTTTCTCCAAAAATACTTACCCTATCACATTACTATCATTTCTTCCCACCCTTCCCTGCAAATGTGAGCATCCTGTTACAGGTTTCACTCAAGCTTAAACTGGCAAACATCCATGATATGGGTGGCCACCTGGTGGGAACAAGGGGAAACAATTCTATAAGATTTGCTTCCTTTCATCTGTAGGATATATAGACAGAAGGACGTTTTTCATCTTTCGGGGAAGGTTGGATTCGGAGGTAGCAGAGAGTAATTTCCTAATGTTAATGTGATCAGGTTAGTATTTTTAGAGAACATAATTTACTAAAAAATTTATGACAGCCTTGTTCTTATATGTATTTGCCACACAAACTCTGTTATGACATGTTTCCTCTGGGCCCATGCCAGATGGAAATGCTGGGATCAGACTTCTGAACAGGCCACGAGATTATAATTTTTCTTTTAACCTAGCCCAGATATCAACAAAAAATCTGACATCTGACAGGTCAGTAATTTGATGTTGACCAGTAAGGTGTGGGTTTAATGTAAGAATTATTTTAATTTTGGGGCATGAATTCTGGTTGGTAGGTGATTCTAGTTAGACAATGTCCCCTTTCCATTACTGTCTAATCCGGTGAATTTTGTTGTTAAAAAAAAGAAAATAAAGGTTGTTAATCTAATAAATGTTGCCCAGACAACACATTGTTAATCAAGCATGTTCCTAAGATGTATAATCTTTTTATTCTTTACTTATCTAGAAGTGTTGGCTATCACTGTAGATGATGTACACTTAACATTTACCATATATATTCGCGAATAACCTAATACCAGCTGCAAACTGCATAGACTCAGATCTGCCATCGCATAATGCTCCGGCAGATCTGGGTCTATGCAGTTTGTAAAGACTAATCAGTAGAACAAACAACATAGACCCTGATCTGCCAGCGTATTATGCGACAACAAATCAGGGTCTATGTTGTTTGCATTTGGACCTGGATTAAACACGAGTATATACAGTAAATAACTTCTTGTATTTTTCCGTATTATGGCTCAAAGATCCTTGTTACAATGTTAGGGGAAAACTCTTTTTTAAGAGACGCTAAATATATTCATGTAGATATATGCATATAGCCCGAGTGCATATTTTGTTTCTTGTACAGGAAGTTACCGATTCCGCTTCACTTTACCTGGAACATACTATTACTGGAGTGGATTTGTAGACCCTAGTAAGGCCATTAGCTACAGTGGTGTTGTCATAGTAACTAACAAGACTTCTTATATGGAAGAGGTTGTTGTCAAGGTTGCTGATAAAACTGCAAAGTACAAAACATCTTCAGGTAATAAGAGACACTATGTTGTCAACTGAAACTAAATTCGCTCGTCAATGTTCAAAGATTTTGTTATGTTCAAATGTTTTTGAAATGCCACAGGTGAGATACATTTTTGTGTGGTTTTTTTTCTCACTTTTTGTCACTGAATAGAAATTAAATAAAATTGAACCTTATGGAAACTTAGGAAGTAACACAAATGCCAAAATCACACAAATAAAATGTACACAAATTTCCACTACCTTTAATTTCCAAATATTTTAAATAACAATGTGGAAATTTACTATTTAATTTTGCTGATAAAATACATTTTTGGGAGTAGTAGCAGATGCTGTAGTAATTTGTCAAATAGTCTATGTCAGTTCTTGAAAGACCTACAAGGGTACTAGATGGTTGAAATTTTAAACCAACTTGCACAATTGAAAATGTTTATTCCTGATATAGTTTTTTTAAAGAATGATACAATGAACTGAAAATTTTAGGCAAGAATTTATGGCAAAATTGCTTATATTTGCGTTCTTAATACCAAGATTTACAATTTCATTTTCTTACCTTTAGTAAAGGAACCCATCTATTTGTATAAAACACAATCATTCTTTTTGTTTCTGTAATATTTAGGTCATGAGAAAATTGTATTTTTAGTCCAATTATTAATATAATCAGGATGAAAATTACATCAACTTATCTTGATATTGTCCTATTTGTAGGGGTGAGCAATCCAATAGATTCCAGTTCCTGTGCACCAGATAACACACAGGTATCAGGCTGCACCGATATTCTTCCCACTAGCAATGACTCCAGCAAGTTCTGGTTTGCCTTCTACACATGCAGCACTCCCAAGGTTGGATCTCTCAGCTCTAGCAATGGCACCACAGAAACTACAATCATCATCCAAGGCAGTGGATTTGCCTCTACAAACTGCCAAAATGAAGTTAGTTTTGGCTTGGATGTTTGCACAGTGACTGACTCCGCAGTGGACTTAATCAGGTGCAGAATGAATGCATTGTATAAACCAACAGTTGCGGTACAACAAGAGGTCAATCTACATGTTGGGAACCGAGGTTATGCACTTGTGATGATCAGCAATGCATATGATCGTACTTTTGGCCTTTTACCTGCAATCATGGACATTAACCCCAATTGGGGCTCTACAGAAGGTGGCACATCAGTGACTATACAAGGGTCAGGATTTGGAAATGATGTGGATGCAGTTCTAGTAACAATTGGTGGATATGCATGTAAAATTGATAATCTGACATACAGTAAAATAGTGTGTGAGACACAGTTAGGGTCTGCAGGTGCCGTAAGTCTGGTTGTCCAGGTTTCCATCAACTCCCAACACCTAACTGCTGTATGCCAGACAACAACAAATATATGCCAGTACACCTATGCCACTGAACGAACCCCAACTTTATCTTCTGTGTCACCAACAACAGTGACTGGACCCACAACTCTTTCAATTACTGGCACAAAGTTTGGAACTGACACTGCGAATGTGGTAGTTACTATTGGTGGAGAACCATGCATTGTGATTACAGCAGCTGAGACTAATCTGACCTGCTTATTTACCAGTGCACCTGTTGGAGCAAGTAATGTGATATTGAGAGTAATTTACATGGGAAAAGCTTCAGGTTCACTTCAAGTCCAAAGCAGTGCTGTAATCACCAGCATCTCTCCATCCAAGGGTAGCATATATGGAGGCACTGTGTTGACCATCAATGGGAATGGCTTTGCAGTCAATGAAACTATTGTACAGTTGGATGGCACAATGTGTGCTATTAAGTCTGTTAATCTCACTCGAGTCATCTGTATAACAGCAGCCCATGCTGCTGCCAGTGTGACATTAATAGTGACGTCAAAAGACCAGTCCTATTCCCCACAGAATTTTGTATATGCAACTGATGCCTCACCCACCATTACATCAATCAGCCCAGTTGAAGGTGTTAGCGGTGATACACTTAATATCACAGGATCTAATTTTGCTGCCTCAGGTAAGTTCTTTGTTTTTCTTTGCATTGAATCAGAATAAAATTTGGTAGGGAAGCTTTCATTAGTCACATAATAGACTGTAATTTGGATCTAAGTCATGCTAATACATGTAGTTATTTTGTTCAGGTTAAGAAAATGTTATATTTGAGTGGAAGAGATATGCAAAGTTTGAATTCATCACAGGTCCATTTCAGTTATTAACTTTCCATCAGATATTTTAATAGCTGCTGTTTTAACTATGTTAAAAGAGGAAATGACAGTTGTTTCCACATGATCATAAGGTTAATTGTAGCAGCTACACAGTCTTTTATTTACAGTAAAGTTATTTTGTATCTGTTAGTCATCTTGAGTGATGTTCTGTGTGTGTGTGTGTGTGTGTGTGTGTGTGTGTGTGTGTGTGTGTGTATGTGTGTGTGTGTGTATCAATGACAAAGTTCCTTATTTGGCTGTTTTGATTTGTAAAATCTATTAAATATTGCTCTGAGTTAACAATTCTGTTTTAAATTTTTCAGGTGTAATGGTTGACATTGATGCTGCTGCCTGCAATGTGTCATCTTCCAAACCAACATCCATAATGTGCATCCTGGGTGCCCATGGATCTGGCAGATACCCAGTGGTGGTGACTGTGGCAGGGAAAGGGTCATCCAACATAAATGTGGAATTTAGCTACCAGCTGTCTATCACTGGCATCAGCCCTAGGACAGGTAAGGATTGTTAACCTGAGTAATAGTTATTCTACAATAATTCTCTACAAGTTTATAGAAGAAAGAGTGGGCATTATGTAATCCTATCCATTCAGATGTGCAAGCCTGTATATGTAATGTCAAGCAACTCCTTAAATACTGTTATAGAGAAAGAACTTTGGGGTAATAATTTGGGATCATTAGTAGATGTGCACTGTAATTTTAGAATTTTGATCCATACAGATGGGTTGGGGGGACACTTTTGCAGGTATGTATATTGGAGGGGGGGGGGTATGAATAACTGAGTAAAGCTTGGGGTAATGCTGCTTTGCAGCAGGCTTGCAGTTTATTTTGAACAATAATTGGAGAGTCTTATTGTTTATGGCATAATGTAATAGAAGATTGTAATGTTCTATCCTGGGCATAATGTACAGAGTAGTTGAAGATTGTAATGGTCTATCCTGGGCATAATGTACAGTGTAGTTGAAGATTGTAATGGTCTATCCTAGGCATAATGTGCAGAGTAGTTGAAGATTGTAATGGTCTTTCCTGGGCATAATGTACAGTGTAGTTGAAGATTGTAATGGTCTTTCCTGGGCATAATGTACAGAGTAGTTGAAGATTGTAATGGTCTATCCTGGGCATAATGTACAGTGTAGTTGAAGATTGTAATGGTCTATCCTGGGCATAATGTGCAGAGTAGTTGAAGATTGTAATGGTCTTTCCTGGGCATAATGTACAGTGTAGTTGAAGATTGTAATGGTCTTTCCTGGGCATAATGTACAGAGTAGTTGAAGATTGTAATGGTCTATCCTGGGCATAATGTACAGTGTAGTAGAAGATTGTAATAGTCTTTCCTGGGCATAATGTACAGTGAAGTTGAAGATTGTAATGGTCTTTCCTGGGCTAACAGATAATAAGACAATGTACTTCATAACATTTTACATACATGTTGACCCATTATGATTTTGGTGTAATCATTAGGATTTTCTACATTGAATTGTGTCTTAAGCTCATTATGCTTTTAAATGTATTGATCAAAATAACAATGCATGTCCAGCATTGTATGAGGTGTATCAATGTGGTGGTATCCATGTCATTACCTGCCATACATCGGCTTGTTACCTCATTAATTGGAAATGACAAATGTTATACTGCATGGTTCGCTGAAGTGGTTATGTCTCAGTTGATCTTAGAAGTTTGGTCTCTTGTGAGATGCTCATCTCTTTTTCATCAGCTGATTGGAATGTGCACTGTCCTGGAAAAGGTTTAAGTTTGTTTGTTTGTTTGTTTGTTTGGTGCTTTACGGCACATCAACACAAGTAGGTTATTTAGTGCCGAGGCAATTGGAGTAAAGTGCCTTGCCCAAGGACACACCACGGTAGCTGACCCAGGCTGGTCCGATGGTAGGATTCGAACCTGCATCCTTTCGGTCGTGAGTTCAGTATGCTAACCACTGAGCCACCGCGTCTCCCCGAAAAGGTTTAAGTAAAACCAACATTACCAGATTGGCAGCATCACTATGGTAAATTTAAATTGCATCAGAAAATGTTGCAGTTTTGGAGAGGGTTTTTTTATCTAAGAATAGTGATCATGTTTTTTCTGGTGTCAATGTTTGCCAAATCCCTTAAGTGTTTTGCAGCTCCCATGCCCTTCAGGCTTGAGCTTCAAAGATTCCCTAGGGATTTGTATGATTCCTATAACGAAAGAGTAATTAAAAGCTGTGCATTATTTTTTAAGCCCATATTATCCACATTGTTTAGATGTGAGGAGGTTCTAGAAAAGAAGGCTCTCACATAGCGCTTGCATATTTGATAAAGTACACACATATTGTAGATGCACTTTCCTTGTGTTCTGTTTATAGCTGCTGTAGTGCTGAAATGAATATTCAAATATTCAAAGAAGTATACTTTTGGGGAAATTTTAATTTTAAATTGGTATTTGAATATTTGTTGTGTCATTTATGTATGAAAATGTCCACTTCTGAGGTGCCTCAGGAGTTACTCAGACTTTGAGATGGCTCCCACTATATGTAGTGTCACTTAGCGACCATACCTATACACTAACTGTAGACCCATGAAGCTGGCAACCCAACAGCATCCATGGACAAACCACACAGTGCTGTATGGGAACAATTTGAATTGTGTTCCCATGATAGAAAAAAGGCACAATTCAAACTTTGTGATAGCCGCCATTGCCAGCACTAACATCTTGGGAGGAAATCAGAATTTCCTTTGTTGTTTGAAATGTATAAAATTAATAAAATTATTAAGTAACTTCAGTTCACAAAGAAATTGCTGTCATGGTTTGGTTTCTGTTTCATAATATTTTTTCAATAATCATATGAAGATAAGTGGAATTTCTAAATGTTTTACTTAGTTTAGATAAATAAATGCTGCATATCCAGGTTGAGTTTTCTTAATGTTTGTTAGTTAAGTTTTTTTTTTAAAGAAGGTCATGAAGACAGTAGTAATTTATAAATCTGATTCAGACATTTATGACTGTTTTTGTTTACTACAGTAATAATACCAATTGTAACAAATCAAGACTGTAATGGTTCAATACACGTTCTGAATTTCAAAAGCAGTGCAGACTCTAGAAATCTAGCTATAGTGTTTTTAGGATTACCATGAAGACTGTAAAACTCTGATTCAGACATTTATGACTATATGTAATTACTACAGTATTATTACCAATTTGAAAATATCATGACTGTAATGGTGAAACACACCTGAATTTCAAGACTCTAGAAAGCTGATCTGATCAGGCCCAGCTTTCATGAAATATATCAACCTTGAATATGTATTCGATGCAACTTTTGACCAGCTGTCATTTGAAAAGAACAACAAAAATACTCCAAAAAGCTAAGTTTTTAAACACTCGTCCATGAATTTGCTGGTCATAGAGTTTTATTTTACTCATATTGAAATGCTTTGTGAAAGCGGGGCCAGACATAACAGGCTATATATGTTTCAGCAATGCAGGAAAATCGTGTTGAAAATGCTTCTCAGATAGTTCTCCCATGTATTCTGTTTTCATTAGCCATTGCCAGCTATGCAGATACAACAAACATGGCAGCTTCCATGGGAATGAATGGGTCCATATTTCAGCAAAAGAAATATTTCTGAAGATATTTTTAAAAAATCTCATTCACTGTTGTATCATAAAAGATTATATAGCTTAGTACAGTAAAGATTGTTTATAAACGTTTCACAGGGGACTGAGATTTTGTTAATGTTATAACCGAGAAATGTTACATCCAAATTCATCGTTTATTTTTCACAGTTTTTATGTTCATATCTATGTTAATGTACATGTCGATGATGTTGGATGTGTAGCAAACAAGTTTTACCATCCATTAGAGTGTCAACATACAGCCTTAAAGAAATTTTAAATAGTAATATGTTTTTCATAATCTGAGATTTTTTTGTTTATATGTTTTTTAATGACATGCAAATGCTCATAAAATATATTAAGTGTGTCACTCTGAGCTTGTAGGTACAATCTAATGTATGCTACACTGTCTTGAACCTGTCTGGCTCCAGGTACAATGGCTGGTACTAAGTCATCATCACTTCCAGTAGCAGAAAAATTGGTCACTTCCCAGCAGTCACTAATTTCACAAACAATATCTTCAGTTGTTGGTATTGCAGATGTGACAATTGCCATTGTTTACCAGGCATAGGCATAAAACATAATTCAGCGAATTTTCTCAGTCAGACCACACAAATCAATCGCTATAACCAATTAAACGTTGTAAGACAGGAACATTATAGCAAAGCCTTTGGAGTATATAGTAATTAGGAATTAGGTCTAGGAAACTAAACTCAGAAGTTCTATCAAAGAACATAATAAACCATATTTATTGTAATTCGGCAACACAGAAGACAAGACCAGTCTGTATACATGTGGGTGACAGTTGTTTACAGAATTTGTTTGATTTGTGCAGTCTAATTTACGATCACTCACAGTGGAAAGTTACACATATATACTAATTAAAGTTAGATGTTGTATATAGAATTTGTCAGTATGTTCTTTGTTTGCATTGTGGTACTAATCCACTTGGATTTTACCCATTTGTGACAAGTACTTAAACCATCTGCAGGCCCAGGTTAGTAACGAAAATAAATGTACGTTTTTCATACAGTTTCATTATGACATGTAATATGTAGATTGTACTTTTATGCTCAGATTATGCCTTTTGTCCACTATGATTATGCTTGTACCTCACAAGGGGTTGGCAGGTATTTGTTATGTGGCAAACATATCAACAAACTAGAGACTCTCTGTATAAGTTCTGAGTTGAAGTTGTTATACAACATATATAATAGCAATGTTCACAGGTGAATCCTCGTTCAAGTACAACTGTTCCCAGAAATAAAAAAGTCCATGTAACATGACTCAAAATGTGCTATTTTAGTTGACCAGCCATTGTTCCCAAAAACTAACCAGTCAGATGTACAGATACAGGATAAAGAGAACTCAGCTTCATATATCATTAATAGTTGTGTATGTTTTTGGAATGAAAGGCAGTTTTGTAAATCTTATCCATAACTTTCAATTTCTAAGTGCATGTAATTTCGTTTCACCTCTTTTTGTGTAATTTTTGCACCTGTATTTGTGTATTTCAACAGGTGGTATTATTGGAGGGCAGAGAGTCACCATCTCTGGAAAAGGCTTTGATCGCAATGCAACATCTGTCACTGTCTGTGGGAATATCTGTGATGCATTTGACACTGCCTCACAGTCATCCACTAGTTTTATTTGTTTCACACCACCAGCCAACATTACAGGTGAATCATATTTGAAAGTTAACATCATACTACAGGTAAACCTGTTCAATAGGAAACCCAGTTTATAAATTGTGTTCACATGCAAATAAATATTACCGGTACATCTCTGAGATTAAATCATAAATCTTATGACACTTTGTACTCGATCTCATTCTTTTTGTGCCATGAATGTTTTCTTGCACCAAGATTGTTTGAAATAGATGTGTTTCACCAAGTAAGATTTAAATAAAGAAGTTGTCATTTTGGGGCAATCATTTATCTTTAATTGAAATGGTGTAAGTAGTTGTACTATTCAACTATTTAGATTTCATCTTCAGAACCACTCAACAGAATGTGATCAAATTTGACGCAAAAAATATCCAGGCATTGGGCATTCTTATTGATACGAATTATGCTGAACGGCCAATAAAGATGACTACTTATACTGAAAGTAGATAAAAAAAACTGCTTTCTTGGTTCGTAATTTTTGTTTAGCACATCATCTCTTTGAGGCAAATACAACTAGCTTTACATCAATTAGCTACATAAGGCTTAATTTGAATCTCATGAAATATCATGATCATTCATGGAATTTTATACCAGTTGATATTCAGAACAGTTAAACATATGTTAAATTGTGTCTTTTGAAAAGTGCTTTTTAATTTTTTCTTTTTATTCATGTAGGTGGGACACAGTCCTGTAATGTAGTAGCATCTGCAGGCAATCTGATGGTCACATTAAGCAATGGCTATACATACAATGCTAGCCTTACACCGTCAATAATCACAGTGAGTCCTGCTCGTGGAGGTACAGCAGGTGGCACCAATGTCACAATCATTGGCTCAGGATTTGGGTTTGCAAATTTATTTTATTACATGTTCTTTTGTAAACCACATATTGTTTCTCTGTTGAATACATTGCACAGTCACATTAAAATTAGGAATAAAATCCACTACCTCCCAAATCCAGCCCTCCTGAAAAGACAAATAAGATGATGGGAAGAAACTTACAAATTTCCTCCTTTTAGTCCCACTAAATGGCCACCCATATACTGGATGTTTAACAGTTTTAAGCTTTCACCTGAATGGCAAAAAACGTTCCATAGAAACTTCTGAATCCATTAGAATTTGTGCATTTTTTTCAGGCCATCTGGTTTTAATATATATTTTCTTACTCATTGTTAGCATTGTTACATTTTGATTTTGCTTTATTTTGAATTTTGGTAAACAACTTTTGTCATATATAGCAGGTCATAGGTTGGCCTGTTCTTTGACAGCAAGTTTCCCATGTCAGCAGTGTTTACATTTGTATTTCTGGAATTTAAAGTTGACATTACAGTATTTTCATTGTAGCTATTTCTTGTGAGTTTCACCAGTTTGTGTTTATTTGTTTGCATTTCTCTTTCTTTGTCTTTTCAGATGGAATGACATCCAAATACAAGGATTGTAAGAGGTTCAAGGTAATGGAAGACACGCACAAAATATGTCTTCTGTGTACCAAGTGTATGTCTACCACTCCATGTAGTGTTTGCAGTGCATGGTCTGGTCTAGTTTCTCCTCCCAAGTCTCCAGGTGCACTTTCTGTCCCTCCTGCCACCAACCCTTTTATCATTCCCTTTCATGATGGATGCCCTGAGCGATCACATGAGGGTGGACGTTTTACAGAAGGAGATAGAGTTTATGCTCATAAAGGAGGCATTGGAAATAGTTTGGAAAATGGACTCCCCAGGCTTTTATTCCAGACTCTTTCTGGTCACAAAAGTCAAGGGAAAACTAAGGCAGGTCATAGACCTGAGCTGGCTGAATGAGTTTATTTCCACTGCAAGTTCAAAATGGAGATGCAAGGTTGGTATGAAACAACAAATACAGAATCAGCCTTGATCTGACAGATGCATATTTCAATGTACCCATATTTCCAGTATCTCAAAAGTTCTTTAAATTTTGCTTCAGCTTACCATATATCAGATTATCATTCCTTCCATTCAACTTGATTATAACCCTTGGGTCTTCAACAAGATGCTGGGTTGCATAATTTCACAATTCAGCTCATCATCCTCCACTGCAATTGGTGGCATACCTGGATGACATTCTGCAGAGGCATTTGGTAAGTTGGGTTTGAGTTAGGATATAAATCACCTTCTCTCCATCTGCAGTTTTTGGTGGATGGTATATGGAGACAAATCAGATCTCTTACCCTCTCAGCACTTCATTCATCTTGGTTAGGAGTTACTAACTCATGTCGACCTTTTATGACTTCCTCCCATATGGATTGATCAAATCATCCAAGTGTTGGAATCTATTTCAACCAAGGCTTCAATTTCAGCAAGAGAGTTTCTTGAACTCCTTTGCCTCCTCAGTGCAGTGACAGACTTTATATGTCTCAGAGTCTATATATGGGTCCTCAGCAGATGGCTCTCCTGGCATAGTGGTGACCAATCTTGAGTTCATTTGACCCTCAGATTAGGATCTCGTCCAAAATTTTCCACTTCCTAGTCCAGTGGGAAAACGGGAGTGGTAGTGGTGGGAATATATTTGGAACCACCCCAACTGATTATCACAATCTGTACAATGCAAGTTTTTGGGAAGGTTGGCTTTGCCACAGTCAATGTGGAATGGACACAAACAGGGAAAGCACTTAATATCAATCTCTTGGAAATGAATGCTATGCACTTGGGAAGATTAGATACATGGAAAGAAGGTCCTGATTATATTGGACAACTAAGTAGTGGTGAATGACCTCCTCATGCAGGGGGACGAAATCACCCCAGCTTTATGCAATGGTCCCCTGCTGGTGTGCCCATTACCATATCTCTGTACAAGTCTGACACATTGTGGGCAAGTTCATTGTCTTAGCAAATTCATTATCATGGAGAGGCCATCTTTATATAGATTGGTCTCTCCATCCATCTTTCATCTGGTTTGCACTCTGTAGGGCTGCTCAGTGATACATCTCTTTGCAGCATGGTGGAACTGCAATCTGCTCACTTTTGTCTCTCCATTCCCAGACCCAGAGGCCTGGGCCATTGATGATCTTCTATCAAGCAGCTGGGTGGGGATGTGGGCCTGTGCTTTCCCACCAGCAGTGCTGATCCCGATGATCACTCAGAGATTGAGGGAACAGAACTATTGACTAGTTCTGATTGCTCTTCTCCAGTTGAACAAATTCTGGGTCAACAATCTAACCAGTCTCATGATAGGCATTCCCAGTAAGATCATGGCAATCCCCACATTGCTGAAACAACTAAGGTCACTGGTGTTCCATCTGTGTTCAAGCAAGCTCTGGCTTCAAGACTTGCTCTTTTCAGGGGTGTTTTGTGCAGTTCAGCACTTCAGTTGTGGAAAGATCTTAATAGCCAGGAGACCATATGAAAGGAAGTGGTGTGTTCTCAACAACTGGTGCATAGGCAGCGACATAATTCCCTCTCTGAGCTTCGATTCCTCAGTTAGATTACATATTCCATTTAATCATTGAAGAAAAAGGTTTATCTCCTATCACTCCATGGCCTCCATCAAAGGCTCTTCCTGCCTATAAGGGCATGAAACAACCCATAACTCCTCTAGCACTGTCCTCATGACTCAAGTGGGTTATTCGATCAGTGTACTTTAACCCTTTTCATACTGAAGCCCAATCAGACAGACAGTTGTGTAGAACTGGAAATTTTTTCAGTCAGTCATATAGCAGCATGAGAGAATGCAGTGATGTTGGTCAATCTAGCTTTACAGGACAATTTTTAAAAATTATTTTTCAATGTTTTATACCATTTATCATCATCTCTGTTCATTTTGTCGAAGTCAAGCTCACGATCTGCACTGCCTAAAACATCAATTTTTCCCACAAAAAGCTGTGCTGTCACCACATTAGGAGAAAATTCATCTCTTTTCTGAGTGTGCAGTCATGCAGCTCAAAGGGGTAAGAATTTTAGATGTTTGGATGCCCTTGCATTTCCTCCCCCCTCGTACTTATTCTCCTAATAATAATGCGATCAGGTAATATATTTGATGCAGAAAGGAATACATTTAGTAAATTGTTTCCCTGAGAATACTTTGCTGATTGCATTACTATCCATCCCTCCCACCCTTCCCTGCAAATGCGAGCATCCCACTGTTGGTTTTGCTCAAGCTTAAAACTGGTAAACATCAGGTATACAAGTGACTGCCTAGCATGGCTAAGGGGAAGTAATTTGTGAGAGTTGCTTCCCTTAATCTCTGTATATAGATGGAAAGACAATTTTTTGTCTTTTCAGGAGGGTTTGATTTGGGAAGTAGTGGAATTTATTTCTGATGTTAAATTTAATCTGGTAAGTATTCTCAGAGAAACATAATCGACTAAATAATTTTTTAATTTCAAAGATGTCACCCAATCATAATACATCAGGAGTACATCTACTGCTTTGCAAATACATTCCTCCCAAGCTAAAAAAATATGTTCACCAGAATCTGATGATTAACAGGATTTGGCAAAGTCCTCTATCCAAGGGGAGACCACTCTAGTCTGAATTTCACCTTGGAAACAGACAACCTTTTAACATGTGTTGTCTGTCTTTTAGCTTGTTAGGACTGGATTGTATTCCAATAGTATTATGGAGTACAATCCAAAGCATTATTGAAAAAATATGTTTAACTCTAAAAATTGATTTTGAATGTTAACAAAGTAATATATTCATGTACTTTTATCATTACCAAGGTTTGATTGAGTGTAAGAATAAAAAGGACAAAAAAAGTGAACAGATGCAAAAAGAGAGAATAAATGTGTTGGATCAAAGTCTGACAATTTTTTCATGCTTTCAGAAGAAAGATTTTAAATAATGGATAATTTTGTTATATAAATGTATTCATAATATAAGTTGCTCATGATTATCATAGGATTTAATACAGGAATTAAAAATACATTAAAGTAGGTTACTATTTCAAAATACATGTCCCCCAAATAGTATTCAGACTTGTTTGAAAATGTTAGTAAATGTGTTCAAGATAGATACATGCATTTTATACACCTGTTCAAATTCACATTTTCTGTTCAGACAAGATAACTTAATCTTGCACTTTTATTAACAGCACCATGGCTGGAGCAGTTAGTGTTACAATAGATGGCAGCACCTGTTCTGTATCATCTGTGATAAACACTGTGATAGTCTGTCTAACTAGTGCACACTCTGGATCTATCAAAACCAAAGTCAGAGTTGAGGTTTCGGGAAATGGTATTGCAAAACAACAGGTAATTAATTGTTTATTAAGACAAATGGTAATGATACTCATTTTTTCAAAGAAACAAAATATCTTTAGGATGTACTAAAAAAAGCTATTAAATCATGAGAAACTAAATGTTTTCCAAGTCATTAAAAACAATAAATCTGATAACAAAAATGACGTTCAGTATCTGTAATCTTATGTCTTTTGATGGTCAGAATGAATTAGAAGTTGGTGCTTTTTCATGATTTAAAGTTGGACACTAGCTAAATTTGTATCTTTGTGTGATTTCAATGGAAAATTTAAAGAAAATAAAATTAAAAAAAGCAAGTCCTTATTGCTGTAAAATGAAGAATTTCAAAGTTTAATGGAAACAATTGACCATATAATGTATTTCTCTCACATAATATCCCAGTTTTTCTTCAGGCATACATTTTGGTTTATAATAACACAAAAATATATCAAGTTGAAGAATTTTAAAACTTGGAATACTGGTACAGGGACATAGTCTCCATTCATTTATCTTGGACAATGCTGGAGTTGCCTTCCCTTCTGTGTGCATTGGCTACAAGCCTTTTTCTACTAATTTGCTTTGGAGACACGGTAGCTCAGTGGTTAGCGTGCCAGACTCACGACTGAAAGGGTGCAGGTTTGAATCCTACCATCGGACAGCCTGGGTCAGTTACCGTGGTGTGTCCTTGGGCAAGGCACTGTACTCCAATTGCCTTGGCACTAAATAACCTAATTAGCTTAGCTGCATGAAGATTATTGACACTCTAAAGATTTCTTTATTTATTCTGTTCATTTGTTTAATTGATAGTTTATCAGAACATTGATTCTTATTCATGACCTGTGATATGTCCATTAAAGAACTTACAGATCTTTAGTTTATAATGAATAATTAGATGAACTTAATACTTGATTCTTCTTGAATTCTGTGATCTTATATTTGTTCAGTAAAATGTCAAGGGCAAAAAAAGTTTTTACTGCAGTAGACAGGTGGCTTACACAGTCAAACCTGTCTTAAAGGTCAACTGTATTAAGCAATCACCTGTATTAAATAGTCAACTTTTCAAGGTCTCTTGCATAAAATTACTGTAGGAATAAACCTCCATTAGGCAGCCACCTGTATTGAAAGGCCTGTTTTCTAACTTCCCAGAGGTGGCTGCTTAAGATAGGTTTGACTCTATATGGAGAAATCTTCAAGAACCTCTCTACATGTGTCCACATGGACTTAAAACATAACCAATAGACTCCTAAATCAAAATTTACAAGTAAGAAGACATTTCCATTAAATTTATTGAAGAAGAGTCACAAAACATGTTTCAGGAAAACAAATGTCAGATTTCAGCGTATATGTATTTTTAATGCTAGGACGAGTCACAGACATTTTACTATGTTGATCGCTGGTCTTCACTATACACCTGGGGTGGTGGTCCCCTCCCTGCTGCTGGTGAGATGGTCATCATTCCCAAAGGACAGACCGTTCTGTTAGACACTGATACTCCTGTTTTGAGTCTGTTGCTCATACAAGGTAATTTTCTTTCCTCTAGTGAAGATTAAGAGTGTTGTGGTTTCCATCGTGTTTAGAAAAAGGTCATGTAATTTATCATTCTTGTTTTACTACTTGTTTTCAGATTTGCTAAGTATTCTGTTCACATTAGACAACTATAAACTGTGAATTGTATATTCATTTATTTGCAGAAAAATGTAAATTTTATCAGTACTTAAATGTTTGGTTAAGGGAAGGGGGTTGTACTGCTTCCACAGATGGATCATTGTTCCCTGAGTATTTTGTACATTTGGTTGTTTAATAGGTGATTTTTACCAACCATATCTTCTACAAAAATTAGTAACCATGAACAAAGTATTTCTCACATGATAAGACCAGGAGGAGGGTAGCCAGCCTAATAAATATATCAGAAAGTAGGAGTTGGACTTATTATCAGACAAAGATATGCATAGTATATATTTGCCCAACTTTTTTATCATCAGATAAATACAGTAATACAGAATTTACCATATTTTCCTCTTTTAGTGTAATTTTTAAAGTTCTTATTTGTGTCTTTTTTCAGTCTGTATTGTACTGCAAGTATTTACTGTTATTTCTTAGGAATTTGTGTTATATTTACTTTTTGCTTTTAGAGTAAACAGTTGATACTATTTTTCTGGACTTTTAAAAAAATATGGACCAATGAAGTTTCAACCAAATACATTTATTTTTTTAAATAAATGTATCCATTATCTGAGGAACCAATTGTCCACATAATTCACATCTCCTTTTGGTTTGGGATAATTATTATTTTCCTTTAATTTCAGAACATTGTGTGTAATATCACTGCTCCAAGTCCCTATCAAGCTTTAGTAGCCATAGGGCAGCCTGTTTGAAAATTTTAGTGTTCATTTCAAATTTTAGGTTGCCAAGCTCTGATAATTTGGTCACTCAAGATATTAATATCATAAATCAGTTTATGGGAGAATTAATTGTAGCTAATGACAAAAGGTGAAGGTTTTAGTTAAGGCAAGTTAAAGAGTAATTATAAAAGTAAAATAAGGTTATTTTAATACTATACCTTGATCTGTCTAAAGATCTGTCAACAGTCATCATCTGCTTCAGCTCAAGCTAGCTATTAAAGTTAACATTTGGAGTTCTCTAAACCAGCTCCCTACACATTGCCCAGCCTCAAATTCATTGATAATGGGCTTTAACCTTCATTTTCTTTTGATAATTTATATTAATAAAGTCTTAACCATATCTGCATTTATGATACTTTGACTGACTGATTTTACTGCAGACTAAATTTTGTTTATTTGTCTCCATGTCTGCATCATTCCAGATTCATACCATTAGCTAAGGTTGATTGCACAGGTCATGCATTAGATTGGTCACTTATAGGCTGTAAACCAGACTAGTCACATGGAAAGATGATGACTTAATGTGAGAACAAGCAATCTGAAAATCGAAAAGGGATTATGCTATGAATTACATTATATCTGCCAAGTGCTTTTAGCATAAAAGCAGTATATACTTATAATTAGAAAGTAATGTCATTTTCTACTTGCCACATTATGATTTTGATTATTGCCAGAGGGTGACCAGTTGACAATTTTCACTCACCAACTCTGAATTTTGAAACACTGAATATATACATTTTACCCTCTATTTATTCACAACATTAATTTATTATTAGTCATTATGCAGAGTGTATTATATTATGATGATCATCCATCGGTCCAGCTGTCTCAACAATTTCATTTCAGCGCAATAACTTGAGTTGTCCTCAATCTACAATTACCAAACTTTTTGGATGGCTTGCACTTGGTGTATCAATTTTGGGTCAAAAGGTCACAGCAATAGTTTTTATACATAAATATTTGTTCTACATCACATACCTGAAAGAAGAAAAATGTTTTTCTCATAATAACTTGAGTTTTGCACCATCTATAGTTACCAAACACTGTGCACAAACTGCACCTAGGGTAAAGAAAAACCCTATTGATTTCAGGATCAAAAGGTCAAAGGTCGTGGTTGCTGTGACTGAAAGAATAAAATTAGTTTTTGTATAATAATATTAGTTCTACATCACTTAGACCAAAATTTCGTGGACAGCTTGCACTTGGGGTAAGGAAGAAGTATATTGATTTTGAGTTCAGAACATCAAAGGTCAGCGCAACTCACTAAATGAAGAAAATTGGTTTCCACACAGTAGCATTATTTCTACATAACAGACCTGGGCCAAACTTTGTGGATGACTCACACTTGTTGGGGTAAGTAAAAACCCTGCTGATTTGGGGGCCAAAATGGCAAAGGTCAAGGTCACTGTTACTAAAAGAAAAAAGTTGGGGAAGGTGTATAATGTGCCATTTGTGGTACTCTTGTTTGTCATTACTTCAGGAGGCCAGCTGATCTTTGATAAGGAGAAAGATTTAGAGCTGAAGTCTAAAATAATTCTCATCACTGATGGTGGACTCCTGCAGGTCAGTAGAAATTTTACATTAACCTTATTTTTAATTCCGTGGTTCAATATTTTTAGTCTGTTTACTTTGCCAAGTCTGGATTTATACACTACTACTGAAACCCTTTTCTATCTTAGCTTGAATAGACAATTCTCTCTCTGGGCTGATTAAACTCTGGTAGATACAAAAAGAGAAAAAAAATTATAACATAGTAGTGATTGACTTTTTGCTTTTATAACTTGTACGATATTAGGAGCAACTGGACATGGAATCAAACTAGGCCTTTGTTACTAAATGGGTCAAAATTATCTTTATCTTCTTCAGTTATACCTTGATTATCTCTGTTACTGTTACTGCCTTTCATAGTGTATTCTTTCTTGTATTATTTTAAAATGTGTGTACTATAATGTTATTGTCATGTCAAATCTTGTATAAAAATTGTACTACAGAAATGTAATGTTAAGAATTTAAAAACAAAATGACACTAGGTGCATCAATAACTGGAGTTTGATTGCATAAATTGTTTAATTATTTATTGATGTATATGATTGGATGAAGAGTTGTTCAATATAAATTTATTGAATAAGAATTAAATACTATAGCGCACACATGTGTATAAAGAACTGCATTAGCATTGATTAGTTCCCTTTCCAGGCTGGAACAGAGACTGAGTGGCACCCAATGAAAGCCATCATTACTTTGTATGGACACTGCAGAGACCGAGAACTGCCCATCTATGGAACCAAGGTGTTGGCACTCAGGGAAGGAGTCCTGGATCTTCATGGTAAATATCAGACCCTTTCAACAGGTCCAAAGTTTAAGCATTTGACATTCTCTAACTTTGCTTGGAAGAATCAGAATAAATGTATAATCATAGAGCTGTTTTGATTTTCTTAACTTTTACTTAGGATATTGCATACTTTATTTAAATGACATAGATGTACTTCAAGATCTGTATCAGAATGAGAGTTTATGAGCTTGAGTCTGAGTTTGGTGCTAGGAGCATTTGTGAATAACTGGCACAGACCAGGCAATGCCTCAGGGTTACAATGCACTATCCTTAGACCTGACACATTTTGAACACTGTAAACCATGTAACTTTTACTGGGTCTGACCAGCCAGTGTCTCAAAGTTACAGTGCACTATCGTGGACTTGATACATTTTGAACACTGTAAACCATGTAACTCAGTGGTTCCCAAACCCCAGGTTGCGACCCTCATTTGGGTCACGAGGACCCTCAACGACCCTATACTGGTACTGCATTTTGGGTCACAAAAGATAGTATTTAGGTTCGAGATAGAAAAAGTTTGGGAACCACTGATGTAACTTATACTGGGCCAAACCAGTTTGTATCTCAGTTACAGTGCAATATCCTTTGATATGACTCATTTTAAACACTGTAAACCATATACCTTTTAATGGGCCAGACCAGCCAATGCCTCAAGGTTACATTGCACCATCCTCAGACGTGACACATTTTGAATGCTGTAAACCAACAACTTTTACTGGCCCAGACCAGTTTGTGCCTCAGTTATAGTGGAACATCCTTAGATATGACCCATTTTAACACTGTAAAACATGTAACTTTTACTGGGCCAGATCAGTCAGTGCACCATCCTTAGACGTGACTCATTTTGAATGCTGTAAACCATGTAGCTTTTAGTGGGTCAGACCAGCCAGTACCTTGGGGTTACAACGCACCATTCTTAGACATGACTAATTTTGAATGCAGTAAACCATGTAACTTATATTTGGCAAGACCAACTCGTACCTCAGGATTACAAAGCACCATCCTTAGACCTGAACCATTTGAACACTGTTAATCGTGTAACTTTTACTGGACCAAACCAGCCAGTACATCAGGGTTACATTGCACCATCATTTGACAAGACTCATTTTGAACACAGTAAAACTATGTAACTTTTACTGGCCAGACCAACCAATACCTCAGGGTTACATTACACCATCATTAGACAGGAGCCATTTTGAACACTGTAAACCGTGTAACTTTTGCAATTAGCTTTTTGAAAAAGTAACTCCATATACAGTCTAATCTCATGTATCCAACACAAATTGTTGCCACTAAAGTGTCAGATAAAGGTGATTGTCCATTGTCCAGTACATGGATTCAATGACTTTCAAGAAAGAAATTATTCCCATTTATGGCGTATAATGAAAGTGATTTTAAACAGATTCCAGATAAACAAAACTAGACTATGTATGAGTGACTGTTAGAAAAATGGAAACACACTGTCTATTGATGAACCTTTGAACCAGGTCATCCATGCCCAACAAAACTTAAAATAACGTTTTCTCCTGTGTTTCTCGGGCCTGGCACTCCCCCTTCCTCCGATTGGCCCCAGCCATAGATAAAGCATTCAAATTGAGCAAGGAAAAGAAAGGTCAGGGAGGGTCTGACCGGGCTGTCGGTTTGAGGAATCACATAAAGTTTTGGTGACATTTTTTTTTCAAACACCAGTGGGTTAAAAATGTTGAATCCATAAAGGGCAATAGGCCATCTGGTGGCTTATACCTGTCAACTCTAGGGAAGTCCTCCTCTGGTTTAATTGTACTTAGATCATCCTGGGCAGAATTCATTTAATTTTCTTACAGTAAGTTGTGCAGGTTGCCATCTACAATAATTACATACATGTTTGAATTCAACTTCATTAGAGTTCCTAGGGTGAAATGAAATGCTAGGTACTCTGAGGTTAATTCAAACTACACACAGTCATGTGTTGGAATTCAACCCTTATTTGAATATCTAGGGCAAAATGAACCTAGAAGTTCCGAAGGTAAGTCGGACTGTGAAGGTTACTCCAGAGGATGAAGGGCTTGTAACCGCTTGTGTGTATGGTGTATGTATATATCAGTATTGACATTTGACCCAACACAATCAATTTTCATATTTTAAAATGAATCAGTACAAGCCATCAGGTGATCCCAGTTAATAAAAAATGGAAACCTACAAACCAAGTGTGGGGTCCAATCCCACAGTGGATTGTAAACCTAGATTCATGAGTCTCCAGCAGTAAATTGCCATGGCCACAACTCACTTGAAGAATGCTTACAAGTTTTAAGACAAATTTTTGCTTGGTACAAGCTATGTTATTTACAACATTACCATTGTTTTTTAATCAAACATAAAAATTTTAGCTTTAAAAATTAAAATACTCATATTATTGTGTTTGTATGTTGATATAAAATTATTTAGTTCTACATATATGTTGACATATTGAGTTGCTTGGGCAACACACTGATCAGTAGGGGGCATATTAACAGCAGTAAATCAGTGGTATGTTTCAATGGTTATTATTTTGATTTTGCCCTGGATGATGCATCACATTAACAGCACAGAAATCTAAATGTGTTTTGAAAACTGTTATTTAAGATGCATTTATTGCAGACAATTCATTCAGAATGATAAGTGAAGAGGTTTTCCCTACAATCAACATGATAAATTATGAAATTATTATTAAATTTAAGGTGTCTTTAACTCTTTAACTACTAGTGCTACTGTATTGGCTCACTGCTCTACCTAGCTGCTGGGGTCACTTCTGCAGCTGATTTGGGGGATGACTACCAGAGCCTGATGTTGCTGCAGCCAAATGATAACTTTTTAGCTGATGATTTGGGAATATGGGCTAATTGTTTTAGTTATTTTCTGTATAATAGACTGATTTATAGACTAAAACCATGCATATATAAAAGCTGTAACTATCTTGTGTCTGTTTGATTCTTTTATCCTGCTGACATCCACAAGATTGGTATAAAATCCATGAATAGAACACAAAACACTATTTTTAAACACTAAAATTTATCGGTCTGTCTTTTATACCAAGTTATTACTCAAATATATACATGTAATTACTTAAAAATGTTTAACTAGTCAACTATGTTCTACTACTTCTTAAGTTGCTCTTCATGGTATTTATAGAAGCAGTTATTCTTTATACACTGACGGATTTTGCACTGTTTGTCAATTTCTTTCTTCCTATCATCTAAAATGAAAATTGTGCCGATACTTTTTGTAAACACTGTGACTTTTGGAGCACATGGTTCTCTTGTCCATACTTCGCTGTCTTCATCATCAGATTCTGTCTCAATTTTGGACAGACTTGATGAAGAAGATAGTTCAAAGTCACTGCCAACACTTCTTAATTCAACATTGTCAAGTTCGTCCTCGGAAAACCTGAAAATTCAGATTCTGAATCACTAGCATAAGCAAAAGCCATTTTTTCCATTGTCAACTACAAATGATGGTCGAACAGCACTGTGATGATGGTATAGCTACAAGTACTACGCTTTAATAGTAACATGAAATATAGTGTTGAATGTATCTTTAACTATAGCGACACAGAGGGAGTGCAGATCCATGAACTGTTGCTCAATCTCGATGTGTATGTCATTGAATCTTCTTTATTTCGGACAACTTTATCGATATTGCCAACAAGTACATTCTACCTCTGGTGAAACTTGGAGATACTATAAACAAATAGAATTCAGGTGCAGTAGATATCAAAATGCAGTTCTGGCGGAACCAAGTGAATTTTGCAACCTGGTGTGTCATAATCAGTTGTGGAGTTAGGATTTGAGACCACCTGATGCCAGCCAAGAGCAGGTTAAAGTGCTGGGCACCCACCCATGACAAATTGGTTGACAAATTTTACATAAAACCATCGGCACCACAGCCAATCCCCCCACATCCAGATCCACAACAACAGCCTTGGGATGAAGTACTACAGTACTCCTGCTTATGAGAGAACTTTTCCAGAAAGTTTGTTTCACACCCAGAAAAATATGTCAATATGAGCTGACAGTTGGTTACTATACACAACAGGGGGTTGGTGGAGAGAATTGTTTGGGCAGCATTTATGCTGGACAAGTCACAAAGCTGTACCCAAGCAAGGGTAAAGTGACTCAGTGAAAGCATTCTAGTGTATGTTTGGGCAATCCCGGGCTCACAAACCAAAATGCTTACCTTAATAGTGAGGTTAAGGAAGACCTTTATGTACAAAAAGAGTTTCTTGCAAACGTGGAAAAAATGACAGTTACTGTTCAGACACACCAAAAGTAAGCTAGATTATGTCCTTGGTGGTGGCCTGTACATGATTCCAAGCGATATGGATCTTAAAATTGGCAGCTATGACGGGTTAACAACAAACTTCTGATAGCTGATAACAGCATGGTGTTAGGCACGAGTGTTTATGTGAATTCAATAAGGATGCCCGCACAACTGCCCTCTACTCAGGAGGAGGTGCAAAGCATAGCGCATCAGCCACAGCAAAAGAAGCATGAAGAGTTCAGCTTTGACCTGCCCATAGCTGTTTCATGCAGCATCTCTTGGAACAGTCAGAATAGTTGCAAAAACTGGCACTATAAATGCACAAGTAGAGGAGTAAAAAAAGACCACAGCGCCAATAAAACGGCACTAGTTGGGGGTGGCATTGTGGTGGGTTTTTTAGCCATCTGGTTTCTTCACTAGGCATTCCACTATAGTGATGACTAGTGTCACAAGATTTCCAGCTAGCCAGCCAATGGCAATGCCAGTGGTTTTTAGTAAGAATGACATGACTCACCCAATAATTCCAGGCAAAGCTGCCACTGTTTTTTCTGCCAGCATTTTCATCATCCGAGCCAGCTGCTGTTGTTGCCTTTTTACCCATTCTTTTGTACCACCAGGTTCAGGGTCAGGTGCCAGAGCTGGGGCTGGTGTTGTGTCACCTGCACACTTGTGACTGCAAGTACAATTGCTTATGATAAACCCCAGCATGGTGAGAATCTAGGCTATAGGGATGCCCTCTTCATGGAAGAGTGTTTTCAGCTGCATGGCGAGAGTTATATCTTTATGGAGGATTCTGTTGATGGTCTCTTATATGGCTAAACTGGGCATGAAGGGCTTTTCTTTTTCATTGGCTGCCTCTAGCTGCACTGCGTGTTCTTTTTCCAGCTGATGAATGCGATCTTGTATCATTTGGCTCTTCTCTTCTCTTTCCCTTTTGCTTAGACTCTTGTCGTTTTCCACCTGAGCTAACTTTTTTCTTTCTATGGCAATGTGGTTTTCAAGCTCAGAAAGCTTTCAGAGTTTTTTTATGAGCTCACCGTGCATCCTTTGAAGCCCCATGTTAAGACCAAGGATCTCATGCATTTGGATCTTGTTTTGCTGTTTCAGCGCTCTGTGCTGCCACTTATTTGAGCACTGTGTCTTGTGATCCCACTGCAGAGATTAGCTCATGATCAGCTATTGTACCTGTGAAGGTCTCAGCTTTGATCTCTTCTCGAGCTGTAGCAAGCTTTTTTCATTTTTCAGCCAGCAGTTCTTTCTTCTTGGTGCCCAATGCTCAGATGAAAGCAGCCCTTTCTGACTTTGTAACATGGATGGGGACAAAAATTTACTTTTTTGTGTCAGGAGAATTTTGATAGTGGGAATAAGGAGAATATGAGTGTCGGAAAATGAGCATAAGAATCTAGAAGGGGTGTACACGTGGGTAAGGTCTGGTAGGTGTTTTAGAATGGAAGCAGTCAATGAAATGTAGCATAGAGAACAGATTTTGTGTTTGATTCTGGAGCGAACAGTTAATCAGTGGAGGGTACATAGCAGGGGGGAGGAGTGCTCGGTTCTTGGTACTCTAAGGATGATCCGAGCAGACATGTTTTTAACTTTTTGAAGTTTCTGTAGGAGATACTGAGATGAACCAGATAAAAGTGAATTACAATAGCCCAATCTAGAAAGGACTAAGGAGCACACAAGTGTTTTTGTGGCATCAACTGAAAGAAAATTGCGAATGGAGCTAATATGTCTCAGCTCCAGATAATCAGCCTTGCATATGTTCATGACATGTTGGTGTAATGAGAGAGTACTGTCAAGAGTGACACCTAGGTTTCATACTGATTGTGTGAATTTAGTGTTGGTGTTGCTGATACTTATTTTTTGAGGTAAAGGATGGGAATGACAGAGTCTTTGTGTGGTGATCAGATCAGAATGGCTTCAGTTTTATCATCATTCATCTGCAGCTTGTTACATGTCATTCATGACTTCACATCGGAAATACACCTCTCTACGCCTTGGATGGTAGCATCAATTTCAGTTGGGTGGCTAGATTTGTATATTTGGGAGTCATCAGTGTGCAATTGGTGAGACACCGGAAGACGATCTATGATACTTGAGAGGGGTTAAGTGTATAGATTGAAGAGAATTGGTTCAAGAACAGACAACTGTGGATCACCAAAACATAGATCAACTGGGCTGGAATGTTTCCATTTATGGACACAATTTGTGTCCTGTCGACTAAGTATGCATTGAACCATAGTAAGGCTGTATCGCAAATGCCAAATACATGTTGGAGATGTGGAAGTAATATATCAAAGTCTATTGTGTCAAATGCTACAGACAAGTCAAGGACGGTGAGGACTGTAATCTTTCCACTATCCAAAGCAGAGAGAAGGTCGTTAACTACATTCAGAAGGGCAGTTTCAGTATAGTGGTGAGGGTGATATGCAGACTCTAAATTGCTAAAAAGACTATTTAAATTCAGATGAGATAACAGTTGGGATAAAACAACTTTTTTTAAGATTTTTTTACATGAATGGGAGGTTAGAAACAGGGAAGTAGTTTTATAAATTGTTAGGGTCAAGCATTGGTTTCTTCAACAGAGGCTTTACAATGGCAGTTTTGAAAAATGATGGGAATTCCCCAGACGAGAGAGAAGCATTAATAACATTGGTTAGTGAAGGCAATATTGAATCTAAGCATTCAAACAGCAGTGATGTCAGAATCGGATCAAGTTCACATGACTTTGGGGCACTCTTCATCAGGATTATACGTAAGAAATCCATAGAGACAGGTTCAAATGCTGTTAAATGTTGCCTTTGAAATTCTGTATCACAACTGTGTGGTGACAAGTTGATTGAAATTGTGTTGTCAAGCTGATCTCTAATTGTTTGCACTTTGTAACTGAAGAAATTTGCAAACAGGCCCAGAAGTTCGACTGAGGAGAAGGTTGTTGGAAGTGGTGTACATTTGTTCCTTGACATTAGCTTGTTAGTAATAGTGAAGAGCTCTTTGCAGCTGAAGCTTTCAATGATCTTCATACTGAAATAGGTTGATTTTGATGCATGACATTCTTCTTAGTTACTTCATAGATTTGCTTACGAATAGTAAGATCGGATGAAAGCCAAAGTCTCTCAGCCTTAAGGTGTTCTCTTTTAGCAGTGCAAAGCTGGTCCCTAACACTACTATACCATGGGGAACTCTTCTGAATGGATACCCTGCACTTGGTTGCTGGGGCATGTATGTCATGCAATGAACGCAAGCACTTATCAAGTTGTTCTGCTGTAGGAGGTAACAAAGTTGTTAGGTTTGCTTGGATGCCATGCATTAATTGGGTTCTGTTAATCATACGGAGGTGTCTCTTAGTAGCAAACAAAGATGGAGGATTAGGAACTGATACGTTAAGATGGCATATGACACAGAGGTGATCTGATGCAAGTTTATGGAACACCAATGAAGACTGTAGAATATTAGCATCAGGTCTATGAAGAATCTAGTCTAAAATGTGACCATGTTTATGGGTGGGTTGGTTAACTGGCTGTTTGAGGTTGAAAATGTGAATGGAATCTAGTAGTTTTGATGTGTATTGGTTTCCAGGACAGTCAAAGTGAAAGTTAAAATCTCCAAGAATAATGAAGCTGCCACCTGTCGAATTTCCATATTCTACGAGGTTAGGAAACTGTTCCAAAAAGAGAGATTCAGTCAGCTTGTTTTTTTTACTAGGAGGAGGGCGGTGGAGGCAGAAAAAAGGGACTGACCTTTGTTCCATTGTGAGGGTGTCTTGGACCAGTTCAAACAATGTGTGGTCACAATTCAAGGTTGCGGCAGATGGTGGAGTATGGAATTCTTTGCAATTACAGCAATGCTACCTCTGCGGGAGTGGTGGGGGAACGATTTGATGTAGGAACTGGGGGGTGTTAGATCTGCTCACTTTGGCTCATCACCTGATGTTTTTAGCCATGTTTCTATCAGGAAAAAGATGATAATATCCTGACTGTTGGTAAAGTTTGCTATTTGTGTGCGCTTTTCCAGTGGTCCAACAGATTAGGCGTTGAATCATGCTATGTGCAGTGGTCCAACAGATTAGGTGTTGAATCATGCTATGTGCAGTGGTCCAACAGATTAGGTGTTGAATCATGCTATGTGCAGTGGTCCAACAGATTAGGTGTTGAATCATGCTATGTGTGCGGTTTTCCAGTGGTCCAACAGATTAGGTGTTGAATCATGCTATGTGTGCACTTTTCCAGTGGTCCAACAGATTAGGTGTTGAATCATGCTATGTGTGCGGTTTTCCAGTGGTCCAACAGATTAGGTGTTGAATCATGCTATGTGTGCGGTTTTCCAGTGGTCCAACAGATTAGGTGTTGAATCATGCTATGTGTGCGGTTTTCCAGTGGTCCAACAGATTAGGTGTTGAATCATGCTATGTGTGCGGTTTTCCAGTGGTCCAACAGATTAGGTGTTGAATCATGCTATGTGTGCAGTTTTCCAGTGGTCCAACAGATTAGGTGTTGAATCATGCTGTGTGCAGTGGTCCAACAGATTAGGTGTTGAATCATGCTATGTGTGCGGTTTTCCAGTGGTCCAACAGATTAGGTGTTGAATCATGCTATGTGTGCGGTTTTCCAGTGGTCCAACAGATTAGGTGTTGAATGTGCAGTGGTTGCTCAGACTTAAAGGTTGACAATTGAAGAGGAATTTGAATAAATATTTCAAATTAACGGTGGAGTTTTCAAATTGCTGTGAAGGAAAGGGCAAAAGGGAGATGACTGGAATTTTTCTTCCTGTTCTATACTGGCTGGCCTTGAAACAATGTTTCTTTTTTCACTGCCATTTACATTTAAGTGAAGATGAATGTAGTCCAAGGTCATTTAGTCTAGTGCACAGTGTAGTATGGGGACAGAGGAGTGGTTATTTAATGCAATTAATGAGAGTCCATTATAGCATAAATGGGTGGACTGGCCGATATCACGTGATAGCGGTATGTTCAACAACAAAGGTGGTTGTAACAGTGGGACAAGATGACTGAGAAAAATAGAATAGTTCTTGTTTCCAAAAGAAATAGATGGAGATACATATTCCAACAGAACAGCCAATGCACAATGAACACAATAACATAGACGAAGACAGTCAGCGAACACATATATCATTTAAAACGGCACCAAAATCAGGAGCAGCTGCCTCAAGCCAGTATTTTTAGCTGTATAGTATAACATGAGCTCTGTTTACTGTTTACAAATACTACATAATATGGGCATATATCAATATATTTCTCTCTGTCTGTTTTTTTTTTTTTTTTTTTTTCTTCTCTTTTTCTAAGATTACTGAAAATTTTGTTTTTTTTAAAAACACAGCCATGTTAGGGAATTTGGGACTCACAAATAGTATTTTTAGTGTGACACATCATGTTAAGGCAGGTATGGACTCAGTTTTGGTGTATATCTGATCCTTTTCAAGATTTAAACTAAACTGAGTTCATATGGATGTAAATACTGTGAATATTTCAATCTAAAATATATATATTTTTGAATTTCCGTTTACTATTTTGTTGCTGTTTTTTCTTTGCCAAAAGTTTTGTGTGAATGGAGATATTGAAAGCAAGATACCTTGACCAAAATGGCATGAAGAATGGCTGAAATCTCTCTTGCCCTTCTCTCTTTCCCTCTTCCATCCAATCTTGCTCTCTCTCATTGGGACATAACCTATTTGGTTCATGAGGTGTGAGAATCAAGGTGTGTTAATGGGATACCTATGTCCATATCATAGTTATCCATTTTCAAACATATCTATTGCAGTACATATATACATATATGAGCAAATTCAAACAACATATTGTACTAGTGCATAATGCTTTAGTGTCATTACATCGGATACACAGGAATTTAATATTAACAATTAATTAGATATTCTCGAGTACTCGTCATTGTCAGGTCTTTTTTTTTCATACACGATCACTTCTCAAAAATAATAATGAATTTTATTCCACATTATTTTTCATACTTTGAAAAAAATAACAGTTGTTTTGTGTACCAATAATTTTATGAAATACAGTAAATAGTTAAAAAGAAATACAGTAAATAGTTAAAAAGTCATCACTTACATAATAGGAAAAAGCACTTGCCTTTCATAATGCTGGAGTTGAGCAACAAACTTTCTAATTTTTCACAAATGTACACATATCCCCTCTCCCCCCCCCCCCCATCCGAATCTGTTTGAAATAGCTCTTCAAAGATTACATGTTTTGAATTATTGATCCCACATTAATCTCAGCTGTTACATTTTCCAGGCAAGCACATTCCTCTAACATGGACCAGACTTCAGACTACAGTTGTGGCAGGGGGAACCATCATTATGCTGACCCATCCTGTGGAATGGAATATAGGAGATGACATTGCGATAGCTTCCACTGGTGGTTACCAGAGTCAGAGTCAGAATGAGAAACACAGAATTGTTGCTATATCAGCTGACAAACGGAACATAACTCTTGAGTCACCACTAAAGTTTGAACATCTTGGTGTCATTGAGACATTTAATGGAACGCAGGTGGAATTCCGAGCAGAGGTTGGTTTGCTGACACACAGTGTGGTTGTGCGTGGCAACTCTGATTCCGCTTGGAACGACAAGATAGAAGCATGTCCAGAAGGGTTTGATACAGGTTAGTAAATGATTACAGGCCTTGGAGAAACTTCCTTCTGGTGTCAATATGTTTGGTATTTATTAGATAATCTGTTTCTCTATGGAAAAAAGTTCAGAGTAGTACTACGTTGGCCACCTTTGCATGTTCACTCAGACATATGTGTCCATTTTCAAGGAACTTCTACACCATTTATAACTCACATGGATTAAATTCGAGAATAATATGTGTGGATGAAAACAGCGCTTTTAAAATTGTAAATTTATTTATTTATGACATACAGTCAGATCTGTCCTAATGGTCACCTTGACATAGCAGTCACCTGGTCAGAACGGCCATTCTAATTTACTGCCGGCAAATTGCCTATATAAATGTCATGTGCATAATGGTCACCTCTTTTCTGTGGTCAGTAGCTTGGTGTTTCCTAACCAAATAATGGTTTCTCCCTGCCTTAAGTGGTCACAGGAGCATATTTACAGTGACTACTCAGTCTGTGCAAACTAAACATTTGCTTTACGATGAAGGCAGTGTTTAGATAGAGGAATATCATGTACAGTGATGTGCAAACATTTTTTATCTCACTTGTACTCACCATACTCCAGTCACATGGTCAATATATCTCAAAGTGTCATTATGTCAAATTCAAAAGAGAGGCAGTTTTTATTATTAGGGTAGAGTGGCTAAGCTATTCTTTTGCTGGATGGTCTTGTTATCACAGCAGAAATGGAAGTCACCTTTTGTTCCAGTGTGACAGGTATAGTTTGATATCTTCATCTATTTGCCTGTGAATTAAAGTTATCTCTAAAGATAAAGGTTCATCTTTGAGAAGAGATATGAATGACATCACTTTTCATTAGGGTCAGGGGTCATTCAGTATTTCCAACTTGTCTGTAAAAGCAGGTGAAGTTTAGGTTCATGGGTCATAAAGGAAAGCCATATATGGCTTCTTTTGATTTTCTATTCATCACAGGCCTCTCACATAAGCTGACTGACTTTTGATCTTGGCCAGTTGAGCAGCTGGCTAGTTCAGATATTGTTTTTAAAATGTGAACAGCTCTTTCCTAGCCTAATTTTAAAGCTGGCCGACCAAAGAGTCAGTCCTCTGTTTTACAGCCATATGCAAGCTGTTGATCAGTAGTGAAATGTGTTTTGTCATAGTGCACAAAACAAACTAAGATCAGAGATTATTTCAAGCCAGTGATGATTTAACTTGTAGAATGGATTGAAGTGAGCATGATACAGTAATCTTGTGTGGAACTTAGATTTGGGAGAGAACATCATATATGCATATTTTATGATTTTGTTGAATAGTGCACATAAAACAACTTGGACAATGTAATAATAATAATAATAATAATAATAATAATAATAATAATAATAATAATAATAATAACAATAATGATATTCATTGCATGGTATTTGTTCAAAAACCAATTTTGAAAGGTGAACCTGTGTACAGAGGTCTTTTGTGTACAAAGGCCAGTTTTGCCTTTTCCCATGTGTGGCCACTATGGACAGGTTTGACTGTATTTTGATCAGGATTGGATAAAGGGCATGCCTGTAAATACCCTTTCAAAATTTTAAATTAGGTGATTAGACAATATATGTTCAGAAATCATTTACAAACTGTTGGCTATGTCAGTGCAGAAATACTGATACACAAGTTTGAATTTCCTCAGAAACTGTAGTCTCTGTGGTGAACATTATCTCTTCATTTCAGGAGAATTTGCCACTCAGACATGCTTCCAGGGTCGTTTTGGAGAGGAGATTGGTAGCAGTGGATTCGGAGGTCACATTTTGATTCATGCTCCTGAGAGGAACAGAAACCTTGCTATTGCCAGGATTGAGAATGTTGAGGTGACATTTGCTGGTCAGGAATTCCGACTTGGCAGATACCCAATACACTTCCGTTTGAATGGTGACATGTCCACTTCATATGTACGTGGCTGTGCAATCCATCACACCTTCAATCGTGCCATAAATATACATGGAGTCCACAATACCCTTGTTGAGAAAACTGTAATTTACAACATCAATGGAGGAGCCTTCTTCTTGGAAGATGGTATAGAGACTGGAAATACATTCCAGTATAACCTGGCTATATTTGTACGCTCTAGTACCAGTCTGTTGAATGATGATATCACTCCTGCCTCATTCTGGGTTACAAACCCCAATAATACAATTCAGCATAATGCTGTGGCTGGTTGTACCCACTTTGGATATTGGTACAGAATGCATGAGCACCCTGATGGACCATCCTTTGATTCCAGTATTTGTCCTCGGAGTGCTCCACTTGGACGTTTTTACAACAATTCTGCCCATTCCTGTGGCTGGTTTGGTCTGTGGATTTACCAGGAATACCATCCCACTGTTGGTGGAACTTGTACATGTGCGGGACCACAACAAGTTATTTTTGAGGCATTCACATCATGGAATAACGAGAAAGGTGCTGAAACTGTCAATGGAGGTGCATTGACTTTTAACAATTGTGTATTTGTGAACAATGAAAAGGCTGGTTATGAAGGGAAGAGGGTTGACCGTGTTCCACAATATCCAAATGAAGGGGCTATGGTTAGTAACACTCTAATTGTAGGATCTACCACCACTCTGGATTCATCTCAAGGTCCCTCAACTGGTATTGTTTTGCCATATGGTAATGGATTTTTGGTGAAGAATGTTCGCTTTGTCAGCTACAATAATCCTGGTTTTGTGGCTCTGGCCTTTACTCGTATTCGTGGCACATGTACATTATACTGTGGGGGTTACAATTACCACTTCAAGGGTATCCAGTTCATCAACACAGCCAGAAAAGCTCGATTTGAATGGGAGCATGAGGGTGTATTGATCGATGAAGATGGAACTCTGACAGGAACATCTGAGGGAAGTAAAGTCACACCAACAACTGGCATGTTGCCAACTTCATTCTGCTCTCCAGGAGTTGCTGGTTTCAGTGAGGGAGTCAATGCCAGTATCTGTAATGCTTCAGTACGCTTCCATCGCCTGGCTATGAATAACATCTCCCCCATGGAAGGAAAAAATATGTTGCTTAACAACAGTTATGGAACCAGTACCATACCAGCTGGCGCTTATAATGGATGGATTGGAACTGTGATTAATGGCGAGACATACAGAATGGCATTTGAGAATGCAAAGCAGATCAAGAATATCAGTTTCACAGCAGTTTTCAATCAGTTTGAGGTATAAATTTTTGGTCATGTTGCAGGGCTTAACATAAAGAGCTACTTCTCCATTTGGGTGATTGGAATTCATTGCATGTGTTTAAAATTACCATTCACTTGACCAAACAGAGGTGCAACACTATTGGATTATGTTTCTTTTTATCATTTCAGACTCCAGATTTTGCTCAAATTATGAAGGTGGGCAAATGTAGCTTAAATAAATTGTGTGTGTAAAAGTTATCAGCAGGTTCATAGTTGAAATGACATTATCAGTTTTTCATGTAATACATTTCAGTTGCTAATAATTGTAAGAATTTATCGTAAATTAATTAAATAAATGAAGGAGAAATGCATATCATGGTAAAAAAATGTTTTATTGTCTTGCCTGCATAAACATGATGAGATACATGTGTTTTTTCCAGTGATTATACTATCAGCCTTGGCATCAATGTTAATATTCTGTAATTAAGTTTAGTGTTAAGGTTTTTGGAAGTTGAATGCAGTGGGGGTGCATCATACAGTGGGATTGGTCACAAGTGAGACATTGCATTCTGTCGTGACCCTTGTTTACTTGTATTAGCAGGTGATAAATCTATAGGAATTTTATCAAAGTTCATATGTTTTCATGAACCTCTGACTAAATCTTTTGTCTTTACTCAGCCTTTAGATTATGTTGTATTTGAGCTGCAAACGGTCAAGTTTCCAGACAGATTAACCATAGACGGTTCAAACTACATCAACCCAACAATCGGAGGTGTCAATCCTGCCAATGCTACTACAGGAGACTGGGAATGGGACAATGTCAACAACCTGATTCGATTAGTTGGTAAATACCATGTGCCATCAAACTTGAATGCTAATTTGAAGACAGTTTGTCTCATTCACAAATCAGATCTTTTCCCTCTTGTGTATAATATTGATGTATTTCTCTTTTTCATTTCCCACAAGACTTGTTTCCATCTTGAAAATGATTCTTAACAAAATATAATAATTTTGTTCCAGGATCTGTGGTGGCTCAGTGATTAGCATGCTAGACTCATCACCATAGATGTTTGGATTGGAATCCTACCATTGGATCAGCCAGGTTGGCAACTGTGATGTGACCTTAAGCAAAAGATTTTACTCCAATTGCATTGGCACTAATTGAAATAATCTTCTTGTGTTGCTGTGCTGTAAAACACCAAATTGAAGCAAACTAGAGAGTCAGTTCATAATTAAAGGTTAGCTGTTGATGTTACAAACATATGACAGAACAGAGAAGTCAATTTAGGACAGTTCAGGAGATTTGCAAACTTTGGTCAGGATATTTGACTTCAAATCAGGAGGATTTTTATAGACCATTTTTTAGCATGCAAATGGACAAAAATGACAATTATTGAACAAATTTCCCTTTCCTATATTAAAATGTACACATCATCTCATCACATCAGTCCTTTCACAGTGACTTGTTGCCTTTCATACTGTCCTTGAATGTAGCACAAGCATTTTTAGACTTATTAGATCATTGCCTGGATTATATTTGTGGCAGTCCTCATCATTGTTGATCTCAACACAATGGAGATGAAGTATTGTTACTGGATCCAGGTTTCCTCTGGAGTCAGCCTGAATTTTCCAGTGAATAGAAAATGTCTTTTCAGTGTCTGATTGAAATGTGGCAATGTTAGTACAACACTACTGAGTCAACCAAGAAGTTTAAATTGTTTCCCTCCTGTGTGTAGATTCAGGTTGCTGACTGCCTGATTGAACTGCTCAAGATTGGAGCTATCCAGGTAGGATTTGGGAATGCATATTCATGTCCATATGAACTTGAATCCAACCACTGAAATTCCTGTTTCCATCGGTTACTGAATTTCATGTGATATTTTGGGAGGTTAGATTTTGGCTTTAGCATTGGGAAATAACGCATGCTTAGATATCTCGACAAAGTTTATGCTACTTGAGTGCTTTAGTAATGACTTATCCAACCATAATCCATTAACATTTTAGCAATTAAAGTCACATGATCACTGTATATATTACATTGTAAGCAAGGTATGAAAAAAAGAAATGGAAAAATTTCTGTTCTGGAATTTTTTTAATATTAATTTTGAGTACACAAGAATTTTGGATGAGTGATGAGAGGGACTGGAGACACCTCACATCTCAAGAGGAAAACCCTTCCAGCCAGAAGGTTTACATGTATGACAGAAGCAGTAGGTATGTCTTCATCAGATTCTAAAATCATGACTCCAGTTAAATAGTAAAATAACGGTCCCATGTTTCATAGCAGCAGTCAGCATGCCAAAAAGGGTCTTAAATTTTAAGATACCACCCACTATCTGTGATATAACAAATTGAATACGCTGTGGCTAAGTAGTTGGGTGTATCCTGACTTTGAAAAGTGATGTTAGAATTACCAGCTCCCCAACTGATGTGCTTATTTCAACAGGTATGTATGTGTTACAATGACTCCTGTAAGGAAATTGATTACTTTCTTGTTTGTGAGTTTGAGTTTGGTTTCCTGGTATGCCTGTAAAGGATATTTGGATAGTGTCACCATGTTCAGCTGTTTACCTTGGAATGCATATACAATGGCTTAGCTATACTTAAAGCAATATGGGAACTTGCTGAACAAGAGATTATGATATCATCATCATATTCTTCAGGGGTTTATTTTACAGAATGGCAAAAGCATATGAAAGCTTCATCTTCTGCCTGGCTATGATGTGTAACAATAGTGGTTCTTCATTATAACACTTGTAAGGAGAGCCAGAAAAGTTTGCCACCGTATAAATGAGGTCACCGTATACTGAGGTAGGTTTTATATTGAAACTATGTTTTTTCCCACAATGGAAGCCATAACCATACCAGTGTTTTATGCACGACCACACTTTACTGTGCTGCTTTATAGAGGGATCACTGAATATTATCAGCCAGTACATTTTGAGATGAGTCTTGATAGTTTTCTTCTTCAAATATGTTACCCTATCACAATACCTTAGGTGTATGACCTTAGCCTTGCAAATCCAGCCCCCCAGCTAGTTTTTAGCAATAAAAAAGCTAAAAGTCATCTGCCCACATAAGCGGGAGTCAGACTGAAGTGATCTCCCAGGATAGAGGGATTGGTACTAGATTCCATCAGTACTTCATTGATTACTAACACTTGTGCTAGGAAGCATGCTCTTTTTGAGACTGTATGTCTTCGGTTTTTGTACTTTTTATTTTGGAAGTCTAAAGAGTTTTCTCCCACAGGGAAGTATGCTCCATCTATATTTGTATCTATTGCTCTTTTTTATTTGGGTTGAAGTTTCTCACTTTATTGGTTTAACTTTGTTGGATGATATACATGTTGGAACCATTTTTGGTTACTTGCCCAATGGTTGGTAGTATGCTCATTTAGATAATATGTACTTGGACTAATATATCAGTTCTGTCACTAATTGTCTAATACATGTATTACATATCAAAGTTGGGAGGGCTGGATTTGCGAGGTAGTGGTCATACTTCTGAGTTATTATGATCAGTAAGTATTATCAAAGAAGCATATTTTACTTAAATAATTGGTATCACTGAGTTTTATATTTATCATGCCTATTGCAGTGTCAGGAACAAAGAGGGCTGAGAAAGAATGCGGCTTTCTTGATGTAGACCAAAAGATCCCCTATTTCTCAGCCTTCAAGTGTTTCTATGAAAACTGTGTGCCCCCACAAGACCCCAACACTGTACCCCCTGCAAACTCACGGCCAGCAGTGTTTGTTTACTGGTCTCAAGCCATTTGGATTGAGGAGCAGTTCAGTGATAATACAACCTACTATACCATTGGCGATGATTCTGCTTCAAATGTAGGCATGCCTCCAGCTTATGCCTATGTTGTCATCCCTGAAGGTAAGTTAAAAAGCCAGCTTGCAGCCCTTACCTTGCCCATCTTGTAATTCCCAAGATGAACTCACTGTTACAGAGGATGTGCATGAATATTATTTCTTCTTTTTTTTTTAAATTAACCACAGAAGCATTTTATCATTGAGAGTAATTCAACTAGTTTTTTGTGCATCCTGAAGTTTTAAAATTATAAGAAATACTTCCTGATATTTTTAGGCTAAGCATTATAGAGTATTTGACTCACTAATAACAACCAACCCAGTTAAACATGTTGTATATGAATATGTGATTTATAGTTAGAAATCATCAGCTGTCCTGTTTAAGTTTCATCCAGCATACTTCGTGGTTGAATGTATTTTGAAACCTTTTCTATTCACGAAGAAAAAAATTAAATGATAATATAAATGGGTTGTTGATGTAGAAGACCTGACTTTTTTATTGGCAATAAGCTCATCAGAATTTTTTATGTTAGTTACCTCTGTTATTCATCTTGACATTAAATAAAAGTTTATCTTATCATATAATTTGCTTTTTGTGGTCATGTTTCAGGTAAATGGGTTGTTGTTAATGTAGAAAACCTGACATTTAGCACACTTGAGGTGAAAGGCAAAATGGAGCTGGATTACTTCCCAGATTCCAATGGAAGCTACTATGACTTCAAAATAGAAGCAACTTACATAATTATTCAGGTACCAGAATTTTTGTAATAGCAGTGTGGCATAGTGGTTAGCGTGCAACTTGAAGGATATGAGCTTGAATTCTACCACCAGATCAGGTCAGGTTGGCTACTGTGGTATGTCCCTGGACAAGGTTGTTTATTCCAATTGTCTTGGGACTAAATAACCTTCATGTGTTGTTATGCCACAAAACACTAAACCAAACAAAGAAACAAAAACACAACAACCCCAAAACCAGAATTTCATCATGATACAGAGCACTTTGAAAATTCATTTATGTGCTCTTGTGAAAAATGAAATTGTAGTGGGTATAATAAATTCAGGGTTTGGTGAAGGACTTCCATTTTTGCCATGGAAGGATCATTGTTTGTTGGGTCTTTACAGTTTTCAGTTCAGTGAAGATCAGTTTCGCCCACCCAGACCAGTCCAGGTGCTGCCTCATTGTGTCATCGAGAATAGCACTTAGCTCTTATTTCCTCAGCATGATATAGCCAGTAATGTGTTAAAAATGCCATTAAAACCAACAAAAACAAAACAGTGGCCAGTCTCACTATACTAACCAGCTAGTTATAAAATAGCAATACGCAATCGTACCTCTATAACCTTTTGGCCTTTAACATTTGGGAATTGAATTGATGTACATACAGAGTCCTGATGGTATATGATTGGCTGTTTGTAATATCCAGGATGTATTGGCTTGATTTGTAGCATCATTACAGTTTTGTGATGAGTGGCTCATACATGCAGTGTACAGTATGATGATAATTTCAAAATCACAATGGACAACATAAGAGATGTTTAGTTGATGATGATAATTTCTGAATTTGACAAATGATCCCTTTTTAAGCATTAGGTCTATCAAGTTGTCTACACTTAACACAGTCTTGTGTAATCTGATAACTTTTCTGGTACACTGAAAACATTGCAGCATTTTTGGGATATATATTTCTTTCCATCATGTTTGCTTATTTGTAATGATACCAATCAGGATAAATCTATTATGCCAATGTAATGTTAACATGCTTATCCTTCACGTTTTTTTGTCACTCTAACTGCGCTAATGTATTAGTCTTCAACTATTTCATACTCATTTACAGATATATCGTATTAAAGTTTAATATCTGGTACATTATAGATTTTTACAGGACATTTATTGAACCAGTTACTGTATCTAACCAAACTGTATTTTAATGACCTATAGGGATTTTGTGACGGATTGTGAGTGAGTATTTAGCACAGATTCAGTTGCGTAAAAAAAAAATACATCATTCACTTTTTACATATTTATGCAAGCCATTTTTGTTTACCCATTCATGTAAATCTGTATATGACCTTTCCTTATCAACTGATATTTATCTGTGTACAGTGTAAAAAATTCAGTACTATCAAACATCCACCTCATGACTTCACTTATTTCTTGACCAAATTTGATACTGTTTATACTCGCGTATAAGCCTTGTCCAAATGCAAACAACATAGACCCTGATCTGCTGTCGCATAATGTGCCAGCAGATCAGGGTCTATGTTGTTTGTTCTACTGATTAGTCCTTACAAACTGCATAGACCCAGATCTGCTAATGCATTATGTGATGGCAGATCTGGGTCTATGCAGTTGGCAATTGTTATCAGTTTATATGCAAGAATATACGGTATGCAAAATGTTGAATAAACACTCTCATCCACTTGACCTCATTTCATTATATTCATAGGTTTTGTTCAACGGTCATATTCTCTGTAATTAAGATTCTTTCCATCCTTCATTTGCCTCTTCATAAGTCTCATTGTTAAGTCTTGCTGTACCTTTACAGAACTATATTGACAGATTTTTTTAAATTACCATATATACTCGTGTATAGGCCGATACCAACTGCAAACTGCATAATGTGCCAGCAGATCTGGGTCTATGCAGTTTGTAAGGACTAATCAGTAGAACAAACAACATAGACCCTGATCTGCTGGCATATTATGCGATAGCAGATCAGGGTCTATGTTGTTTGCATTTGGACCCATATTATACACGAGTATATATGGTATGACTTTTTAAATAGGGTTCAATGTGACTGAAAATTTAATACAAATCTTGATTGTTACCATCATAAAATCTGTGTTCATTTACATTTATCCTGAAATACTCTTTAAGTCTTTTAGTTATGATTCTATTTACATTTCACTTATTAAAACGTTTCAATTTTTTTCTTGTTGAGATACATAGATTTCAATTTCTAGCTTTACTGTTCATAGACCATAAGTGCTTATGGAATAGCATGTTGGTCATCTGTTGTCCATCCATTGTCCATCCATCTATTAGCACTAATTTGTTCTCACTACCCATCCTAAACTACTTGGAGAACCGTCATGAAACTTTACACACACACATTCATCCCAAGGCCTGGTTTGTTCTAAATGAACATGGCATGACTCAGACATCCAGCATGGTTGCCATAGCAGCCATTTTGAAAATATTGTTATTGCTACTCTTCCTAAATGTATGGTCAAATCAGAATGGGATTTTCATTAATAGATTTTGTATGATATCTAGCTGGTCCTAAATGAAAATGGTGCCAATCTGACATCCAATATTGCTGCAACGGCAGCTATTTTGATAATATTGTTATTGCTACTCCTGAATGGATGGTCATATCGAAATTGGGTTTTCACCAAAATACTTCTTATTATGTCTAGTTGGTCTTAAATGAAAATGGTGCCAATTTGACCTTGATATGTCTGCCAAGGCAGCTATATTGTATTTCTTGTTATCACTATTCCTCCTAAATGGAAAGCCATATCATAATGTGGTTTTCACCAGAAGTTTAGTCCTAAATGAAAATGGTTCTGATCTGACTGCCAGTTTGGTTACCAGCGGTCATCATAAAAATCTTGTTATTGATACTCCTGCAATCTTGTTATAATTACTTCTCCTGGACTGATGGTGATATCGACATGGTTTTTCCACCAAAGACTTCTAGTGATGTCTAATTGATTGTAAATGAAAATGGTGCCTATCTTACATTCAGCATGACTACCATGGCAGCCATCCTGAAAATTTTGTAAACGCTACTCCTCCTAAATGGAAAATCATATCAACAGGGGGGTTTTGCAAGAAGAATTTGAAAATGTTCTTATTGTTGAAGCATATCAGAGATGGTTTCAGCACTCAGCAGTTCAAATGAAGTAATGGTCTTATGTTGAATTTCTGTACATTTATTTTGCTCAGTAGAACGCCAGTCCCTTCCAAGAAGAGGGACTCTTTTTCTTTACCTTTATGATAACTTTAGAAAACACTTTATGATGCTACCACACATTTATCCCAAATCCCCCCAAAAAAAATCCTGCTGAGATCCCTGTTTTTACACTATCACCATCCACCCCTCTACTATCAGTGAATCCAAAGTAGCCTTCATAATTGTTTCCTTTCAAATAATTCTTATTTTGCATAGATTGGATAGACTTGCATTTAATCCTTTTCATCCAATTCAGGGTGGTTATTTTATTGGTGGCTGGCAGAATAATGTCCTTCAAGGATCAGCAGAAATTACTCTTGTTGGTGAATACTCAACCCCAGAGTTCCCAGCCTCTGATGGACCTTCTATAGGGAGTAAAGTCATAGGTGAGTTAGCTGTATTGCAAATACAAATGTCACTAAGACTTTTACATCACAATAATTGAAAATTGTTGAAGAGGTTATTGATATGGTGGTCTCTAATGCAGCCCTGATGTGTTTTTGCATTCTATATTTTTATATTCATGGTTGGCATATGAGGAGATGATTTCATGTGAGACCACATCATTTAAAAATAGAAATGTAAATATCTTGCATCTTTATTGTTTTTCCTTTCCATTTACAGTAGGTAACATGCTCTGTATTGTTATTTTTTTCTCTCAAAATTTTGGCATGAGCAAATATGTAACTGAATTATTTTCCAGGTGTATTTGGAAGTTTAGACCTTCACGGTAAGAGTGTCAGTCACACCTGGACCAAGTTGAACACCACAGCAAATGTAGGAGACACTCAGATCAAGGTACAAGATGCTGTAGACTGGAAGGTTGGAGACACTATTGTGATTTCCCCCACAAGCTACAATGCTTGGGAGACAGAAATACTCCAGATCTCTGCCATATCATCCAGAACAATCACCCTTTCTAGAAAATTAGCTTACAAACATCTAGGTATGGATCAGTAATACAAATATTTTATTTATTCTAAAAGGATTGTATAAGCATTACAAAAGTAACTCTTTTATAAATGTATGCAAAATGAAAGCAGTTCTAACTGGCACTTTGTAATGCTCAGGTCCCAGGTACTAAATTTTTGGTATCAATTGATTTGGAAAAGGTGATCATAATTCATGATTGCATATACAAGTCCTTACATCCATTTGCATAATCTATGAGAGAATTTCGGCATACGGAAATTATAGCAAAATCAGACGATGGAGTTCTGATTGTATATATGTGTTTTTAATTTAGCCAGACTTGAGAATTCTAAGAAAAATGCACAGGGATATACAGTTGCAGAAAATTTGGAAGTTATTTTTATAATGAGAAAAAGCCAAAATAATCCTGACACCAAATATATGTGTTGCACAGTGTTTTATAGTTATCCTTTTGTACTTTATAGCTTTCTCTGAAATGCTGCAATCTGGAAAGATCATTGAGATGAGAGCAGAAGTTGGCCTGCTGACAAGGAATATTAAAGTTATTGGGAAAAGATATGTCAACATGGATTCTGAATCATTTGGAGCCAGGATCATTGTATCAACCAGAAGTGAAAATGGACGGGCCTTTACTGGTATTTTTAGACTTTGATCACTGACTTTATTTATGAGACTATAACCAGAATCCATTTGCAAAAAAGCATTGACCGAGATTTACCATTGTATAATCAGACCTGCAGTAATCATAATCAGGAAAAAAAAATATTGATCAACAGATTAACAGGGATTTACCTCTCCCCTACATTCCACCTGGTTCGGAATATGTTTTTTTTTTAGTATTATAACTAGAACATACCAGTCATTTTGAGTTTTCAGATAAGATAATCAGGCATGAATTGATATTAATAATAGTGGTTTTTAAGACAATGCTTCAGCCCTTCTGATCAAGGTGTGTATTTTCTCAATGACAGATCACATTAACATTAGGAATTGCTTTCTGCTACTTGTAAAATCCAGCCCTTCCTGAAAGACAAAAATGTCTTGATGTCTATATCCCATATAGACAAAGGGAAGTAACTGGTATAAATTATCTCCCCAATCCCCGCTAGATGGACGCCTGTAGACCAGATGTTTGCAAGTTCAAACTTTCGATTACAACTGTATACAGTACCTATTTGTGTTTAATTTTAACCATCCATCATATATTTTTAGTGGTATAGTAAGTTAAAATGTTGATAGAACTGGTATAATCAACATTTCATGTGGCACGGTGACATTATTTTTCATATTTTTGCCACTTTAGTCTGGTTGTTATTGTCCATGTGATATAAATTTCCAACTGGTGGATTTGTATTGCACTCTTAATGTCAGTATTCATGTGCTTATCAGGTCGTCTCCGTAGCACAAGTTTGCCTATTTAAGCAATTGTACTTTTGTTGAACATTTATTATATGCACTTGTTTGTTTTTTCTTTATTCTCTCTTTTGTTACAGAGGTATCAGTCAAGTGCAAAAAGTGTCAGTGTTTCAAAATAGTGGAAGAAAATCATGACACCTACCTTGCATGAGCAAAAAGCTCATCCTGTTACACAGGTAGTGTGTGCTTAACATGGTTGGAAGAAGTGTGGTGCAGTGTTATAAAAAGACAAGTAAAAGACTAGGACAAAGGGGCATGATCCAGATCTTCTGAACACAAGTGTTTGTTGAGTATTCATTAAAATTTGGAATCACTGACTAGTTTCATGGGGGACATTGACATGCCTCCCCCACCACCCACTAAAATACCCAAAACAACACAGATGACAACAGTAACCTCAGAGGAAGTTTGATGCTCCATTGGTGACCCTGCTCAAGATATACTAGAATTGCATATGATGTGCATTATGTAGTCAGCTCCAGTGTTGAGAATGTCCACCAATGAGTTGGATGAGACGAGGTCCATTGCTAACACTTTTTGGCAACCCACTGGGCATAAGTCCTTTCCCCCACCCGGGCATGGAATTAGCAATGTCAAAGCTGGGCATGTGGGATTACCTTCCAGCCTTGCTGACAGGCCTGGCCCACCAGTTAAATACCATATGCCGGTTCAACCATCTGGACATTCTAACTTTGTTTTTAGCGGTCACGAATTGTTCATCTTAGTCTGAAGAACATCATTTTGCTCATCTCTTCCTACATCTATGGTCTCATGAGGTCAATATACCACTATTCTTAACCAGCTGGCTAGCTGACTGGCTGTACCGACCATGTCCATGGCACCAGCACACAGCGATTTGGCATTACATTTGGAGCCATCCAACCCAGCCCAGCCGACTGCACCAGAGTGACATTCCTTGGCCGGACCACACACCATAGTAAATATGAATCGACTAGCATTATTGCCATATCCGACTGGATGAACTCTGGCCATGAACAGGGATGATTCTATATCATCACTCTCATATAGAATGACATACTGTTGGACAAATATCATACAGAAGGAGGATAACTCCCTTCAAGTCAGTCGGATGATGCTTACTTGCCTGACCATTTGAACCCTATGATGGAATGAACAGAATTCAAATTCCACAGCCTCTTTGACTTTGAGTCCCCAGCTTCCTCCCACCCATCAGTTGAGGCGGCAGAGGAGGAAGATATCTGGTCCTTTGACAAAGTAGTGACCAACATCTTTTGCCCAGTGATCTGTGTTCCAAGCCTTCAGGCTTCGATGACAATAAACTTCTTTCAAGCTTGGAGAAACTTTCTGGGGCTAACTCTTGACTAGATCTCTTGTGGCTTCCTCACTTGGCTAAAATTAAGGACCTTTCCCAAAGGTTTAGTAAGGACCAGGACTTTGCTAGACAAGGTAAGGGTGGTCTGGCCCCCCCCCCCCCCCGTCCCTCTATGTTAAGACCCTTGGGTCTCTGCAGCTAGCTAAAGGGTTCACATCCCTTTCTGGCCCATAAAAACCTTCCACTTTGGAACACTGAAGGTACTTTCAGGGGACCTGGACTCACTTTCCAGTTAAAACACTGGAAACTTTAGAACAAAAGGCTAGGTCACTAGTAACCATAGCCTGGCATGATGACCTCGTTTTGGCAGCCTACTTCAGCCTGCTGAGGAATTTCTATCGCCAGTTGCCTTTCATCGTCTGTTGGAAGCAGTGTCCAAAACATCTAGGCATGCATTATCTTTGTCCATGGCTTTATCAGCAGAGCTTCTCCACCTCTACAGGGATGTTGCTCTAGACACATCCAAGGTCTTACCTTTCAAGATGGAGACTACAGCATCAGCCAGGAATGCCATAAGACCTGGTGACTGGGTGATCTCCATCAATCTTCAGGATGTGTACCTTTGCACCCTTATCTTTCCTCCTCACAGCAAGTACTTCCAGTTTTGCTTGGACAGGGAGGTCTTCCAATCTCGTGCTCTGCTGTTTGACCTAGCTCCGAACCCAGTGCATTTACCAGGGTCATTGGAGTTGTTGCCATCAGTTAAGGTCACTGGGTACCCCAGTCCTCCAATATTTTGACGAATGGTTGATCCACAATTGCTGGATAGAGTCCCTCAGATTAGACCTGTCTTGCTGTTAATCCATAGTGACCAGGCTGGGTCTTTTACCCAAGCTATAGAAATTGGAGCTTACTCCATCTCAAGATTTCGTCTGTGTGTGGATAAATTTTCTCATGAACAGAGGATTAATCCTTGTCTCATGAGACAGAGTAGACAAGATCCTGACCCTTTTGGAGGCACTGACAGCCAAGATCATGTTGTCGGCTATTCTTTTTCTTTCTCTTCTGAGGACCTTGAACTCCACAGCAGACTTGGTTTCCCTAGGCAGACTGCTTTTGTGTCCTCCTTTTGAGTTACTCCTTCTGGCAAACTGGAAATCACACGGACTTTCTGAATGCTCAGATTTCTCTAGGTCTGGATTTCCACCATCATCTGATTTGGTGGACAAATCAGGACTGGTTTCTGGCTGGAGTCCCCATGCACCCCCACCCCCCGAACCCTACTTCTATCTGTTAGCAGACACATCAGATTCAGGGTGGGGCACTCATCTGGAGCCAGAAGGACTGATCCTTCAGGATTCATGGTCCCAGGAAGAATCCACTACATCGACAATTTGGAAATGAGGACAGTGTTTTTAGCCCTTCAAGGGTGCGTCAACAAAATAAGAGGTCGCTGGGTGATGGTCTCCGACGACAACACATTAGTGGTAGTGTACCTGAGGAGACAAGGAGGCACACATGCACCTTCTCTTAATTTGGAGGTTTGGAACCTACTTCACTGGGCAGCCTTGCAAAGGATTACCCTCCAAGTTTGCCACATTCCTGGCAAAAATAATATTTTGGTGGACAGTCTGTCAAGGAGGGGAAAGATAGTCCTCACAGAATGGTCTCTGCACCAATCCATAGCAGATTCCCTGTTCAGACTTTGGGGGACACCCTTGGTGGACTTGTTTGCAACAAGGCTAAATAACAAGCTTCCATTTTGTTTTCCCAATCCCTGACCAGAGGGCCTGGGCAGTGGCTGCTTTCAGCCTAAAGTAGGATCGTCCATTTGCTTACACCTTCCCACCCTTCAGGATGATCCCACAGGTACTTCACAAAGTTAGGAATTCCACTGCTCAGCTCATTTTGATTTTCATGTCTACACAAGAAAATGCCAGACTGACCTTGACATGGACTAAAAGATCAAAGTGAAAGACTTTGACAGTGTATCGTATGAAATAAAGGATCGATAGATGAATGAAGCTGCAGACGTTTATGTAATAGAAGCATGCAGTACATATAACTGGCAAATAAAGGTGATTGGCATTTACTGTGGTGAGATCCCAGAGTATAAAACTTGGAGAACATAAAGCATTATGACCTGAACATAATCTCTCCCTCTTTCAATTTTTTTAATCTGCCCATGGGCAAGTACCTTGCAAGCTTGAGCTTGCCTGAGCTGAATTTGAGTTTGGCATTCAGCAGGTGGGTTTGTCATGCCATGATTGCATGTGCTATGGGTAGAAGATAATATTGTATGTTAATGTTTGATATTATAATAGATTTAGTATCTGTCAATAGCTCTTTGCCATAATCTTTTATATGACCAACCAAGTCCAGACCAAGAATGAATAAAAGAAAGTAGAAAGATATTTAATTATGAAAATAAAAAAATGTTTAATCTGGAGTATTTATATGCATTTTTCCTCAGATTGTACTCTATCACTCATGAATTTAATGATAGACAGTTAGGCTGCAATGTTTATATATGTAAATGGCTTAGTTCAATGCCTGGAAACATTAACAAAATTGGTAATAATGTAAATGAACATTCACATGGCTGTCAGTGATGCTGTTCTAATTAAATGATAAATTTACACATATCTCCTTAAGAGGACTTTTGAGCAGGACCTTTCTCTTGATTCTGTTATTAAAATATGGATGATATTCACATCGATGAGAATTGTTTCTACTGCATGTTACACATCAGGTTAAATTTCATGATAATTCTTTCCAAATTTTTTTAAAACTACATTATTTACCTTTGATAAATATGTTTGTTAACAGAGCCTTTGGTGAGTAACATTTTATTTTTAAAAAAATTTGTTTCAAGTTTGTAAGCCACTGCACAGTTTCTTAGTCACTGTAAAACCTGCAAAAGCATCCTGTGTGCCTGCAAAACCATCTTGTGTGCCTGCAAAAGCATCCTGTGTGCCTGCAAAAACATCCTGTGCCTACAAAAGCATTCTGTGTGCCTGAAAAAGCATCTTGTGTGCCTGCAAAAGCATCCTGTGTGCATGCAAAAGCATCTTGTGTGCCTGCAAAAGCATCTTGTGTGCATGCAGTGTTCTTTTCAGGAATGGAACAAGTGGACCCCTAGGGCCTCTACCAAAGTAAAAAGTGTAGTAATTTAGGAAAAAAATAGGAGACATAAATATCCATACCTGTTTCTTGTTTATTCAAGAAAATTCAAACACGTATCATGATCAAACTCTGCTGCCACAAGCCTTCCATACCAGGATTCGAATTCCTCATGCTTCAGTAATGATTCCCTATTAGAATTTATTTTGGACATTTGCATTTATATTTTGTTAGCTTTTTTGGAAATAATTGCAGCAGTATTTTTGCTGAAGATTTCATCTTCTCTTCTTTACATTTTCTAACCATGATGATTGACCATGTATTCTTGATTGGTGCCAAAGACAATCAAAATCGGTAAGACATTTATATCAGCCAATAAAATGAATCATCTTATGCTTCTTTGGCTATGAGTGCACTCTATTCAGCAAGCCAGCTTGTGATTGAATCAGTTAGTCTAAAATCAACATGCACACTTTAGATTAAGTTCATATATTCAACAAAAACATGCCTTGTACACTGAATTCTGTCATGGTAAGAGTTAAAGACATACAGCAAATGAAACAGTTGCAAGTTAAGTGAGGTATGGCATGTTGTCAGTGGCTTACATATAAATAGTTTAATTAAATTGTATTGTTGCAGTTACTGTATACCTTCTACAGGTTTAAAAAGTTTGGTAAACATTGCAGCAATAATAGACAGATTGATATTTTTTGTGATTTTGTTGAGTCTGTCATGGGGGAAGCTGGACAAAGGGATTACAATTGCATCCATGTGCATGTCCATCCATGCATCTGTCCACATGCACACTTTAGATTAAGTTCAGTGTTAAATTTCCTACTTTAATTTCAATGTTAAAGTTTTACTTTGTAGCTAAATACACCTTGCTCTCAATAACTCATGCACAACAGGGTCCAAAAACATAGACCGCATTTTAAGCGAGGGCACGAGTTACCAAGGGACTTAAAAAAAAAATTTAAGAAGGGGATGCCATACCCGATGGACATTGAGAAAAGTACGGGGGTGGGGGGAAGGTACAGGGCTGTTTAATGGCTGAATACTCGTTTTATAATTGCATTGGGAATAATTGTCAATAAAGAGCTTTTTTCTAATGTAGTTGTTCACTTTTTTGTATAAATTATCTTTATTTTCAAGATACCCAACTGCTGAAAGATTGTTAACAACATTAGTCCAAGCAGTATCAACAACACGTGTACGCAAAAACATTGTGTATTACATCACTGCTTTTTGTTCTTGTTGATTCACATCAAAACAAGATTGTTTTTTAACAAAAATTAGGGACATTTATTTCGCAACACAACTGTCAACATCGAAACTTGATTTATTTATTGTTCTATTAATAAAATATGGATGCTGTGATTTAGTGGCAAGTAATAATGAAACTTCTTCTCATCCTTGAGGAAATCTTTGAGTGGCAATTTAGAAATTTTAAGTTCACTACAAACTCTGGAACTCGCTTCTCCATTATGAACCGTATCTGTGAAACAAAGCTTTTTATTCACCAAGTACTCATTTCACCTGGTTGCCTTATTGTCTTTGATCACATTTGTGAATGAGTAGGCTAATTTAAGGTAGTTTAATTATATTACTTACATAATAATATTTATAACAGTGTTGGATTGATCAGTTGAAATGAGTTGACCTGACACGGCTGTGATCGCTAGCTCTTGCACAGGTAGAATTTGCACACCTTTTTTAACTTCTGTTTTATTTCACCCTTCTTTATTTGATTTGATACAAAAGATGTAATTAATGTGATAATACAAAGCAGGTCTGCTTTTAATTGAGTGTAACAACACAACAAATACTTCCGGAAGTCGGAGATCAAAAAATGGTTGGCACTTAAATAGGTTCTCACAGAAATGCTTGCAGACATAGCTGTGATGGTGGAATTATATTTTTCACGTTTGAATACAAGAGGTCGTATTGCATTTATGATGATTACACTGAAACCAAATTCAAAGATAGAACTAAAACACAAATTTCACTTGACAAAACTTATTTAATTGGTATTTATTTATTAAAGTGTTGCCACCAGAAGGCATTAGTAACATTTTCATTGATCGAAATTTTGTCGAATATTGTTATTTACAGTGTACTGAAAATGTTGTTTGGAAAGAAAACTTAACAAAATATATGACTTCTTATTAAAAGTTGATAATTTCATGATGTTGATTCAAATTTCCGGGTACTAACCACTGTTTTCAACAATAAAATGAGCGATATATCAAGGTTTCATTTACCAATTTTGATGGCGATTTTTTTCACGTTCAACAAATAGGGGCCAATTTTGTTTTCATTCTCTAGTTTTTAAAAATGGGATCCATGCCTAACCCTGCATTATAAGCGGGTTCACAAGTTATCAGGGCGCGAGTTATCGAGGGAGTGGTGTAAAAGGTAATCTTGACAAACAAGATAGTCTCTTGTTATAAAATAAAATATAATCAAAAGTAATATAGAAATTGATTAAATTTCCAAAAGTAATGTAATTTAAGCAATTACTTGGCTTGGAAGTGTGCATGTCCATTCATCTGTACATCAGTCTACACCCTAGATTAAGATTAATGTTCAAGTCTATTATTTGATCAGTTTCTCAAGTACATTGTACCACAAAGTCATGTTACTTGGTATGTGGTTACATCTTGATATGTACAACACAATTTTACTAAAAGCTTGAGGATGAGCTTGACATGCAGTCCATGGCAACCATGTTATCATAATTGTAATCAAAATTGTCAGAAGCAATTGTAATTTAATTAATTACATTTGAATGTAATTAAGCTCAGGTCTGTGCATAATGTGCAGGCAGATTTGGGTCAGCTCAATTCACTTAAAATCAAAGAGCATAGACCCTGGTCTTGTATTATGTGGTAGATCATGTTCTATGCTTTTCACAGTTGGGTGAAAGTTTAATACAAGTAAATATAGTACTGATGCATATGGGTTTGTTGGTCTAATGTGGGCAGTAGAGCTTGTCAATTATTTGATTGATACCTTATCCAGGAAGCAAGTCACCATTTTCTATACTTAGTCATTGATAACATGTATCCAACTGTGAACATTGTGGACCAAGATCTACCATCACATGATGCTGCGACAGATCAGAGTGTATACAATTTGATTGAATGAAGAGCAAATACCCTGATCTGCCAGCACATTCTGTGATGACAGATTTGCAGTTGGGTGCATATTAAACATAAGCAAATACAAACTGATAAATATTGTTATGTATGCTAGTCCAAAGGGCAGTTGTGCATGTGTGAATGATGCCCTGACAATTAGGAATTGTGTTGTCACTATACATCTGTATGTCCGTAATTTTCTATATCTTTATGTCCATTCTGCATATATGTGATAAAAATGAGGGGTCAACTTGGAACAAAGAAGGAGATTTGCAAAATTTGGTCAGGAGTTTTGACCTAAAAAGAGGGAGGTTTTTCACCGACCTGATTTTCAGCGTGCAAATGGGCAAAAATTACTAACAAATTTCCATATTTTTAATATTAAAATATGCAATTCAGTTCTTTCACAGTAACTTGTTCCCTTTCACACTCTCCATATATGTAACACAAGCATTTTTAGCATTTCTTACAAGATCATTGCCTGGATTATATTGATGGCAGTCCTTATCATTGTTCATATTAACACTTAAAAGATTATATACTGTCACTGGATCCAGGTTTCCTCTAGAGTCAGCCTGAATTTTCTTCAGTATGGAAAATGTCCTCTCAGTGTCTGCATTGGAATGTGCAATGTCAATACAACTCTACTGAGTTCACAAAGAAGTTTAAATTGTTTCCTGCATGTGGGTAGAGTCAGATTGCCAACTGTCTGCCAAAACTACTTAAGACTGGTACTGTCTCTGTCAAATTTGGGGAGTTCTTCTTTGGAAGTCGGAATGTAGTCCTGAATTTCATCTTCCAGTGCAGTTCTCTCACTCTGGGTTAACGTCATGAACCTCTCAGACAGCTTCACCACTGCAATACAAAATGCAAAACATTAGAACTTTGAAATTTACTTGCCATGGATATACAATAGGTAAATTAAAATATTTTAATATAATAATGCAGTTGCAACTTGCATATCCAATGCAATTGACCCAAGGGAGATTTTTCTCTGAAATATTATAGAATCTGTTGCAGTGGTTTCATAAGGCTTTGCGAAATTTTCCTTTTAAAGGTACCTATCACTATTTTCAGTTTCCAATTATCAGTGCAGACCTATAATATTTTGTTATTGTTCACCCATCAATAGCTGATAATTATCTGTATTGATCATAGGAGATAGGAAAACCTACCTAATCAGATTAGTGAGTATTAATCACACTCCCAAGCATCTAATGTTGTTTTAATGTCAGTAAGATTGTCCGCATGAAGTTTTGATGCATAATTTAATGATTAGACTATAACACCCTTTGTGACTTTAAGCTTAATTTGCAGATGCCTTTGTTGTCATCATTATCATTACTATCACCATTATTTAACAATAACAATCAAATCTGGAAAACTATTATCACTTACTAGAATTATAGACAAAGACAAAGACCTCATTCATCCATAGCATTATGGACTAATTCTAGCACTGTATCCATATTATTCATATTATTATTATTATTATTATTATTGTACAATTGTGATTACGATTTCTTATGAACAATAAAATAGTTAAACTTTAGTAATACTTACGTGAATATTTTATCCAAGCATGCAAAGATGGGTTCTGCTGATCCAATGTTACAGGTTGGTATTCCAAGGAATCTTGTTGATATCCTATTTACATCCTTGTCAAAAACACGAACTAAGACTGTCAGCATTTTATTATCCCCTTTATGGGGTTTCTGCATGACACGTGATGTCATTCTTGCCACTATAACAGACTTTAAAATCAATTTTACAGGATGAGCAGAATGCATATTCATGTCCCTTTGAACTTGATTGCAATCACTGAAATTCCCATTTCCATCTATCACTGAATTTTGTGTGATATTTTGCTTGCTTGGATTTTGGTGTTTTGGCATTGGGAGATACCGGTAATGCATGCCTAGACATCTTGACAAACTTTAAACACCGAAGTTATGCCGAGCCAGTTTTATGCCATTTGAGCTCTTGAGTAATCCAGCCATAATCGATTAACATCTTTAATCCTGTCCAAATTACTTTTATCATACATAGTATAGACATGATTCATCTTGACAACTTTAAGCACCGAAGCAGAACATACCTTGCAGACAGAATCAAAGTAGTGTTTATTGTTTCATGCTGATTCAGCTTTTCAGTAACCCAGCCATAATCAATTAACGTCTTTAATACTTTCCAAATTACTTCTACTGACACATAGCATAATCCACCTTGACAAACTTCAAATGAAACCAGCTGACCATGCAGACAGGGTTTAAGGTTGAAATTAGCAAGTACATTGATTTGCCCTGCTTAAGCCAGCTCAGTAACGTGATCATAGGCAATATTACCATAAATATATTACACTTGAGCCAGAATGTGAAAACAAAAAAGAAAAAGAAAATTTTCAATAATAATTTTGTGTATGCGGGAAATTTCGCTGAGTGATGGGAGGGATAGGATACACCCCTAAACTCGAGGGAAAAACCCTCCCCTGCAGGAGGTTCACATGTATGATTCTGAAACCATATTAGCTTGGTAGCACAAAAACTTCTCTACTTTGAGTCATGAAATTTTACACATTTTATCATGGTCATGATCAGATGACCCAATTTGATTTTCAGGTCATCAGCAATTTTTCAGTTTTGTACACATTTTTTAACTTTTGGAATCAGATTTCATTTTACTAAAACCTTGTTAGCACAGTTAAGCATTATTGTTATTCTGTACTTTAAACAGATTTTCAAATACAATGTATATGCTTATGTTTCCCAAGTCAAGATTTGTTTATAGTTACCTGCAAGATGTTTTATCAAAAGGAAAGTTGAAGCTGTTGTACTAAAATGACATTTCTATTTCCTTAGGGCCTTGATAGTATAAATGTTAGTACACCTGCTTTACATTCCCATATTTTCTGGGTTTGCTTCTTGGAACTTGCATATTCTAAGGGGGGTGCTTGCCTGGCCGTGTTTATTTTTGTTGTTAGTTTCCTGCATCATACAGGTCACCATTAACCACCATCTGCACTGTTAAATGTCCACACAAAGTTATTAAAGCTTGTACAAATAATCTATAATAATAATAATAATAATAATAATAATAATAATAATATAAAATAGAATAGATTATAAATTTTCATTGCTTCATTTGATACAGGTCATGCTCGACTGTCTAATGTGGAGTTTGTCAACTCTGGCCAGGAAGGATATTATGAGTTTTATGATGCCCGATTCTCCATTACATATTCTGATACTGGAACAGTGTCCAATGTCAAGCCATCCTATGTGAAAGAGTGTGCATTCCATGATGGATTCAGCCCTGCAATAGGCCTTTTTGGAGCCAATGGGATGATCATTGAGAAGAATGTCATACATCACACTGTGAAACATGGTAAGTTTGTGTCTCTGTGTGTTTTTTATTTCTTAAGCAAGTGTACAGATCGCTATATTTGGGGACTGCGAGATTTTTCCCCAAATAATATTTGTTGAAAATTTCTTGAATTATGCAAAAATCTGTTTTTGTATGAGAAAATGGTTTTGCTTCTTAGAATTGCTTTTAGGAATAATTATGAAATTATTATTGGCTCAGTTAGGTAAAGTCTATTCCTCCTGTTCTGTAGGTGAAAATAGGAAATTTTCTCTTTGAATAATGAGAAAACATTATTTTCCTACATCAGTTTTTTAATACACATCTGGTTCTTTGAATAAGTCATGTTTTTGTATTTTGGCAGTTTCAACATTTTTATTAGGAATAACTCAATATCCTCTTAAACATCACGTTCATATAATAATAATAATAATAATAATAATAATGACTTTATTTAAAGAGGGTGACACAATTAGTTGCATGGAACTAATCCTCCTTGTGGCCCTCTGTTACATGCATATTTACATACAGAGTACATGTACATAGTTGCATAATAATAATAATAATAATAATAATAATAAAGCATTGATAATAAGCTACATGTATATATGGACATAATAAACAGAAAGTTTTGTAAGAACATGATTCATCTAGGTACATTGTGTATATACAGTACAAAAATTGTGAGACAACAAAATGGAAGGTTTGAGAATTTATACTGTAAGTTGTAATGTATTTGTCAAATCAAACAGGTTCCACTTTTCATCCATTGAATTAGATGATAATTAAATGCATTTATATTTGTACTTTCTCTAATTTCCTTTGGGATTCGATTCCAAATTAGTGACCCCGAATATTTAAAACTTTTCTTAAAGAGTTCTTTATTTGGTTTAGGAATGCAGAGGTGGTTAGCTGAAATTGATCTTAAATTGGGAGTGTTGCCTTGTTTTCTAGCATGAAATAGTTCTTTGAGATATAATGGGGCCATATTGTTTGAAACTTTGTGCATAAGTCTAGCCTTTCTCAGAAATATTCGTTCACTTACTGTTAACATTTTAATATTATTCATTGCATTTGGGATGTTTTCAGCATTATCTAGGATGAGTTTGCAAGCTCTTTTTTGCAAACGGAATAATTTGCAAATATTCTTGTCAGAAGTGTTTCCCCAGATAACATTACAGTAGTCTAGGTATGGTTGTATATAGCTTTTGTAATATATTAACCTGTGTTTAGTTGATAGATATGGCCTTATCTTGCTTAATAACCAGAGACATGAATTGACTTTATGACATACGACTTGAATATGTTCATTCCATAAATGAACATGTAATGTAGATTTTCACAGGAATGAAAATCCCTATTTTGGGGAGGAGGCAAATTTCAGAATTCTTTTAGTTACTTTTCATAATTTCAAAACTATTCAGACTTCATTAGATTTGTTCAGTTGTAGTTGCAGATTTGTATGTGTGAATGTCATTCTCATCACTGTTTTCATGACAGATTTATTTTTATCCATTACAGCAATTTGGACAACATCTGTGAACACAACCATCCGTGGTAATCTGGCCGTGTTAAACATTGGGACTGGAGGTTATCAGGACCGTCATGAAATATTCAACTTTAGATATGAGGCATCAATAGAAGCCTTCGCCCAGGGCTTTGAGGCCACAAATCTGACATTGGTAGACAATGCAGTGTCTGCATCAGAGACGGTTTGCTACCACGTACCTGGAACAGATTGTGATGGTGGTAACACTGGAAAATACATAAACAATATTGGTCACAGTTGTCTGGTGGGAACAGCTCTATTCCCTAATGATGCAGATGTCCATAGTTGTACAAGGCTGGCAAATTTTACTCTGTGGAAGAACCATGACTATGGATTGTACTACAATAACAACCCAAACACTAAGTTGACTGACAATGTGGTTATTGAGAATGGTGTGAATGTCTTTTCCATGGTTGTAGGACCGAGTTCATTGAACCATCAGTATGATAATAAATTTGCACATGTGGCAAACACAGTCATTGTGGGTAGAACGTCTACATTCAACTGTTCTCATGACATTCTGCTAAGTAGGGATAGTAACATTGAACTGAGTATAAACAGTCGTCCTGAGAAGATCAATGGTGGGATGGTTGGACTTGTTTGGACCACATTTACTGGAGGTTCAAACATGGCTCCTGGGTATCCATTTGCAAACATTATGACCTATCAGGCTATTGGTGGCACAATGCATGTTTCAGGCAAGTCTTGTTTTTTGTTTTTTTGATCTAATAAAAAATGTTTTCAAGTACAGTAAATATCTGGAAACATATTAATAGTGGGTTTGTTCTGCCTGAAACATTTAACTTGATAGATTTACTTATTTATGGGTAATTGACGGATTTATGGATGAATACCAATACATGCATATTTACATAAAAATAGAGACATATGCATACATATTGTACATAAACACTATATGCAACAATGTACACCATATTCAACATAATACCTACTTATGCCGTTAATAAATGCATATGCCTCAAAAGATGTGCACACTGATGAATGTATAAAGAAGCATATGGAGAATACAATTTCATGGGTTCACACTATTTGCCTCAACACCCAATCTGCAGTACTATTCTTCAGGTTGGATTTAATTTAAAGAATTTTCATTGCCCCACCCTCAAATGTGATCCTCCCCAAGTATTTCTTATTTAACAGTTTTGTTTATATTTTGTTTCTGCATAATTTTAATATTAATAATAATAGTAGTAATAATAGTCCTTTATGTACCACGAGTAGCTCAGTTGTCTCCCTAGAAGCCCTAGAAAATGAAATATATAGATCTCTTACTAACATCTCAATGTAACATTGATTTGAGATAAATGAAAATGCCAATTATAAATGAACATGAATTCAAGAAATCATGGTATTACAGAAAAGTAAATTGTCAAATGACATAGAGTTAATTATTATGAACTACACTGTATTTTTGCCAGGTTAGAAGAATCCAGATTACAGTATAACCAAGACTATCCAAACAAATCGGGGTTACTCATAAATCAAAAGGGTCCAGTGAAACACACTGTTCTTCCATTTTTTTAAAAAATGTTATGGCTTGTACATAACTTTAACATTTGCTTGCACAAAAGAAATTTAGAATTGAGTTTACACCACCACCAATTGATGACATCATGCTCACTGTGTCTTGCATTTTTCTCAGATAAATGCTTGATGGTAGAATGGCTTTGATATTGAAAGAATTCAGTGAATTGGACATGTAATTCAGTTGTTAATGTAAGATGGGGGACATGTCAGTTTGAATGAACTTCTAATTCTAATAATATGGGGTCAGATACCTGATGTTTCACTGCAATTTTGTTCTCCAAGATGTAGGATAAAATCTGTAAGTAGAAATTTCATTTTCAGATGTGACATTTGCACATTTCCAAACTTCCTGCCCAGACCAGACAGACTATGCCATCACCACAAATGAAGGGAATGATGATGGTAACCATCCCCTGACAATAGAGAGGGCTACTTTGATGTCTGTTGATGACACTCACAAGGTCTTCATTCACAGACCTAACATTGAGTATGTCTTGTTTTTATGTGTTCCGATTTCTTCAGGAGACTTTATATGATTGAAAATTCACATAAAACTAAGAGACTAATTAATTTTTAGTTATGCTGGTCATAGACCAGAAGAGCTTATGGGATGGTCTGTTGTCCATCGTCCATCATCCAATGTCCATTGGTCTGTTAGCAAAAGTTTGTTATTGTTGCTCCTTGTAAACTACTTGGAGGATTGCCATGAAAGTTTATACACATTCATCCCAAAGTCTAGTTGGTCCTAAATGAAAATGGTGCTGCTCAGACATCCAATATGGCCACCACAGCAGCCATCTTGAAAATCTTGTTATCACTACTCCTCCTGAATGATGGTCATATCAGCATGGGGTTTTCACTAAAAGACTTCTTATGATATCTAATAGGTCTAAATTAAAATGGTGCTGATCTGACATCCAATATAGCCACCATCTTGAAATCTTGATAATGCAACTCCTGAACAGAAAGTCATATCAGCATGTGGTTGTTACCAGAAGACTTCTTATGATGTCTAGTTATTATTAAATGAAAATGGTTCCGCTTGGATATCCAATATGGCTACCACAGTGGCCATCTTGAAAATCTTGTTATTGCTACTCCTTCTCAGTGGATAGTCATATCAACATGCGAGTTTCACTAAACTATTTCTTATGATGTAGTTGGACCTAAATGAAAATGGTGTCAATTTGGCTTCCAATATGGCCACAGCAGCCAGCTTAAAAGTCTTGTTACTGCTGATCCTTCTGAACAGAAAGTCATATTGACATGGGATTTTCAACAGAAGACTTCATATAATGTCTAGTTGGTCCTAAATGAAAATGATTCTGCTTGGACATCCAATATGGCCACCACAGCAGCCATTTTGAAAATATTGTTATCACTATTCCTTCTGAATGGATGGTCATATTAAAATTTAGTTTTCACATCACATTTTGTGATGTCTGGTTGGTTGTAAATGACAATGGTACCGATCAGACATCCAATATGGCCACAACCACAGCCATCTTGAAAATCTTGTTATTGCTACTGATCCTGAATGAAAAGTCATATCAACATAGGGTGCAACCCAGACATCCAGTATGGCCACCACAGTGTCCATCTTAAAAATCCTATTATGGCTACTCCACCTAAGTGAATGGTCACGTCAACATGGGGAGTTATTGAAGACTTCTTATGATGTCAAGTTTGTCCTCAATGAAAATGGTGCAGTTCTGATATCCAGTATGGCCACCACAGCAGACATCTTGAAAATCTTGTTATTGCTACTCCTGCTGAATGGAAAGTTGTGTCTGAATGGGGTTTTCACAAGAAGACTTGTAGTGTCTAGTTGGTTTTAAATAAAACTTTCTACCAATCTGATGTACAGTATGGCTTTCACAATAGCCATGTTGAAAATCTATTCACTGCTACCTATAAATGGAAAGTCATATCAATGTTGGATTTTCACTTGATGACTTCATATGATGTCTAGTTCATACTAAATGAAAATAGTACTGATTTGACATGCAGTATGGCCACCATGGCAGCCATCTTGAAAATCGTGTTATTACTAGTCTTATCAACATGGAGTTCCACTAGAAGACTAATTATGATATCTAGTTGATCCTGAATTACAAGGGTCAAATATGGCTGCCACAATGAATATATTGAAAAATCTTGTCACTAATTCTCCTGAATGAATGGTCATATCAACATGGGGTTGTCACTAAAACTCTTCTAATGGTTTCTTGTTTGTCTGAAATGAAAATGGTGCCGATATTACATTCATTGTAGCTGCCACAGTAGCTAATTTGAAAATCTTATCACTCAGGAATATCGGAGATGGTTTCAACACTAAGCAGTTAAAAAGAAGAATGGTCTTATCTCGAGTTCCTGGAAATTATTTTTGGACAGTAGAGCATCAGTCTGATGGAGGGACTCTTGTTTATCACAGATCACTAGATTTTATTGCTTAGATTTTCTGAGTAACCTAATATCCCAGAATTGTTCATGCAGTGGAAAGAGAGAGAGAGAAATTTGGTAATTGGATGGACAGAGAGATAGTTCAGTCAGTGGAGACATAGTTACATACTGATAGAGATGCAGAGAATGAAACAGAGACAGAAAGAATAATATAGCTGCAACAGGTTAAAGGTGTAAAATCTACATGCCTTAGTATTCTGTTTTTTTAGTAAGATCAATCCATCTGACTGTGTGGACATGGACTGTGATGCCAAGAAAAAGACAATTATGAGGGACTTGGATGGAAGTTTCCTTGGCAAACAGGCATTCATCATCTCTCAGTCAGAGTTTGAGTGGGATGTGAACCCAGTAAGAGGATTAGGGGACTACAGGATCCCTAAAGAGCTCCTGACTGACCCTGACACAGGGGCCAGGCTTAATGTCAACAGTATTGCTAAAAAGAGAGGTATGTGATTTTGTGCTTTGTGTAATCTAAGATGTTAGATTGGTATAAATTGCAAATCTTTATGATGATATATGTTTTTTCTGACACTTTAAGGTTGTGTTTGGTAAACAAGTAGCAACAAGAAATATTGGGTATGGAAAGAGCCGTATTTCTTAAGATTGTCTTAAGAAAAACTGTATGAAATCTCATTTTTGTGCAGTCCTTCTATGATATGTGTATTGATGTACCTATCTCTTGCAGGCATCATCCGGAATGAGAACTGCACGCTTAGTGCCAGCTGGCAGGCCTGGCTATGTCAGGGGTTAGATTATCTGGTGCTTACCATCGAGAGTATGGATGCCGACACTGAAACACGTCGCCTGTCTCCAGTTGCAGTTGTAGCCTACTATGATGATGGATACATTGACCTGATAAATGGCCCCCAGGGCCATGGCTGGTGTGAAGGATATGCCTGTCGTAATAGGTTATCCACCTTCCAGGCTGTTGTTGCTGCTGGTAAATAGTAATCTTCTCATTTGATACTGGATTCTGGGAAATTATTGCACATGCATATTTTGGCACTTAAGTAATGCAAAAGGTTTTCAAGCAGCATGACCAGAAATTGTTAGGGTCATGTATTTTTGCAGTATTATATTTTTGTGACCGTTTTAAATTCACACCAGGCAGATTACAGTGAAAGTAGAAAAATAAAATGGCCACAAAATTGTCCAGTTTTTACAGTAAGCTTATTATGTAGCAAAGCCCAAAGGACCCCAAAAATCATATTGTTATATTCAAATTTCATTGTAACTAAAGCTATTATTTCAAATACCAAAAGGAGCCTTGTGATGTGTTTTCACAATATCTGATATTTTGTAACATCTGATTTAGTTATAAATGGACTTGACTGTTTATGCATTCTGTCCGTATTTATCAGACTTTTATCTATCCAAGTATCACTTTTATACGATGCCCTAAATGGGATGATGTACTATGTTAAGTTGTAACATATGTCCAACTGCAGACAGTGTGAACTCTGATCTAACATCACATAATCTGTTGGCATATACAAGTCTACACTAGTTTGGTTGTTTTAGTCCTTGTCTATGCTGCTTACTGTCAAGTGTATGTGACACGAGGGTAAATTTGGTATTGTTGCTTTATAAGAATAATTGTGATTATAAGTTGGTTTCAAGCAGCATTGCGAATGGTACCTGGTGCTACATCAGAAAAAGAATGAATGCAGATGGGTTCTCCCAAAGTGAATTCTTTTTACATGAGATTTAATAATTTTATACTGTTCTTTTCCTTACTATTGTGGACCCTGCATTGAACTCGCCCAAGGTCCTGATAATGTTAAAACTGCCACCATTTTGTCAAATAATTTTTCCTTGTTGGCATGTGCAGGCTCCAACTTCCCAGCTGATAATAGTCAATGACTATTTCAGTAATTTGTCTTGAACATTTTGTTTGGTTTTTATTATTACAGAAACAGTTATAGTTGCAAATTGTGACACATATGACAATAGAATGGGATTGTTCAAGGGAGGCCACCCTTGCAGGGTTATACCAACTTCTGGCCACTTTTCTCAGATGCTGTAAATTTTCATTACAAACGGATTGAACTTTTGAGGATTAATGGAATGCATAGTGCCTGCAATAACAGGAAGGCATACCTACCAACCATTACGCTTTTGGCGTAATCATTCCGCTTTTTTTTCTCACTTAATTACGTATTACGCTCGGCTATATATGGATTACGCTTTTCTGGTACATTAAAAACAAATAATAATAAAGCAATAAAAAGTTGTGTTTGTCATTTTTATTATCATCTCTTTTATCCCAAACATCAATCATATAAATTTGAGAATATTCTAAAAAAAAAGAAGACTGCAGCATAAGAATAATGAAAGAGTATACATTTGTTATAGATGTCTGTGTTCTTTCCTTATTTTCTATTTATAGCAGCTGTATGTGACCCATTTCCAAGAAAACAGAAGGGTTTCTTCAGCATAGAAATTTTACTCACAGATTCAATATGTAAATATACTGAATATGGTAGCGGACCAGTCTATACTTTTAAAAAAAATGGCAGCAGATGTTAAGCGAAACAGGCTTTATCGATGTGACTCTCAGATGTTATATATGACTGAAATATGTTAGAGAAGATGAATCTTTTTCAACTTTAAAACATGTCGGATCAGAAAAAAGACAAATCAATAGTGCTTTACAAATTTAGAAAGATTAATATGAGAGGGGTAATACAACACTCACGTTGAGCACATGGTAATGATCATTGCAGAATTTGTAGAGTTGACTTTACGATCACTCAGCAAAAGTTAGACACATGGACTAGTTAAAGTGAGTGTTGTGTATATATAATTTGTCAATATGTTTTGTGGTTTGTATTCTGATACTAATTCACCTGTATTTTGCCCATTTGTGACAAGAACTTTAGCCAGCTGCAGATCCAGGTTAGTAGCAAAACTAAACTTACATTTTTCATACAGTTTATTGTAATTATGGCATTTAAGATATAGATTACACTTTTTATGCTCAGATTACGCTTTTTTGCAACTTAGGTTATGCTCATACCTCTTTAGGGGTTGGCAGGGGAGGTAACGATATAAAATTATTGAAGCCTGGATAAAAAAGCTCTCTTTATCCAGTTTTTCAGGATGTGTGCAGAAATATATTTTTAGATTCAGCACCAGTTACCATTTGCGATACCATTTGAAAACTACTTTAATATGAATATTTCATGTTATGGGTTTCATTGGTCAAGTGATGTGTGACTGTGATCAGCTATTAATGTTTTTGAATAATCTGTTTAATGAACTACAGTACTTGATAGTGCAAAAAATAGGCCCATGACTAACCAACTGAAATTGACACTATGAAAATGGTAGCAATCATAGTTTATGATTTGAACATATAAATTTATTGAATTGTACATATATTAAATAAATAAAATTTAAAAAATCCAAGTCTACAAGCTCCCCTTCTGTCAGAAGATCATATCAAACTTGTTTTAAGGACATGGACTGAGCAAACTTTACTTTGTTAAATATAAATTGGAACACCAGGAAAGTTTTGAGAAGTCAGATGCATGCAATGCACACACTGAAGTCTTTCAATATTGCCATGCCTACAAAGAGATCATTCTTAGCAGAAAATTTGTATCATGTGTTCATGTGTGTGTGTGTGTGTGTGTGTGAGAGAGAGAGAGGGGGGAGTGGGAAATGTTTGAAGCTTTTGGGCTAACAAACTCAAAAAATAAACTTTGCTGATGTGTACATCATGCTGAGTTTGAAAACAATTAGACAAGGCTGGCTGTCATTCATGTATATACAGTTTTCTTGACAATTTTCCTGATGCTGTTAAAGACACAAACAAACCATTTTTAAAAAGATGCAACTATTCATTCATTACAGCTCCTCAGTACAGGTCTCTTGTTTTTGATCAATATGAACAGCTAATCCATTCTGATATAAGGATGGTACGGCTGATATTTCGCTTGAAGTGTACTAAAAATCTCACATATGATCTGTGGTAGCTGCTGAAGAAAACAAACACAAAGAGGATATTTGCTTGCTCTGAGTGAATAACAGGTATATTTCATAGAGTGGGTGAGTTTTTCACCCACAAGATGAAATATATTTTATTCACTCAGAGCAAGCAAATTTGCTTTTTATTTATTCTCAAATATATATTGAGTATCAATATGTATGATAGATTGAAATAACAGATTTCTTTCTATATTCAGCGCGATAATGTCAGTGGTGTACCGTTTATGTACTGCTGTGTTTTGTATATATCCTCACACAAAATATCAGTAGTAACATAATTCTTCTTCCTAATTCAAGGTAAAACAGCGCATAAAATAAAAATTGAAGAACAAAAATTCAAGGTAAAACAGCACATAAAAGCAAAATTGAAGAACAAAAATGTATGCACATTGTGGGATTTGAACTTGGTTTCTCTGTATGCAAGGCAGCCATACTTACCACTAGACCAACCGGGCATCTAAAAATAACTCTTTTGATGGGGCAGCGAAAAGATATTTCTGGTATTTCACTCCAATGAATTATCAAAATTATTTCTCTTGGAAAATCCAGTAATTCACGACCAAGCACAAAATAATAAATATTAGCAAAGAATTTTCATCCTTTTTAAAGTTAATAATCAGAACACTAACACTCAGATGGTTCCATATACTTTTGAAGATGACCTTTCTGTGATTTAGGTATGTCATGATCCTGGCTCAGTTCAGTGATGAAGCACTGCAGTTGCACTAGTTCAACAGTTTTAATTGGAATAGTTTGTGTGGGATAAATGAGACCAGACCATAAGGTATAATCAAGCACTCTGCTTAAAGATAACAGCTATCTGGTCCTATATTCTCAAAACAATTTGAGCATGAAACTTGAGCTTGAGTTCAAAATGCGAAAACTTTGACAGACTGTAATTGTCATTGGAATCAAATTAAACTCGTAGAAATTTGTAAGATCTCATTAACTTTGGTCCTTTTCCTAGAATGCTAGCATGAAATTATATAGATTTACTCTAAGATTATCATTAAGATTTTTTGTATTAAGCTTGAGTTTCTTGTTTAAAACTTTTTGAGAATATGGGGCCTAGATTTACTGTTGGTCTTACGTTTGCTGTATTAACATTGAAATTGATTCGGTCAGTCACATATCATAGGGACAATATCATCAGTGGCTAAGTGGTTAACGTGTAGAACTTGCAACCGAAAATGTGTAGGTTAAGATTCTACCGTCAGTTCACTCTGGGACAGCTACTGAAGTATGTCATTGGGCAAGATATTTTACTCTAATTGCCTTGGTAATAAATAACTTACTTGTGTTGCTGTGCTGTAAAACACCAAACCAAACTAAATCAAACCCATTGAATCATATTTTTGCTGAACTTTACTCCAGTTTCCTTTATCATTGTCTACTAATATCTCTTAGAGGAGACTGTTCACATTTGTGTCAGTACCATAAGATCTTGGGTATGTTGGCAGTACTTTATAGAGATACTGTATAGCAGTGCAGGCTAGTTTTGTGGAGTTTTACATATCTGAAATCAATCAGTCTTCCTTGAAAATAAAATGTAGGCACAGCAAAACAAAACCATTATACAGTTCAATCCAAAGCAAAGTTCCTACAAAAGGTCTAGAGACTTACTGGAAATTCAGATAACAATATTGGTTTTAACATTAATATCTTTTGGCTATATATTTTACTTAAAAAAATGCAGCATTTTTCTTATCAACAAACAATAGAAGCTAATTTTATTAAAGTCCAAGGGGCTGGTGAGATTTGTTTATTTATATACTTGATTTTTATCAAAATGGAAAATAATTTGAAGAAATGATCATTCAGACTGAGCTAAAATCTATTTCAGTATGGTCCAATATGTATATACTTTCAGTTTTCTGAAGGAGAAAAAAGATACATTAATAGCAGTAAGACATTACCTGCTATTATTGCATTACATTGCTATCTCTTTTCCTGGAGCTAGTCTCCAGTCCAAGGTGAACATTCCCTCCAGTTAGTAACTGGAGGTATAGAATCTAAACATGACCCCAGTCCGATTGCCTTAGCTATTTCTGTTCATTTGGAACATCATCCTTCTTTTGCTTAGACTTTTTGTAGTTTACATGTGCCTCTGAGCACTCAACATCTTTCATCATCTAAGTCAGTGGTTCCCAAACCCTGGGTCGCAACCCAAATGAGGGTTGTGAGGACCCTCGTGACCCTATACTGGTACTGCATTTTGGGTTGCAAAAGATGGTATTTAGGGTCTTGATCAAAAATGTTTGGGAACGACTGATCTAAGTAGTCATTTGTGATACATTGTCCATCATATCCTTTTTTTATGTTGTAATTGATATTTTAATAGCAGTAAAACATTAGCTGCTATTATTGCATTGCTGTCTATTTTCCTGGTGATAGTCAGTCCAAGGTTAATATTCCCTCCTCCAAGTAATTGGAGGGCTAGAACAAAAAACAACATAATCCCAGTCTGATTCCTTAGCTATTTCTATTCATTCAGAATAACATCCTTTTCCTTAGACTTTGTGTAGTTTTCACATGCCTCTGGGTACTCAACGTAGTAATCTATCTACTGTCAATAGTATCCTTTCTTGTGTTGTCATTGGTACAGTCAAACCTGTTTTGAGAAATCATTGCTATGAGAGACCACCTATCTTGAGAGACCAGGATCTCCATGCTCAGATTTATTGATTATGTATTGTTATGACCAGTTATGAGAGACCACCTGTCTTGAGAGACCATTATTTTTTGGCAGAATCAATGGTCTTTCAAGACAGGTTCTACTGTATTTGCAACCCAGTCCTTACATAGTTTTCATTTGTCTGTGTCCCTTTTCAATAAATATGTGGGTTTTGAGTACCTTGCTAGCAAAGCGGTGCTTCATTGTTTTTATCTCTCTCTTAGTAACCAGTGTTAGGATAAGTGTTACCCATCAAATTCTTGTTTTCGTTCAATTTATTTTTGTATTTCCTCTCAGCATTCAGTATGCTTCAAGGTGTGGGTAAATGCATTCATAAAATGGCTGCTTGGGATATGCATCCCACCTGCTTAGCATCCACTTTGTGTGTATGCACAGACAGATGTTCTTTTTGTTGTATTTGATCTAGCAAGGTGTGGAACTTAGCAGGAGCCTATAGGGAAGGGATGAAAGGTCCTGCTTCCTCCTCTTTGTCACTGGAAGACCTCCTTCATTCCCAGGAGGGGTCTAGAACACTTCCTGATTTGGGGAAGTTGCCAACTCCTGTAAGGGAGGGATCACTGACACGTAAAAAGAAGTTGTCAGTTCCCATGAGGGAGGGCTGCTTGGCACTTCTTGGGAGTCATCCTCACCCAACTTTGTGCACATAATTCCATGACAGGGTCAATCAAGTTGACTATAGTTTAGAACTTTGCTTTGTTTGAGAATTTAAATCCAGGTTATAATCAGGCTCCAAAAATATTAGTTACATTTTGTGACATGTAGCAGAGTGGATGCTCCTACAAATATGGCCTTATCACTTGTTATTTGATATCTATTACAGGGCATAACTTTGACCTGTTCTTCACCAGCACATCACCTCAGCATTCCCGCTACCTCATGTTGGATGCTTCTGAGTCACAGGCAGTGCGTGTATGTACTTACTACAGCCTGCCCAACCGACTTGATGTCTATCTTAATGGGACATATGTACTGCCAAAAAATGCTGTATACACTTCTACAGGAGCCATGGTCCTGAAAAGAGAGACTTACAAAGAACAATATATGCCTAATGTCAACACTGATGCATCTGGCGCAAACTACATCAACATAAGAACAGGAATAATTTGCTTCATCATCAAGGGTCCCAGAGCAGTGGAAATCAAGACCGCCGAGGTTATCATGGTGGCATTTGGATTACCAATGTTGGCTGTAGATGAATTCTATGGAAAAAACCTTGTACAGAACCTGGCAGCATTCCTGAACATTCCATACTCCAAAATCAGAATTGTAAACATCATCAATGAACAGTCAAGCTCTGGGCGTCGTAAGAGAGCAATATCTGAGGGTAACACAACAACAATTCAACTAGAAATTGGAAATCTACCCTTGTCTGGTAAGTCTTATTTAAGTTTCACCGTCTTAATAATTTTTTTTAAATGTTTGTATGTTTGTTTCTTTTTCAGTGCACATTGTTAAACTGCAACCTAAAGGCATGCAAGTTTCATAGATCCATCTGGATGAAGATTGTTAGTCCTTAAAGTTGCATCAAATAATTGCTCAAGATATAGCTGGAAGACAAGGATTTTCAGTTTTTGTCAGTCATCTTCTGAGCCTGTAGACCATAGACCTACATTGACATTAGACATGATTGGAGAATTTTAGACAAGTGCCAAGTCCCAAATGTATGTAGATCTGTGTACATATATGTAGATCATTTAAAGTTTTTAAACCTTAGCTCATAAAGTCAACTAGTACAACTGCTGTATTTGCATACACTTGCAGCTTTGTAGAACCCACATTTTCACCCGGTAGAAGAAACCTTTGAATGGTTGACTTTTAGATTGATTTAGTTATTATCTCTGACTTGATTAGTTAGTCAACTTGATACTTTATAGTTATCATAGTAAATTTTTAATTTTGAATCAGTTGGTCAGATAGTTTATTTGTTGTACATAACAATACTTCTTTTGATCCTCTTTCAGAGATAAATGGAACTGGATCTGGGGATGTCCTGTCTCGTGAGCAGCTGATGAACATATCCTACAACCTTCAGAATGAGATTCAGAGTGGAACAAACCTCAGTGATGTGCTGAATACAACGATTCTCTTCACTTCCATTGCTAACCCTGTACCCAGTCCTAGTTCTGAAGAATGGGCTTCTGTGGACAACAAAACCACTCGCTATGTTACCTACGTCCCTGTGGAGAGTTTTGAGTTCCACACCATCCTAACTCCAGCAAGTGAAGGCTTACAATTCAGCATCCAGCCTGTTCTCAAGTTCCTGGATAGAGATGTAAATTTTAAAATGTTTATTTTGTTCACTGGAATATTTCCCTTGTCAGTGCAAGGAGAAAACTTTAAGATTTTGTACAGGAAAAACACCTGATAAATATCAGTTTGCAAAAGTCACTTTATGCACCTTATTATGATATCAATGTACTATATATACTCATAGATAAGTCACATTTTTGTCAAGCCTGCCTTGGCAGAAGTTCAACATAATGATAACTTTGGCATGCATGTCCAGAGATGCTGTCAGGGCATGCAAATCATGAAAATGTGTGCGAATTCGCATACTTGGAAAGCAGTGAAGCACAAGAACTCCTATAAATTAGTTCCAATTCGCGCATATAAAAATGTGCTCTGTGCAGTATAAAATTTTTATTTAACTGTTAGCCCTTAAAGTGCTTGTCACAACATAAGTCGTGCTGCTGGCAGCGGTCTTGTAGTGCTTGTTGCGACATGTCTTTTTTTTCAGGTAAGCAACTGTTTACACATATGGATACTTTGGCTTGACATGAATGGTTCTAAAACTAAATTTGATTGGTACATTGGGCCCTGGAACAAGCATTCTGCGATAGTTTTAACCTTGCATTCAACAATGAAGTTTTACCAATGCTTGTTTAAAATACAGGCTACCTAGAAAACCCAAAATGGCTAACTCCCAATATGGTTCATCTTCAGATGACAAATTCATTCAGCAAATACTGGTTTGATGATATTGGTGATGACAATGATTTTTAAAGTTTTGAAGTATATCAGATTATTGGAACTGGGAAATGTTACTGGAGGTACCAGGGAATGATTTTGAACCTAAAAATGATGTTGAATACAAGTCCTATGTACATGCTGGATATACATAAAACAGATGGCATGCTGGTCAACCCCCTATTCAGTGGTATTTCAAAATGAAATGTAGAAAAGTCTGAATAACAAGTCTAATTAAAATACAGGCAATTTAAAAATAGAGCACAATTTTCTTTTCTTTTCTGAAACAATTCAGCCCTGACGGATCTTGTACTACAAAACTCCATAGTACTCTAAGGGTTAAGATAAATTGAATAAATAAGAATCTAAAAAAAAATTAAAAAAATTAAAAAGTATGGATATTTATTCGATCAAAATACCTCTGTCTGAATAAGCAGACTATGGCATTGATGACTTTAAACTCATAGCTCATGTTGGTGCAAAATCATATTTTGGGGCTGAGATATCCAAGGGACAATACCTATGAGCTGTGGAAAATTGTACATGACAACCATAAAGAACAATTTCCCAACTTTTTCAAACTGGCTAAGCTAGCTATACATCTACCCCTTCAGACATCAGGCTGTGAAAGGGGTTCTCCAGAGATGCTGCCAGGGTGCGCGAGTGCGCGAATCACACAAAAAATGTGTACGAATTCGCGCACTTGGAAAGCAGTGATGCGTGAGAACTCACGCAAATTAGTTTAAAGCCACACATATAAAAATATACTCTGCACAGTATACTGTTTTTATTTAACTGTTAACCCTTAATGCGGCATATGTCTCATAGCGCTTGTCTCGTTATCTGTCTTTTTTCTGGTAGTCAACTGTTTACACATCTGAGTACCTAGGCTTGAAAAGAATGGTTTTTAAACTAAATTTGATTGGCACATTTGGGCCCTGGAACAAGCATTGTCAAGTTTGAACATTGCATTTATGAAGGAAGTTTTACAAATGCGTGATTCAAGTAAGGGCTCCTAGATAATCCAAAATGGCTGACTCACAACATGGTTTATCTTCAGATGACGATTTATTTAGGAAAATACTGGCCGATGATAGCGATGATGACAATCATATTTAAAGTTTTGAAGTATATGAGATTATAGGAGCCCGCAAAGTGTTACTGGAAATACCAGTGAGTAATTTTGAACCCAAAAATGATGTTTAATACAAGTCTGATGTACATGCTGGATGGACAAAAACAGACAGCGTGCTGGTCACCCCCTACTAAGCGGTATTTTGAAATGTCAAAAAGGCAGAAATCTAAGCCTAATTAAAAAACAGGCAATTTAAATGTAGACTGCAATTTTCATTTCTTTTCTCAAACGATTCTGCCCTGCACTCTAAGGGTTAAGATAAATTGAATAAATAAGAATCTAACAATAAATTAAAAAGTAAGGATATTTATTTTAATCAAAATACCTCTGTCTGAACAAGCTGACTATGGCATTGATGGACTTAAAACTCTAATACAACATGGTGGAACAGGTAAGAAAGCTGGCATAGTAGTCAGAAAAGCACTGATTCAAACAAGTGAAACTTTGGCAGAGCTCTTGTTAGTGAAAAAATTAAAATATTATTTTGTAGCAGAGATATCCAAGAGACAATACCTATGAGCTGTTGAAAATTATACATAACAACCATAAAGAACAGTTTTCCAACTTGTTCAAGCTGGCTTAGCTACAGTGTATGCTTATGTGAAAGGGGGTTCTCAGCACAGAACAATATTCATACACAGATAAGGAACAAATTAAGCTCAGAAATGATCAACAGATTAATGCTTATACAACTAGAGGATACATCTTTTGAGGATTTTGATTTAAATAGAGCAGGAAGAAAGAAAGAGACGGATATTTATGTGTTAGGTAAATATTGAAATATGGCCGTTTCCTCCTCGCCTCATTTTTGTTCTACTCCCCCTTTATTTTGGTGACAAGGGGGGGGAGCTCCCGCCTTCAGATAAAATCCTGGCAGCATCTCTGGTTCTCAGCACAGAACAATATTCATACACAGATATGTAGCAAATTAGGCTCAGAAACAATCAACAGATTAATGCTCATACAACTAGAGGAGACATCTTGTGATGATTTTGATTTCAGTAGAGCTCTAACAGAGTGGAGAAGGAAGAAAGAGAGATGGAAATTTTTAGTGTTAGGTAAATATTGAACTGTGGCCGTTTCCTCCTCCCCCCCCCCAATTTATTTTCTACTTCCCACTTAGTTTGGTGACGGGGGGGGGGGGGGGGGGGGGGGGGGGGCTCCCACCTTCTTTAGATAAAATCCTAACAGCATCTCTGCATGTCCATCCATCTATTATGTCCATGCAAATATCTGTCCACACCCTTGATTAACCTTAATGTTACCATTTTTTAATATCTCCCCCTGCCTCTGGATAGGAATCCTTGTGTGCATTCATATTGGCTGGCTGGCTGGCACACATTCTTGTTTCCACAACTTGTCCCAGTTTTTGATCAGTTACCATAAAACTTAGCACATGTTATGGTCGTCACTTGAAGATCTGCATATTGACAAATCACTGTGCCCATACAATTGTTTTAAAGAGTTATTGCCCTTTTTGACTTGCACCTGAATGCAGTTTATGATAAAATCTTGTGAATGCAACTAATCTCACATTTTTCAGTTGATTGCAATGAAATATTATGTTCATCATATGAGGATGTGCATATTGACAAAAATCATGAAGTGTATGGCAGAATCTTGTGATGCATCTAGTCTCAGTGTTTAATTTATCTCTCTGAAACTTGGTACATGTACATGCTGTGTTATAGTCATCATCTGAAGATGCCCATATTAACAGATCAGTGTTATGTGATTTTTGTTAGAGTTATTGCCCTTTTTGACTTGGAAACTGATGCAGTGTAACACAAAGTATTTTGAATGCAACTAGTCCCACAGTTTTCAATATACCACCATACAACTTTGTACATGCTGTGGTCATCATTTGAAGAGTTATTGCCCTTTTTGTATTGCAGCTGAATGCAGTATGTGACATAATCGTGTGAATGCAACTAGTCCCCCAGTTTTTGATGGCTCACTATGAAACTTGGGGAATAATTAAGGTCATCATCTGAAGATGTGCTTATGGATAAAATACAGTGTTATTGGAATTTGTAGTTCATTGGTCATGGACCAGAAGATTGTTTTTGTGGGTGTAATGGTACTTTTAACACATTATTGGCTATATCATCCAAGGAAATAGGAGCTAAGTGCCTTTCCCTTTTGGGTGGGTATCAAACCCACGACTCTTGGATTATGAACCTGGCACTCTATCACAGTTCCCCATAGACCAAGAGAAATTGTGGGATGGCCTGTTGTCGCCTGTTGTCCATCATCAGTTAGCACAAGTTTGTTATTGCTACTCCCCTGAAGCTACTTGGAAAATTCCTGTGAAATTTTATACACACATTCATCCCATGGTCTAGTTGGTCATAAATGAAAATGGTGTCGTTCAGACGTCCAATATGGCTTGAAAATCATATAGTTACTTCTCCTGAATGAATGGTCATATCAACATGGGGTTTTGCATGAAAAGAATTCTTATGATGTCTAGTTGGTCCTAAATGAAAATGGTGCTGATCTGACATCTAATATGGTTGCCATAGCAGCCATCTTGAAAATCTTGTTATCACAACCCCTTGCGAATAGAAGTCATATTGACATGGGGTTTTCATCAGAAGACTTTTATGGCATTGAGTTAGGCCCAAATGAAAATGGTGCCATGCAGATAACCAATATAACTGCCACAGTGGTCATGTTGAAAATCTTATTATCACTACCCCTCGTGAATAGAAGTCATATTGACATGGGGTTTTCATCAGAAGACTTTTATGGCATTGAGTTAGGCCCAAATGAAAATGGTGCCATGCAGATAACCAATATAACTGCCACAGTGGTCATGTTGAAAATCTTGTTATCACTACCCCTCGTGAATAGAAGTCATATTGACATGGGGTTTTCATCAGAAGACTTTTATGGCATTGAGTTAGGCCCAAATGAAAATGGTGCCATGCAGATAACCAATGTAACTGCCACAGTGGTCATGTTGAAAATCTTGTTATTGTTGCTTCTACTGAATAGTCATTATCAGCATTGGGTTTTCACTGAAAGACTTCTTGTGATGTCTAATTGGTCCTAAATAAAAACAGTGACAACCTGACTTAAAATGTGGCCACCATGGCAGACATCTTGAAAATCTTTTTATTGCTACTCCATTGCTTCTGTATTCTCTAGACCCAGTGATGAATTTCCAGTTATTATCCATTAATAAAAAAGGAAATTATAGAGCAAAAATATTCAGATGTGTTGTTTGACATTTGTTATGAATAAAACACATTACATGATTTCAGTGAAATCCCTGCCACTTTCCCTGTTCTCTTTCTCTTTCCATTAGGAAAGGAGAAATAGTATATGGAAATTTGTTGAGTGTGAGAGAAAAGAGAATTTGAGCTGGATGAAAATCTTGAACTTACACAAACTAACCGACAAAAACTTGAGTCATTATAATGGTATGTGTTCACTTTCCACGAGATATTTCTACAGTGTTGCATGATACCAGTGATACAAAGTTGCAAAAGTCTGGTGTTGAGCAGGGCCATACAGTAAATATATTGGCTAGGTGGCACACACATACTATAGTTGAATAGATGTTTTGCTTTGGTTTGTTTTTTTCACCTATAACAAGGTTATAAAACAGACCATTTATAAATATTCAAATGACTGATGGCCTCTCTCTCTTTCTTTGTTGGTTTGTTGGTTGGTGACTTAGCTTGTCAGTTTTTCTTCAGTGGATCCAGTTCTCATTCCTTCTCTCGATCTATCATGGTAAAACTGACCAACAAGGAAAGAGATATGGAGGATAAAAAGAACCAGAAATGAATCATATTGTGTTTCTAGTTTATTTCCCTGCATGAAAGGAGATCGGCAGGGTGAAAATCTATCACAATTATCGTTTGCTATCGAAATGACCTTGAAAAATGCCTTGAATCAAAACATTGCATTAAAACATTGCAATTGCATCAAACTACAAATTTCAGAAGGTGAAATCACACAATATTTCAATTTTTTTTTACTTCTTTATGCAGATGTAGTTCCTCTTGCAGAGAACCCCAAAGATCTCCAATCCTTGATCAATAATTTTAGTATTTATTGCAATGATTGAAAATTAAAAATGAATGTTAAGAAAACAAAACTACTAAATTTTGGTACAGACAATAAGAAAAAGTTTAATTTTACAGGTAGAATGCTAGAGGAGGTTAATGAATACACTTATTTCAGAGTTCTTCTGAGATTATTGAATACATTTATTTTGGGGTTCTTTGGAGTAAGACAGGAAGATTTCTCAAAGCTATAAAGCAAACAATATCAAATGACAAGAAAGCATTATTCTTGTTAAAAAAAACAAATATGGAATCTTGACCTGCATATAGATTGCCAGCTAAAACTATCCCATAGTACCTAGTACTAATTCTACTATATTCAGAAATTATGCAAAAATAGAATGTGGATTCAGATACATTCGGCACTCGCAAACTTTTCGTAAAAAACATGGTTCATCAACAGTATGAAGAACAGACTTACAGACATATATCTTCAGACATGGGATGCAAACAAAAATGTATCTATCAAGGGAAAACACCTATGAGCATTTGAAACAAACCTTCAGTTTGAAGATTATTTCATTTCTTTACCCAAAAATGTTTGTATTATTTACTTTAAATTTAGAACCTCAAACAACCATTTACTAATTGAAACTGACAGATTGTCAGCCATTCCAAGGAACCAAAGATTGTGAACATTATGAAATGAAATGATTTAGGTGTTGAATATCATTACATACTTAATTATCCTCATTTCAAAACTGAAAGAAAACTCTACCTAAAAAATAATATAGAAAGCGAAAGATATTACTTTTTAATGATTTTTTTACATCTAAAGGTATAGAGCTTTTAAAGTTGTATAAATTAATAAGAGTTATGATGTCAACATTCAGTTGATAGTGGAATGTTTGTTTTTGTGTAAGTTAAATTCCATATGTACAATTAATATTTCATGGCATGAAATTTTTAATGTAAAACCAAATCTTTGTTATCACCATGTATGTAATATCATGTTTTATATACTTATATCTTGTTTTATATAACAGTTAAAATCTAAAACAAGAATGCTCTGATTAATATGTGAACAATGAAAAATTTGATATGATGTTCAAAGCTGTTATTATTGGTTGAATAATGTTGTAACAACCATTTACCTCTATTGTCTAGAACACCTATTTTACCACACTATGATGGTAACTACATCATTAGTCCCCTGTAAAATTGTGATATTAGTGTTACAGACATTGTATATACTTTTGCTTTACTTTGCATTTCTCATTTGTCACATTCGTGACCTGAGGATAATAAACTTTGTCTATTGTCTTGTTATAAGTAATGGAAAGTCAAGCATAATAATGACTTGGATCAGCTGAATGGAAAGTCAAGCATAATAATGACTTGGATCAGCTGTGACTTTAAATGTTTGAATTACCTTCTGTTTGTTGCTGATTTTGCTTGGTCTATTCCCATTTGTTTACATTACCTCCTGTTTGTTGCTGATTTTGCTTGGTCTATTCCCATTTGTTTACATTACCTCCTGTTTGTTGCTGATTTTGCTTGGTCTATTCCCATTTGTTTACATTACCTCCTGTTTGTTGCTGATTTTGCTTGGTCTATTCCCATTTGTTTACATTACCTCCTGTTTGTTGCTGATTTTGCTTGGTCTATTCCCATTTGTTTACATTACCTCCTGTTTGTTGCTGATTTTGCTTGGTCTATTCCCATTTGTTTACATTACCTCCTGTTTGTTGCTGATTTTGCTTGGTCTATTCCCATTTGTTTACATTACCTCCTGTTTGTTGCTGATTTTGCTTGGTCTATTCCCATTTGTTTACATTACCTCCTGTTTGTTGCTGATTTTGCTTGGTCTATTCCCATTTGTTTACATTACCTCCTGTTTGTTGCTGATTTTGCTTGGTCTATTCCCATTTGTTTACATTACCTCCTGTTTGTTGCTGATTTTGCTTGGTCTATTCCCATTTGTTTACATTACCTCCTGTTTGTTGCTGATTTTGCTTGGTCTATTCCCATTTGTTTACATTACCTCCTGTTTGTTGCTGATTTTGCTTGGTCTATTCCCATTTGTTTACATTACCTCCTGTTTGTTGCTGATTTTGCTTGGTCTATTCCCATTTGTTTAAATGTACCTCCTGTTTGTTGCTGATTTTGCTTGGTCTATTCCCATTTGTTTAAATGTACCTCCTGTTTGTTGCTGATTTTGCTTGGTCTATTCCCATTTGTTTACATTACCTCCTGTTTGTTGCTGATTTTGCTTGGTCTATTCCCATTTGTTAAAATTACCTCCTGTTTGTTCCTGATTTTGCTTAGCCTATTCCATTTGTTTAAATGCACTTGCTGGTAATCAAATGACTGCACTTTCACTGTTTGGGATGCTGGCCATACAATGTTTGTACTTTCATTATTTAAATCAATTTTCAAAGTTCAATCTCTAGCATCTCTTTTATTTATTTAATCAATATGAATGAAAATATAAGATCATAAAAAGAAGTAAATTAACAATTTTAAACAAGATTGTGAATAGCTGCAATATCTGCGGAACTATAGGGATCTGAAGAGTTAACTCCCTGTGTCAATAAACAGAGTCTTGTATCTGTGATATACCCCGCATTGTATAAATTATTAAAACAAACTCAGCAAGCCTTGTTTCCTTTTAATGAGAAGAGTACTCAGCTCATGGTATATTAAAGACACTACATACATTTTATTTATATATATATATATATATATCAGCCATTGAGCTGAACCTTTATTTCAGAGCCAAACGTAGGATGTAACTTATCTACTATAGGAGTGACCTATATGTTATATGTAGTAGATTAAGAGGCAAGATATCATGTGACAGCAATGAACAGAGTGAATATCTTTTTATTTTAAGTAATATGCTTAAAAACACAAGTTTAATATTATCTTGCCTTGTACTTTACATTAGGCCATGAACATAGTGGTATTTTGTGTCATGCCTAGAGTTTATTGTACACCAAATTTATGCGTATTAGGGTGACCATCATACTTATTTTACTGTCTTCAACAAGATGTTATATATATTATCAATTGACAGTATGGATTATTCAATTCAAGCTGATCCCAAAACTCTAATTCTTTGTTTTCTTTGTAGGGTTTTGTGGTGGTTGTAGGATCAGCTGAAAATGAGTGGCAAGTAACAGCAAGTATTCGTCCTGGGACTGGTTACACTTGGGCAGTGCTCAGTGGTAATGTGACTGTGAGTTTTGTGAATGGTTTTGCGAACTTTACAGATCTTTCCATCTCTCATACGGGTTATGGCTATATTATGGATTTCAGTATGTCACAGCCAACAGTTGCCCAGAACTGGACTCTAAGTTCTGCACCTTTTGATGTCCCAGGCAGAAAAATTAGTGCTTCTCAGACCATCTCTGGAAATGTCATCCAGAATGCTCTGACTGAAATCATCCTCGATCTGATTGATGCGAGATCTCTACAGAAGATTGAAAATATTTCTTGGACGGTATGTTGAACTTTGTCTCTCAATCTGTTTTACATTCTATGTCACTGCTTCTATGGTTCAGGCATTTAATGTTACCCATGTCCATCTGTCTGGCTCCATATGTCCATCTGTTTCATACATCTGTCCAAAACAAATTGTATTTCCACATAAAATCTTTTTGTAAGTACTGGATGGACTTGAACCAGATTTGGTATGTCAGTTTGAAGACCTAGGTCAAGTTCGATTTTCACCTTTTTTTGATTAAATTTAACTGAGTTATGTCCCCTGTTTGACTTGGAACTTTTTCCTGGCATACTGAAATAGACTTTCTTCATTGCACCATATGTGTGGGGGTATCCACATCATATGAACTAATTCCTTGTTCTAAATTTTATTTCAATTAAATGCCATTTCATTTGATTTTGAAGTTCTAATATCAAGGATCTCTTTTTTTCCTTTAGCTTAACTTATCTATACAATGTACATCAGGTAAAGTCTATAAAAGGTACAGTGAGGAAATTAAACGTAGAAAAAGACAAGACAATTATCAGCAGAAGAAAATAAATACTTTGCAGGTGTTTATTCTGCTATGTCTGGAAATAGAAAAGTTAATTTTCCTCAAGACTTCTTAGATTACTTGTAAGATCATGATATAGGACCAAGAACCCCTGAAACCTTTTAAATGAAAGTTTGATTTTTCTTTAAGATGGAGTTTTTTGTTGTTATTGGAAGCAAAAGTTTCTTAAATGCACACATTAGACCTCAAATCATAAATGTAGAAAATTCTCAGTCCACTTTAATCCCAAAAATGTTTGTGATTAAAGTTAGGCATTTCTTTCAAGTTGAGCTTTAAATTTCTGTTACCAGAAAGCTATAGCTCGCATGCACATATTAATCATGAATGTAGAAATTCTCAGTCCTCTTTAGTAAGTCTTTCTGTACTTATCCTCACAGGATCACACATGGAATGTGACAGCGTCCTTGGTGAGTAGCAGTAGTTATGGTACATTGACAGGAACTCTTGTCTCAACTTTTAATACCATCACAGGGATGGCCACCTTCAGCTTCCTGAACTTCACTGCTATTGGTCCAAACTACATAAAGTATCGCATCATGTCTGAGCCGGCATGGTACAATGAGATTTATATAGGAGAGATTCATGTGATGTCATTGAGTCATGTCAGCATGGTGGTGGAAGCAACTACAAACGTTGTTCTTAAGTTCCCACAGGATTACAATCAGTACCTGTCCACAGCAACAGCACGTGCAGAATTCCACCAGATTGTTGGACAGTACTTTGCCAATAAGAATCCTGATACACTAATTACTGGTGTATCCTCACAACCAGGTAATTGAGCTTTTCTGACTTGTTGCCAAAGTTTGGAACTGAATTGCACATGTTTGGATAGATGTATTATGTATTTAGATTTGTGTACATGTGCATATGTGTGTATGTATGTGAGAGTGAGAGAGAGAGAGTGATTGATATTTTTATTTCCTCCTTCCTATAAAGAGTACAGTAAGTAATACAAATATATAAAGAATGAACACTCAAAATCTAAGCAGTAATTTGAGAAAAGAAATATCAAATATCAGAGAAAGAGAGAGAGAGAGAGAGAGAGATAGGGAAAAAGAAAGAGAACAGAGAATGTTGGCTGTATGACAATACAGTAAAACATGTCATGAAAAACCAGTGCTATGAGCGGCCACCTTTCTTAAAAGACCAGATTCTTAATGCTTGCATTTATTGATTATATAATTGTATGAGTTGTCATGAGAAACCTTTTGTCTTGAGAGACAATGTTATTTTGGCAGAAAGGGTCCAAGACAGCTTCTGCTGTATCGTTAAACATTACAGTGCTGCAGTAATACAAATTCTACATACCTAATTGTCTTTACAATATCTCTTTACATAAACATTTGGCATCACTATCATCAATTATATTATCATCATCATTATTATTTTCATCATCATCATTATTATTATTTATTTATTATTATTATTATTATTATTATTATTATCATTATCATTATCAGGAAGCATAGTGGTAACCATCACAATCAATGGTACAACATACAATGTCAACACGACATTGTATTCCATCTGTGATGACATTGAGAACCAGACTCCCTTCAGATTTGACTCCACAGCAATGTATTTATCCTCGTACATGGTTGTTAATGGTGTCACTTATGATGCAGTAACATGTGGACCAAAGGTAACAAGGTTTTTCAAGTCACTCAGATTCAGGTTTTTACAAAAGTTGGTGTCTGTGTCTGTGTGTGCACATGTATGGACAATTTTAGGAACAAACCAAAATAATTTGTTCTCTATCTTTTTTTTTTCTCCTTCATGTTCAACTATTAATTATAGAAAATGAAAATTGTCAATCAGTGCTCTTGGAGGGAATGATCAACATACTTGCTGTTATGAGCATGAGCTCTGAATCTGTCAAAAAAAAGACTACAAAATGGAATAAGAAGTCTACAAATATTCTAAATTCATAGTTTTCTAAAAATCAATGCAGAATGAAGCTACAGTGAAACCTGTGTAATCTGGGCTCCTGAATACACCATTCCCTAATTATTACTTGCTTGGATAAGTCATGAAGACACTTGTAATACAAAAAAATCTGTGAATCCCAATTTTTTTAAATGTTTGCAACAAAATAAAGAAATTAACAATGACAGTAAAACTGATTTGCAAACGACCATTCATACTGAACATCCAATATTAACATGATGTTAATGTTAAAAATGTCTCATTATCTGAGCATATAAATATTTATACTGACACAAAACTGCTTTGTTTCATGTCTAATTAGGGCATCAAAAAATATTATAAAATTAAAAGGATAAAAAAGCAGTTGTGAATAACTCTGCTTAGCAGCTAAGCTTATTTTGACAACTGTTGAGGACTAAATGGTCTTTTGATAAAATGACGCAAACTAATTAACAGTTTAGCTGTTTATTATATTTGAAATGTGCCAGCATTACAGTAACATCTGGGTTTAGGGTCAACTTAATATCTTGTTAAAATCACATAGAGTAGACAGCTTTTGCCCTTGACTAATCTGTGGATTCTTTAAAATCTGCAGTAATATATTTCTTTTTACAAATTTTAAGTTCAAATAAAAGGCGCACCTTTTGTCTTTTCTCTCTATTTCGGTCAATTTCTTCTATCTGATCCAGATGTCGTGTTCAAAATCAGTGCAGCTGCTTAATATCAGCTGTGTTTATGAGCACAAACAACATGGAGTTGTAAGCCACTCAGTGCCATGTCCAATTTAGTTTAAACTTATTGTCTCATTTATGGCTGAATTATGCAGGTTCGACTAATAATATTCTGACGATGATGTGAATATCTCGTCATGTTGGCCCAATGAAAGTCATATTAATACTGTTTTAAAGGATCAGATTTATAACACATATTAGATTAGTCATGTCCAGACATTGAGGGGGGGGGGGCCCTGGGTGGCCGAGTGATCTAAGGTGCTTGCCTTTACAGATCACTCACACATCTCACCTCTGTCCATGTGAGTTTGAGTCTCAGCTCAACCAACATGAGTTTGTAAGAAAGTTTGCCAGTAGCTTCCCATGGGTCTGTGGTTCTTCCTGGAGTCTTCCCAGGTTCTTCCTCCACCAAATATACTGGCCGCCATGTATACCCTGTCATGTTCTGAAAAATGTCATTAAACCCACAAAACACAGACATTGAGGTCACAGAAATGATTTCAAAAGAATGTTTTTTGTAGCACCTTCAAAGGTAACACAAGTCAAAGCAAAGAGACACTTTAAATTGAAACAAGCAAAACATTTCGTTGTTTTTTCTCCTCCTTCTGCATAAATTGATCCAATATTATTGATTTCTTGTTACTATTTATACACCTCTCCCTCACTGTAGTGCCCTTCATTATACAGTAAAACCTGTCATGAGCGACCTCTGCTATGAGCGACCACCTGTCATGAGCGACCACAATCGTAATGCACGGATCGATTTTATTATATAAACGCACTGTTGTGAGCGACCACCTACAGAACGCGACCAGCGACCGCGATATCTTGGCAAAATATGCATTTCAACACTGCTATGAACGACCGCATCACAAAAACAGAGATAAACACAACTGACCTTTATTTAACCCTTTGTAACCACGACTGCTTAAGAAGCAAAGACGTTAAAAACAAAATCAAAAACTTAAAAACAAATTAGGCTGGTTACCGGTTTCTTGAATTGTACAGGTCATGCATGTAGTGTCATATATTTTAGATTGTAAACCAGACTAGAGTACATGCCGATTGCTCATTCGGAAATACCTCGGCTATTTCTGCGAGACTAAAGTATGATCCATAGGATTTCCCGCAAAGTTGCGTATGGCAGCTTGTTCTAAAATAATACTGCTATGAATGACCCTATCACGAGAACTGAGACAAACACCACTGACCTTTATTTTATCCTTTGTAACAACGACCGCTTCCAAAGTAAAGACAGTTCTAAAAAAAATTTTTTTTTAAACAAATTAGACCGCTATCGGTTTCCTAACTTTTGCAGGTCATGCATGTAGTTTCCTTTGTTGTAGACTGTAAACCAGACTAAAGTACATGTCACTAACTGCCATTGTAGTGCCAGAGACAATATAGCGGTCGCATACATCATTGTCTTTGGAGTTAATCCGTAATGCCGGGGGTGAATGAGGTCTTTGTCTTTGTCTTTAATACCAGTAAGTGAGAATCGTTTTCCGGATTCGATTGTCATTGTGAAAGGCTTGTGTTGTTTGTTGGGGTGTTTTTGATGTTACAGAGATTATAGCCCACACACCAAACAGTCATCTGTTGACCTTAGTGTAGCCGGTTACACCCTCTGTTTATAGAGTTAATCCCTTTGTATCGTCGGTGAATAAAGTCTTTGAATTTTGTCTCTAAATAAATTTGTTCTGTTTCTGGATAAATTAATTGTGTCTTTTTATTTAATTCATTGGTACATATACATTGTATATGTATTCCATATTTCCCCAAAGCTTGATCAAAACCGCTACAGTCGTTATTGCAATTGATCCCTTATAACATTAACACCTAGCACTTTAATAACAATGGCAGAACCTCCAATGAAAAAGAGACAAATTCTAACATTGGAGGACAGAATTAATGTAACTGAAAGAAGTGAAAAACGGGAGACCGTTTACAACATAGCAGCCACTTGAAACATCGGTAAAACTCAAATTTAGGGTGTTATAAAAGACAAGGAGTCAATTAGAAACGAACTCATATGCTAATACTAGTACATGTACGTTTGATCATTAAATATAAATGATTCATGTTTAATGATAGATGTATATCTTTATTACTATTTAAAATTATTTTCAGATTAATGCATGCAATATTTTAACAAGAACTATGAACAAAGAATACAATAAATGTACATGATTGTGCTTATTTTTCCCTCTTAAACAGTGCTTAATTTCGACCTTGGAAACTGGTCTTTTGTACAAACCTGTTATGAGAGACCACCTGTCTTGAGAGACTGCTTTTTGCTGGCAGAAGGGGCGGTCTCTCGTAACAGGTTTTACTGTAACACAATTCCTATTATAAGGTGAGTATGGTCATGTATCCATTTTATTATGTAACACTAAAATTACTTGTATAATGTACTTCATTATAAGGTGATCTCAGCATAGGGAATTATATTTTGGTGTGGCACACACAGACTGCATTATAATGAGGGAGTACTGTACAACTGCTAAATGTATTACTTTTAGTAATATTTATTATTATTATTATTATTTTTATTATTGCAGCCATCAGAGACAGCACCAGACAAGTCTCTATATATAGCCATCTGGGCAGTTATTGCTGTTGCCATCTTATTAATTCTCATTGTCCTCATCGTATTCATTGTTTGGAAGTGTAAGACCAACCCCAAAACCAAGACACATGGTGAGTTAAACTTCCTTGGTTCCATTGAATTTGTAATTTCAGCTGAAAGAATATACTGAATAGTCATCTTAATTATCTATATATACATTATTTCTATTGTGATAAACCCATGAGGACAGCCTTGTAAATCTTTTGAAAGGTGAGGGCGGGCTTTAAAAAAATGTTTCTTGAGAAATATTTTCAAAAACTATGTAAAAGTGGGGAATGGGTGTATAAGCAAGCATGGGTTAATTATGGAAGAATAGGAAAATGCTGAGAAAATACAGTATTTATCATAAAATGTAGTTTTTATAGTGTAATACAGGAATTTATATTTGCTAGTATTTAGATAATTAGTGTTGAAATAAAATGGGTTCTAGGTCTATAGTGTAGCATCGACATGTATCTACTTTAAAACTTTGTTAAATATACATGTATCTAATTTAAAACTTTGTTAAATATATATGTATCTAATTTAAAACTTTGTTAAATAGGTTTTAGGCCTTTAGTGTAGCATCTAAATGTATCTAATTGAAAACTTTGTTAAATATAAATGTATCTAATTGAAAACTTTGTTAAATATACATGTATCTAATTTACAACTTTGTTAAATATACATGTATCTAATTTAAAACTTTGTTAAATATAAATGTATATAATTGAAAACCTTGTTAAATATACATGTATCTAATTTAAAACTTTGTTAAATATACATGTATCTAATTTAAAACTTTGTTAAATAGGTTTTAGGCCTTTAGTGTAGCATCTAAATGTATCTAATTTAAAACTTTGTTAAATATAAATGTATATAATTGAAAACTTTGTTAAATATATCCCCTCTTAGGGATCGTATAGGTCTTGATTGGCACTTTGCTGGAATCAATGTAGTAGTAACAAAATGAAGTTGAACATTTTTGTGGGACAGAAAAGAGAAAGATAGGAGATGGTTGACATTTGTCACTTATCTGCTTTGTTCAGTCCAAAGATTGCTTGTTCAGTTAGATTTTTAAAAAATACCATTTTTCATTCAGTTTATCAAATATTTCAGTGCTCACAATGAAATAGATTGTAAATTATTCATAGTTCTACATAAGTTTTAGTTTTTGTAACAAATTTTTTGAAGTTACATGAATTGCTGCTCAATTCCTGGCTATAGCAGTCAAAAGAGAGTGAAGCTTTTGCGATGGTGCATTATCCTACAACATTTATCAATCTAGTAGCATTTTATTTATCTCTAATTTGCTTACCCCTGTCCACTTCATCCAGTTATACCCTACCATGACCTAATAGTGTTACCATTATCACTGTGTTTAGGTCAGTTTTCAAGCACTGTGGTGGGAATATCCATGTTATATAACCACATTTCTAGTTTTCTTAAGCAGTTACAAGAATAAAATATGCATTTTTTCACTAGCAATAACCTTTCCATTCTTTGATAGAAATTGGCCACAATGAACACCGCCTTATTTACAGTTCAAGCAATATGAAAAACAAACCAAATTATGAACGGCAGATTTTACATGGTTATTGTTCCTTCAACTTTGCTGGAGTTATGACCCATTGAAAACATTCTGCTCTGTCATTTGCTAGACTTCCAGACAATCTGCAATTAGTTTGTGTGTGTGTGTCAACATTTTCTCGAGTTGGGTCACCTCAAAGATGTTATTATCCACCAATCCCTTCCACAATCATTTTTTTCTTAATCAGATTGAGACAGAGTTGCAATTCTTGTTACATATAATATCTTGTGATATAGTCTTTTTGTAACTCCTGGGAATTAGTTTTGACTCAAGTTTCTTTTAGGATAGAAAGGCCTTTAAGGATGATCACTGGACTGATGTTGAATGTAATACTAATTTCATAGAAGAGTGTTGAAAACATTGCCCTGTCACCAACTGTCCATAAAATAATAGCTGAATGAAAATTCAAAAAGTAATCAGATTTGAACATGCTGAATATCAATGATTGCTCTTATCAGTTAAAGCAATAAAAGTTTACGCTAGTATGTTAATTTTTTTCAATTATTGACCAGAGCAGAGTTCCAACACAGAAAGTATGCGAGGCTGATTTATGGCAGGTTGTAAATTGCTAATGACTTTCCAAACTGTCATATACTTTTCATTGATTTTATAATTTTCATTGCACTATTCTTGCAATCATTTTTTTTTTAAAACCATTATTTTCTATCATTTAATAAGAGACAGTCACATTCATGTCACCTAATGCGTAACCTCTCCCAGAGTTCAAATATAACACACTGAAGTAACAAGTGATATCATATTAAATTAAGAAGATCTAGATCAAGTTCAATACTGACCTTTTTTCAAATAAATTTATTGTAGTTATGACCCTGTTTGACTTTGAATTTTGCCCTTCTATTGCATCATAATTTGTTTATGCTTAATAGCTTTTAAAGCACTTTGTGGATTCAAGCCAAATTTACTTTTGATTCCTCTTATCAAATACATCAAGAAAAGTTTACTCTAGGGGGTGATTTTTTGCATATTGACACAATTATTGACCTCACAGCAGAATTCTGACATAGAAAGCATGTGAGTTTCCAAGCTGTCACATACTTTTCATTGATTTTATAATTTTTTTTCACAGCACTGTTCTTGCAATAATTTTTTTTTAAACCATTATATTCTATCATTCAATAAGAGTCAAAGTCACATTCATATCACCTTATGCCTGATCTCTCCCATAGTTCAAACATGACACACTGAAGTAACAAGTGATATCATATGTATGATGTAATAATGTAATAATCGGATCATTTGAGCTGCTCAGTAAATGTTGTTTTTATGAAAACAAGCATCCTTAATTGATAGAATATTTTACTTTGATGAAAGTTTTTAGCCCATGTTTGTGATAAATAGTGCTGTTTGGACAGTAGAGTGATTGCTTGTATTAACTCTTAGAAACAACCTTGAAAACTTCTGATATTTGGATTAGACTAAATAAAGCTAAATTGTGTGATTATTAAGTATGTTTTTTGTGGATTGCTTAGATGATTTGAAGTCAGACAGGGACCATAATAATAATAACTAACAGCATCTAACATAATAATTATCCACCATCCACTGAAGTTGGCAGGAGATATAGAAATGGGTTCCATCCATCCTCACACTTTTGTTTCTGGAGCATCACTCTAAAACCATTCAAAATAGCACTGCTCTTTTTTATATATATATATATATATATATATATATATATATATATATATATATATATATATATATATATATATTTGTTTGTATTAGGGTTCTTTTTTTCTATAAATCAGGGCAAGAATATTTTATTTATTTCAGATATTGTGATTATCAATAAGTGACCGACCATTTAATATAAGGGGGGGGGGGGATGTCAGGCCTGCAAGTAGCTTGAAAAAAATATTCTTGCTCCGATTTATAGAAAAAAAAGAACCCTAATAAGCACAATTCAAGAGTTTTGCCTGCATTTGAATACACAGGTCTTATTTGTTTTTTCCTTTGTATGGTTTGGGATATAATTTTCTCAAAATGTCAATCACTGAAAGGTCTTGTTCTGAACCTTAGATGGCTTATTTTAAATGAAAAAAACCTGGTGGAAGAGATTGTTCTGTCTGTATCACAGGTTAGAAGGTTTCATCAGTGGACTGTTCCTTGGTTTATGGGAATAACATTCATCTGGTACTCTTCTGAAGTATCCAGATTGGGTTGAACAAATTTTGTCACCGATATCCTTCTGTCAGATTAACAAATAAAAAAATTATTACTGAAAAAAAATAAACACGGGGAACAATATATTTGAACACAGTTTAATTACTTTTGTAAATCCCACTGTACAGTGAAGCATAACAGTCAGGGCATGTGTTCAAATAGCACTGCTCTTTTTTTACATTTGTTTTTTTATATTTGTTTACAGGGGACATTAGTTGAATACTTTATTCTCACCAGTTTGTTTATTAGCCAAGCTTTGATTACTGTTACTGATTCTTCTGTAAATGAAAATTGGTTTAATAAGAGATGGCACATTTTTAGCGGATCCACCAACACTTAACCAACTATCCCATTAACATGAAACAATAATGGGAACAGCTAATTTTAGCCAGGTCAAAATATTGTTTTACCTGCTAGTTGGATTTGTTCAAGAAACTTTAATGGGAATCTTTTGAGTTGAAATATTGTGAAAAGACTGTATTATTGTATCATTTTGAATTCTTAAAAAACTAAATGGTGTGATTTCAAGAAGTGGAATATTTATGTTCATACAATCAGGCATAAAATGGTGTACATAACTGGCAAAATATTTGTATATGCTGTCTGTGACAGCACCCTATTTATTTTTGCTTGTGGCTACATAGCACTGTGAGAACCAAGAGTTGTTGCTTTTATTATTGCTGTGGATCTTGGAACTCTGTTTCTATTTCAAACTCAATATCCCAGCCATGTGGGTTCAAACCCATGACCAACAAATTCAGACCACACAGCTCTTTGTACTTCCACATGATACGATGTAAAATTGTACTGTTAACATGGCCACATGTATTGCACAGTGTGTATTTTGTGTGGGTTTTCCCCTGTGGCCACACAGCGCTATGAGAACTATGGGTTGTCATTGTTATTGCTGTGGATCTGGGAGCTCTATTTCAATTTAAAACTCTATATCCCCACTGTGTGGGTTCAAATCCACTACTGTCAGATTCAGACTTGAACCTCTTAAACCACACAGCTCTCAGTACTTACACATAACATGATAGAAAATTTGTGCTATTAACATGGTCACTGGTAATGCACAGTGTGTGCAGGAAAATTTTGACTGTTAACATGGCCACAGGTATTGCACAGTGTGTGCAGGAAAATTTGTGCTATTAACATGGTCACAGGTATTGCACAGTGTGTACAGGAAAATTTTGACTGTTAACATGGCTGCATGTATTGCACAGTGTGTACAGTTTATACTTATTTAAGCTTCTTCCTGGAAGTGGTGAAGGCATTATTGCTGATTACTTTGTGTCCATGTTTCCCTGTATGCTGTATCAAGCACTTTTTGTGCTTTATGGACACAAATCTTTGTTACATGTACAACTTTGAATCTTTGTTACATGTATTATAGCTTAAGGTTTTGCTGTTATGTGTATAATGGTCAGGTGTAATTTCTCAGTAAAGACCTTGTAATGCATACTTTGTGTTACATGTTTAAATCCTTTTAAAAAATTAAACTCTATAAATTGTAGTGAAGTAAACAGACATATTTGCATTACAAAGTATTATAACTTTTAGCCCTAATATTAAAAAATGATTTCTACAGTGGTGTGCTGAGTAAGAATTTGGGTCTGGCAATGAATCTGATAAATAATAATACTTTATGGAAAAGATTTCATGGCTCTGGAATAAGCAATGGTAATTTTTTTAACAGAATTTAAACAAACCTGTTGTTGTAGAGTAGTTTCCTCACTATATTTTAAATGTATTAATACAATAGCAATGTTTACAAATTGTTTGAAATGGAAATTCAGGTCACTTATTAAGTGATAAAACATGTTTCACCGGCATACAGTTACCACAAATTGCTTGTTACATTTGGCAGAATAATTTAAATTTTGTCAATCAGGGACCTACTTGAGAATAGATATACTGAGTGATACAATATTTTACATTGGGCAGCAGACACCCAACTTCAAACGGCATAGATCCAGATCTGTAGTTGCACAATGGCATAAAGGATGTCTTCTTTTCATGCCACATATGATTTCAAGAGAAAAGCTTAGACACTTATTACTCTGCACATCATGGGATGGCAAATCTTGGTCTAGGCTGTGCATTCTACGTGTACACAGGTAAATGCAGTAAGGTAAGTTGATATCTTGCCATGAGTCACACCAGACTGATACATGTGAAATGACCAAATAATTCTAGTGCAGCTTTTTTGTCCCTTTTAGACAATGACAAAGCCAGATACCTGGGTGGCTATGGACAAACAATTGAACAGGAATTATACAGTGGGAAGACCTTCACCAGTCTGCGAGGTGAAATGACCTCACCACCTCCTCTCAGCACACAGTTGCCTCCAAATTACCTAAAGCGAATCAGAAGTCCTGAAAATCGCAACAGAGTGACACCAAGCACACTCGCTTTTTAGTGTAAGCAGGTCAACAGCCAGATGGTTCATTGACAAGGAAAATAGAACTGGAAATACATAGTGCTTATAAAGAATTTTTATTTTTTTAGGGTGCTTGTCACTCTTTAATGCTAAGGCTTTCTTCTTGTATAATGTATAATGAAAATCATATGTAAATAGTAGCAAACGTTTTTTATTTAACTTGCAATTAATTGCATAAAACTTTATCTTTCTAGAACTTGTAAAACAAACTTAAACCTTCCGACACTTGTATATGTTTCTTGTGCAAATGCCTTACAATTTTAAGTGACTTTGTATTTTTTAAAACGTTATCAGATAATTGTTTTTTTCCCCAGATTTTTTGTTAATTGACAACCATTTATATTATTTTATAACAAATGGTCAGCAGTGCTTATTGTATGAGAAAATTACAGTTCAGTGCAGTGTCAAATACCACTTCCTTAAGTGCCAGAATTGTTTTTTTATTATTATTACTATTATTGTTTGCTTGATTTACGTCTAATTTCTTATTTACTCAATATTTTTTTCATTGTGCCTGTGATATGAAAAGCCTATGTGCTAACATTGTTATATTTTTCTTCTGTGAGTTCTAATAGCCTTTGTTATCCAATCATTTTATACATTTTTGGCATAAGAGTGACAGAAATAAAATGGGATTTGGATTATCTTTTTGGAAAGAATTCAAATCTGATTTAACAATGACTAAAAGGTGATTCACAAATGGCCGAAAAAGATTTTTTGTTTTCTTAAAATTATCATTAACCTTAAAATCTCTAAATTTGTAACAGATTCTACTTTTATCTTTTCTCTGAGTTTTTTTAGGAATTATTTTTGAAATTCCCATATTTCTTCCATGTTCCACATTTTTACATCACAAGAAAGTAATTTTAAGAGTTCTTAATGAAATTTTTTAAAAATATGTCCTTCAAGAAAACATGATTGATATCTGAATACTTCCATTCTCTCAGTGTTGTATCTGCAGTATTTTGTCCATTGTCCCCCAAATCTTGAGTCCAGTCAACTACTTGCCTGTTACTTATTAGAAAGCAAGGGAAGTAAGATCTATTTAGAGTCACAAGTCTGGGGTTATGCAGAGTTCTGCCCTATGCAGAAAAAGATCAAAACAGATGTAAAATTAATTTATAATACAAGATGCATACATTTCACTATAACAATAGAGAAAAAACAATAACAAAACAAAATAACAATTTAATACAAGTCATGGATTATCATAAATGATTTGTAATTTAAACTGAAGAAAAATGTAAAATAGCAATTTAACAAGTAACAATCTTAGTTGATAATAATTTCATAATATAATTATATTTATAAGATTAGTTTGCAAAATAACAATGAATTATTATGATCTTGTGAAAGAAGAGATTTGTAATGAGAAAGCCATGTTGGAATTTACTAATAATGCAACATAGCCTCTATACTGAAAAATTAAAAGTCTGTGATACGCACCAATAAAAGTATCTAAGTACAATGTATGAGAATTTCTTTACATATTAAATTATGTGCAAGAAAAAAATTTTGCTTTATGAAGAACACATTTCTTGTAAAAACCATATCCAACTTTATAAATTTATTCAGAGAGAATTATTGCTAAAAACTTGACCACATCTAAGTCGATTTGTTTTGTTAAATCGAGTTTGACTGTTGCTAGTATTTCCATATTAATATGCCGGATACATTTGTCATTTATGTTATCACATGTATTGTGCATTATTTTAAGACATTTCATATATTCAGTGCTGTTACTCACAAATTGTTTTAATTCCATGTTTGTATTTTTAGCTTTCAATAAAAAAAAATTAACCCAATATGCTTTCCTCTTGAAACACTTTCAAATGTAATTACTAAGAACAAAGAAACCCATGACCTTAAAAAATAATCCTGAGAAATTTGGTAGTCGATCTAAAATGATCAAATGGTGGGAATAGATCCCATCTTTATGGTCATGAGTCCAATGCCTCAACCTATGAGCCAATGCTTTTTAAGTTATGCCTCTAGTGATGGTACCCTAGGAGGGTAAGGACAGACCCAGTAATCTATGTTGACTTCACAGATTAACTCCCTTGTAATGCCAAGTAAGTGTCTGGAGAGAGAGAGAGAGATAGTTGGTTGTGACTGGTCACTGAAATATGTGCAGAAGGATACCAAGTTATAGCCAAAAGTGAATTTCATTATTTCAAATTAACCATGATTGGGAAAAGATGTAAAGTTTAACCACAAGAATAACAGAGACAAGGAGAGAACAAATAGTGAAAGAGAAGGATTAAAGTTGGGGGCTAAACAAGTGGATGTTTGCAGTCTCAACATCGTGAAAACTGAATATAAAAAACAATTGATTTTATTATCAGTTTAAAGTCAACTGAAAATACAATTTACTGATGTCCCCACATTACTTTGAGAGGGGGTGTGGCAGTATGCAGAGATGCCAAAGACAGACAACCACAGCAACAGATGGATTGAAGGCAAGGTCAGACTGTTGGTCTAGCTCCCCCCCCCCCTCTTTTCTGGAAAATGCTGGCAACATTTCAGATCTTAGGAGATCCCCAAATCTTGGACTGTGAAATAGAGACAAAGATTAGTCTTGGAATCATGACAGTTTTCCCAAATTTTTATTCATTTCAGCATTAATATTAATTCAGTTTTTGTAAGCAATTATGAATAAATTATCAGACTTCCACTGTTAATAGCTGGGCTAGAATTGGGGCTGTTAAATATGAAGCCGCAAATCAGATTGGTTTGTGTACTATAAATGACACCTTTCCCAAGCATAATCAGAAATTATCAATTATCAATTGTCCAGTCATCCAACTTCTGCTGTTAATTAAATGCTGGGCTACAGTTGGGGCTGTTAAATAATACATATAAACTCCATGTTACATGGCTTCATGTAATATAAATAACACCTAAACATACATGTATTGAAAATATAAGACTCTTTTGAAAAAAAATTTTTTTATTGTCCTAATATATAATCAACATAAGGACAGTTGATTATTTTTTTTTTAAAATCTGGATAGTACTATTGTATATAAGATTTTCAGGTATTTTTTTTGAAGAAAATGTTTAAGAAACATAAATTGTCTTTTTGGGGGTGAATCTGGCAAGATTTTGTCTCACAAGTTGGTGCTAAACATAAACATAAGCAAAACTTTTTGATGAAAATGAAAATAGGTGTCAAGAGGTAGTCAACTATACTTAATGGAAATATACACATCATTTAAACAATGTTGCAAAACAAAAATCAAGTGTTATTGGAACTATCATTGACTATTATATGTATTATGCAGTTCCCCCACTAATGTCACAAGTTTGCATATAGGGCTGTTTACAAAAAGTCACTTGACTGTTTCCATAGAGGTCGCATTTTAGTCATAATCTCCTGATCCAGTGAATGAATGTGGGTGAAGTCTTCTCAGTACACGTGAAATGTCACACAAATTAAGATTCCCAATTGCAGTATATATCATTCATGTCTACCTTTAAGGGTGGGCTATGAACAGTTTCCAAGTTATGAATAATGGTCTGGTCTTCATGGGGCATGGAGAGATCCAGGGGACAATGCTGTTTGTATAAATTACTTGTCCTTTTTATGCCAAGACAGTAATCCTATGTATGTGTTCTTTGAAAAAACATAAATGACAGTAACATTATTAAACAATGAAGCAGTTACGGGCTATAAGCTTTCCATTCCCTCTACAGTTTCAATACCTGTGTGAATTTGCGTTTGCAAGCTGACATATGTCAACTACACAGGTGAGCGATATCAGGCCCACTTGGTTATCTTATTTCATTGGGGTGGCTTTTTCGTAGGTAGGAAATAATTTGTAAAGTAAGTTGGGTCATCATTATGGTACATTTTAATGATATGCACAACAAAAAATAAATAAAAGGGAGGTTAGTGGGTGGGGTATCGTAACTAGAAAAATACATGACCTGGTCAAAATACATTAGGAGTACATCAAATGCCTTGCAAATTCATCCCTCCCAAGCTTCTTACTAGTAACAAAAGTGCAAAAAATCATCTGCCCACCTAGGTGGAGGTCAGACAAGAGTGATCCCCCATGGATTGAGCGATTGGCAACAAATCCCATCAATACCCGAGTTACTACTTCTGATTCTGCTCAGAAGCGTGCTTCTTTTAGAGACCTTGCAAGACCGCTTTTCTCTATTTGAGCAGGTCAAGGAAGTTTTCTCATACAAGGAAGTAGATTCCTGCAATATATCTGTCTATATTTTGCTCTACTTTATCACGGATGAAGAATTCACACTTTATTCTTACATAGTCTTATAATATACATGTCAGCACCATTTTAGGTAATTGTGTTTGTCATTGGCGTCCTCTTCATAGTAATGTCTCCCGACACTTGACTGGTTTCACCTGTACATGCTGTCGTTTTGCTCTCGATAATTACAGGTGTCAATGTGATGGGTGGGACAAACTGCACAATGTGCAAACATTTCAAGCTGGGGAGAGAAAATCTTGTTACCTGTCTCTGTTCTATGGGATGTAAATCGGGTCATACCTGCGGGGTCTCACTAAACACCCCAAGAGACCACAGGACACGCCAAGACTCTCCAAGGACATCCTAAATGTTTATAGAACACCTACTTTAAATTTCAACAATAATAAAAACAAACAAAAAAGCAAAAACGGCGAATATCTAGCGATTTTGTTGTGTAACAGGAAAAGTTAAGAGTTGCCAAGGGAAATGACTTCCGCTTTGACGAACAGCGTTCAGTTACAGTAACGTGACAAATATTTGTCAACATTTATCAAAAAGTAGCAATACCACAACATCAGGAGAAGGCGAAGAAATTTAATGCATCGAATAAGTCGTTAAATAAGTTAAACCAAATGGCCAGGTAAATGTATATAAAATTATTAGCATATTTCATAAACAATTTAAGTATTCATTTGTTTGTATGTGTTTAGTCCGCTCATTATTATGCATTTACACGATATGTAATTGTATTTATTTTTCCGTTATTTCTTTTATTATAAAATCAGGGATTTTAAAAAATACAACATGTCTTAGTCAGTTACATAAGCATGTTTAAATATTCGTTGATTGAAGAAGTTTCCAGGCTGATGGCTGACAATCATTTGGTTCTGTCGTGGACTGTAAGTCTCCTACTGGCTGGTTAGTAGCTGTGTTTCTGGCTGGATGTCTGCAGGATTTCTAGCATTTGGCAATTAATATTTTACATGATCTACCTATAGGCACGTACCTGGAAGGGCAAAATTTGGAAGGGGAGGCACATTTTTATTATTATTTTTGTTCAAAAACAAACAATTGCCGCTTTTGATACGAACAGTGACAGTACTAATACAGAACAATGCCCTTTATAATTGGATCCCGACTATACTTACGAGCTACGACATCTACATTACTTTAGACATCTTTATATACAGTAAGCGAGCGACACAATTAGTTTCTCCGAATTACAAAGAATCAAACACCCTTTCCGTCAATGTAGCTTAGCACCTTTTAAAAACCTATCAAATAGTTCAATTTTCGACCAGCGTTCTAGCAACTGTTGCAATCCGTATCATACGATGATGTAATCGACATTTTTCCGAAAAGGAGACAAGGCTAATTCAATTGTAAGAGTAAGTTTTTTAATGTGGGGGTGGCAACAGATGTGTGCCTAGGCGGCATCACCTTTGCTCAACATGTGTCATATTTGCGGCATGTCCTTTAAAGTCACTAATGAGACAGATTATGTCATGAATTGACAGGAAGAGTGTAACATGTAGAATACCAGTAATTGTATTAATTTCAGTAAATAGGTCTCAGTCAAAATTAACATTAGGCAAATTATCTGAATTGAAACCATTTTTCCAGGTACATGTTTTGAATAAGAGATAGACAAGTTAAAGGTTTATGTAAGTTTTGCTTTATCTTTCAGATATAGGAGTATGATGTATGATATAATCACTAGAAACATAATAATATCCATCAAACAGTTGCTTGTACTATCAGTAATATTAACATAAAATGCGTACAAAAATTAGTCAAATATTAAACAAGCACACTAAAGAAAACAAGACATAAATGGATGTTCCTGTGCGTGTAAGTTATATGAAAATTGGTATTCCGTAAACGACGCGTAATTGTTGGGGAAAATAAACAATTTAAATTCATAATTTCAAGAATATACAGATACATATTAAAGAATTATTAATGGAAATTTTAAAATAATCACCTGTGCCAAGCGGTTTAATTCTTTTTTGTAGTTGTAAGCAGATGTACTGATCTCTAAGGCGAAACATTTATTGCAAATATATGGTACGTCATAATGTTCACTAAAAAGGCAAAATCTTCTACAGACAACTATTCACAGTTTGAATGATTCCATTGACTGCAAGAGTCGGAAAGAATGCAGTTAGACATACAGTTTAAACGACAGGAACCGCACGGGAAAAACGCAGCTCCTCCAGTAGTAGCAATTGTGCGCTTTTTTGGAAACATTTTGAAACTTGTTTGTCAAAGGACAACGATTCTGCAATACCTAAATAATATAACTCGTTATGTGTGAGTGTGTGTATATATATATATATATATATATATATATATAAATATATATATATATATAATATATATATATATATATATATATATATATATATACTAGTTTTATGTGGGTTGCGGGATTTCATTCCAAAAGTGGGGTTACGGGAAGGCAGTCATCTAATTTCAATTTCAAATCAAAAGATATATACATATGTTTATTTACTCATATAATAACTATATATATGTTCAAATTCAGTATATATACTTATTTATTAACCATATTCATATTTTACTTAGCGGGCAGATATATAAATATTGTGGGCAGATTTTAACTTTGAATACAGAATACAAAATGTTATACATAGCATTCTTCCCACAAGGATGAAATTTATTAGCGTTCTGCCCACAGATACAGTGCAGTTATATAAAGTTCAGACTACCGAAGACGTAATATTTACCTTAAATGGTCTATAATATATGCAGTCTGAAATATTTTAATATCACATTTATGGCCACTTATCCATATACAAACAACAAAATTCCATTTTTTTTTTTTTCAATCAACGCGGAGAATTGTATAAATTCACCCTGCAAACATATTGACAATTGGAAAGTCCTCGTACTTTTCCACTGCTTGATGGAAAGCATTGTATGATTGTATTCCAAATGTAACAAATTATGTTGTCATTTTGTTGATATATATGTGCCAGTTTCATGACAACTTCTGCGTATGTTTCATATTTATTATGAAGATGATGACTTATTTGCTGCTTCTTGATGAAGTCTCGGCTTCTCTTAGACCGATACTATTAAGGTACCGCATATATATATATATATATATATATATATATATATTATATATATATATATATATATATATATATATATATATATATATATATATATATATATATATATATGTATATATATTAAAAAACAAAATCTGTGTGTGATGATGGTTGGGGATATTTTAAATGGGGATCTGAATGAAAACCGTGCAGAGTGGATGCTATATTTTGATAGAACTGAATAATTACCTAACCTTTGGAATGAAATGGCCAGGTACCGGCACTTTAATTAACAAATAGGGAAAGAAAAGCATTTGTACTTCTTCACCCAGCCAATTATTAAGGCCGGTATTTTACTGCGTGTATTGATGACCGCAGAAACTAATTAAGGCCTAGGTCATACCATTATGGAAACATTTAATGACAAATTCAAAAGTCGTCGTTGCTGTGAACACTAAAACGGTGAACGCAGCTGCCCAATCCACGAAAGGTAACAGCAGGAATTACAAATAACTTTGATTTCTCAAATAAAGGCATTGGTTGGTTGGTTTTTATGGGTTTAACACCATTTTTTTCAGCACATGATAGGCTATACAATGTGGCGGGTAAATTTGGTGGAGGAAGAACCAGAGAAAACCCCGGGAGGAACCACCGACCAACGGGAAGCTACTGGCAAGCTTTCTCACATACCCACGTTGGTCAAATAAAGGCAATACAAACCTAGAATAAATAATGTCCATATAAAACCCAGTATCCTATGTATTATTATACTGGATGCTCAGCTTTATAGAGACAATCTTTGTTTGAGGTTTTTAATGCTTCCACATGTTTTTGGTAAGTAAACAATCATGTCTTGTGCTAGTAAGTGGAGCAATTTACGTCTGTGATGATTACGGTAATGCTTTGAAATAGTGGCTGCCATAAGACAGGGCACATAGTAAGAGATGCTGGTACATGAATATCAGTTATTCTGAGATCATCTGCTCAGGAATAGTTGGGCAACGCATCAGCAACTGAGCTGGCTCAACCTTGTGTATTATAAGTACATAACAAAAGTAAAGATCAACATGGTCATGTAGGCACATTTATTGATCTTAAATAAAATATTATTTGCTGTTCTAAAAGTTAATACTTATATAGGTTTAGCAAAGTCTGGTCATTCCTGATTGTTGAGTGATCTGTATCTTAGTTATAATCACAAAACTTCCAGACAAAAAATTATCGATTACTATGGAGTTTTACAATGGTGGCTTGGTACTAAACCAGGTCAAGAAAAGAGGACATCAGGTCTAATCATTGCCAGTGCAGGGTAATACAGATTTGTTCAAATATGTGGCACTTTCATTGTGACATTATAGCATGTGACATTTAACCTGGTTTACACTGGATCACAAATCTTGGCTGGCCTCATCTAAACATATTCACATACTTAAACACTGATTTTGTAGCATGTATTTCATGGGGCAGTTATATTATGATCATGCAAGGAATATCAATTGACAAGCAAGCGAAATAAACTGAATTGCCATTTAAAGGATTGTGTAATAAAATTCTCAAAATTGACACCTGTAACTTAAATAGTCAGTACAACATGCCTACATGGCCAGTGTGACTTGTACTTTATATAAGCACATGGTTCTGTTTATCTGACTGCAACAGCCATATAATCAACTCAATCTAGAAATAAATACCTGGTTTAAACTTTGTGAGAAATTCCTGGACATTTTTTTAAAAAAAATTTAAGGCTCAGCTCCACTTGGATTTTTTCCTTCCTTCTGCATCAGATTTACATATCAACAAAGAGTGCTAAGCACCGACAAGGCAGTGTATGCAGTTTTGATTTATAAATTTTGTCTTTTTGTCACAGATAATGTACAAATTGTTTTTTTCTTTTCTTTCAAAATGTAGACAGAATACGTGGTGGCTCAGTGGTTAGCATGCCAGACTCTTGATCAAAAGGGTGCAGGTTCAAATCCTACCATCAGATCAGCCCGGATCAGCTACAATGGTATCCTCGGGCAAGGCACTTTACTCCAATTGTCTCAGCACTAAATAACCTACTTGTGTTGCCATGCTGAAAAACACCAAACCAATTAAAATGTAGAATATTAACAAATCTTGTATGACAATAAAATTTCTTTGTATTTAAACTACTAAGCAATTGTGATTAATAATTACAAAATAATATTAGAAATGCACTCATTTTTTACATGTTGGTACAACACTGAAAAGCACAACATTTTATTAAAGAAAAAAATATCAACAAGATATTTAAAGTTTATTTACAAAGTTTCTTCAGCTTCTTAGGTTTTTCATTTCCTCAGCCATAATCTTTTTTCCATTGAGAGGTATGTTCTTTGTAAGTCTTAAGTGTGCAGAAAAGGGGGAAGAAGGGAGAGAGATTTGCTTTACATAAGACAGAAATAAGATGAAAGAAAATATTTTTATTATTTTTTAATTTATCAGTACCGTATTTCGTGTATTTTTTCGTACAGGAAAAAATAATTATTAATTTCAGTGTACGAAAAATTACGTGTAAAATAAATAATAATTATTTTGGAGTACTGACCATGTACGAAAAATAAAGGGATCAAACCTGAACAAGGTCTACGTGACACGCGATACTTGACGACCTAACAGTACTAACGTACAAAATAAACATACAATATTTATCTCATTCTGCTCTTATCTCAAAGATCAAAGTACAATAAAAAATACAAGTACTAACAAAAACTTTTGTTGTTATTTGAGAGAGAGAGAGATGGATGGCTGAAACAATAATGTGGTCAGTGTGCAATATCATGTGTATTCCGATCACTTATTTGTAGCTGTTACCATGCGTTATGTTTCCAAAATGATTAAGATGATCTGTACATATATTATTTATCGGTAAATTATACGCAACGATATGAGCCCCTGTTGTCAAAAAGTAAAGTGCAACTTGTATTCTTACAGCAACAGTAACATCATTATCAAATAACTATAAAAAAAGAATAAAATACCTCAAAGTACTTCATGTTTTAGCGAATGCGCACGCGCGTGTATATGTGTGTGTGTGTGTGTGAGAGAGAGAGAGAGAGAAATGAAACAATGTTGTGTCAGTGTGTAAGATCGTATGTATTCAGAGCAGTTTTTATTTGTAGCTTTTGAAGAGAGGGAGAAAGAGAGAGGTTACAGGGCGAGTGTCATCTGTATTGTTCAGTTACTTGACATAAAAGGGCACTATTATATTCCATTATCAATTAACAGCTCTGAATAAACAATTCATTCTTGTTTTAATTAAAATATACATTGTCACAAAAACCACATGGCTAGTGTTATTTATATGCTAATTAAACATGCCTAGGGCTTTGGCCAGGTTATTCCAGTTGACACCAGACTTTATAGCCTATGTAGCAAGTGATACAACCTTCAACATCATATAACTTATGTAGCAACTGATACCACCTTCAACTTATTTATCACTGATACTTTCTTCCACATCAGATAACTTATGTAGCAACTGATATCACTCTCAATATCAGAGAGTTTATGTTAGCAACTGATACCACCTTTAACATAAAATAGTTTATATGGCAACTGATACCAACTTTAGCATCAGATAACTTATGTAGCAACTGATATCACTCTCAATATCTCATTATCAGACAGTTTATGTTAGCAACTGATACTACCTTTAACATCAAATAGCTTATATGGCAACTGATACCACCTTTAACATCAGATAACTTAATGTAGCAACTGATACCACCTTCAATATCAGATAACTTTATGTAGCAACTGATATCACTCTCAATATCTCAATATCAGACAGCTTATGTTAGCAACTGATACCACCTTTAACATCAGACAACTTTATGTAGCAGCTGATATCACTCTCAATATCTCAATATCAGACAGCTTATGTTAGCAACTGATACCACCTTTAACATCAAATAGCTTATATGGCAACTGATACCACCTTTAACATCAGATAACTTTATGTAGCAGCTGATATCACTCTCAATATCTCAATATCAGACAGCTTATGTTAGCAACTGATACCACATTTAACATCAGATAACTTTATGTAGCAGCTGATATCACTCTCAATATCTCAATATCAGACAGCTTATGTTAGCAACTGATACCACCTTTAACATCAAATAGCTTATATGGCAACTGATACCACATTTAACATCAGATAACTTTATGTAGCAGCTGATATCACTCTCAATATCTCAATATCAGACAGCTTATGTTAGCAACTGATACCACCTTTAACATCAAATAGCTTATATGGCAACTGATACCACATTTAACATCAGATAACTTTATGTAGCAGCTGATATCACTCTCAATATCTCAATATCAGACAGCTTATGTTAGCAACTGATACCACCTTTAACATCAAATAGCTTATATGGCAACTGATACCACCATTAACATCAGATAACTTTATGTAGCAGCTGATATCACTGTCAATATCTCAATATCAGACAGCTTATGTTAGCAACTGATACCACCTTTAACATCAAATAGCTTATATGGCAACTGATACCACCTTTAACATCAAATAGCTTATATGGCAACTGATACCACCATTAACATCAGATAACTTATGTAGCAACTGATATCACTCTCAATATCTCATTATCAGACAGCTTATGTTAGCAACTGATACCACCTTTAACATCAGATAACTTTATGTAGCAGCTGATATCACTCTCAATATCTCAATATCAGACAGCTTATGTTAGCAACTGATACCACCTTTAACATCAAATAGCTTATATGGCAACTGATACAACCTTTAACATCAGATAACTTTATGTAGCAGCTGATATCACTCTCAATATCTCAATATCAGACAGCTTATGTTAGCAACTGATACCACCTTTAACATCAAATAGCTTATATGGCAACTGATACCACATTTAACATCAGATAACTTAATGTAGCAACTGATACCACCTTCAATATCAGATAGCACATGTAGCAACCAATACCACCTTCAACATCAGATAGCACATGTAGCAACCAATACCACCTTCAATATCAGATAGCACATGTAGCAACCAATACCACCTTCAATATCAGATAGCACATGTAGCAACCAATACCACCTTCAACATCAGATAGCATATGTAGCAACCAATACCACCTTCAACATCAGATAGCATATGTAGCAACCAATACCACCTTCAACATCAGATAGCATATGTAGCAACCAATACCACCTTCAACATCAGATAACTTATGTAGCAACTGATACCACCTTCAACATCAGATAACTTATGTAGCAGCTGATACCACCTTCAACATCAGATAACTTAATGTAGCAACTGATACCACCTTCAACATCAGATAACTTAATATAGCAACTGATACCACCTTTAACATCAAATAGCTTATATGGCAACTGATACCACCTTCAACATCAGATAGCTTAATGTAGCAACTGATACCACCTTTAACATCAAATAGCTTATATGGCAACTGATACCACCTTTAACATCAAATAGCTTATATGGCAACTGATACCACCTTCAACATCAGATAACTTAATGTAGCAACTGATACCACCTTCAACATCAGATAACTTAATGTAGCAACTGATACCACCTTTAACATCAAATAGCTTATATGGCAACTGATACCACCTTCAACATCAGATAGCTTAATGTAGCAACTGATACCACCTTTAACATCAAATAGCTTATATGGCAACTGATACCACCTTCAACATCAGATAGCTTAATGTAGCAACTGATACCACCTTTAACATCAAATAGCTTATATAGCAACTGATACCACCTTTAACATCAGATAACTTTATGTAGCAGCTGATATCACTCTCAATATCTCAATATCAGACAGCTTATGTTAGCAACTGATACCACCTTTAACATCAAATAGCTTATATGGCAACTGATACCACATTTAACATCAGATAACTTAATGTAGCAACTGATACCACCTTCAATATCAGATAGCACATGTAGCAACCAATACCACCTTCAACATCAGATAGCACATGTAGCAACCAATACCACCTTCAACATCAGATAGCATATGTAGCAACCAATACCATCTTCAACATCAGATAGCATATGTAGCAACCAATACCACCTTCAACATCAGATAGCATATGTAGCAACCAATACCACCTTCAACATCAGATAACTTAATGTAGCAACTGATACCACCTTCAATATCAGATAGCATATGTAGCAACCAATACCACCTTCAATATCAGATAGCATATGTAGCAACTAATACCACCTTCAATATCAGATAGCATATGTAGCAACCAATACCACCTTCAATATCAGATAACTTATGTAGCAACCAATACAACCTTCAACATCAGATAGCACATGTAGCAACTAATACCACCTTCAATATCAGATAGCATATGTAGCAACTAATACCACCTTCAATATCAGATAACACATGTAGCAACTAATACCACCTTCAATATCAGATAGCACATGTAGCAACTAATACCACCTTCAATATCAGATAGCATATGTAGCAACTAATACCACCTTCAACATCAGATAGCACATGTAGCAACTGATACCACCTTCAATATCAGATAGCTCATGTAGCAACTAATACCACCTTCAATATCAGATAGCATATGTAGCAACTGATACCACCTTCAATATCAGATAGCATATGTAGCAACCAATACCACCTTCAATATCAGATAACTTATGTAGCAACCAATACCACCTTCAACATCAGATAGCACATGTAGCAACTGATACCACCTTCAATATCAGATAGCACATGTAGCAACTAATACCACCTTCAATATCAGATAGCATATGTAGCAACCAATACCACCTTCAATATCAGATAACTTATGTAGCAACAGATACCACCTTCAATATCAGATAGCATATGTAGCAACCAATACCACCTTCAATATCAGATAACTTATGTAGCAACCAATACCACCTTCAACATCAGATAGCACATGTAGCAACTAATACCACCTTCAATATCAGATAGCATATGTAGCAACCAATACCACCTTCAAGATCAGATAGCACATGTAGCAACTGATACCACCTTCAATATCAGATAGCTTATGTAGCAACTGATACCACCTTCAATATCAGATAGCACATGTAGCAACTAATACCACCTTCAATATCAGATAGCACATGTAGCAACTGATACCACCTTCAATATCAGATAGCACATGTAGCAACCAATACCACCTTCAATATCAGATAGCATATGTAGCAACTGATACCACCTTCAATATCAGATAGCATATGTAGCAACTAATACCACCTTCAATATCAGATAGCACATGTAGCAACTGATACCACCTTCAATATCAGATAGCACATGTAGCAACCAATACCACCTTCAATATCAGATAGCACATGTAGCAACTGATACCACTTTCAACATCAGATAACTTATGTAGCAACCAATACCACCTTCAACATCAGATAGCACATCACATATAGCAACTTATACCACCTTCAACATCAGATAACTTATCTAGCAACCAATACCACCTTCAATATCAGATAGCACATGTAGCAACTGATACCACCTTCAACATCAGATAACATATGTAGCAACCAATACCACCTTCAATATCAGATAGCACATGTAGCAACTTATACCACCTTCAACATCAGATAGCACATGTAGCAACTCATACCACCTTCAATATCAGATAGCACATGTAGCAACTAATACCACCGTCAATATCTTATAGCATATGTAGCAACCAATACCACCTTCAACATCAGATAGCACATGTAGCAACTGATACCACCTTCAATATCAGATAGCACATGTAGCAACTAATACCACCTTCAAAATCAGATAGCATATGTAGCAACCAATACCACCTTCAACATCAGATAGCACATGTAGCAACTGATACCACCTTCAATATCAGATAGCTTATGTAGCAACTGATACCACCTTCAATATCAGATAGCACATGTAGCAACTAATACCACCTTCAATATCAGATAGCATATGTAGCAACCAATACCACCTTCAACATCAGATAGCACATGTAGCAACTGATACCACCTTCAATATCAGATAGCACATGTAGCAACTAATACCACCTTCAATATCAGATAGCATATGTAGCAACCAATACCACCTTCAACATCAGATAGCACATGTAGCAACTGATACCACCTTCACTATCAGATAGCATATGTAGCAACTAATACCACCTTCAATATCAGATAGCATATGTAGCAACTGATACCACCTTCAATATCAGATAGCATATGTAGCAACCAATACCACCTTCAATATCAGATTACTTATGTAGCAACCAATACCACCTTCAACATCAGATAGCACATGTAGCAACTGATACCACCTTCAATATCAGATAGCACATGTAGCAACTAATACCACCTTCAATATCAGATAGCATATGTAGCAACCAATACCACCTTCAATATCAGATAACTTATGTAGCAACAGATACCACCTTCAATATCAGATAGCATATGTAGCAACTAATACCACCTTCAATATCAGATAGCACATGTAGCAACTGATACCACCTTCAATATCAGATAGCACATGTAGCAACCAATATCACCTTCAATATCAGATAGCATATGTAGCAACTGATACCACCTTCAATATCAGATAGCATATGTAGCAACTAATACCACCTTCAATATCAGATAGCACATGTAGCAACTGATACCACCTTCAATATCAGATAGCACATGTAGCAACTGATACCACCTTCAACATCAGATAACTTATGTAGCAACCAATACCACCTTCAACATCAGATAGCACATGTAGCAACTTATACCACCTTCAACATCAGATAACTTATGTAGCAACCAATACCACCTTCAATATCAGATAGCACATGTAGCAACTGATACCACCTTCAACATCAGATAACATATGTAGCAACCAATACCACCTTCAATATCAGATAGCACATGTAGCAACTTATACCACCTTCAACATCAGATAGCTTATGTAGCAACTGATACCACCTTCAATATCAGATAGCACATGTAGCAACTAATACCACCTTCAATATCTTATAGCATATGTAGCAACCAATACCACCTTCAACATCAGATAGCACATGTAGCAACTGATACCACCTTCAATATCAGATAGCACATGTAGCAACTAATACCACCTTCAATATCAGATAGCATATGTAGCAACCAATACCACCTTCAACATCAGATAGCACATGTAGCAACTGATACCACCTTCAATATCAGATAGCTTATGTAGCAACTGATACCACCTTCAATATCAGATAGCACATGTAGCAACTGATACCACCTTCAACATCAGATAACTTAATGTAGCAACTGATACCACCTTTAACATCAAATAGCTTATATGGCAACTGATACCACCTTCAACATCAGATAGCTTAATGTAGCAACTGATACCACCTTTAACATCAAATAGCTTATATGGCAACTGATACCACCTTTAACATCAAATAGCTTATATGGCAACTGATACCACCTTCAACATCAGATAACTTAATGTAGCAACTGATACCACCTTCAACATCAGATAACTTAATGTAGCAACTGATACCACCTTTAACATCAAATAGCTTATATGGCAACTGATACCACCTTCAACATCAGATAGCTTAATGTAGCAACTGATACCACCTTTAACATCAAATAGCTTATATGGCAACTGATACCACCTTCAACATCAGATAGCTTAATGTAGCAACTGATACCACCTTTAACATCAAATAGCTTATATGGCAACTGATACCACCTTTAACATCAGATAACTTTATGTAGCAGCTGATATCACTCTCAATATCTCAATATCAGACAGCTTATGTTAGCAACTGATACCACCTTTAACATCAAATAGCTTATATGGCAACTGATACCACATTTAACATCAGATAACTTAATGTAGCAACTGATACCACCTTCAATATCAGATAGCACATGTAGCAACCAATACCACCTTCAACATCAGATAGCACATGTAGCAACTAATACCACCTTCAACATCAGATAGCATATGTAGCAACCAATACCATCTTCAACATCAGATAGCATATGTAGCAACCAATACCACCTTCAACATCAGATAGCATATGTAGCAACCAATACCACCTTCAACATCAGATAACTTAATATAGCAACTGATAGCACCTTCAATATCAGATAGCATATGTAGCAACCAATACCACCTTCAATATCAGATAGCATATGTAGCAACTAATACCACCTTCAATATCAGATAGCATATGTAGCAACCAATACCACCTTCAATATCAGATAACTTATGTAGCAACCAATACCACCTTCAACATCAGATAGCACATGTAGCAACTAATACCACCTTCAATATCAGATAGCATATGTAGCAACTAATACCACCTTCAATATCAGATAACACATGTAGCAACTAATACCACCTTCAATATCAGATAGCACATGTAGCAACTAATACCACCTTCAATATCAGATAGCATATGTAGCAACTAATACCACCTTCAACATCAGATAGCACATGTAGCAACTGATACCACCTTCAATATCAGATAGCACATGTAGCAACTGATACCACCTTCAATATCAGATAGCATATGTAGCAACTGATACCACCTTCAATATCAGATAGCATATGTAGCAACCAATACCACCTTCAATATCAGATAACTTATGTAGCAACCAATACCACCTTCAACATCAGATAGCACATGTAGCAACTGATACCACCTTCAATATCAGATAGCACATGTAGCAACTAATACCACCTTCAATATCAGATAGCATATGTAGCAACCAATACCACCTTCAATATCAGATAACTTATGTAGCAACAGATACCACCTTCAATATCAGATAGCATATGTAGCAACCAATACCACCTTCAATATCAGATAACTTATGTAGCAACCAATACCACCTTCAACATCAGATAGCACATGTAGCAACTGATACCACCTTCAATATCAGATAGCACATGTAGCAACTAATACCACCTTCAATATCAGATAGCATATGTAGCAACCAATACCACCTTCAATATCAGATAACTTATGTAGCAACAGATACCACCTTCAATATCAGATAGCATATGTAGCAACTAATACCACCTTCAATATCAGATAGCACATGTAGCAACTGATACCACCTTCAATATCAGATAGCACATGTAGCAACCAATACCACCTTCAATATCAGATAGCATATGTAGCAACTGATACCACCTTCAATATCAGATAGCATATGTAACAACTAATACCACCTTCAATATCAGATAGCACATGTAGCAACTGATACCACCTTCAATATAAGATAGCACATGTAGCAACCAATACCACCTTCAACATCAGATAACTTATGTAGCAACCAATACCACCTTCAACATCAGATAGCACATGTAGCAACTTATACCACCTTCAACATCAGATAACTTATGTAGCAACCAATACCACCTTCAATATCAGATAGCACATGCAGCAACTGATACCACCTTCAACATCAGATAACATATGTAGCAACCAATACCACCTTCAATATCAGATAGCACATGTAGCAACTTATACCACCTTCAACATCAGATAGCTTATGTAGCAACTGATACCACCTTCAATATCAGATAGCACATGTAGCAACTAATACCACCTTCAATATCTTATAGCATATGTAGCAACCAATACCACCTTCAACATCAGATAGCACATGTAGCAACTGATACCACCTTCAATATCAGATAGCACATGTAGCAACTAATACCACCTTCAATATCAGATAGCATATGTAGCAACCAATACCACCTTCAAGATCAGATAGCACATGTAGCAACTGATACCACCTTCAATATCAGATAGCTTATGTAGCAACTGATACCACCTTCAATATCAGATAGCACATGTAGCAACTAATACCACCTTCAATATCAGATAGCATATGTAGCAACCAATACCACCTTCAACATCAGATAGCACATGTAGCAACTGATACCACCTTCAATATCAGATAGCACATGTAGCAACTAATACCACCTTCAATATCAGATAGCATATGTAGCAACCAATACCACCTTCAACATCAGATAGCACATGTAGCAACTGATACCACCTTCAATATCAGATAGCACATGTAGCAACTAATACCACCTTCAATATCAGATAGCATATGTAGCAACCAATACCACCTTCAACATCAGATAGCACATGTAGCAACTGATACCACCTTCAATATCAGATAGCACATGTAGCAACTAATACCACCTTCAATATCAGATAGCATATGTAGCAACCAATACCACCTTCAACATCAGATAGCACATGTAGCAACTGATACCACCTTCAATATCTGATAGCACATGTAGCAACTAATACCACCTTCAATATCAGATAGCATATGTAGCAACCAATACCACCTTCAACATCAGATAGCATATGTAGCAACCAATACCACCTTCAACATCAGATAACTTATGTATCAACTGATATGATCTTCAACATCAGACATGTTTTGTAGCAACTTATACCACCTTCAATATCATATAGCATATGTAGCAACTAATACCACCTTCAATATCAGATAACTTATGTATCAACTGATACGATCTTCAACATCAGACAACTTATGTTAGCAACTTATATCACCTTCAGAATCAGATAAATTATTTAGAAACTGATACAACCTTCAACATCAAATAAGTTATGTGGCAACTGATACTATATTCAACATCAGATATGTTATGTAGCAACCAGATAGGTTATGTAGCAACTGATGCTGTCTTCAATATGCAAGAGTATATTCAGCAACTTATCCAACCTTTAATATCAGATAGCCTATGCAGCATCTCATGCATTAAAAACAGCAGACTCTAATCAAATTTAATATGGTTAGAAAATAAAGTGATCTCAACACTTGTTATTGTATATGCATCATTTAAATAAGTAAATGATACATACCTGTGACAGAACCAGGATTTCAAACCAGTAGATTTACAAATTTTGATCAGTAGATTGGCTTCTAAAAAGGTAGATTTTTTTATCGGCATAAATTTCAAGTGTTTTAAGGGGATTGAAAACAAAACAAGTTCATATTGTCACATAATATGTATTCTCTTTATATTATAATAAAACACAAATTTTGAACATGATTCAGATTCAGAATCTGATGGAAAATGTTACAATAATAGTTAGTTAATATGAGCCAGTATATTGTTAATTAAATGAAAAAGGAAGAGTTGTACATCTCACAGTTCACTGCCAAGATTTTGTATAAAATCCACAGGCATTTTTAGTTTCCTTCACAAGATCACTGTCTGGTGACCACTGGTGACATTCACTGTGATTGTTAACCTTCACACTTAGCAGGCTCACAATAGTTTTCTGGTCCAGACTTGCCCTTCAATCACTCTGGATTTTCTGAAGAATGGAGAATGTCCTCTCTGTGTCAGCATTGGAATGTGGCAATGATAGGACAACTACATTCAGTCTGGATAGAAGTTCTAACTTAAGTTTTCCTGTTGCTGGGTTTCTGAGGCTGCTGACTGATCTCCAATACTGCTCCAAGCTCATTTCACCCCGAGGAGGAAGTTCCTGGCTTGGACTTAATATGTATTCCTGAGCCTCATCCTCAAGGGCTTGTTTCTCTTCTAGGCTTATGTACAAAAATCTGTTGGCAAGTTTCACCACTGTAATTAATTTTAAACAAATTAAACCAGTTTACTATAATGATCTGCTATGAGGAATGGTAAATTGTGCTCTGCCACAAAATTTGCAAACAAAGTCTCTGCAAGTGTCACTTTATCCACTTTTGATCCAGTCTCAAATAATGCCTTCAATGTGGGTGTGTTTGTTACAGAAGAATCGTTACTCCTATGTGATGGTGTCTGCATATGCCTAATGACATCATTTCTTCCTCCATATGCTATCTTAAAATCCAATTTGCATGAACAACACAATGCAAGGTCAGGACCTTTGCTACTCACCTGCACACACTTAAATTCTGGTATCCAAGCGTTGTTAAACTTGTTGTAGTATTTCTTAGTAGGTGACTTCTTAGCATTGGGAGAAAGCCAAAGTTTCAGCATTTTGACAACGAATTAAACAAAAAATATATAAGCTGCCCTTACATATTCATCTTAAACCATCGTGAACAATACAAGAACAATTAAAAGACATCAAATCAAAATACTTACTCAAGTGTTTCTGCCAAGATCATTTTTGGTCGGTCTCTCCGTTTTATCTTCCTTCCACGACAGATCGGCAGAGTTTTAATCAAAGACTCATGGATTACCTTGATCCATTTATTACTTATAACACCTCAAACAGCATCCCGCATTTGGCCTTAAACTCTCCAAATTACAACATTAAGGTAATCAATTAGCCTCTTAATCTGACTACTCAACCACGCATCATCGCACCGGTCATATCCGGTTCCCAGTAGACTGGTTCTGGCTGGTTTATCTAATGTGTTGATAGAACGCAGAAAAAAAAAACACGATTTAAAAAAAAACAAAAACATTTTTCCTTGAAATTTTTTAAATCGATAGATTTCGACTACTAAACGGTATGTGCAGTAGACGGTCTTTAAAACGGTATTTTTTGCCTACCGCCGGTAGAATCACAGCTATGATGATATGTACTTAAGTCGTGCATGGCAAATATGTCTAATAGTAAACATAAGTATGATAATTCTGTGGGAGTTCTTGTCGTCTTAGTCCTCAACTACAGCTTTGTTTTTTTTCGCATTTAGCTTTTTGTCTCGAACAACATGGCCTGTGCCGACATGAAAATTGGTGGCTGTATTTTTCTTCTGGAGTACTTATCACAACATCAGTGGAAAGATGCTCTCCCCAATTTTAAAATGCAGTTTAAGTATGATCATGTACCAGACCGTTGGATAGAAGTAGTCCTAATGTATTACATGTATGTATAACTTACACTTCACCGTCATGAATAGTGAGGGGGAGGAAATCTGACGATGGAGTTAGACAATTTTGCACAGATTTAATTTTGTTTTAAAATAAGTGCTTAAATTGTCTAACTCCATCATCAAATTTCCTCCCCCTCACTATTCATGATTGTTAACTGTAAGTTATACATACATGTAATATGTTTGGATAGAAGTAGTCCTAACGTATTACATGTATAACTTAACTGACCTACTGAAGCCAAAATTAATAGATACCTTTCTTGTCTCAATGCAAGCCATCCACAAAGTTTCATCACAGTTTGTGGCATAGGGCTTAAGTTATTTTGCGGAAACCATTTTCCTTCTGGGAGTCCATTTGGTGCTGACCTTTGACCTTTTAAATGCAAAGTCAATAACGGTCTCAACAAGGAAGCCATCTACAAAGTTCAGTCAAAGCATGTGGCACAGAACATTAGTAGTTCTGAGGAAAGTATTTTTCCTTCTTTCAGCCCATGTGACCTTGACCTTGACATTTTGACCCCAAAATGAATAGGTGTTTCTTGTCTAAAATGCAAGCCATCCAGAAAGTTTGTCAAAGTAGGTGATAAAGAAGTAAAGATATTGTCTTAACCCATTTTTCTTCTTAAAGTCTCTATGACCATGACCAACCATTTAAGCCCCCAAATTAACAGGTGTCTTTCTTATCTGCAACACAAGCCATTTACAAAGTTCGGTTAAGATATCTGGTATACGTCAAGTCAACTGATCATGTGGAAACAGCTTTCTTTCAGTCCATGTGACCTTGATCTTTGACCTTTTGAGCCTGAAATCAATAAGTTTTTGCCTTTCCCGAAATACAAGCTATTCACAAAGTATGGTAGCAGTAGATGGTGGAAAACAGATTTTTTGATAGATCTAACATGTGTGGGTCACTATGGGGACAAGATGGGAAATCTCATGTTAAAAATATCCAAGGTTTAACATGATGGGTTGATATAGGGTCAAGATGGAAAATGAAATGTTAAAATATATTAGGACAAGATAGGAAATGTAATGTTAAAAATGTCTACAGGTTTAACGTTAGGAGTCGCTAGTAGTATAGTGAGGCGATCTAGACCCAAATGGGAATTTAGCATGGGAAAGGCACTTTGTCATTGATGTGAATTGAACATTTGTCTGCCATCTTCTAGGTTTATAGCATCAAGGTGGGAAATCCTATGTAAAAAGTAGTTCATAGGTTTCACATGATGAGACTGTGTGGTTGGAAATGTAACAGTATGTTTCAAGTGGTTTGTCATCACACCAGTGCTAATCTGAATGTGAAGCTCACTCCACAATGATGCTCTACTGGATGAAAAGAGTTTCCTGGAATTCATGACAAGACCATTTCTTCCTTTTAATTACAGAGTGTTGAAACCATCTTTGATATTCTTCAGTGATAACAAGATTTTCAAATTAACTGTGGAGGAGGACATATGGATGTCAACTTGGCATTATTTTCATTTTAGGATCAACAATGCATGTTAAGAAGGTTTCTGGTGGCAACCCCAAGCTGATCATGGTGGCCACATTTGACATTAGATTGGCACCATTTCTATTTAGTACCAAGTAGACATCATAAGAAGTATTTTGGTGCAAGTACAAAGTCGATATGACCAGCCATCTAGGAGAAGTAGTGATATTAAGATCTTGAAAATAGCCATTGTTGCAGTCCTATTAGAAGTTGAATCAGCACCATTTTCGATTATGACCAACCAGACATCATAAGAAGTCTCTCAATGAAAACCCCATGCTGACATGACCATTAATTCAGGAGAAATAGTGATTACAAGATTTTCAAGAAGGCCAATGTGGCAGGCATATTAAATGTCTGAACAGCACCATTAGGACCAACAAGACATCAATAGCAGTGGTTTAGTAAAAACCCAATGTTGATGCAACCATCCATTCCGGAGGAATAGCGATAACAATATTTTCAAAATGGCCACTGTGGTGGCCATATTAAACATCAGATCAACACCATTTTCATTTTGGACCAACTGTGCATACTAAGAAGTCATCTGGTGAAAACCCCATGGCAATATTACTTTTCATTCATGAGAATTAGCAATAACAAGATTTTAAAGATGGCTACTGTGGCAGCAATATCGGACAGCAGATTAGCACCATTTTCAATTAGTACCAACTTGACAAGTATTCTGCTGAAAACCCCATGGCAATATTACATTTCATTCAGGAGAAGTAGTGATAATATTTTCAAGATGGGCACTGTGGTGGCCAAATTGGATATCAGATCGAGCCCATTTTTATTTAGGACCAATTAGACATTACATTAAGTCTTTTAGTGAAAACCCCCATGTTAATATGACCACCCATTCACGAGGAGTAGGGAAAGCAAGGTTTTAAAGATGACTGCTATGGTGGCTACATCAGCATCATTTTTCATTTAGGACCAACTACACCATGGGATGAATGTGTATGTAAAGTTTCATGGCAATCCTCCAAGTAGTTTAGGAGGAGTAGCAATGACAAACTTGTGCTAATGGACAGATGGATGAAGGACGATAGACAACAGACCATCCCATAAGCTCTTCTGGTCTATCACCAGTAGAGCTAAACATTGGCAGACTTAAGGAAAAAGGTTTGGAAAATAAATACAGGATAGGATGACGTTAGGAGAAAAGTATAAATGACTCAAGTGAGTTCTGCCCTGCTACTTTACTGCTAACCACTCTCTTAATCATAGAAAAAGGAAGACAGGAAGATATAGAGAAGGTGCATAGGTAGGACAAAGAAGAATAACAGGGAACAAATTGCTAGGCCACAGGTTCTACTTATCATACCATCTTCTCAATCGGGAAGAACTTAACAAGAACTTCCTACACTAACATCACTGTCACTGTGCATTGGCAGCGGTAGAATGGTATTATCAAACACAAAAGCCCAAGTAATAATAAAGGTGTATTGAAATGAAATGTGAAGAACATGAACATACAATAAATGTGTGTTGAAATAAAATGCAAATAACATGAAAATACAATAAATTCAATACAACAACAGTGCTCTAAATCCAACAAATGTATTCTCAAGCTACAGAACAAGTTATTGTTTAAAATAAATATTTACTTTCTTCTTCTTAATATATCAATCAATCAGGAAGATTAATAACAGAACTATAACCAGCAGACACATGTACCTATGCATACATGTAAATATACAAAATATCCCCAGAAACAGTCATGAATGTAAATGTTAAGAAATATCATGCACCATATTAGACAAACAGATACACAAACACACATGCCATATTGGTAAATAAATAAAAACCAATGTAAGGCACCTGACTCTAAGACTAAGACCTGTTAAATTTTGCCTTTTGAAAAGATCTAGAACCATGCCAAAATGTTAACATTTAAAATCTGTGCTTGAATAATAAACCTAATCATTTCATATGGCATGTTTTATTTAAGAGCCAAAGTGCAGAGTCATCGCTCTTCTTTAATTTGAATTTTCAACTGGTGCAGCCTTTCAAATAGATATAACAGAATGTATGTATAGTTACAGCTTTTTGTTGACTCTTGTTATGATCACACTAAATAGCCCAAATCAATTTGGAATAGCAATCACCTTGAATATGCCAAACAAATATTGCCATATCTAGCAGACCTACTATATACAAAATATACAAATAAATTGAATGCAAATGTTAACAAAGTTATGTCATATCAGTTGTACCAGTAAATATACTGAAATATGTTAATCACAAACACACATACACATCAATCATGCCAGTAAACGTCACAGAAACTGAAAGAAGAAAATAAAATTTAGCATAAAATACAAATACAAAAAGATAACATGTACATATACACACCCATGCTGGCACACAAGACAAACAAATAATAATGTGGACAAAATAGATGATTACAAAATCACCTTCTATGTGACCCACACCTCAACCTTGACATGAATTTTTGCAATTCCGAAACATGGACGATTACAATATCAGTGGTATATGACCTTGACCTTAATCTATGCAATAACATTATCAAAAAGGTATAGATTCCATGACTGACTGTTGAATCATACCATTTCAGTAATTCCAGGGGATGAATATCATTGTGATGGTAACTACAATCAAGAGTCTTGAAACCCTAGTGTGTACATTTCATTATTCACCAAAAACACACCAGTTATATCTAGAGAGTCTCTTGCATGACCTATCTAAGTCCGAAACTTCATGCCATCTTTAATTTTAAGCAGAATCAAAATATGCACAGGATTTTTATGTAATGAAATAATATATTAAACAAAAAAGGCCAAACATTGTTTATAGATATTTGAAAGACTTGATACCACAATACCATAATCAGTCACATGCACTGAAAGAAATCATGATGTGGATCATAGAGAAAGCCAAAGGAAGAAAATGATCTGCAATTATATTCTCTGGTTAGTAGAAAATTGCATCTGCAAGACCACTCAATTGCAGTATATCACATGGCACACCATACAGTATGCTTTACACCTGTTAAATTTTGCCTTGATAAAAGATCTGGATCCATGCCAAAATGTTAATATTTAAAACCTGTGCTTCATTAACAAACCATAATAATTGCATATGGCATGTTCTATTTAATAGCCAAAGTGCAGAGACATCTCTCTTGTTTAGTTTGAATTTTGAACTGGTGCACCATTAACTTGTATTGTCTCTTTGAATGTATAGTTGCAGCTTTTATTGACTATGGTGAGATAGCCCTAACTAGTCCTATCCAATTTGGAATAGCCATCACTTTGAAAATGACAAAAATATTGCCACATCTAACAGACCTACTATTCACAGGTGTAGCTGTCCACTCTGGGTCAAAAGTCACAGGTAGTACCGTCTACTGTTACTTACGGTAGCAGGCGTAGCCTGACACGACATAGACCAATAAGAAAGCATTAGTTATTTACCTTGACCTTTATCCTCTTTGACTGCAATATCAATAGACTTTTTTCTTACCCCAAGTGCAAGCCATGCAAAGCTTAGTTCAGGTATGTTATGTAGGAGTAATGGTATTGTGTGTAAACCACATTGGTATGATATGGACTGACAGACGGATCGACAAACAAATGGACCAACATCAACATATATTGCCATATCTAGCAGATCCATGTACCTAATACACATAAATATACAAATAAAAAAGCACCCCACCCCACTGCCTTCCAGAACATTACCTTCACCCAGAAGTAACCTTTACCCCAAATCCCCAATTTGTATGTCCCTACATTAACCCTACAATTAACGCCCCCAGGCAGTCCCAAACGCCAAATGTTTAATGGGTACTGCAATCTCCTAGTACCCGCCTATAACACCACACTATACCCCAAAAAATGTTCCCTCCACCCAGGAATAACCTTTATCCCATTTTACCCAAAATCCCCAATTTGTATGTCCCTACATTAACCTTAAAATTAACACACCGGGCAGTCCCAAATGCCAAATGTTTAATGGGTACTGCAATCCCCTAGTACCCACCTATAACCCCACCCTCTTTCCCCCAAAACATTCCCTCCACCCAGAATTAACCTTTATCCCATTTTACCCCAAATCCCCAATTTTTGTTATCTACATTCACCCTAAAGTGAACACCCCAGGCAGTCCCAAATGCCAAATGTTTAATGGGTACTGCAATCCCCCTACCCATCTACAACACCCCCCCCCCCGCCAAGCCTGCCAGATAAATATAAACATACAAATAAATATGCATCAATGTAAATAGGAAAATGTCATACACAAATAAAAAAATACAATCACAAACACACATACACATCAATCATAAGTAAACATCAGAGAAGTAACCTTTACCCCAAATCCCCAATTTTTATGTCCCTACATTAACCCTACACTTAACGGCCCCTTGCAGTCCCAAATGCCAAATGTTTAATGAGTACTGCAATCCCCTATTACCCACCTATAATACACACTCGACCCAAAAAAATATTCCCTCCACCCAGGAGTAACCTTTATCCCATTTTACCCAAAATCCCCAATTTGTATGTCCCTACATTAACCTTAAAATTAACACACCGGGCAGTCCCAAATGCCAAATGTTTAATGGGTACTGCAATCCCCTAGTACCCACCTATAACCCAACCCTCTTCCCCCCAAAACATTCCCTCCACCCAGGATTAACCTTTATCCCATTTTACCCAAAATCCCCAATTTTTGTATCTACATTTACCCTCAAGTGAACACCCCAGGCAGTCCCAAAATGCCAAATGTTTAATGGGTACTGCAATCCCCCTACCCATCTCGAACACAACCCCCTGCCTGCCAGATAAATATAAATATACAAATGAATATGCATCAATGTAAATGGGAAAATGTCATACACAAATAAACAAATATAATCACAAACACATATACACATCAATCATACAAGTGAACATCACGCAAACTGAAAGAAGAAAAGAAAGATTAACAAATAAATATGCATAAATGGAAATGGGAAAATGTCATACACAAATACAGAAATAAACAAATACAATCACAAACACACAAACACATCAATCATACAAGTAGACATGGAAACTGAAAGAAGAAAAGAAACATTAACATACAATACAAATAGATAACATGTACATATACACACCCCTGCTGGCACACAAGACATCACCTTCTATGGGACCCAGACCTCTCATCAATCATACAAGTAAACATCACGCATAAATGAAAGAACAAAAAAAAGATTAACAAATAAATATGCATCATTGTAAATGTGAAAATGTCATACACAAACAAATATAATCACAAACACATACACATCAATCATACAAGTAAACATCATGCAAACTGAAAGAAGAAAAGAAAGATTAACAAATAAATATGCATAAATGGAAATGGGAATATGTCATACACAAATACAGAAATAAACAAATACAATCACAAACACATATACACATCAATCACACAAGTAGACATCATGGAAACTGAAAGAAGAAAAGAAAGATTAACATACAATACAAATAGATAACATGTACATATACACACCCCTGCTGGCACACAAGACATCACCTTCTATGGGACCCAGACCTCACATCAATCATACAAGTAAACATCACGCAAACTGAAAGAAGAAAAGAAAGATTAACAAATAAATATGCATAAATGGAAATGGGAATATGTCATACACAAATACAGAAATAAACAAATACAATCACAAACACATATACACATCAATCATACAAGTAGACATCATGGAAACTGAAAGAAGAAAAGAAAAATTAACATACAATACAAATAGATAACATGTACATATACACACCCCTGCTGGCACACAAGACATCACCTTCTATGAGACCCAGACCTCACATCAATCATACAAGTAAACATCACGCAAAAATGAAAGAACAAAAAAAAGATTAACAAATAAATATGCATCAATGTAAATGCGAAAATGTCATACACAAACAAATATAATCACAAACACATACACATCAATCATACAAGTAAACATCACGCAAACTGAAAGAAGAAAAGAAAGATTAACAAATAAATATGCATAAATGGAAATGGGAATATGTCATACACAAATACAGAAATAAACAAATACAATCACAAACACACATACACATCAATCATACAAGTAGACATCATGGAAACTGAAAGAAGAAAAGAAACATTAACATACAATACAAATAGATAACATGTACATATACACACCCCTGCTGGCACACAAGACAACACCTTCTATGGGACCCAGAATTCACATCAATCATACAAGTAAACATCACGCAAAAATGAAAGAACAAAAAAAAGATTAACAAATAAATATGCATCAATGTAAATGCGAAAATGTCATACACAAACAAATATAATCACAAACACATACACATCAATCATACAAGTAAACATCATGCAAACTGAAAGAAGAAAAGAAAGATTAACAAATAAATATGCATAAATGGAAATGGGAAAATGTCATACACAAATACAGAAATAAACAAATACAATCACAAACACACATACACATCAATCATACAAGTAGACATCATGGAAACTGAAAGAAGAAAAGAAAGATTAACATACAATACAAATAGATAACATGTACATATACACACCCCTGCTGGCACACAAGACATCACCTTCTATGGGACCCAGAACTCACATCAATCATACAAGTAAACATCACGCAAAAATGAAAGAACAAAAAAAAGATTAACAAATAAATATGCATCAATGTAAATGCGAAAATGTCATACACAAACAAATATAATCACAAACACATACACATCAATCATACAAGTAAACATCACGCAAACTGAAAGAAGAAAAGAAAGATTAACAAATAAATATGCATAAATGGAAATGGGAATATGTCATACACAAATACAGAAATAAACAAAAACAATCACAAACACACATACACATCAATCATACAAGTAGACATCATGGAAACTGAAAGAAGAAAAGAAAGATTCACATACAATACAAATAGATAACATGTACATATACACACCCCTGCTGGCACACAAGACAACACCTTCTATGGGACCCAGAACTCACAGCAATCATACAAGTAAACATCACGCATAAATGAAAGAACAAAAAAAAGATTAAGAAATAAATATGCATCAATGTAAATGCGAAAATGTCATACACAAACAAATATAATCACAAACACATACACATCAATCATACAAGTAAACATCACACAAACTGAAAGAAGAAAAGAAAGATTAACAAATAAATATGCATAAATGGAAATGGGTAAATGACATACACAAATACAGAAATAAACAAATACAATCACAAACACACATACACATCAATCATACAAATAGACATCATAGAAACTTAAAGAAGAAAAGAAAGATTAACATACAATACAAATAGATAACATGTACATATACACACCCCTGCTGGCACACAAGACATCACCTTCTATGGGACCCAGAATTCACATCAATCATACAAGTAAACATCATGCAAAAATGAAAGAACAAAAAAAATATTAACAAATAAATATGCATCAATGTAAATGCGAAAATGTCATACACAAACAAATATAATCACAAACACATACACATCAATCATACAAGTAAACATCACGCAAACTGAAAGAAGAAAAGAAAGATTAACAAATAAATATGCATAAATGGAAATGGGAATATGTCATACACAAATACAGAAATAAACATACAATCACAAACACACATACACATCAATCATACAAGTAGACATCATGGAAACTAAAAGAAGAAAAGAAAGATTAACATACAATACAAATAGATAACATGTACATATACACACCCCTGCTGGCACACAAGACAACACCTTCTATGGGACCCAGACCTCACATCAATCATACAAGTAAACGTCACGCAAAAATGAAAGAACAAAAAAAAGATTAACAAATAAATATGCATCAATGTAAATGCGAAAATGTCATACACAAACAAATATAATCACAAACACATACACATCAATCATACAAGTAAACATCACACAAACTGAAAGAAGAAAAGAAAGATTAACAAATAAATACGCATAAATGGAAATGGGAATATGTCATACACAAATACAGAAATAAACAAATACAATCACAAACACACATACACATCAATCATACAAGTAGACATCATGGAAACTGAAAGAAGAAAAGAAAGATTAACATACAATACAAATAGATAACATGTACATATACACACCCCTGCTGGCACACAAGACATCACCTTCTATGGGACCCAGACCTCAACCTTGACATGAATTTTTGCAATAATTCCGAAACATGGATAATTACAATATCAGTGGTATAGGACCTTGACCTTAATCTATGCAATAACATTGTCCACTCTGGGTCAACAGTCACAAGTAGTACCGTCTACTGTTACTTACGGTAGCAGGCGTAGCCCGACCTGACATAGACCAATAAGAAAGCATTAGTTATTGACCTTGACCTTTATCCTCTTTGAACCCAATATCAATAGACTTTTTTCATATCACAACATACAGTATCTTTCCAGACACAGGTGTAGCTGTCCACTCTGTGTCAACAGTTCTTCCTTACCCTAAGTGCATGCCATCCACAATGTTTGGTAACTGTAGATGGTGGAAAACTAAAGTAATTGTGTGGAAACCAGGCTGGCAACAAATGGACTGACAGACAGATAAATGGATGAACAACATCAGAACATAATATGATCTGCTTTATGGCAGGCATACAGAAAAAGGCAAACATACAAACAGCCATAAATACATGCATGTACACATTCCACAACAGACACACAAACATACACACCCAAGGTCTATGGTTTGGAGGAAGAAGCATTGATGAGACACCAGGCACCTCTCCTTCCCCACTGAAAACTCCCTTGTCATCAGCCACTGCCACTGACGATGGCCCCATGGTCTGGACATCGCAGTCCAGGTAGGCACCTAAAATCGCCAGGTCTGACAGTACCTCACACATTGCTGGTACTACAGAATCACTTTCTCCTCCATCCTCCAGATTCACCGCAAGCGGAATCACCTCCGAGACAGGGGTAGGGCTTAACAGGGGTGGGGTTGGCAGGTCCAGCAGAGGTGAAACATCAACAATAGTCTCCTCACCTCTCGCCAGTTCTGAAGTCTGCATCTGAAAGAGATTTTTAAAAGTATATTAGCAAAAATAGACTAAATAGAGCAACTCTACCATCAGTTACCCAAATGAGAGGATTAAAGAAAAAAGCAGAGAAAAGTTTCTGAGGCTGTATTATTTGTGATGAGAACAAAGTCATATGATTGTTCGTAATATGTACAACCATAAAATTAATGTTGGGTGTTATTCCAATAAGAACAAGTTAACTGGTCTGATTGACTCACATCCTATACATTTTATTGGTATATATTAATTCTGCATTGTCAATGTCTGTGTTCAAACAGATGCTTAAAATCTTTAAGACTTTCAACATTTGATTTTACTGAGAACACTATTATATTTTGAAAAACTGTCTCCTATTTGTCTACATCAGACTTCTCATTACTTTTAGTCATAGCATTTGCTATACTGTTAATAATAATATTATTATCATATGCAATGTCATTGCTTGTCATATATGTTGTAAAATTCACTTTTGGAACTCGTGCACCTAGAATCTTTAGTCTATGATGGATCTGTATGACTTCTGGCTGTTTTGTGTGAACCAGACTAAAAATGGGGACATACAGTGTATCTCTGTATGACTTATGGAAGTTTTGTGTGAACCAGACTAAAAATGAGGACATACAGTGTATCTCTGAAAACACAGGAGTCAAAAGTGCACATTATTTTTAAAATTGGTCAAATTTTACCTCTTTTATTGAACAAGTGATATCCAAAACCTCTGCATGAATAAAAATTTGACATGAACTACTAATTATGAGAAAAAGTCAAAATTCTGTATATTTTGTAAATCAAACATGAAGATGATCTATATTTATCAAATTAAACAATATGAAGTTTTACTGTAAAAAAAATATAATTGAGGTGCCCATTAATTTGTCTGTCATAGTCTTAAAGAACAGGAGATGAAACATTTTACTATTCATCATACAATATGACATTTATATGTTGCGGTTACCAAACAATCATTTTGGTGTGTGGAATTAACCTGCATGGTATGGTTATCTAACATTTTGATCTGAACATTGTAAGCAGTTCATGTCAACAGGTCACTGGGCAAATGCAGGTTAAATTCTGACAAACCAATAGCAATTAAAATAATGCCATGTGATTGACAGAACAGAAATCCCGTTGACCCAAGACCCGTTTCTGACACCGAGACCTCCACAAGAAGTGGTTACGGCATCCTGAGGCCAACAGAATTTGATGACATCATTATCACCAGCCACAAGCAAAATCCACTAAGCTTTTGTATCACCTGTGGCCTCGAGTGCTAATATTTCCTTGTTTCTCATGAATATGCATAAACATGCTTAACTAAATATGTCAGTGAAAGAGGTTTTAATCCTTGGGTCAAAGCCAAGTCGTTACCTGGGGTGGGAACTGGTCATATGCTTGATTTTATTAGAGACACAGACCTTTCTCAATTTGATAACATTATCATCAGTGTTGAAGGAAATGATTTTAACAACAACATTGAGATTGAACAAATTGAAGACAATTTTTACCACATTCTGAATAACATCTACTTGGACAACCCAGCTTGTAAGGTATGCATTTGCACAGTTTCTCCAAGAACTGACAATGATGTTCGAAACCTGAATGCCTTAATAGGACACCTATGCACTGAATGGGACCACAAAATAATTGACATTGAAAATGCATTTGTTATAAAATCTGGCTTGATGCTGGAACACCTTTTGGCTAAGGACAGAACTCATTTAAACAAAGAGGGACTTTCACACTCTCTGTATGCAATAAATGAACATGTTCCAATACTCAAAGGCAAATACATTAATCAAAGATATGACAGAGACCAAGATAACAGGTTCAACAAACCAGACAAGCTAGGGTCAGGTGCTATAATTGCTATGAACCTGAGCATGGCTTTGATGCATGCAGACATACTGTGAAAATTCAATGCCATGACTGTTTGGAATATGGACACAAGGCCAAACACTGAAATGTTTCACCCTAGCACCAGTTGCTAGGCTTATGGCTATGAAGATAGTGCCCTTTTTAGGAGACATAATTTCTCTACTGCTTCAAGACAAACCTTTGGAACTCAACTGGGTGATGATGCCCATGTTGTTTCCTTTGGGACCTCAGTTAACATTTTAACTCTCAAACTGACAACTGTGATGGATGTTTTGAATGTGGAAGTACATATGTGTTTGTGAATGTTCTCACAAAGACTACATGCATGCTTCAAGAAATGTAAAAAATGTCCGGGTGGAACTAAACTCCTTGTCTGACCCTCCTAGGAATATTTACTTTAAGGACATATTAGATCTAGGAATTAATGGAAAAGGTCTACACATTGGACATATAAATATACAAGGTCTGAAAAACAAGTTAGACCAACTGAATTTATTATTATCATCTAAGGTCAATCATGCAAATGACTTTTTGTTGATTGATGGTTATGCACATTAGGTGACTTCAACAGGGATCTTATGAATAATTACATGAAAAGAAATTGATTGAATTTCACAGAAACGTTTGGTCTAACCCGATTAGTGGACCAACCAACACGAGAAACTGATCACTCAAAAACTCTAATAGATCATATCTAAACAAATATGGAAGAAAATGTGACAAAAATACATATTCCTAGGATAGGTCTTAGTGATCACTTCCCTATTTTTCTAACCAGAAAATCCGGCTTAAAAACAGGTGTAAAATCCAGAACTCATAAAACCATAACATATAGATCATTTAAGCATTATGATGAAGACAAATTTCTGGTAGATCGCAGTATTGTTCCTTGGAGTATAGTATCTATATTTGATGATGTGGATGATGCTCTTGATGCATGGACTCCACTTTTTACGCAAGTGGTAGATAAACATGTACCGATGAAAACAAAGAGTAAAACTGGACTTCCAACCTGATTGGTGAACTCCTGACATTCTAGATGCCATGAAAACTCAGGATTATTTCAAATCTGTAGTCAACAAGCACCTTACAAAACATGGAGAAATAAAGTAACCAAATGATCAATGGGGCAAAGTAGAATTACTATCAGTCAGCTTTAGAAAATAATTGCAATATGAATTCTATGTGGAAAGTTTTTAACAAAATAGGTGCAGGCAAACGGTCCACAAGATCATCCAAAATCCAACAACTTAGCCAGGAATGCCAGATTATTCATGAGGATGTTGAAATAGCAAATACATTCAATGAATTTTTTGTCAGCATAGCTTCGAGAATTAGGAACCCATTGTAAACTCAAATCATGATGAACTAAGAAATTTCTGTTCAGAAAAAAATTCCACCTGACACAAAACATTTTTATCTCTGTGATACCAAATGAAAAAGTTTTAAAATATTTGCAAATGACTGCAACAACGAAATCAACAGGACTAGATAATATTGGACCACATCTCCTGAGGGCTGCTGCAAACATAATATTTGATAGCATAGCTTATATATGTAATCTAAGCATATCCACCTCAGTGTTTCCCCAGAGGTGGAAATTGGCAAAAGTTACCCCATTCACAAGTCTGGCAGCAAAGAAGATGTCAATAACTACAGACCCATATCTATATTACCAACTCTGTCCAAACTACTAGAAAAGCATGTCCATGACAATCTTTAGATGTACCTATCAAACTATAATTTAATTCATCAAAACCAATTAGGGTTCTGAGAAAACCACTCTTGTGAGACAGCCTTGGTCTCCATGATAGATAGATGGATTACTGCCTTGGATCAAGGAAAATTAGTTGGATCCATACTAGTTGATGTTAGAAAAGCTTTTGACCTTGTTGATCATGATATTCTCATCAATAAATTAAACATTTATCAATGTGACAATTCAACAACTGATTGGTTAACACAATGAGAAACTGTGTCAAAATAAATAGCAGTTTTTCTAAAGAAGAACCAATTACATGTGGAGTACCACAAGGATCAATCCTGGGCCCACTCCTCTTTCTCATTTTCATAAATCATCTACCACTGAAAATAGGCAACTGTATTTCATCTACCGACTTATATGCAGATGACACCACTCTATCAGATTTCAAACAGCTAAAATCAGACCTAGAGGTCTCCTGTCAGACAGCCTTACTTAGAATTGATTCCTGGTGTAAGGAAAATGGCATGAAAGTAAACATGGATAAGACTAAAGTATTAATGATTACTACCCAACAAAAAAGAGAAAAATTGGAAAATAACAATTTGAATCTCAAGTTGAATGAAATTGGTCTACAAATGGTAACCCATGACAAAATCCTTGGGGTGATGGTTGACAACAATTTGCAATGGAATGAACATATATTCAAGTCATATATCATAAAGTCAATTCATGTCTTTGGTTATTAAGGAAGATAAGGCCATATCTATCAACTAAACATAGGTTAATATATTACAAAAGCTATATACAACCATACCTAGACTACTGTAATGTTATCTGGGGAAACAACACTTCTGACAAGAATATTTGCAAATTATTCTGCTTGCAAACTCATCATAGATAATGCTGAAAACATCCCAAATGGAATGAATAATATTAAAATGTTAGCAGTAAGTGAAGAAATATTTTTGAGAAAGGCTAGACTTATGCACAAAGTTTCAAACAATATGGCCATATTATATCTCGAAAAACTATTTCATGCTAGAAAACAAGGCAACACTCCCAATTTAAGATCAATTTCAGCTAACCACCTCTGCACCACCTCTGCATTCCAAAACCAAATAAAGAACTCTTTAAGAAAAGTTTTAAATATTTGGGGTCACTAAGTTGGAATTGAATCCAAAAGGAAATTAGAGAAAGTTCAAATATGAATGCATTTAATTATCATCTAATTCAATGGAGGAAAGTGGAACCTGTTTGATTTGACAAATACATTACAACTTACAGTATAAATTCTCAAACCTTCCATTTTGTTGTCTCACAATTTTTGTACTGTATATACACAATAAACCTAGTTGGATCATGTTCTTACAAAACTTTCTGTTTATTATGTCCATATATACATGTAGCTTATTATCAATGCTTTATTATTATTATTATTATTATTATTATTATTATTATTATTATTATTATTATTATGCAACTAAGTACATGTACTCTGTATGTAAATATGCATATAATAGAGGCCTACAAGGAGGATTAGTTCCATTCAACTAATTGTGTCACCCTCTTTAAATAAAGTCAATATTTTTATTATTATTATTATTATTATCATTGCGAGAAAGTAAAATATTCTTGCAATGCTGACCCAAGATGGCATACTGCTTGAATGAGCCAATCCATGTTTCCTTTCAAACACAGTCACTTGTCAATCAATAAAGAGGGCACTTTCATTGATGTGTAGGGATAGTTACATTCCATGGTTAATGATACATTTTTGTTTATGTACATTCATGAAAAATTAAGAAATCTTGTCACTGGCATCCACAGGTGAAAAGGTGTAACAGATTGTCACCCATGGCTTGCAATGATGAGACAGAATAGACATTATCATAAGGCCAAAAAAACAAATGTGTGTTTCCGGTTGGCTGACCATCCCTGTTTCTCATTGCCGACATTAGCACTTTTTTCGCCCCCATGGTATAAAACCTACACCAATTTTAAAACCAGTGTAATAGGAATCACACATTTGTTGTGGGCCTAATCTGAAGCAGAAATGTTAAGTGCATTTGTGTTATGGTGTATAGATTATTATTTTTCCTTTAATTCCTTAATTTCCTTTTTTGGAGTAGGAATTTAATATTTTTTTTACCACAGAATGTACCTGGAAGCAAAAGTGCCAACATGTATATTGTAAGTGCATGTGCTGGGGTGGGACTAGAGAATTGTATCCCCATCCTCATTAAGAATATTTGTAAATATACACTACAAGTAAGCATAAATATTTATAACACAGAAAATCACAACACCCCTGTGTACTATCATGTGGCAGCCATTTCACAGGGCAAATGATGGTGCCAACAGTCAGTATTTTATTGCAATCTGTAGGGATGAGTATTCAGGTCGATGTACAGTCTGTATTTTATTGCAATCTGTAAGGACGAGTATTCTGGGTGATGTACAGTCTGTATTTTATTGCAATCTGTAGGGATGAGTATTTGGGAGATATAGAGTAGTTTTGTTTACTGAATGCTCCAAAAATCTCAACGTTTCTCAATCAAAGTTGAAAACAGAAATGAAGTCCAAGAGACACTGGTAATTTTTTTATTGTAATCAGTCTGCAACAGTAACTTCAGGGTTTTTTAATCAGTTCATGTCATAGTACTGGGGACGAGTCACAATTAAAGAAAACACTCCGTTGTCAATAGAATCAGCAGCCACCAACTCCTTGAACTAAATTTATCAAAATATAAACCAATTATCTCAGTTCCGTTAGGCTGAAAATCATTGTATTGGGGTTCTTACAAGTCACTTATTCCCTGTGCTGAATTTTTAAACAATGAAATATGGAGAAGAGACATAGTACTACTGTTCCCCATTCATAGGTCACATGCTTCACTTTGCACAAAGTTTATAGCTTTCAATACAATTAGGCAGATGATCTTCATAAGACTGAGGGACCTACAAATGGGACCCAAGCTGGGGGCTGAGTATTAATAATTTATCAGTGTCTTTTAAAAGCTTCAAAATGAAAATGCCTGAATTCATTGGCAGGCTCAAGAATTCTTTCAGGCAAATTAGAAAACACATTTTTTTGACAGGCCAGATGGGGATCTCACTTAGAATAGGGGAGGGGCCGAATCCAGATTAAAAACAGAACGCATGTCAGGTTATCTGATTTTTTTTACCTCTAAAGATCATTGTAAACTAATAACCTGACAAACTGAGAATAGCTATAAATTATTGAGAGAGAGAGAGAGAGAGAGAAGTTAGTGTTTTTGTTATCATGAAGTGCTGCTTTGTTTTTTTGTTTTTGTTCTCAATTTCTTAATGCTGGTCTACTAAAAAAAAAAAATGAAAGCTAAAGCTTTGTGTAAAATAATTATACAAAATTTGTACAAAATTCCAAATGCATCCATCATTGACTTCAAAAAGATATAAAACTGGTATTAAAAAATTGTTCTTGTATTGTGTCTGTACATTTTTATGCATGATTTTACCATTCAGAATATCACAAAATTAATAATATGGTTTAGCAGTTTACAGAAAAAAATTAAAATGATACCAAATTTGACTTAATTTAATGGCTGGTAACAGTCTGTTGGTTGGTTTTAATGGCATTTTTAACACATTTTCGGCTATATCATGCTGAAGAAATGGGAGCCAAGTGCCCTTCTGAAAGACACACCAAGGCAGCCAACCCAGGCTGACCTGGGCAGGTATTTAACCTGCAATTTTTTTTTAAAATTATGGTTATTGCAAAGAAAGGATTTTATACTCATGTTTAACCCTGTATGTAACCCTTATAGTTAGAATTAACTTACTAAAACCTTGTGCAGATTACAGCAAAATTTATTAAGCTTTCAAATGATACCAAATAGGACTCGAATTAATGAAAGATAAATAAATGCATAAAATAGATGGATATGTATTTGACAGTTGTGACATAAAAAAGGTAGAGGTTATTTCAAAAACAGAATTTTATACTCATGTTTAGACCCTGGATATAGCCCTTAGAATGTTTAGACCCTGAATATGACCCTTACAATTAAAATTAGCTTTATGAAAGCTTGTGTAGTTTACAGTATAATTATTTAGCATTTTAATGATACCAAATATGACTCAATTTAATGAAAGATGAAGAAATCCATAAAATTGGGGCAATGGAGATATTACCCCACCCTCCACATGACTTGATTTTCTAAAAAAATTTCAAAGAAACATACAAATGATAATACCATTTTTATTTCCATGTTGAGTATCAATGTATCCAAGAGATATCACTGAATCAAACAACTAAACTGCATTTCAAGATGCAAGATCAAGCCACATGTTCTTGCATTAGATTCCCAATATGGCTGCACCCATTGTGCTCTTGCTTAATTATGCACTGCCATGTGATGTTACAGGAGTGAACAAGCACATTTATTAAATTTTGCCAGGAATTCACGTTAAGATCATTTCTTCTTTTTAACTGCAGTGTTGAAACTACAAGATTTCAAATATACCTACTGTGGGTGCCATATTGGATGTATGGTTGGCATCATTTTCTTTCAAGACAAACCATACACCATTAGAAGACTTCTGGTCAAAACCCCTTTGCCAATATGCCACCATCCATTCAGGAGAATTTGTTACAAGATTTTCATATAATTTCATTGTGGCAGCATAATGAATGTCTGTAGGTCTGCATTTTCATTTAGGACCAACTAGATATCATAAAAAGCCTTTTTGTGAAAACACTATCATGATATGACTATCAATTTTAGAAGAGGAGCAATAACAAGATTTTCAAGATGGTAGCCTTATTGGATGCTAGGTCAGAATTTTCATTCAGGACTAACTGTTGTATTTTCTGTATGTCTCAGACACTGTTTAAGGACACCAGGCTTTTTTGTGGACAAAATCACTTTCTTGCCTCCTGCTGTCTTGGACACAACTTTGAAAGAATTTTTATTTATGTACTTTTGTTTTTGGACACAAATGCAGTTATACTGTGATAAGACTGACAAATACCACTTTCAGAAAGCTGAGAAATAGATTGCTTGTAATCAGAAATAAACACGACAAGTTACATTTATGATTATAATTGTGACAAATTTGGAGAGCCACATTTCGCTATTCATAAGCTCAATAACACTGATATATGGAATAACATTTGTTTAAAACTAAATTACTCACCTGTGGATAAAAAAATCTAAATCATAAAAGGCATTAGAGATGTTAGAGATAAGAGTTCAAGTGAAAGTCTTCATCTCAAAGAGTTTGTGTAATACCTCCATTGTGGATAATCATAAAACCTGCAGCTAATCATGTACCATCGCATATGTAAGAATTGGTTTCAGTAAACTATAATGTATTTAAAAGAAATTGAAGAAAAAAATAAAAAATCCTTGGATTATGAATTTTTAAGTATTAAAATGTAAATTAGTTTGGTACATGTACTAGTTTTATGAAAGTTTTGGTAACAGACTGCACAAACTGGAATTGGTTCATTGGCCCATACATGACTGTGTGCAGGTTTTCATCTTATCCACAGTGGAGGTGTTAATTTTCAAGATGATAACCTTCACGTTAATGGTTTTCTTCTCTAATAATGGGTGGGTAATGTTATTTTGTCATATCAGTGTCAGCAAGCTAATAAATAGTTAACCCTTCACCTCACAGCATATGTTGCTTTTCAGGCTGTCACTATAGATGTGCCAAAACAACAATGTGCAGTGTGCTATAAATAGAACATGTTACCTAAATGATTCCATGTAAATTATAATGCCCGCCTGGAAAATTTATAGTGTAGTATATGTAAAGTTCAACATATATTGTAACCATTTTACCTTTTTTTGCACTTATGTGTTATCTATAGATAGGTTTCTGTATTTATGTGTTATCTATAGATAGGTTTTTGTACTTGTGTGTTATCTATAGATACGTTTTCGTATTTATGTGTTATCTATAGATAGGTTTTTGTACTTGTCTGTTATCTATAGTTAGTTTTCTTGTATTTATGTGTTATCTATAGATAGGTTTATGAGTATAATCTTATCAATATAGCTGTATAATTATTCTATACTGAAGTATTTTCAATATGCTTAAAAATCCTGAGAGAATTCATTCACTGGCAATTCAGTGAAGCTGTGTGACCAATTATAGATGACCTTTCTCAGCCTCAAAATCTACCAGATCATTGTCTCTGTATCACTAAATTATCTGAATTTGAAAAATTATCAAAATCAGAGTTGCTTACATCAATATCAGAGCCTACATCTGACTTATTGAAACCATTATAGTCATAATTCTACTCATCCAAACTCAAAAAAGTACTGAATGAAGTGTGCATACCATATTTCCAGAAGAACGCTAATTATTTTACCTAATTTCTTTTTTTCAAGAGGGAGTGCATGTTTTACAGAAATAAAGAAAAAAATTATTTTTTTTAATAATCCCAGGTCAATCTTGATCAAGGCACTAAAGCTCCCTTTACATCACATTCACTCCTTGTGAAATATTAAATTTGTTGCATTGTAACTAAACTGCCTATTAGCCTTTTAAAAGAATTAAATATGCTTACAAACCTCGATTGTCTCGTGGTTTCAGTGCTTATGTTAATATCTTTTTCATGACTACAGTTTGTTTGTTATGGCAACACTGACCACATATCATGAAGCAAAATAGTAAGTGAATGTATGAAATTGGTGAATACTTTTTTCTTGGAAAATAAACTTTGTTTTTAGTTCTTTTTCTCATCTTAAATAACAGCATTTGATATTTCTTCATGACTATAGTCATCACTACTTCATTGACTCACTGGGGTCTTTTCAAAGTAATCTGCAACATCTCAAGTTTTGATGTTCTAAACATGATTACATGTACATTGCTTTGTCCAAGTGCAATTGATTTTACTTTTCTTTCGAAAATAAACTTGGTTCTTTATTTTATTTCTCATCTTAAACAACTGTATTTTATACCTTTTTGTTACAATACAGTGATCAATGTCAATGTCTAATTGCCTCCACATGGTATTTATAAAAGTAATCAGCGCCAGTTAAAGCTTGGACATGCCAAACATGATTACAAAGCACTTTCTTGCTAAATTCTAACCTGGACATGGAGATATAGTTCAAAGGTGTCATGGTAGTCTAAATAAGTATAAATACTGGGCCTGAACATTCACATACACTGTAGCATCTTGTGTTTGATCAGACAAAGTATCAACATAGGTCCTGTAATAAACTTGTACACTACAAAAAACATTGGCTAACCATCGCTGCCTATGCAGAAGCACATGGTAACAGAGCCACTGGGAGGGAGTTCAATGTAAGAGAGTCTTTTGTTTGGGAGCAGAGAAGAATGACAGATGAGGACATATAGCAACTTTTCCTGAGTGACAAGATGAAGAGGAATTTGAAGGGTTTGATGCAACAGACTGAACTCTATCAATACAGCAAACCTAAAAGAGCCCATTTAAGAGCCGACTGAAAAATCAGAAAGATTTACTTTCAATACTGCCACCTTTTTTTGTTCTTACTTTCATTATATCTTTAAAAAAATTAATGGGCATGATTAGGTGCCATGTACTGAGAGAAGATCAGTAAAACAGCCAAGCACTCTTTTATTGTAAAAATTCAAATGTTGTGTAACAAATGACAATCAGTACACTATCCAAAATGATTAAGCCTTGTTGCACTATGAAAATGGAGCACAATTATCAAGATTTTAAAATGTAGTTCACATGCATGGTTTATGGCAGAACAAAGTTTTTTTTGTTTACCTAATTCTGGTCAAAAATCAGGGTGCACATAATGCACACCAAAGTACGGTATATTTTTTCCAATCATGGCTAATTTCAGTTATTGGCAACCACTCACAACCTGATTCCTGCCCACCTTCTCTATCTCTCTCACGTAGTATATACATTATTTACCAAGATACCTACTGTACAATTACTGTAACTATATCCTCATGAGGCTGCTGTTGTTCTGCATTCAAGTTTATTCAATTATTTCACCAACTTTTGCATGTAAAGATTTTAGTGGCATTTATTCAGCATATATAGCTTAACAATCAAAGAACTGCGTTTAATAGTCTCAATTATTTTTGATGATAATGAAATTGACAACAGTTCCAACAATGTAGGATTTAAATTTTTGTTAACAAAAACAAAAAGCAATTGAAATTTAGATGCTTCATGCAATATGTTATTAACACACTAATGGTGTTGAAACTTTTATTTGGAAAAATATTTTTAAAAAAGCATTGTCCTTTAATTTATAAGGAAAATGATATAGACAACTCAGTGCCCCAATATGCTCGATCTATCTGTAACAGCAAACAATGCCAATTTAATGGAGACTACTTCAACTATCAGTGGATGCAACTCTGACCCATGATTTCTTCTGTCCTGATATAACCCTGTGGTTCTGGAGTGAGGAGACCTCAGTGGTATATAAATTCCTAATTCATTTTTGACAACTACTGTGTGTATATATATATATATATATATATATATATATATATATATATATATATATATATATATATATATATATATATATATGCTAATTTCCTGTCCACCTCTCCAATGTTTCCATACTACAATTTTAGCTACATGGATTTCAGATATGTCTCACCACTCAAATTAGTTTTTCTTATTTTGCCTCTTCCATCCTCACTTTATTCTCTCTCAGTCAATCTATATACACAATATCCTATATCACATACCAGTCCCCACTTCAATTATATACAGAATATGATTGAATAACCCTTACTAAATGAAGGATGGGACCCACAGACCACCTAGTAACTAATGATGCTGACCCAGCATTTTAGAAGAATATGACCCAGTTACCCAATTTGTCATTGATTTCCTGACTCCCACAACCTTATCTTTTCAACTGTCCCTGATGTTGACATGTTTTCCAAATTCCTCCTCCCCACATCTTGCTAATTTGAAACCTGATAATGATAACTGTCGATTCTGTCATTTGGTCATACAACTGCAAAAGAAGGCACAGTGTAGAGAGCTATTTTACACATGAAACTGTGGCAGCTCCATCAGAATGTATGAAGAGACAGAGGAGGGACTCTTTCATAATCCTCCACACTGTCCAGTTCACATCATTGTGTGCCGAAATGAAAAATTGCATGAGCTGTACTGTATTCCACTTGGTTTTCTATTTATTTGATGTAGGATTAATTCTGGAATGTTTCTATTTTAAAAAAAAAAGAAGCTAAATTTCTTTATTGGCACTTCGTCTCTATATCGCAAAAAAATGCTTTTTGTTACAAAAAGTGTCCCATCCTAACAAAAGTACACTTTTTGAAGCTTAGACTATGGACACTTTCTCTCAAATTTGATCAAAGTCTGTTAGTGTTGCTTTAGAAGAAAGTTGTTAAAGTTTTTTCCGTTATAAGCCTCCATGCTTTCTGTCAAATTAGAAGTTGTTTTCAGGTGGTTCTATTTTAATAACAGCTGCCACATTTGATGGCAGAGCGACATCATATGTAAGAAAACTTAAAGCCATCCATGAAAGAATGCTGTCAAATTCCAAGTCTCATCTTAATTCTATAATACAAAATGAAAATGACAGCCGGCCTAATTTGGACCACAGTAACTGTACAAAATCTGGTCTAGTTAAAAGAGGGTTGAAAACAGATAAACTAAACATCAGGCACATTCTACCTAAACAAAATGAACTAAAATATATTTTAAAGAAAAAAGATCTGTTGATATTTTGGGGATCTCTGAAACCTTGAATGAAAGAACAGATGATGATAAACTCAATATAGATGGATTTTCTTCTCTGAGACATGACAGACATATGCTATCAACTATGCTATATGACACAATCTACAAACAGGAGAAGCTGAAAGCATATGGATCCAAATCAATTTACCACACTCTAAGCTTATCCTATTCTGTTCATTGTATAGACCACCAAATTCAAAAACTGATTGGATTGACAAGTTCGAAACTGAAGTGGTGAGAAATGAACAAAGGAAACCTAACTGGAATTGTTTATTTGGATTTTAAAAAGGCATTTGATCTTGTTAATCATTCCATCTTACTGTCAGAATTGAAATACTACAAATTCCATGACAACAATATCCAGTGTTTAGCTTCATATCTACAAGACAAAACATAGCAAGTGTGCATTGGAATTACAACATCAAAAAAAGAAAGTATTGAGACAGGTGTTCCTTAAGAATCAGTCCTTGGACCTCTGTTATTTCTTGTCTTTATAAATGACATGCCCTTCATTACAAGTGTATCAAATGCTGACCTCTTTTCTGATGATTCTACACTTCATTCATCTGGATTCTCCATAAATGTTGTGCAATCAAACTTATGTAATGACTTGAACAAAATCTAAGATTGGTGTCATAAAAATTATATGCATATAAATGGAAATAAAACAAAATGTATGCTGAAGACAACTTTATAACAACAGGTACAATTAGGTAAAACACATTTAGATTTAACCATAAAAGGATGTGAAATTGAGAATGTAGCAAGTCATAAACTTTTCGGTGTTCATGTGAACAGATTTCTACAATGGAATGATGAAGTTGACAAAGTATATAAAGCTGTAAATTCAAAAATTACATTACTTTCAAAAATAAAGAAATATCTTCCTGTGGAAACAATTATTCTCTATTAAAATGCTTATATTTTGCCACTTTTGACTACTGTGCAACTATTTGTGGAAACTTTTCCAAACAATACATGTACATGTATTGACTGACTTTCAAAACTACAAAAAAGAGCAACATAAATTATACTTTCAAAACTATTTGATGCATCAGGCAAGCCTATCTTCCATGAATTTGATATGGCTGGATTTATCTAGAAGGATTGATTACAAAAACAAAAAAAATATCTTCAGGAATTATTCGTAACAAACTTGTGTGAATATGAGTTAAGATCTGTTTGTAATGGGAATCTTTGACTTCCCAAGCCAAAGTTAGAAACCGTCAAAAAGTCTCTGCGATATTCACATGCTTTCGTATGGAACAGTATTCCTCAAAACATAAAAAAGATTGATAATTTAAAGTTATTTAAAGAAAAGTGTTTATCTTACATATTTATTAACATCTGATTATGTTGTAAATATTGTATATAATCTTTCAACATTTTAAGCAAAAGGCCTCAATGAGAGTAGTATTGTACTTAGTTACCGTATATAAATAAATTATTATTATTATTATTATTATTATTATTCTGTTAAGCAGTTTTGTTAGACGAACTTGATTAACAGTTTATATTTTGGGTAATTTAAGCCATATTGGTTGGTGGATCAGCATCACTTGAACAAATTTGAAAGACCTTCATCCCAGGGTGCTTTGCATCAAATTTGGTCAAATTCTGTTGAGCAGTTTTTGAGAAGAACTTGTTGAATTGTTTTTCCGATTTTAGTAATGGCAACCATATTTGATGGTGGAACAGCACCACATGAACAGATCTGAAAGACCTTCATCGCAGGGTGCTTTCCATAAAATTTAGTCAAATTCTGTCTAGCAGTTCTTCAAAAGAAGGTGTTTAAAGGTTTTTCTATTTTAAGTAATGGTGGCCATATTTAATAGTAGATAAGAATCATTTGAAAAAACTTAAAAGAGCCTCATCCCAAGATAATTTCTTTCACAATTGGTCCAATTCTTTTTTTTTGGGGGGTGGGGTGGGCTATTGAGAATTTGTAAATTGCAACTGTAAACAGACAATGCATGATTGACTACACAAAATGGATGAAGCACCATACCCAGTGTTCTCCCCAAGGATTTTTACCATAGCGGTCCTGCTATACTATCATTTTAGCTCATGATGCTTTAGAACCTGCCACTACACTATATGCTTTTGTCACTATGCTTTTATGCTTCCCGCTATCATTATAAAATTAATCTGTTAAATAAACATTGTGTCACTTAATTCAAAGCCTTATTACTCAAATGACAGCTATTCTTATCTCTTCCTGGGTATTTAATTAAGATAGTTCATTCACTCACTTGGTTATGTTTTTCTGTACCTGGTTTGACCAACTGTCGGGGACCGACCTTTGAAGTGGGTTTCGTTATTGCACTGATACAGACATGTGACCAGCCAACAAAGATGGAGTCGACTGGTAGTGTGTGTTATATATATATACATTTCAGTCATTTCCACTACAAGCTAAAAAAGTTACACACATTACATTTTAAGTTAAGCAAATTCTTGTGAAAAATGGACACACCACAAAAACATGAAATTACCTAGAGCCCGGCTAGTACCATGTTGGTCTGGTACAAAGAACAGAGATTGGTGTCACCAGTGGTGATTCCTATTCCACAAAGAATGTGCTTAAGAAACGAAGGACAGGGTTCAACAGTAAATGGAAGACATCATATCCTTGGGTGGAATTTACTGAATCAGATAGTAACTTTTCCATATTGGTAAATTTTGGTTCAGATCTATCTTAGTTACCAACAAATGAGATCGGGTGGGGTGGGGGTGCAATTCCTTTGGCACTATCACAATATAATATTTTTGCTGTTCTTTTGAAAAATATGACAAGGAGTGAAAGTTGAATTTTATTAACAAGTTGCTCTTATATTTACATAATATACTCTGTGCAAAAGAGAAAGTGTTTGATCAGTAAACTATAACCTATGTCAGTGCTGCACTAATAATTTCTCATTTCTCTTTTATGTCTATCAAAGTAAGAAAAGGAGCAGTTTTATCTTATAATTTAATCGGTTTTGAAAACAGGTCAATAGAACATATTGGGTTATTATTTTGTTTATATATGAAATATTTCTCCAACAATAAACAACTAGCTTGCAACTGGAATGTATTACATGATAAATTAAGTAGAGATATTTTTTCATCAGTTTATTGCTGCAATTTGCATTATTTTCTTTCAGATCTTAACTGACCACTTTCATGTGAAGGTGGAATGGCACAATTTATGGCAGCTCTTTGTCAATATCAAGGAGCCTATGTCCTTTAGACAGGCACTGGAAAAAATTGTCTCCCTGAAGACTGTACTCGCTTCTCTCAAACTATGCCAAAGCTGCCCTAATGCTAACTGTGTCTACAAAAGGTAAATGAAACACTTTAAACTTCTGAACAATATTTTAGCTCTTTGACATTGATTCAATGAAAAAATTTAACAATGACAAACACACTGATATATTGTTCTTAATGGAAAGAATTATGTGATGATGATAGCACCCACTATGTGGTACATGACACATCTCCCTACAATGATGATGGTAGCCACTATGTGGTACATGACACATCTCCCTGCAATGATGATAGTACCCACTATGTGGTACATGACACATCTCCCTGCAATGATGATAGCACCCACTATGTGGTACATGTCACATCTCCCAGTGATGATGATAGTTTTAATTGCACTTCTAACACATTGACTATATAATGCAAAGATAACAGGAGTTAAGCGTCTACCCAAAAGACACACACACAAACCAAGGTGGCCTGGGTGAGTATTGAGCCTGTGACCCTTGAATTATGAGTCCAATACTCTACCAACTGAGCTAATATGGCTCCTGTGATGGTCTACAAGTATACTACATTTCATCCCTGAATCTCGAATGGTTAAAAATTATAAAGTGAAAGAGAATGTGTGATGACAATGTAAAATATTGTACTGTGACCTTGAACATGAAGATCCCAATGTTGTATACCACACCTTCTAGTGATGTATTAAGCATAAAGTTTCACCCCTAATCTCAAATGGTTTTAAAGTTATTGAGCAAACAGGGAAAGTGTGATGGAAAACGTAAAATATCATGTCACAACCTTGACATCGAATACAGCACCCCCAATGTGGCAGATGACACCTTCTAGTGATGATGTACAAGTATTCAAAGTTTCTTCCTTAATCTCAAAGGGCTTTAAAGTTATAGACCTATTTGAAACCCTTTCAGCCAATCAAATTTATAGACAATGTAACAGATCACTGAACAATTATCCTGATGATGAATGTATATACGAATTACACGATTCTGCATGTAATAGTGCTAAGATACTGAGCTAAATGCAAAGGTTAATGCAGGTAAAAAAAAGCTCAAAGTTTCACCCCAGATGGACCTAAATACATACAGATTTATTGAATGAGACAGCCATTGATCCATAAGCTGGATTTGATTTGCAACACAGCCAAAAATGTGAGCAATCTAATCTTTTCAATTTTAGTCTGAAACTGATTAACTTGGTAATTTGTGCCACAACAACATGGAGTAAAACTTAATTTCTATATCAAATTTGATCTCAAAGCTTTCACTTGAAATGACAAATAAAACCGGGTTCATACAATCCCAGATAGTTGTTTATCTAAGACTGTTCAACAAGTGTTTTCAAGGACTTCCAAAATTATTTTTTCTTCTGGAAACCTAACTTTCTCCATACATTACTTTGTTTATCACTTCATAAATTAAAAAATAGATACACAAGTAGAAGAAAAAACAATTGGTGTGTAACTAGAGCAAACAGACTATTCCATCTGGTAACTACCCATGTCATATGTCATTCGATCCACCCAATTTTAACCCATTTTATGTATTTATCTATTCATTCATTTTGGAAAATATGTAAATGAAAATTCCGAATTTAAAAAGTGAAATATTTTATGAAGTTTTAGTGTTATGTACTCCCAAAGATAAATTCAAGGAATCATGAAAAATTCAAGGAGCATGTCAAGAAACTTAAGGACTTTTCAAAGATAAAACTAAGTTTTTTAAAATTCAAATAGTTCTCAAAGCAACCCCTCGAATTCAAGGATTTTTCAAGGTTGTACAAACCATGGGTAACAATCAAACCTGCCCAAGGAAAATATTTGCACCCATTCCCAGTAACTCATTATTAAAGTCATCATGATACATAAATCAGAGCAGGACTTGCTTGAACTAAGATACTTACAAACGTACATTGGGCAGTTTTTGCAACACACTGCCAACACTGGAGATAAAGGCCACATTAATATTTTTTTTTTTATGAGGAAACATCAATAAAATGAACAAGCTTTTGGCAAGTTATTTTCCATAAAAGGTTGGATTACTACATAACAGAACCATATGTTATGTTTTTCGATCTTAAGACCCTTGCACATTAAAAGTTCTGACCTTTGTAACAAAGCCATAAAAAAGTATTTTTTTTCTCTGTATGACTTGCAACGAGCAGATAAATGACATGGATATGATTGTATTGGCTAAATATTTGCCCAGGACACTGGTTAGAACAGCATCGGAAATGCCCAAACCTTCTTTATATTTACAATTGATATATTTTCAATACTATTTCATGTGAAAAAATACATACCTCAGCTTCTCTCCTCCGGGCCATAGATCTCGTTACAACCATACTGCTCACTCCACTACTGCAGCGATAGTAATTCCTCAAGGGAATGACCATTGTTGCAATCACGTCAATTTCTATCTAAATCTTAGCACTAAGGAGGATTTCAAGCACTGCTCTCTCAAATGTATAAACGTATTACTGAAAAAGAAAAAAAAAGAAAATATAAAGTACAGCAATACTGCATTGAGAACTATTTGAGAAGATGGAAGAAGAAAGAGAAAGAAAACCATTATTATACAATTATAGACTGTGCCACAGACCTAGTCACAACCCGACTGCATATGCCGCTGCTGCAGTGATAGTAGTTCCTCAAGGGAATAACCATGCTGCCACTACATCTATTACTATCTAAATAATCTCAAAGTACAATATTATAGTTATAGAATTTTATTTAGGTGAATAACAAGGTTTATGAACCAGTAAACCTCATACTGATGGATGAGAAGCAGAGATGAATATGACCGGTTTACTTGTCCATGAATCTTCATCAAAACCAAGGTCTGCAATTGTTTTTTTTTTACATGATTTAGAGACAAAATTAAAAAATCTGCTTTAAAACTGTACAAATGCCATTTCAATTAGCTAATGCTAAGAACTGAACATATCACATCACATACAAGTCAATATATGATCATGTGACTTGAATAACCGTGCAACACGGGGAAATATCAAATCATGTCACATGTCGTCCGATAAAAAACTATTGCTCACAGAAATTGAGTTATTGTTTTTTTTTTTTTGTTATTGTCATCATCATCATGATCATCATCAAAAACAACAAATGGTGCCATTGAACACTCAGACTAAAACAAAAAATATGAAAGTTTCCGGTCTGCCAACCGTCCCTGTATCTTATTGCCGACCCTAGCACTTTTTCCCCAACCCCCCACCCCAATATTTTTTTAAAAACAAAATAAATAAAATCACATTGTCAGAATTGATTTGTGCATCTAATTGAACCAGTTTTTCCAAGTACTTTCAAGCACTTGAAATGTTATTTGATTAATAAAATACCTACCTACCTACCCTAATTTTAAAACCAGTGCAATATAAAACATTTTTTAGTTGGCCTCACCTGCAAACAGCACTATAATGCTTGTGAAACATGCATACTTGACTGCCAAAAAAAGGAAAGAAAACAAATCTAAGCCCAGAGAGTTAAAAAAATTTTGAAAAGCAGAAAATTTGCTTTATAGGAACCAAATCAACTCATCCACACATACCTTCCTCATACATGCCATAACACAATGTATTATGTGAAAAACACAATTTTTGACTCCCCAACCCCTGGACATGGTTGTGATTAAAAAATCTGAATTTTCAGTAATATTAGCAACAAAGAGAGAGAGAGAGGGAGACCTAACTTGACCATCACAATATATGCCTCCAGCCTGTAACCTGTAGTATGGCTGTTTAGGAAAAGATGTCTTAATATCATTGCATTACATCTGGTTATCCTTCAGAGGTACAAGTCAACAATCAATATGGTAAAATACAATATAGCAGAACTAGAAACAATTACCTACTCAAGTACCTAATTACCACCACCACCACCACTGACAACAGCAACAATCTAGTACTTTCCTAGTCTCTCTTTCTCCTATATTTTATGTCATCATAATCAAATCATTAATGAACACAACATAAACAATATCATCATATCATCATCACATCAACGACAATTTATCATCAACATCACAATCATCACAAAAATCAACATTTAACAATGAACAAATCATCATCACTAAACAAGTAATCAGCACAACATAATAACTATGTGAATTTGCTACCATCACCATTATCATCATCATGACCATCATTATCATAATTATGTAGCTGAAACAAAACTTCAGTAATGTAAAGGACCAACCATTTACTCTTCCAAGGGCTCTACGAGTTCTGAGAAAAAAAATTCTGACCCTCAAATAGCTTGAAAAAAACCCCACTCTTGTTCTGATTTGCAAAAAATCTAAATCCGTCATATTTTGTTGGGAATTTTTTTTATCTCGAGATAAAGGAAAAAATGTTTATCTTCATACAAACATTAAATAGTCGGTCCCGAATTATTGGTACTCTGCCAAAATTGAGTGTGCAGGTATTCCTTTATAGAGGTTAGCAATGTATGGAAATTAAATAGAAAAAATATAAATATTATGTCATTTTTTCAACTTACCAATTTGGCTGGTGATTTAGAAAGGGTTGGTTTAAGATCTGACAACATTGTGCAAATCATCCATTACAAGACATCTGCCTTTTATGCTCATTTTTTTTTCTTTTCAAGAGATATATACTTAATATTAAAAAACTGAATACCCTCTGATAATCATGTTTTTGTTCTGGACATGCTCCTAATGCACAAGATTGATGCACCATTGTATATATTGTAATGGATATGTGCAGCTTCTCTAGTGAGACTGATAAAATTATGCCTCTGGTGGAGACCCTGATGCAAACGTGATGTCATAGCCATCTTTTCCTAAAGCAGCCATAAATAAACAGTAAAAGTATTGCTTAGAGCTCTTCTAAACCTATCCTCAGTTGATTGTGATAGCGGCAATTAAAAGCTAAGGTGGTCAGTGATAAACAGACACCATTTCACAGATTACTTAATTGGCTGATAATAGCTACGGTGATGTATCAAAAGTTATTACATATCAATGCCTTGAATTAGAATGTTTAAGCCATCTTTATTAAAGATTATTGGCAAGTTTATAAACCGTGACAATGTTTCTTTAAGTTGGATTTTCTCCATATATAAAACACATTATTATTTTGGTAGTCGGAAGGAAAAATGTTGAAAGTTTTAATTCTGAGAAATATAAGCCATCTGTGAAGCAAGTAAGGCTCAGCAAAACTAAATTTTAGAACTCTGGTTGATGGAGTTTAACTTTGTGAATCACAGCAGAAATGGAGAACATTTTATTCTTTGGACATACTGCAAACACCATATTGACATTAGTCATTCTGCTTTGCATATACTGCAAACACCATATTAACAGTATGATTCTGGTGTGTGACATCTGCCCACATAGCAACACCACCCAGCCTCGGGACAATGCATGAATGCAGAGATCAATCCTAAAAGTAACTAACAGGTTTAAACAATGATCAACAAAGACCATGTCACGAGAGCTGATGTTCTTTTCTGCAATTTCGTTGCAAAACACATGCCGTTTTCAGTTGCTGATAATTTTTCAGACCTAAGTAAGAAAATGTTACATGTACATGTATCAGTAAGAAATCCAGTTGCAAAAGAACAAAAGCAGTGACTATCATAAATAATGCAATTCCACCAATGTTTAACAAACAAGTAACCGAGCTATGCCAAAATAACAATTTATCTGTTCTGATTGATGAATGTAACGACAAAATATAGAACCATTTACATTGGACTATGTTACAGAGCATTAAGTTAACAAAACATTGGAAAACCTAAATGTAAACAAGGCTACAGCATTAGGTGGAATTGGACCCAAAATACTTAAATTGTCTGCACCTGTGGTAATCATGTAAATTATTCATTTAATCAACATTATTGCAACTATGGAATATCCTGACCTGCTTAAAATTGCAAAAGTTACACCTATTTGTAAGAACGGTGACCAGGAAAATCCGGAAAATTACAGACCAATATATATACTACCCACTCTTTCTAAAGTAATAGAAGAACAAGTAGTCAATTCTATATATTCTTATTTAAATCAAAATATGCTGTTACATAAGGAATAGTCAGGATTTTGACATGCACACTCATGTCAAACAGCGTGAACTAAAATTACTAATGTATATATTGAGCAAAATGAACAAAGGAAACTTAACTGGAACTGTTAACTTGGCATTTGATCTTGTTAATCATTCCATCTTACTATCAAAATTTAAATGCTATAAGTTTCATGACAAAATTATCCAGTGGTTAGCTTCATATCTACAAGAGAGAACACAGCAAGTGTGCATAGAAGTACAACATCGCAACCAGAAATGATCAAAACCGGTGTTCCCCAAGGATCAGTCCTTGCTTGGAACTCTTATTTCTTCTCTTCATAAATGATCTACCCTTCATTACAAGTGTATCAAATGTTGACCTCTTTGCTGATGATTCTACACTTCATTCATCTGGATTCTCCATAAATGTTGTGCAATCAAACTAATGCAACGACTTGAACAAAATTGAAGATTGGTGTCACAAAAATGATGTGTATATAAATGGAAATAAAACAAAATGTATGCTGATGACAACTTCACAACAGGCACAATTAGGCCAAACACGTTTAGATTTAATCATAAAAGGATGTGAAATTGAGAATGTAGCAAGTCATAAACTCTTAGGTGTTCATGTGAACAGATTTCAACAATGGAATGATGAAGTCGACAAAGTATATAAAGATGTAAATTCAAAAATTACATTACTTTCAAAGAAAAAGAAATATCTTCCTGTGGAAACAAGGATTCTCTGTTATAATGCTTATATTTTGCCACTTTCTGACTGTGGTGTTACTATCTGAGGAAGTTGTTCCAAACGCAATATTGAAAGACTCAAAACTATAGAAAAAGAGCAGCATGAATTGTACTTGGAAAACCATTAGATGCATCAAGCAAGCCTATCTTCTGTGAACTGAAATTGCTCGACTTGTCTAGAAGGATTGATTACAAGGGAGACTATAAGACCGTCACTATTTTGATCCATGCATATGACCATGCCGGGAAGTAAGTTTGTCATCTACCTTCATGAAAACTCATGATTTATTAATCTAACTAGGATGGCCATATCTGGCCCTCATCACAGCAGTGCAGATGTATAAATGTCTAAGTGATTCACACATGGCTTGCCAAATCAATAGCATAGTTGATATGTTAGTTGGTATACATGCAGTGCTAAACACAACATGATTGAGTAATTAACAAAAGTTTTGATATGCCTAATTTTATTGTCATGATAAATAAACAACACCTATCTAGTCAATCGCCTCTAAGCAAACAATAGGTCCACCAGAATACTCTTTGGCTACTAGTTGAATGAAAATTTTGGCTTTGAAATTTGTTTGGTTCATTTATTTTGAGGAAAAACTCTTTGGAGAAAATCACAATGACCTATTTTGCATAATTGTTGGATTGTTTGGTTTTTGTATTTAACTCTTAGCTTCTGAGATATATCATGTACAACCACATAGCTTGCAGATATGTAATCCTTTTCTGTTTTTATATAGAATAGGTATGGTGTGTGTTTTTACAGATCTTTATATAATGGGAGTTTTTCTATATGCTCAGGAGCTTGGTGCAGATCACAGCATGCCAGGGTGAAATGCTTTTTCCCTTCTGCATGTTTGGCCCGTGATGAAAACACCACCATTAGTGATGTGTCCAACAGCTCAACCAAAAAAGAAGTATCAACTCAGCATGATGATATTTATACGTGCACAGTATCTACACAAACAGACCTTGCCTTACTTGTCTTGGAAATAAGGTATACATAAGACTGTTCTTAAAATACCATTTTATTTTGTTTCAGCAGATAAAATGTTACATGCTTTGAAGCATACAGTCAGTCTGGAGAGATGGCTTTACATAAGCTACTATACCTCAGGTGGCAAGAGTCATAACAGCAGAAGTAAATGTGCTCTAGAGATCTTGCACTTATTATGCCATCAGAAAGCATCATGTTTTTTGTGCACTGCATATCAGAGTATATATGGCCTTTATATCAACATCGGGGGGAAAAAAGATAGTCATATACCAGCAGACCTACTCATGGAACACCTTGTCAAAGGACAAAAAAAAATTCTTCAAGGACTGGGTCCAATGAACAAATACAAAAACCTTCTGGCCAGATCTAAAGCATTAGCTGTCATATACAACATTTCTGATAATTTTGACAGTGTAGCTGATGTAAAGGTGATGGCAGGCAACCACAAACAGAGAAACTCTCATACTGGCGAGTTGAAAATGATACATGATCTGTGACAAGTCAAACCTTTGGTACCACATCCAGGCAGGTTTTCAGTGCTCTCAGAAGTGTTCAGACACCAGCAGATTAAGAAAACGGCTTTCTTGAATTTGAGTCCCGGATTGACTATCACAAATTTAGACTGGATTTTAAATCTGGAAAGCAATATTTGAAGAGTAACATATAATTTCAGCTTGTGTGCGACTCAAGAATATAGTATTTCATTCAAAAATATTAGGGTGGCGCATTGTAAAAAAGCACAGTAAAAGCTTCAGAAGTACCTGGAACACACAAAAAGTTAACATATTCTTAAAGTTGAATGTTCACAAAAGACTTCTATATAACCATATGTAAGAAATATGCAAATTTCAGCATGCAATAAAAAAAATGGTGGATGGAACATGTGTTTCAATGCTTCCTGTGAATTTATTTTAAAAGATATCATGCAAATGGGTTAATTTTTTAATTCTGCACACTCAAATTACGCAGAAAACATTCCATTCTCATTTATTTTATAATTTTGAAAAAATCATCCCCTGTTGCTACCAACAATGTAAAATGTACCTCCTGGTATTTATAATGTGGGAATTTGACATCTTACTTCCAGCACAAACGGTGTTGTGTCGTATGGTCCCCAATTAACTGACCAGGGAACCGGGGGCCACATTTTCAAGAATACATGTATCTCGCACACTTGGCAGCCCATATTGACACTGTTGCACAGATTAAAGTGTAATTGCTTTGCTTTATTCTGACAATACTTACTCTGATGTCTTTTTCCTGATGGAATCAAATCCTGACACAAGCAAGTGGATGCGTTTTCAAGTTCCATTGACACACATTTTTATTAGTTGAATTGTGATGTTAGCCGAGGAATGCCAAAGTTGGTTGAAGATGGTGTAAGTTTCTTTAACAAGATGAAGGAAAGCACACTAATGTTAACAAACATGATTAGATAACTTCATTGCATTAAAGAAACTTTCTCCAACTTCAACCGACTTCAGCATTCCTTAGCTACCATCACATTTCAACAAACCAAGAAGACATAATGATCTGTGTGATATCTAGATAGTAAGCAATGCAGCGTGGTTTCATTTATTCCAGTGTTTGTGAGGTGTTTTTTTTTGTTTCCTATAATTTTCCTCATAAGCTTCGTCTCCATCCATCAAAACCAGGCCCTTCATTATAACTTTTTATTTAACTAATTATATATGTCAGATAAACCTCTTATTTTTATTGAATTAAATCTCTGCCTCTTAATTTCGTTAGGTAGCAACTTGAGTTTAAGGAAATGAGCTATCCTTCTTTTTCTTCTCTCCATTTCTCATTCTACTTTTAGACCTTAAACTGTCTGTCCTCATATTTCTCCAATATCTAAATTTGATCACCAAATACCATTTTGAATAGAAATAAACCTGGGTTAGAATAGCTTAAATACATTGGGATTATCTGAAGGCTTGACTCCATCGGTTCATACACCCATAAGCTATTGACTTTACTGACATGCATCAGCACCCGTATGTTTACTGCTAATTGAGGTAGAGAAAGCCCTAAATATAAGTTTTTAAAGAGTTGCCCCTGTTACAATGATAATTGATTGACAATAAAACTTTTATGGCCTTTAAATGGTAATAAAAAATGTAACAACAAACAAGCTATGGCTCTGTGAATGCTAACATCATTTGTATTGTTATCTTGTTCATTCTATTTTATTTCTAAAGGAGATATGCAACATATTTAGTTCTAGATATCAATTCTGGGTTTTTTTTCTCTGTGCCGTTTCTTTTTTCCGGATCAGTAATTCCAACTGTGTTCTAAACTATAATACATGGATACTTCTCCTGCAAAATTGCATGTATTTCTAAACCAGATGTACTTTCAGTGGCAGCTACTTTGCATTCTACAGGATATAATTTGCAGTAAAACCAGTAAATTACTTGCTGATACCTTGCTGATTGCATTACTAAGCTCCAAACACTTTCCCAAATTTGGATATTCTTCAATAAATACTATTTTAATAGTGTTTGATAATGCCTAGCCACTCTCCCCACCCTTAAACACCCCTGTCTTTATTGGGCATGGATGCATATTTAGCAATTTGTGTTTTGCAAATGACAATCTTGTTCGTTTGTCTGGCAGTTTAAAATCATGTTTTTCATGTAACATAGTATGACTTGCCAATTATAACATCACATCATGACAGATCTCCATAGTGTCATGCAGTGTAAGTTTATTCATGATTTACTTAGACTGGGAAAACATGTTATAAACATCCGACGATGCTACTCATTTTCATGATCCTTTCACTGGTAATAGAAAGATACTGCCACGGCCAACAAGATGTTTTAATTTCACTTTTTAATCTGTTGTATATTGAAATTTTATCATAATGTTTTTACCTATGTCGTAATCTTGCAGTCATAGAATTAATAGTTCCATTAACTTCTTAGCAGTGATACTGCTGTAGCAGATTGTGTAATAATGTTCTATTTTGTAGCTATGCACATAATATACAGATTACAAAGGCCTTATACTTTGATCCTGTCCAGCTATTTCTTCACGTCCACCAAGTAGCTTTATCTTTGCCGAAGAATTTATTTCATCAGCTGACAATGTCCTCCATTATTCAACAGTACATATTTCATAGGTAAGTCTGAGTCTGTAAAAGCAGCCAACACAACAGTAGTTGCGGTGTAGACTCTCTTAAACTTTCTGTACCGTTTTGTTCCTCTGGCGCAATAGAAATATTTTGTTTCCCCTTGAGGTGTCTCACGCCATGCTGTGGTGGAATTTAAAAGTGTACAGATCAAGCTAAATTGTTATATATATATATATATATATATATATATATATATATATATATATATATATATATATATATATATATGCTATTGTGATTTGATTTGACTGCATCATTATCGGGTAGAGGTGTTTCACATTCAGACAAAGGTTTTTGCATATGGAAATAAACAGGAAATTTTTATACAGATTTGACTATTTATAGTACCTTTATTTTCCTTTCTTCTATTAAAAGTCAGTAGGAAGTCCTCAAACGAAGTGTTTCCACCCATTCTGCCCAATTTAATTGATTCTGCCAAACGTTTATGTCATACTCACTGTATTCTGTATCTTTTCACACAGTAGTCATTGTCAAATTTTAAAGTGTAGTTATCCAAAATGTCCAATGGCTTGTACGTGACAAATTCAGTATAGTCGATTTTAACCTCGATACATGCATTTTTCAGTGTTAATTTAGTTCAGGTGAGTAAACCAATTTATTGCATTAAACTGAATCGCAAGACAATGGTTAAGTGCTTGTTTGTTTGTTTTTTTTAAATTTGAACCATTTTCGAAGGCAGTGTTTTAACTCCTTCATTTTCTTTTTCATATTTCATTGTTTGTCTTCAGATGGCAATATTTTGAAGGCTTCTGTCATTAAATATGATTCATGTGATCATGTTTAGCGCGCTAAGGTATGCACGTTCTTAACTTCTCGGAAGAAAGTACAGGTCGCTTATATCACTGCAAAATAGATTAATGTCTATGACAGGGTCTAGCCTCTATCTTCTACTTGACTCGCATGAATTAGTCTTTTCACAAATTTTGAAAAACAATAGGTTAACATATAGCTTTCCAGCTGATGCATTCTCATGGAATTTTAAGATTTCTCAATTATTTCAGCATATTCGAGAATTTCTGAATATCCAAACAGTCGAATAAAATGTGAAAAATAAAATTTACATTGGCAACAACAATTGGATATTTATGTAAAAAAAGACATGATTTATCGTTTTAAGGTATAGTTTGTTTTCAAGATAGATTTGGTAGCAATGTACATATATGAAAGTACCTAGTTTACTAATCGGGCGGTCCCAGATTGGTTATCACTGAAAATTTGTGAAAGGCTCTTTATATGAAATTCAAAGAGATTGTATGAATTTAAGCAAGAAATATATGAACAAAAACTGCAGACACTGCAGCTTTAAAATGGCCAATAAACAATATTTGTTTTTATTAGACATGGGATATTTCCGACATAGTTCAAATAAATTTAACTAAACTTAATTACAACATAATTATCTACACATTTAAGCTGATTATTAAATCAGAAGTATAAAAAGGAGAGAAATTACTCTTATAAAATTTCACGATAGTCACGTAATGTTCGCTGAAAATTGTACTTTATGACGTTATTAGTGACAAATTTGTATTCAACATTTTTTAAACAATTCATAAATATCATCAGATTATACAAACAGTCATGTGTCATTTCCTCGTGTAATGAGAAATAACAACTCGCATTTGAGTGTACGACTAAATTCACCTTAGAGAGTCATACACTTTCTTCTGACAATTTCAACACTTTATATAGTTGGGTTTAACGGAACTTTTAACGCATTATTGGTTGTATTATGCTGAGGAAATGGGAACTAAGTGCTATCGCAAGGTCACAAAGAGGCAGCTGACCCGGTCTGGCCTGAGTGGATATCAAATCCGAAAATTCTTTGAAGAGTCCGAGGCTCAACCAATGAGGTATTGAGCTATCAAGGCACTAACACTTCATGAGGACTTCTATTGCAGACTTGTTCTTAGAGTTAACTAATATCAAAACTTCCTCCAAATGCATGGAAATGAGTTGCATTGATGTAACTGAATTAGCGTATTTTAAGTTTTTTTAATACTTGGAAGGACCCATTTTTGGTCATCGATAATTATGACGATTATAATTTTAATGTACACAGGAAAATTAATTCATATCTTTAAATATTTACAGCTTTCAACATGTCATAACTGGGGCGAAAATCTGATTAATTTCTTTTAACAATACTAAGATTCAGAATCAGTGCAATGCTTTAAAAATATACGTCGATCTCCTTATAAAGACGTGTTGCTATGAATTTCCTTAAGGCAACCCCCCTCCCCCAAAACAACATTTTATATATATATACACACACACACACACAGTATATTTCAAAACTCATGACTTAGTTGAGGAGAAATGATGGATCAATAATAAACGATTATCATGAAATATTAAATGAAACTAAAGTGTTTACTAGGAGAATCTTTATCAATCTAGAAAATTACATCTAAACTTAAGTAATCTTCTTATCTCACAGTGTGAATCATTTGAATTACAGAAACTTACATTTAATGAACACAATTCAATTGAAGGATTAATTACATTTGATGAATTACTGCCTAGTTTTTAAAAAATATTAATAACGTATAAAAGCCCAGTCTCAGATGGGTTTACTGCAGAAGTTTGTTTGGAAGTATTTGAGTTTATTTATTCGTAGATATGTAAATTATTGTTTTCATTAGAGTGAATTGTCAGCTTATCAGAAAAAAGGAATTATAACTTGTGTTACAAACAGCAATAAAGTTGAATTATTACTAAAGAATTGGAGACCTATATCTTCATTTATATCTAGATATAAACTTGCCTCAGCAACCACTGCGAATAGAATTAAGAAACATGTATCAAAATTGACACACCTATATCAAACGGATCTCATTTCTGGTTGATATATATGGGGAAAAAAGAATTACTTATGAAATAATGCAATATGCACAAGATAAGAAAATCCCTGTTTTTTTTTCTTCTTCTTTTTGACGTTGAACGAGCCTTTGATTCAGTTTCATGGAGATTTATATATACAGTTCTTTTTTCAAATTTTGGCCTAATTGTACAAAATTGGATTGAAATATTTTATAAAGATATTAAATCATGTGTCGCTGTGAATAGTCATGTTTAACAATGGTTTCCTATTGAATGCGGTTGCATGCAAGGTGATCCGTTAACGCCATATATTTTCATTTTTTGTGCTGAGATTTTAGGATATATGATTGAATTAAATCCGGAGATCATATTTATAAAAATTTATAATATAGAATATATTTTATCCCAATATGCAGATGATACCTCTATTATTGTTGATGCTATTGAAATGTCACTGACAGCTACCCTATACACATTTAAGTTCTATGCAAAGATCTCCGGCCTTAACATTGAAAAAACAATTGCTGTTTGGTTTGGATCAAAGAAAAATAGCACATGTTTTATCAGGAATATTCATTATTCGGAAAGGGGTGTTTTCACACTAATTGGCATTAAATTCACAACAAATTTGAGGGAAATTATCAAACTAAATTATCGTGACAGAACTCGTGAAATAAAATTCATGCTCACAATGGTCCAAAAGAATTCTGACACCCTTTGTAAAACAAAATCTGTTATAAAACGTCTTGAGATGTCCAAGATAAATCATCTGATTCTTAGACGACCTAATCCACCATAACCTGTTATGAATAAACTTAATCAAATGTTTTTTCTTAAATTTCTTATGGGATAAATCATCTGACAATATGATTGATTAATCTGCTCTCGCGGATATTCTAAAAGAGGGTTGAAAAATGATTAACATTAAAATATGTATTGTTGCATTAGAAACCTGGATATGTAGACTTATTCTGGATACAGCTAAGTGTAAAAACTTATTACTTCAAACATGTTCAGAAGTATTTTATATTTTTGGTTTTGGAATCGAACTTCTTAAAAATATTTCTAGATGTTTGAAGAACAATGTTTAAAAGGATGTTTTATTTCGTTGATCAAAACTAAAAGAAATAAATAGCCTGAAGCAAGCGTTTCTCACTGAGCATTATTCAATAATAATATCAAAATCGGAAGTAACAGCATTTTCTATACGCATCTGTATATTTTTTTTAACAATTTATCCATATACAATAAACTTTTTACACTATGAGGGTATTAGACGTGCTATCAAGGAGTATTTGACGGTACAGGCATTAAAAGCATCAGATATTCTCTTGCAAAGACCATCTATGTCATTCCCACTACAATTTACATACTTAAACGAAAGGTTGTCAATATGTTTACCGAGTTTTAATGAATTTGTTTTTCTATATCCAAACGCTGAAGATAAATAGAGACTTGGTGGAAAAATAAATATTGGTACATAAGTGTACAAAAAGATACTCATTTTAAATGGTTCCAATTGAACGTTCTTCACTGAAATCTACCTAAAAATTTTCTTTTATAAAAAATGAATATTAGACAAGGTAAATTATGCTATTTTTTATTATTTTGTTTTATATTATTATTATTATATTTTTTTTTTTAGAAACAGATGAATCGCTTTTTCCATTTATTACATTATTTTGCTAAAGTAAAATTGAATACACTTGTTCAGGTGGCTGAAATATAAATGCATACACCTTGAACAATTTAACTTTACAACAGTGGATATAATATTTGGATAAAACAAATAGAACAAGCCAGTATGATGAAATTTTAAATTTTATTTTACTTTTGGGAAAGAGCTACATTATTCAAATTACATATTCACAATAAAGTTTTAAACTTGAAAACGTCAAAAAGAAGTATCATAAAGGTAGTAAGATGACAAGTGTACAGCCTACACAAATTGCGATTGGGTGAAGTTCATTGAAAGATGCAAAGCATACGAAGACCAGGCCCGTATAAATCTTTAAGTAAAACTTGAGATCATGGTGAAACTTTAACAGCCTACAAGTTCAATCAAAGTAAAGTTAGAATCATTAAACTTTTCTGGGTTTTTTTTACCTTGAGTCCCTTCTTTAGAGTGCTGAATTACATTGACCTTGACGTTTTCCAAGTATCGTATTTGGTTTTGATGTTTTGATCTTCAGCATGAGTTTCATGGTCAAAAGTTTCAAAATTAGGTGACCTTGCCTCAATTTCATCAACATAAGTCTGAAAGTTAAGTATAAATTTAAGAAATTCGATTAGCTAATTTTAATTCTGAGCTAAATTTCACCCAATCGGGCATGGGATAATAAACTCTTTAAGCTTCAGATTTTGTTTCTATCAATGAAAAATGTCGTTATTTTGAAAGATCATTTCTGATTGGATGACAGTGGCAAGTGTTACGACTAGGGGTTTGAATATGTAACAAAAGAAAGAAAGACTATAACAAGCTTTCACAATTTTGAAAATACAAATTTAATTTCCTAAAATATAAAATATTAAAAATAAAGTTAAAGAATTAAAAATAACTTACAGTGTAGAAATTCCTTAAATAATCCTAAATTGTTCTATAGAATTCACTACTCCAAAAACTGTCCAAGTGTATTCCGAATGAGGACACTAATGTGCTTATGTGTCAACAAGAATCACAGTTCTAAATCCAAATGTTATTAATTTCAGGTAAATTCCTGTGAATGTAGAATATCACAAAAGTTCTTGAAATGATTCCGATAATTTCGACGGAGTAGAATAAAGTTCAGATCTTTGAATAATAGTATGTAATCCCAAAAGTACTGTTTAGAGATAAGATTTCATGAACAATAAATAAATTCCCTCTATGACTTTACCAAATGCTGTAACTGCCAAGAATGAATACACAGTGATTAAATCTCGTTTTATATTATCTATACTGCGTAGAACAAATTAAAACCCAATCTACTCCGTCTCAAATAAACAAACCTAAATTGCAATGTTAATTCTTACAAGTAAACAAGTTGTACTCTTTACTGAATCATGGGAATTAGGTCATGGATAATTTCACCACGCGCTATTCACATGACTTAGGGCATCGTGTTTAACCAACATTCCTAACAAGATATACATGTACTCAATAATAGCATTGGCTACTATAAAAAATATAAATTATAATACAAAGGTCATAAACCAAATGAAAACTATATTATAATTTAAAAGATGATAAATAATTCCGTACTACAAGTGAAGCTCAAACTAAAGTTCATAAGTTTTATAATCTCCAGGCCAGATCACGCTGGATTCTAGAAGTACATCTAAGTTTTAGACTTAGGTTCTGTTGAATCCACACCAGATCTTGTTCTTATTGATTTCAAGAAACTATAAGTGGGAGAGAGAAAAAAATAAAACAACCACAAAAGAGATAGCTGAACCATTCAAAACAAAAAATAAAAAGTTTCAGATTATATAGTCAAGGGTTACAAGATGTATAAGTGGTCCTTGGAAGAGAAAGATATACAAATGCCACGCAAGGTATGACAGAATTTTGGTAATATGAATGATCAATTACAATGCAGTCACACTGTTTTCCTTAACACCTAATCTACAATACTTATTCATGGTGGATTTAATTTCATTTATATTCATTACCAACTTAGAAAAGGAAAAAATAAAATAAAAAGGAAATTAAACTCTTGATGAACATTTCTGCTTTTACAATATATTAGATCATTCTTGTTTTCCATTTGTACTGAGGTAACTCAAACCTGCTCCCTCTGACAGACAAACAAGACTACCATGCATATGCCCACCCTGTGCTGAATTTGGAGATTATTAACCAACAGGTCTCAATAACCTGGACATTTAGTCAAGGTATGCGGTCTTGAACAAAATTTAGAAACCATTATTTCTTAGTAGACTTCACATGACCTCTGACCATTTGACCCAACAGTCTATAGGCTCTTAACTACCCAAAGTGCAAGCCATCCACAAAGTTTGGTCAAACAATCCACAAAGGTTGGTCAAGATATGTGATGCTTCATAGGACTCACGGTACTAATTATATGGCACAACTGTGAACCAGTCTAGAAATGGGTGAAGATTTAATAAGAGTATATACGGGTTTGGTGGTCCATAATTAGTTAATAATGAAAAGTAAAATTTTAGTATAAAATTATTTTGAGAGCTTATCCTATCTGTACCTAAAAAAAAAAGACACAAGATTCTATTGATGCAATTTTAGTATTTTTATAGACTTGACTTAGGAACAATCAATAACAACAGTAGCACCTAATTCATTAGGTGCAGAATGGATAACACGTTTCATGTACACGTAGATCCAAAATATGCTGCGACTCATGTGGTTTTCTTAACACAGAATCTAGATGTACTATATATAATAGTTGTCGGTGCTATTCTTAATATGAACTCTTCTATCAGTCCCAAAGAAATCTAATAAAACATTTAAGCTTATAGGAATCCCCATTATCCTTTAGCATACACTTTAGAAGTCTAGCCTTTTTGGTGGAATAACAAGTCGATTTGATCTTGTCCTATAACTACGATTAGAACTTGTCTTTGGTGTTTCTGAAGAATTATTTCCATTTTCCACAGTTTGTTTTTCATGTCTACTTATTGAAGAGTTATTCAGCTGAAACTTGTGAGGCAAACCTTCTTGTGCATAAACCATAATTTTGCTACAAATAGCATCTCTAGTCTGAGCCTGCCTAATCTCATGTAACCTTTTATTTGAGGCTAGTAGGTCGGATAGAACCTGATCAACAAATGCCCTAGTTTCATTTTCCAATTCAGTGTCACCTTGTACACCATGAGAGGTTGGAGCAAGTGAAAGTGCATCAGCAGTTACAAGACTTTTCCCAGGAACATGGGATATTGTAAAGAGATACCACATTAACCTCATTGTAAATCTTTGGATTCTAGGAGATAAATCCTCCAGATTTTTTTAACACAACAAAGGAACGAGGGGTTTGTGGTCAGTTTCTATGTGAAACATATGACCTAGCAAATACATACAAAATTTTTCACATGCCCAAGTGACAGCCAAAGCTTCTTTCTCGATTTGGGCATATCTTTGCTCTGTGGCAGAGATCAACCTTGAAGCATACGCAACTGACCTCAATGTTTCATTTAGCTGTTTTTGTAACAATACAGCCCCTAGGTCAAATGAGGATGCATCAGTTGACAAGACTGTCTGGTAGTTGGGATTGTATAGGGCCAACACTGGTGTAGTGCTAAGCTCCGACTTTACATCATGAAAAGCTTTCTCATGAGAAGGTTCCCAGACCCACTCGGTGTTTTTACTGAGTAAATTTTGCAGCGGTTTTGTTTTTTCTGCTATGTTTGACGAGAATTTGCTTAGTTGGTTAACCATGCCCAGAAATCGTCAAACTTCTGAGACATTTTTGGGTGGTTCCATTTCAATGACCGCGCGCGTTTTTTCTGGATCGGCCCTAATTTCAGTGGAATCTATAATGTGCCCTACGAACTTCACCGAGGCTTTGGAAAACTCGCATTTTTCATTGAGCGTAATTCCTGCCTTTTCAATTACACCCAAAACAATTTTCAACGGTTCATCATGCTCTGATTGATCGCGTCCAAATACTAGAACATCATCCATTTGACATACTACCCCCGAAATTCCCCCAAGAGTTTGGGACATATATTTCTGGAAAAATTCAGGTGCGTAAAAACGACCAAAGGGCGTAATGGAAGTGGTTAAATCACGAGACTCGGGTGAAAGCATAATTTGCCAAAACCCGGAGTTGGCATCTAGCTTGCTGAAAAATTTCGCACCAGCTAGCTGAGCCAAAGTTTGATCTCCACTCGGTATTGGGTGTTTTTCGCTCATTACCGATTCATTTAGTTTGGTGAGATCTACGCAAATACGAACATTGACATTACCTTTTGGCGCCACGCCCATACCAGCGCACCTTTCCGTTGGGTGATCCACACGAGAAATGAAGGCTAGCTTCTCCATTCTTTGTAATTCCGATTTCACTTTATCCATTAACGGAATAGGCTACTTCCTAGGTACACTGAGTGCAAACGGAACTGCAACAGGTTTAAGTCTTATCTTGTACTCCCATTCAGTTTCCCCAATCCACTGAATACTTTAGGGTACATTCTTCTGTATTTATGGTCTGTATTGGTGATCTAATTAACCCTAATGACGATTCCTAGCTCCTCTATTACTGATCTTCCCAACAGCGATTGTTTGAGACCTATGATTACATATACGTCCTCTACTGTACTTCTGTTGTTCACTTTTAAGTGACACCTTAACTTTCCAAGGACATTGAGCCTTTTCTGTCCTGGTCCAAACAGAATTTTGTTAGCTTTGATGAGTTTAACTCTCTGCAGTTTTCTGTATAAATCCTCTGAAATGACAGTAACATCTGCACCTGCGTCAATTTTCATAGCACATTCCTGTCCCTGAACTATGACATTTGCTATCCAGGGTTTTGCTCCAGAATCAATTCCGCCAAGAAATCCATAAGATTCAGGATTATCGAGGTTCTCTACCGAAACATTTGCCTTAGTTCTGTACATCAATGCGAAGTGTCCCATCTTTGAACATTTATTGCATGTTGCTTTTCAGGCAGGACATTTGTCTCTGCTATGAGGATTCTTCCCACATCTGTCACATCTCCGCATGCTATCAGCAATGTAGTTCAATTTGCCATTTCTTCATAGTTGATTGAAACTGTGTTTATTCGAAGCAACATTGTTCCTCTTTTGCTGATTTGAACTGAATTGGTATGATACCTTCTTTTTTACTTTATTCCATCAGCATTCAATGGGAATTTACGTGTATCCCTCCCTGAATTAGAGGTTGCTCTTTCTTCACGGCCTCACTCTGTCTAGATAAACTGATTGCTTTGCCTAAGCTAAGTTGGAGTATTTCTGCCAAATGCGTGTCTCTCAGTCCAACAACAATTCTGTCTCGAATCAATTCATCTTTAAGAATTCCAAAATAGCAGTATTCTGCTTGACAGTGTAATGACGTAACAAATGTATCGACGGATTTACTTCCTCTTGTCGTCGGTGGTTAAATTTAGCTCTTTCGAAAATAACATTTCTTTTCGTGATGAAATACCCTTCGAATTTCTCTCTGACAATTTCATATTTCTTTTTGTTGTCATCACTTAAGCCAAATGAAGAAAATATGTCATCCGCCTGAGGCCCCACAGATAGATCAGAGTGTTCACGTGCGTTTCTTCTTCCTTGTCATTTAATCCAGAAGCAAGTCTAAACGCTCAAATCTCTGAATCGACTTTGAACAAGACTCTGGGTTAGAAAACTGAAATTCTTCTGGACTTGGAACTTGGAATGTCGCAATTGCTGGAAACTATTTGTTAAATTAAATCTGAACTGGAACGTTCCTTTTGTGAAAATGGTTCTCAGTTCGATTATATCCAACTAGCGCTGATAATCCACTGTGTCTTAGGCAAATCCCACATCTGACACCAAAGTTGTGTGAGCTATTAACTAAATGAAGGCCCAACACCAAGTGAACATAATGGTGGGAGAGTATGAAATAAATGATGTACATCACAAGCTTTCTGTAACTAATTGGACTCTAATTAGACTGACCCTAGGTCTTACTGGCTTTGAAGCTGTCAACCTTTATCTGTGTCTCAAACTCCAATTACACATGGCTGTGCCTCATTAACTGATACTACAGTAGTGGTAGTGGTAGCAGCTGATGCTGCTGCGACACTAGCAATAATGCATTGTAGTAGTAGAGTATCCTGGGTTACAGTCCGTTTTAGATCTCCAGATTGATGGTCGATATCGCTACAATCTCAGTAGGGTGCCATTAATCAATGATAATCTATTTTCGACGGATTATCAGCGGGGGAATAAAAAGAAAAGAATATATTGGCAAAGCAAACATATATCAACGACTGTACCCAGGTTAGTAGTAGAGTAATGAGAAATAAGCGATATTTTAAGTGCTTTAATTATCTTCTTGGTAAAACTTTGTACAAAATAAGCACGTAAAAATGCAAATAATCTGAATTTAGTCCAATAAACAAACGTGATACCCGGTATATCACATTTCTTGACAACGGTTAATCACAATCTGTTAATATGTGCTCCCGTGGTCTTTAGACTGCCAGGCAACTGACCTCTCGGATTTTAGGAGCTTGTCCTAGGAAGCGACTACATTTCGGAGCTACCTCGGTTATTTCTGCGAGACAAAATTATGCCTCGGATGTATATCGGCGCAGTAATTTACAGAAAAATCTTACATTTTGTTCGTCGGAAATTTCTCCGCAAAAAGAGAAATCCAAACTATTTGGATTACCTTGGTTATTTCTACAATTGGATTGACTGTAGGATTAACGCACGCAGATGAAAGACAACGCTGAATGCCTGCATTTTTCTGAAACCACTGAGCAAGTTATAAACGAAGAAGGCCTGAAAGGGAATACCGAAGAAATCTGGAGCTCCCTGAACTCAGTTATCACCACATTTGGTAAAAACAGGATTAAAAATAAAGACTGGTTTGAAGCCCACTCAGACAAAATGGTGCCAGTGACAGAGGCAAATAATGCGGCCTACCTAGAACACAATCTAAATCCAACACCAGAAACACTTCTGGCTTTCAAGTCGGCAAAAAGCGCTGTGCAGAAGACAGTCAGGCACTGAGCATATAAGCACTGGCCTGATCTGTGCAATGAAATACAGACCGCATTAGGCCCAGGAAACATCCGCTCCATGTACGACGGAATCAAAAAAGCCCTTGGCCCCACTATCACCAAAGTTGACCCCTTTAAGGCACTGGATGGCGAGGTGATCACCAACACGAGCAAACAATTATCTCGCTGGGCAAAACACTACCTCGAGCTATACTCCCGCAAAATGGACATATTCCAGCAAGCACTTGACGCACTGCTAGCGTTACCTTCCATGGAGGAGCTCGACGAGGTGCCAACAGTGCTCGAGCACAACCGAGCCATAGATTCCTTGGCAAGCGGAAAGGCGCGTGCAAAGGACGGAATTCCAACCGAAGAGCTCAAGTGTGGAAAGTCGACCTGCTACATCTTTAGAACCTCTTTCTCCACTTTTAGAAGGAAGAAGCAGTTCCACATGACATGCGCGACGCCAGCATCATTACACTATACAAGAATAAAGATGACAACAGCAGTAACTGGTGCTGCTGCTGCAACATTAGTAGCAGTGCATTGTAGTAGCAGAGTAATGAGAAATAAGCGATATTTTATGCGCTTTCATTATCTTCTTGGTATAACTTTATACAAAATGAGCACTAAAGAATAAGTCTTCCAAATAATATGAAACAAACAAGCGTGATATCCCACATACCAGACTTCTTGGCATTTAATCACAATCTGTCAATATATGCTCGCAGGGTCGTTAGACTGCGAGAGTAACAGACTGTTGTTACGCTATTGACCTCTGGAATTTTAGGAGAATGCCCCGCCACTAACTGTCATAGCAGCCGAATTTTTCTACGTTACCCACTCGGTTGGACAAACTCTTATCCGACAACAAACCTATACCCATTGGAGGCGCGAGGGAGGGAGAGGAGTGGGAGGGGTGTATTTCCTCCAGGCGAAAGGGGGCGCCGTCGCAAGCTTTTTTTCGAAACTGAAATTTTCATAGTATTTCACCTCATTTTTGTGTAACGGGGGCAATTCTTGACAAAACTTGTATTTAGGAGGGGAGGGGGAGGAGGGAGGTTGGCAACTGACATCAAAACTATTCTCTGTGGCAAAGTAGGGGTGCCACTAAAGAACACTGCCCCCGGGCGCCTTGAACCATCGCGCCGCCACTACCTATACCTGTAAAAATGCCTTTTATAAACATTTACGCCTGCCAGGGTGATTAGACTGGCCAGCGGATCTTGGAATGTTAGTTATGCCACTATTTATTGACATACATCGCAGCAAGCCGATGGGAATTATCTATATATCACGTGTTTGTCCGAATCCCCACTGACTGAACATTTCTGCCTATATAACCATAGGTGTCCGTATAGTTGTTTACAGTTTGTAATAGTACATGTACTGCTTTTGAGTAAATTGTAATAAAAATTACGAACCCCTGTGATATAACACTTACTACATCCATCTTCATACAACTCTTACAAGTTTTGCCCAATTTATGACAAAACTTTCAGTAATGACTCGGCAATGCTGTTTTAAGTAACTATGCAAATGTTCGCCAAAAATTTAAATTTTAAAGAAGTTAATTTGGTAATGAGTTGGCGGATCATAATCTGTCATTAACGATGTGTATAGGTGGCAGGAGATAGTTTTGTAAATTTCTTCACTTAAAGCTATGATCTGACTTTTTGAACCATTATTTTTTTTAATAATTGAAGACATGGATATATTTGTTAATTAGGTGTTTCGGGCTTGTGTTGTTCTTGAAATTGATGCGAGGCATGTACACCTCCCATAGTTACTTCAATAGAAATGTTGAGTTCAAGGCAAGTAGAATATCTCAAAAACGGCCTGGATGGCAACTATTTTGAACTGCGTCAAGCTGTTTAGCACGGTATTTTTTAAAATTATCACCTATGGAAATGGCTTGCTTTTGTACTGTGAGCATCATTTTGTGTAAAAAAATAACCTTCGGACGTGAAAAATGCATGTATACAAATTTGGGGTTTGGGTGCATACACTTCTTTTGCTATGAACTTCCGATGACTTCTCAGGTCAAGTGAATGATATTCTTATGTTTTGTTTATGATAGATACCCAGAAATATGGAGCTTTCTGACCTCACTTGTGTATTTTTTTAAAAAAAAATTTTTTTAATTTTTTTTTATATATTAGGCAGGTGGATGAGGCATTAGATTTGTACATAAAAACTGTCCCTTGCAGTCTTTATAATTGTTAGTACCACGAAGACCACTGGAAGACGTGTTGTATTCCCAGTGCTTCATACAATTCCTCATTCTCTTGCAAAATCATAACGAATGGTAAAGTCACTATTACTTAAAAGGGTTTTTTGATCAGTTTATTTGATTGTCCGTTTCAACTGCAGGATCGGAGATGTAGAATAGGCCCAAAGTGCCCTGCAGTGCAACAGTATCAGTGATTTGGGTACCAGACTTGGGACTGTTCGAACCCTATCATCAGCAAATGAATTAAATTGACATACAGTCATGCTCCACAATCTTATTTCTCAATATTTTCTGTTTCTGGCAGCTTATCTTCAGTGTTATACTGTAAAATCTGGATGTTGTGCAGTATACGCTTTAAATTCGAAATTAGCGGGGGTCGTAGGCTTTTAATCTCGTAAGGATATCGACAATAACATGGTGATAACACTATATTTTACATTATAAATATCAACTCGCTTCTAGATCGGTGTTCAATATACATGCAGTATTTTTATATAACGCATTGACGTATCACATTTACAAGACTGGTGACTCTTACTTGTGTAATAATAATAATAATAATAATAATAATAATAATAATAATAATAACAACAACAACAAGAGAAAAAAAAGAAGATCATGATCATGATCTAGAATGAGCTTTCGGCCAATTGATCCTGAAAGTTGTGTTCTCAAAATTATTCCAAATAAAGTCTTTTATTGTGTAAGCAAACTTCCCAGATCTATAGGTGAGAGTCAGTACGAACATTTTGGCATTTTCTTGGTCAAAGTGACTTGAAAGATGTCACTCCATCGACGTTCGAAAGGTGTCCAGGTTCGATACTATCTGTAACGAAAAGAAGAGAACTCTCAAAAATGCAGATGCAATTGTACTTGCGTCCGCCTTCCCATGAGTCTTTTAGATAGACCCCTCTGTCCGAACCAACCCTTCGTAACAGAAGCTATCACTCAATACATTCCTTATCAAAGAAGTCCACAGATATGGCAGACAAAGACACACAGATATGGCAGACAAAGACACACAGATATGGCAGACAAAGACACACAGATATGGCAGACAAAGACACACAGAGATGGCAGACAAAGACACACAGATATGGCAGACAAAGACACACAGATATGGCAGACAAAGACACACAGATATGGCAGACAAAGACACACAGATATGGCAGACAAAGACACAGATATGGCAGACAAAGACACACAGATATGGCAGACAGAGACACACAGAGATGGCAGACAAAGACACACAGAAATGGCAGACAAAGACACAGATATGGCAGACGAAGGCACACAGATATGGCAGACAAAGACACACAGAGATGGAGCTCAGAAACGTCTCCGCTGCAGATAAGATATTATCTGTATCTCTTTGACATAGGGAAACGGAAGAAAACTTCTTCCATGTATTATCTGTCCCCTGATTGACATAGACAAATGGGACGATCGACTCACTTATCTTATGTTTGTTTGTTTTGTTTGTTTGTTTGTTTGTTTTTTTTTTGTTTGTTTTGTTTGTTTATATATATATATATATATATATATATATATATATATATATATATATATATATATATATATATATATGTAAATTCTACTTTATAAAAAAGTTTAGCAAATTCAATCCTAATAATAAGAATAAGAAGATGAAGAAGAAGTACAGTACTTCTATGCTGCATTTCACGAGTTCCCTATTTTTCCGGTACGTGCAGCCCTCGGTGGCTCATTGGTTTAGGCGTTGAGAGACCCGTGACCAAAAAAGTGAGGGTTGATTCCCACCATATGATCAGCCTGGCTCGGCTGCCGTAGCGTGTTCTTTGGGAATGCACTTTACTCTGCTCGCCTCGGAACGATTTAATCTTCAAAGTGTTGTTGTACTGTATTGTAAGCATTTCACGATGCCTAAAATGTACTACGATGGATACATATTTCTAAACCAAAGCATGGATACTTTAACTTTATTTGCTTGCATTAATTGACTTTATATTGAATGATATTTTCTCAGGAGCCAAGCTAGAAAATGTCTCACTTCAAAAAGATGGAAATGAGAAGGCGGGAAAAGAGGTAAAATTGGTTCATTGTCGAATGCATTGTTATTGGGCTGGTCCTATATTTGCATGGAGAGAAACTTAATTGTATACTTTGAAATAATCTTAATTTTTACTTTTGCAGAGCTTTTGTATTTGTTATGCGAAAAAAAATATAAAAAAAATATTCATTTTAATAATCAAACCAAGCATCAGCCGCGTTTCCGCAAAGTTGAGAAGGGTTCTGGAACGGACGCTCCTTGCATTGAACTATTGGATGAAGATTAAGAGTGATCTCCCTTTGACTTCCGGTCGATTTTGTTGGGGGAAAACTCTCAAGACTTGAATGACAGTTTTTAAAAGTATTTACTATTTTAACATGCAATTCTTTAAGCCTGTACCCATCATGCTTCATATCCATATTTTCAAGTACATTGGTTATTCTATAAAATTACTTAATTAAGCTTTAAATTCGGATCAAGCCCTAACGGGATTGAACATGTTCTCACGTAACCACAGGGAAGGTTATCATTGTGGTATGACAAGTTGCCAACTGGAGCTTTGGAAACCAGATTTAGAGAAAGCAAAATAACTAGAGAAATAATTTATTTTATAATATAGGTAGTATACCTTTCTGAAAGTGACCACATAGGGATAGGAATTAACTGTACATGGCAAAGTGGAGACAAATTGGTTGTATGTACAATTCTTGTGACGACTGAGAGAAACACTGCTAAGTACAGTAGCTCGCTACACGCGTGAAATATGTGTTCATTACCTCAGCGATCTCCATGGAAATTTACTTTATACAAGTATAACAAAAGGTGCAAAGCGTACATAACTTTTGCATTTAAGACTGTATATAAGATTGGATAACCAATCATTTTAACAAATTTTATGTACTGAGAAAAATTTTGCACCTAGCAAACTTTCACAAGGTTGAATGCAAAATGAATAAATTTATGTAGTATGACTTTCGGTGTCATTTTGGTGAGTTTTTGATGTTTTCATCTATGACGTTTTTAAAACAACGTAAAAATTCTTGATCCAAATTTCTGATCAGTGCTAAATTTCTCCCCCAGAATCGGTTACATGTGGACTTTTAAACTTTTTTTTTGTAACATATCATTATTCCTTTAAGTTATTTAAGTAAAGAAATATTTTGAATCACAATCCAAAGATTTTTAAAACTTTAATTGGTGACCCCCTCCGCCCTTCATGGTACATATACTATATAACAAACAAATAACACTTGATTATGTCCTATTTGGCTTTATTACTCACACACAGCAAACATTAATCCCAGATTCTTTACCTTCAAAAAGAGTTTAATTTCAGTGTTATGTAGAAGTTCTGACTCCTAAGAATGAAAAGCATATTTATTAGTCTATTGGTAAATTCTTTGCATCAAAAGCCTAAGTAACATATAAATGCTGAAAAACTGATACCCATGATATAAACAAAACACTTTAATTTTTTAATTGAACATGTTGAAATAAAGAAACATTGATAAAACAGAAGGTATCATTGGTCGCTATTACTGCATTATTGAAGTAATTTTTCCAACATTCTTCTCTTTCTGTATTAAAACTAGATAATAATATTTCTTAATTATGTATACTTAAAACACTTAGATGCTGGTGACATAGTCTTTGGACTGTATTACATTATGTGACATTTTAGTTCTGATGATATAAAATTGGAATTATTTTTCTTGCAATTCATAAGCATGTTCATACTGATATTTTATTTAATATTATTAAATAATTGATGTAGTTTTCAGAGAAGTACTGCTCCTAGTCGACACATGGTACTACTAGATCAAATTACCATCATCAGTCACTTAGCAATCATCTGCACAGACAGGAAGAATGGACTTTTATTAGTCCAACAGAAGTATGTATTTTCAAAATAAATTATAATATTGAAGGGTTTAAGAATTGCTGCGTTTGGAGATTATTGTTTTGTACCTCTAGCTATGCTACCCTCTTTAAATAAATTATTATTATAACACTTTCTTTTCGTGGTTTAACCTTTGTTGGAGCAGGTTTTCTAACTCGTGTACCCTTCCCAAATATCTTGTCCACTTCAGTAAAAGTGGGCATGATATGTATCAATCAGCCAACTCAGATATCAGAATGAAATTATAGGCAAAATAAGGACACAATTAAATCCTAATAGAAGAGAACAGAAAGAAACAAAACATGTGGTTTACATGGGTGCAGCCATATTAAAATACTTCAGTTTTGTTGCTGCATCACACCACAAGCAAGATTCTTCATATTACTGCTTTTTCCGTAAAAGCAATTAAATTATTATAAAATGATCTTAATTTATATACTACACTTATATGATTTATCAGAGTGCCCTGCACATAACTAATTTTATAATTTTTGGAATATTTTGTTCATGTGTGAAATTAATGCTTTAGCCTCAGAATCAAGAATGGATCAAAGGTATATTTGGAGTCATGTCTCTAGTTTCACCATAGGTAGTTATTTTTGTCATCCAGTCACAAGTTTTGATACAAGAAAAGGTAGAAAAGTGTGGGTGTTTATGCATAAATTATACCCTGAAAAAAAATGCCTGGAAAAATTTGCTAGTAAGAGTAATCTCCCCCAATTGGTTATCGCTAATATAAGCAGGTGTATATTAAACTTTTTTAAATAGCTCTGTAATGTTTAAATACACAAGAGACTATTATTTAACATCTTGAGAAATAAATACAATTTGCACCTAATTTGTATATATTGCTGCATTTTGCTACAAGCAAATACAAAATGACAAAATAGAGAATTCTTCCTGAAAACTTGTAGCATTCACTTATTTAAAAATTACATCAGGTGTACTATTATTCAAAATGAGTAACTCTAGCAAATGTCCAGATATGAAAAGGTCTATTTCAACAAACTCTCTGCATAACTCACATGCTATCGTGCATCATTAGAAGATTGTTTGTAATTCTGTTAAGGCAATTAAATTGCCATATGATATATAATAAATTCTCTAAAAATAAATAATTAAGAAATAAATGTATACAATGAATGTTCCGATTTTAAAAAAATGCCTGAACTAAACTTCTACACAGAATTAACTCCCTTTCTATACAAAAGGGGCAAAAAGAAGAAATGTTTTTAAAATATTAGCAAGATTCTTTTTCAGTAACTAATTGTGCTTTAATGATTTTGAAGCACTTCCCAGTAATCGTAAAAAGAATTCCTATTGCTAGATTGTTGCATAAAACAAGATAAATTCAAATAATTAGTGGCTGCATATAGTAAGATCAATATATTGCTCTACATATATTGAAATTGTAAAGTGAATTAGGTGTAGACTATTTATATTTCTCCTCAAAAATATATTCCATCTCAAATATCGCCATTCTTTACATTGCACATATAGACTACATGTTTTCTCCTACCTTGTTTTATCTATTTATGCCTATACCTGTATGGATGGATGGATGGATGTGCAAAATTTGAGCAAACACACAATTTTAGAAGAAAGAGATGTTCTAATTCACTCCAAATTTTTTTAACAGATATACTTAGAGCAAATTGATACTTATAGTATAAAATTAAATATTTAAATAGTTATTAACAATCTCTAAATTAGGTTTCCATAGCTCTGATTGGTCCAATTTGGTAATTTGTCATACCTTTACAGGGGTCTAGCTGGACTTGAACTTGATTTTTAGGGAGAAGTGAGACGTGACGTATGTATATGTATACCAGGGGTCAAGCTGGACTTGAATGTTAGGGAGAAGTGACTTCTCCTTTTGGACAGATTAGGGAGAAGTGAGAGCAGAACAGGGAGAAGTGGCAGCATAGCAAGAAATGCACTATATATATATATATATATATATATATATATATATATATATATATATATATATATATATATATATATATATATATTGTGTGTGTGTGTGCTCTGTTTCTCTTATTTGAACTGTGTCCTATATTTCTCATTATGCATAGTTGCATTTAACATTGGTTTTAAGCAATACTTTGTCTTCAGGAAAAGAATTCTCTATGTTGTATGTATATTATAGACATATTTTGTAAGTGTATGAATGTATCATACTCATACGCAAGTGTATTCATACTTGAAAGTGTGTATGTTTAGATGGTGAGAAATATGCAATGTATTTTGGCCATATGACTTCAAAAAGCATAGCAAAAACTATACATAATAATTAATTTTAACTGACAGGAGTATCTAGATTACAGTATTGTAATTACAAATAGGTAAAAATACTTAAGCAACAGGCACTTAAAGAACAAATTATATTTTTTTTTAGTTTCTTCACTAGAAAATGGCAGTCAAAAACATTTCTAAACATGTTTGAAACAACCCCTATATTAGGCTATAACACATATGTGAGAGCACATCTACATATGTCTTCCACATCATAGTGTTCATCCTTTCAAACCACAGTGGTTACTGATGAGTAATCTCAACTTTACAACTGCATTTTGAGGGAGTTGATTCTAAATTAAATGTGAATCTTTTGACTCTCATATTTTGGTGACGTTTTTAAAAGTAGATGCATATATTTTTAGAAACGGGGATTTTCTTCATATGAGCACTCACTTTCTAGCTTTGTTACAACAATCCCTAGATAGGATTGAAAATGTATGGTTTTAATATTTGTCTACATACTTGCAATAACGTCAAGTATTGGTTGGATATTTTTTTTCTTTGCTCCTTTTTCTCGTATTTTCACAAAAATGAGTGATGTAAGAAAACAACCGCGACCTTAAGTTACAGCACTTATTGATTCTACAAGCATTGTCCCATGTGTTTCTGACCAACAAATTGTTATTTTTAGGTTAAGTCTTTTATCACATAATAGTTACACTTGGCTTTCTGCGAATTATATAATTTCCTTAAATTTATGTGCGCAGTGAATTATGAAAACAGACAGTCTAATGAAGATGTACTTCCAAGACACAGCGATATCAGCCATTGTTACCCCTTAGCAGGTTCACTTGCGGTTCAAACTGATTTTATGAAGAAAATAATGCAAGAATGGCAGTTAAAATCTTCAAAGTATATATTTAGAAAGCGCTTTCACCAATTCTATTCTCAAAACACAAATTGTTACTAACATATAGATGATTTAGTTTTGAAACACAAGTTAAGTTTTCATTATCATGTGATAACTTGCGGAAACCGAGTAACAATATCTTGCTGGGGAGGGAGAGTTAATTGGTCAATCAGCTATTAAAACACATGCCTGTTAATGTGCAAGAGTTTGTTTTGTTGACGCAATTGACATGAACACCTGCCAAGGCAACATGCAATCCATTTTGCCTGGGGCTTGACAACTACTTGGCTGTGTTGAGGGAGCATCTCAAAAGCCATGAACTACTATCACTCAGTGTAGATCTAAAAAACAAATGTGTGGGTGAAGTCGTTTTTGCTTTTCTAATAGAAGAAGGTGAAGTTTGCATTTTTTCGGCGACTTAGTCGCCCACTTCACCTGTTAGCATGACCCCAACCTTTATCATTGTTACTTTGTTTTTTTTAAAAAACTATTTGTAGATCTAGTCTTGCTTGCCAGGAATCTTTGACAGTCTCATATTTTCCCTTCAGCAGCACAGTTTTCGACTATAGCCATGGTTGAGGATATACCTTCTCACCTTTGAAGTCACCTGCTATAAAAATAAAGACCCATAACCATCAACATAGATACATTTTCAAACTCTCCAGAGAATGGAGAAACAGAATCAGTAAAATATTACACAACAAAGCTGATTCTTCTGTGACTACCCCCCTTTAGAGTCACGCCTACCCATCTGTATGTGACATGTGAAAATCCCTAAAACTTGTCATTTTCAGACATCATCCAGAACCTATATTGAGTAAGATCAGATATATTTCATATATAAAGAAGTGACAGTTGAGTCCCAGATGTTACATTAATAAAGAAGTAAATGGACCAGGAACAGTTAGATTCCCACGAAATCACTCACTCTGAAAAAATTCGCAAAATGTGTAGCTACTTGTGCATACTGTAGACAAAATCCTGGCTAGCACAGATGTGTTTCTGCGTTAGAATCATCTCCTTGTGCATAAAACATAAAATCATGCATTCTTAACACTGCTGTTATTAATACAAAGGGAGAAACATGGAGATAAAGTATGTAGAGACTTCTGTCAAAAATGTACCCCTTGGCCAATCATGTGACAAATTCTAGTGCTACCTGAAGGGACAATTTGCACTATAGGTTACTGAAAATTAGCAAAAGTATAAACTTGGTTAGCCAGTAAAGACACAATATAGTTTTAAGTAGAAACTTGTGTTTTTATTGGGGGGAGTGGAATTCATACAGGAAAAATAATGCTTTGTCTTTTCAAGGGACACATTCTTAAAGAAAAGAAAACATTAAAAAATAAATAACAGTAGAAGAATATGAAGAATACAGTTGCATATAAGCATTATTTCAACATTCTTTCAAAATATGTTTCTGAAAAGGAATTTCTTATGGAGATTCCCTTTGGAAAAGATGGCACTTAGGCTTTTCTTTGGGAATGGGGGACATTCTAAAGAAAACAAAGATATTAAAGGATAGATACCAGTGGGGAATTTATAATTAATATATGTGTGTATATATATATATATATATATATATATATATATATATATATATATATATATATATATATATATATATATATAGAGAGAGAGAGAGAGAGAGAGAGAGAGAGAGAGAGAGAGAGAAACTCCGCATTCTTTAATGATAATAGTCTGAAAAGTGATTTCATGTTAAGCTTCTTTATCCTGTTTAGAGAATAACATTTGCCTTGCTTTTTTATGGGGTACATTCTAAAAGAAAACAAAACATTGAAAAATAGATACATGGGGGGAAATACAGTGGAAAATACTGTAATTACTTCGCCTGACTGACCTAGGGAAGGGTGACATTCTAAATTGAAATGAAAATATATGCACCGTATATTTATAATGAGAGAGAGAAACTTAATTGATTTCTTTTGAGGAATCCCTATGCAAAAAAATGGGCGAGAGAGAGAAACTTAATTGATTTCTTTTGAGGAATCCCTATGGAAAAAAATGGGCTTGGCTTTTTTTTTGGTGTTGGGGATGCCTTCTAAATGAAAACAACATTAAAAAATAGAGGGAGAGAAGTTCACAATTAATATATATATATACAGAGAGAAAAATGAAGAAAGGTTCAAAATTTGCATTTTTGCTAATATTTTAGAGGGAAATAAGTAGATTTGAACTTAAACATTGTAGAAATGGCTTTCATCAAACAAATCTTTAGTATAACAATATAAGTAATTTATAACATTTTTCCTGGAGCCAATTGCTAAATTTGTTCCACGTTGAAAGAGTGGAAAACTAATTTCAGGGGTTATTGCAGTGTGAGAAAGTTAATTCTTCAAGATTTCTTATTAGTTTCCAGTACATGTATGTGCACAATTTTTGCAAATACACAGTAGCTAAAATTGGATTCCAAATTAGGTTTTCAGGCTCAAAATTGACACTAGCAAGCTAGCATTATTCTGGTTACAAATCTAATATTGCTAGCTGAAAAAAAAATTCTTTAAGTTTCTTGTTAGTAATATTTTGTATTCAGATTTCAATTTTATTGAAATATTCTTGTGGACACTGAAAATAGCTTGATCTTTGCTAGTTGAAAACATTACAACTATCACAAAGCTGCTAGTACTGAAAAAGTTAATTTTGAGGCCTGGTTTTTAAATACATGATTTGTGAAAACATAATAAGGTTCACCCAATGCTTCATAAACATTATTATCAAAAGACTCTCCTGAACTATGGGTTTAGTCAGGAACGATACTTTCTATCTAGCCTGCATGCAGGGTATAAGACAGGAAAGGTCAAATTTGCCAGGCATAACAGATAATCTCATATGAATTTTTATTCATCATACTGTACCATGTTGTGCAGTTTATTCCAGTTGTTAGCTCTACTGGTCATCGATCAAAAGAACTTATAGGATGGCCTGTTGTCTGTCATCTATCTGTCTGTTTGCACAGGTTTGTTAATTGCTACTCCTCTTAAACTGTGGAGGATTGCCATGAAGCTTTACACACACGTTCATCCCAAGGTCTAGTTGGTCCTAAATGAAAGTGGTGCTGCTTTGAGATCCATTATGGCCATCATTGGCCATTTGAAAATCTTGTTATTGATAGGTACTGCTGAAATGGATAGTCATATCAACATGGGATTTCAGTAATAGATATCTTATTTTGTTTTGTTGGTCCTAAATGAAAATGGTGCCAGTCTGCCATCCAGTATGGCTGTCATGGAAGCCTTCTTGAAAATCTTGTTATTGCTACTCCTCCTGGATCGAAAGGAAAACTGACATGGAAGTTTCACCAAAAGACTTCTTTTAATGCTTAGTTGATCCTAAGTGAACATGATGCTAATCTGATGTCTAATATGGCAGCCATTTTGAAAATTTTGTTATTGCTACTTCTTTAATTGGAAAGTCATATCAAATGGAGTTTTCACCAAAAGACTTTTCTTGGTGAGTTGTTTGTCCTAAATCAAAATGATGATGATCTAAATTCCAGTCTCATGGTGGCCATCTTGAAAAATTTATTGTTACTACTCCTCCTGAATGGATTGTCATATCAACATGGGGTTGTCACCAAAAGACTTCTTATGATGTCTAGTTGGTCCTAAATGAAAATGGTACCAATCTAATATGGTCACCATGATGGCCATCTTGAAAATATTGTTATCACTGCTCCTTCTGAATTGATGGTCATATTGACAAAGAGTTTTCCTCAAACAAGACTTCTTATGGTGTTTAGTTCATCCTAATTGAAAATGGTGTTGATCTTATGTTTAATATGGCCACCACAGTGGCCATCTTGAAAATGTTGTTATCGCTCAAGAATATCAGATATTTTTTCAACACTCAGTAGTTATAAAAGAAGAAAAATGGATTCCTGGTAATTCTTTTCAGTCAATAGAGTGTCAGTCCCTTGCATTGACTTTTGTTTGTGGGTGGGGGTTTGTGATTGAGATTTAGAAGTGAGGACAAAATCATGATTCAATTATGCATAGATTCTTTTATATTCTATATACACTGGTAAATATTGACTCATTTCTAGAATTTTAATTTTTGTTCAGAATAAGCTGCATATCAATGCAGAAGACAATCTCAGTTGACCATGTAAGTGCATAACCTATATTATAAAGCTTGATCTTGGTGGGGGGGGGGGGAGGTCAGATTTAGAAGTGGGGACAAAACCATGCTTAATTATACATAGATTCTTTTGCATTCTTTATACAGTGACTCAGTGAATTTTGATTTTATAAATAAACTGCATTTATTGTGAAGACAGTCGCAATTAAATATGTAATTACATAACCTATGTTGTAAAGTTTATTCTGTTATTTTTGGGGAAAGAAAAATACAAATTTAAAGAATTTAAAAGTGGGAAAAAAATTGCATTAATAATGCATGACATTCTGTTTACATTCTGTATGAATCTGCATACATGAAATCAGAACCTTTACACTTAAGATTATACATACTCAGCTCATTAATGCATGCATCTAAGTAACCTTGATAAAGACTTGTACAAATTGTCCCTCTCTTGGAAGAATATTACTTGAAGCTGAATCTTTCTGCAAGAGAAACTATTGGGACCCTTTTAAAGGGTTAATTTCAAAATGGGAAATTAAATGGAGACTACAAAATACATTTTTATGCACAGTATATAGTACCAGTTCATAGTACAAGCAAAAACCATGTGAAAATTATTTATACCACTGCATTATTATTTCAATTAAATTTTTGCAAATTAGTTCCCAATATGATTATAAAATTGTTGACAAAAAATGCATTTAAGGAGAAAATTTTAACTTAACCAGTGATTTTCTACATTGTTGTCTTGCTTCTACATTCATTCGTAAGAGTGTCATCACTGCCAAAGTCCATTACATGCTGAATACTGCAATAAATTAAAATGTAGTCAATACAATTCAGCACTTACTGTGTGAATGTATCTTCACTAAACCACTTACAAAATAATAATAATAATAATAATAATAAACTATTATTATTATTATTATTATTATTATTATTATTATTAAAATTGAGCAATGGAAAGTCCATCTTATGTAACAATCTTTGATAGTGAAACTAAGTTGTGTTTTGACATACCTGTGTGCATGGATAGTTTCATTACATACAGTATCTGTTTTTGGCTCTACTGGTATTAGACCAGAGGAGCATAGGGGAATGTCTGTTGTCAGGCATTCAGCGTCTGACCATCTGTTAGGACAAGTTTATTGTCACTACTCCTCCAAAACTACTTAGTCCTAAATGAAAATGGTGCTGCTTAGATATCCAGTATGGCATACTTGCCATATTCCCAGACAGTGTTGGTTTTTTTGTGAGACTTAAAAAGTGTGACCCCGCAAAAGCGACGTTATTCAAATGAGAATAAGCTATCATTTCAAATCAGCCTATAGCAATTTACTGGAAATTCAAATCTGAATAAAAGAAATTACAATGTTTTCTCTGAAACATGTAATATACTTGAATAAAAATGGTAGACTTAGCATTGTCAAATAACATCACTACAAACATGGTCACAACCTAACATACATTAAACACGAAAATACACCAAGTTGCTTTCAATAGTTTAGTACCGTACTATACACTGTAGTTGGTTTGACGGTAATGCAAGTTATATTTGTTATCACAAATACGCCTACACTTTCCTACGCGAATGTGCTTCCATGTCTATGTTGGCGCAAGCAATGGCCAAAGTCGCTAAAAGTGATAAAAGCTGTAGGATGGTAATGAATATCCATTTCAAAACAATGAATCTGCCAATTAAAACATTCAAGGTTTGTGGTAGTTGACTGAGTTGCTAAAGTCTTTGACTGCCGATATTGTAACATATTTTTGAGGTTAAAGTCACACCTATGGCTGTGAAATTTATTCTCGGGCAGAAGTAATGAAAAAAGGTACTGTTTTATGCAGATACACAATTTGTCATTTAATTTATGATTTAATACTTTTAAATTATCAAAATTCCATGGTGCAGTTCATTTCAGGTTAACCAGATATTCAAACATGTTAATGTTTTCATGAGTTATCAGATCACATGATAAAATGTTGTTTGCAATCATGTAATGTCCAATGAAAATATGAGAAAGTTAAGGTGGCAAAACTGCTGAAGCAAATAAGATTATATCATTTTTTTAGCACTTCTAGTGCATTGTGTACTACAATTTTCCTTTTTCCCTTTAAAATGTTGTGTCCCCCAAATCTGGAGGGTGAGGCACACAGTGTCCCCTGACCTTTGGATCCTAGGTGCAACACTGCATTAGAGATTGAATGGTGCTGTTGTTCAACCTACCGAAATAATCATTTTTTAAATTTTATATATGGAGTAAAAACCCGACTTCAGAGAAACGTTGCCGCTGATCACAAACTTTAATAAAGATGGCTTCAACGTTCTCATTCAATGCAGTCAGTGATGTGTAATAACATTTGTTTTTCAACATGCATCTGTTTGATGTACTTTACTTCAGACAAATTGGGTTGTTCCACTTAATGTACTTCACCAATGCAAATTAGCCTAATGGGCCCTCCCTAGCTATTGTGAGCCAATTCAGTAAATCTCTGAAAGGTGTCTGTTTTTCTCTGACCACCTTACCTTTTAATTGTTTTTAAAACAGCTCTATAAACTGCCCCGAGGAGAGGTTTACATGAGCTCCGAGCAAGACTGTTTACTGTTTATACATATCACAGATTACGGGCATATATCATTGTGATGAAGAAATGTACATTTTTTTCTGTTTTTTTTTTTTTGTGTGGGAAAATATTTGTTTCTCTAATATTGCTGAAAATCGTGTCTTTCTAAACACGATTGTGTCGGGGGGTTTGGGAGTCCAAAATCGTGTTTTTCGCATGACACGTTGTGATATGGCATGTGTGAATATGACCACCAGAGTGGCCATCTTGAAAATATTGCTACTTCTACTGAATGGAAAGTCGTATCAACATGGGGTTTTCACCAGAATACTTCTAATGATGTGTACAAGGTCCTAAATGAAAATTGTGCCATTGAGATGTCCAGTATGGCCACTTTTGCAGCCATCTTGAAAATCTTGTTATCATTACTCCTCCTGAATGGAAAGTCATATTGACATGGGGTTTTCACTAAATGACTTCTTATGATGTCTGGTTAGTCCTAAATGAACATGGTGCTGATCTATGTCCAATATGGCACCATCTTGAAGATCTTATTGTTTCTCCTGAATAGAAAATCATATTGACATGGGATTTTCAACGAATGGCTGCTTATAATGTCTGGTTGCTCCTAAATGAAAATGGTGCTAATCTGACATCCAGTATGGCTAGCATAGCAGCCATCTTGAAAATGTTATTATTGCCGCTGCTCCTGAACAGAAAGTCATATCAGCATGGGATTTTCACCAGAAGACTTATTATGATGACTACTTGCTCCTAATTAAAAATGGTGCTGATCTGACATTCAATATGACCACCTTGGAAGCCATCTTGAAAGTCTTCTTATTGCTACTTCTCAGTAAAAGTTACATCAACATGGTGTGTCTACCAGAAGACTTATTCATATTGACATGGTGTGTCTACCAGAAGACTTATTCATATTGACATGGTGTGTCTACCAGAAGACTTATTCATATTGACATGGTGTGTCTACCAGAAGACTTATTCATATTGACATGGTGTGTCTACCAGAAGACTTATTCATATTGACATGGTGTGTCTACCAGAAGACTTATTCATATTGACATGGGGTTTTCACCAGCAGACTTATTACGATATTTAGTTGTCTCTAAATGAAAATGGTGCTGGTCTGATATTCAGTATGGCCACTATGGCAGCTGTCCTGAAAATCTTGTTATCACTACTCCTCCTAAATTGATGGTCATATTCACATTGGGTTTCACCAAAAGACTTCTAATGATGTCTGGTTGGTCCTAAATAAAAATGGTGCCGATCATACAACCGATGTGGCTGCAACAACAGCTAATTTGAAAATCTTGTTAATACTTAAAAATATCATACATGGTTTCAGCACTCAGCAGTTAAAAAGAAGAAATGGTCTTATCTTGATTCCTGGAAATTCTTTGGTCCAGTCGAGCATCAGTCATTGTATTAGTTATAATCTTCAGCTGATTTGAAAATGCATGTACACATTTTTCAAATGTTTAAGAATACAAAGTTTTCTGTATGTAGAAATTGAAGTAAAAAAACAAAAAAATGATTTTTGTGGAATGATGGTGTATGAAAATTTGCAGCACACAGATATTGAGCACAATATGTAATGTAAAAAATTTGTATTACTGTTTTCTATCAACAATTTGTTTTGTATCCTAGATGATGCCTACTTTTCATGGACAGTCAGCCTCCTCAGACGATGTGTCATCAGAGGCCAGTACATCCTACAGAAGTGGGGGAGCACTCGGGCTACCTTATTCAGAACATGGACAAGTTTCGAGAGGATAAAGGCTTCACGGACATTACTATAGATGTGGAGGGTCGCCAGTTTGCCTGCCACAAGGTAATCCTGGCAGCAGGCTCTCCTTACTTCCGTTCTATGTTCTCATCTGGCATGGAAGAATGTAGAAAGGAAGTTATAGAACTGAAGCATTTAGACAGTGAGGTGTTTGAACAAGTGCTTAGATTCATTTATACTGGCCATGTCAATATCAACCAGAGACTTGTAGAAGATGTCTTCACTCAAGCCCATATTCTGCAGATCTCAACATTGGTAGATCTGTGTGTGGAATTCTTTAAGGCAAATATGAATGATAATAATTGCTTGGCTGCCCTCACATTGGCTGATATTCATGCACATCAACCACTTTATGAGTTTTCCAAAGAGCTGACTTGACAATATTTCCACCTTCTGGTGAAAGAGGAAGATATCTTCAAACTATCTCCCGAATGCATTATTGACCTTTTGAAAGACCACAGGCTGAACTGCCCCAATGAGGAGGTTGTATTTGAGACAGCCTTGAAATGGCTTGAGACTGACTTACACAAACGGAAGGCCTACCGATACAAGCTGTTGGAGACCATAAAGTTTCCCTTTCTTTCTAAAGTCTACCTTCTTGATGTTGTGGCTAATTGCACTCATGTCATGAATGATGAGAGGGGAAAGGAACTTTTCGAAGATGCCATGGTGTATCACACCATTCCAGCTCGGAGACCTATGTTACCCTCCTATCAAATCACCCCTCGCTGGTCCTTTCCAGTTTTAGAAATTGCAGTGCTGCTTGGGGGAAGGCTCTCAGATGGTCTTAGCAACGATGTGGAATGCTACACCTCAGAGTCAAAAGAGCCCTTTTCACTGAGACAGTTGCCTTTCAAGAAGAGAAATGAATTTGCAGTGTGCATGGTGGGAAACAATATCTTTGTATCAGGTGGACTGAGAAGTGCAGAATTCTGGAAGTATGATTCCTCATTTGACATGTGGATGAAAGGAGCGGGTTTGCTAAATGCTCGACGAAGGCATGGAATGGCTGCAGTTGATGACCATATCTACGTCCTTGGAGGTTTTGATGAGGATAATGTCCTGTCCACCGTGGAATCATGGCAGTTTGAGTCAAACAAGTGGGAGGACTCCGGAGTATTGGCACAGCCAGTAGAAAACATGGGGTTTGTTTCATTTGGGAAAAAGATCTATCTGTTTGGGGGTAAAAACCACAATGAGGTTGTCACAAACTGTGTTCAGTGTTATGACACAGCAACAAGACAGTGCTGCTGTATCCTTACTAGTGAGTTGCCAGCAAATGACATGTGCCTCACTGCTGTTGTGCTTAACAGCCAGATTTATGTTGTTGGGCTCGAGGGTGTGTTTCGGTTTTCGCCTCAAACTGAGACATGGGAAATCTTGCCAGAACAGGAGGATTGTCGCGATTTTGTTAGTCTGGCTGTACTGGATGAAAAAATGTATGCATTTGGTGGACGGCGAAGGGGTGCAAAGGACTACCTGTACACTGATATAATTGAATGCTTTGATCCAAAATTAAACCGCTGGAGCCGAGCTGGAAATATGCCTGTGGCCATGTATTCATATGGATGCACTCGAATTATAATGAATAAGAAAGAGAAAATTGAACAAAATAGTCTTTTTGGAGACTAGACAGTAGAAAAATAAGATTGATTTTTAAAAAAGCTTGTTGTAAATATAGAGAAATATTAAAATTTAGGTAATTGTTTGTATTGTATCAGACAAAGAGCTGCTTTCTGAGAATTTTGGACTAAAAGGTTAATGGATTATACACAATTGAATACATCTCTTTATATTTGTGACAGAGAGTAGTACATGTGCAGTTAAGTGACTCTTTTTCCTTTTTGTTGATAGTAGCAGACTATTTTTATATAGAAAACATTTGTGTAAAAAATTGGAATGTATATATTTCATCTTCAGATACATTACGCGATCATAATACATTTGGAGTACGACTTCTGCATTGCAAATCCAGCCCTCCAAAGCTAATTTTAGTATGCTAAATTGCTAAAATTCGTCTGTCCACCTAGGTGAGTGTCAGACAAGAGTGTTCTTGCCATAGAGGGATTAGCACTAAATCCCAACCATACTACAGTTACTATTTCCACTTGTGCTAGAAAGCATGCTCTTTTGGAGACTTCCCAAAACCATTTTCCACGGGTGCTTATTTTGACTTTTGGATTGATTCTAAACAGCTTTCTCACACAGGGAAGCATACTCCAGTGATATTTCTGTTTATTTCTTGCTCTTTTCTATCCGAAACAAATTAATACTTTATTGAGCTAACTTTGTCTTGCAAGATACATGTTGGCACCATGTCTGTGACCTGCCTTACAGTCTGGAGTATGTCAATTCAATCATAGTACTCAACCTACTATATGAATTCTATTAAGTTTTTGTCTGCTGTTACATGTCGCAAGATCATGTAATTTTATTAGATATTTGTGTTAATTATTAGTGTTCTCTTTCAGTAAGTTCACTGACATCACCAGTATATGCCTTTGTTTTATGTCTTTGCAAGTTTCAACATAGTGGACAGGACTAAATGCATAGGGTGCAAACATTTTAAGCTGGCATTCGATAGCCATGCTACCTGTCTGATTTGTATGGGGTGAAATTCGAGCCATATGTGCAACATTTGCACATGATGGATGGAAAATGTATGGGCAACCATCTTGGACAAACAGAGCACCCAGGTGAATGCGAGAGCGAGAAAATGCACGATCAAGGATTCAGATGGCATCAATATTGCCACCAATGCTGCCTTGGTGAGCAACTTTTTACTGACTGAATCGTTGAAGGTGGAAAGTTCACTGGTCCAGAAAAAGTTTTAGTGTGTCATATCATCATGGGCATGACATACAGCTCCAGACCCGCACTCACCTCCGCAATCAGAACATATTTTCTTGGTTATATCTATTGGGTCAGTTCCAATTTGGTATGGCAGCCCATCTGGACCAGCAGTGAGATTAGAGGTTGATAAGCTGTGGTCAGTAGTGCTTCAGATTGTAAAAAAAATCCTGAATGGTCTGGGTACGGTGATCAACATCATGGAAACTGGCAATGGCATGGAAAAGTGAATGGCTTTTACCTGTCAGGACTTGACATTGCCATCAGAGGTAGATCAGCTGTGGTCAATACTGGCTCTGATACGGCCTTAACTCATACCTGAAGGAACCAGGTACAGTGATAAAATATCCCATCTTTCCCCATCCCAGCATCATACAACCTGCACCAGCATCAATAATCAAACAGCCTCTATCCATTACTGGCTTCCTGGGACCATTGCAGTTCTATCATTGGTTTCAGTCATGTCATGACATGTCATCAACTATGGCAGCAATACAGTCTTCGATGCCCAGTGCTATGCATGGAATATAGGCCAATCATTATAGGGAACACTGGACAGCTCTATTACCAGCACCAGCCCTGTCACATCCCTGCACAAGCTAAAGCAATGATGCAGTCCCAGATACTTGGAATCAGTCACACATCATCATCGAGTTCTGCTCAGAATACCTGAAAGCTCCTTACCAGATTCGGCTATGTCACATCCTGGCACTACCTATGACGCAGATACAGGCCCAGATGCCTAGCATCATTCCTGAACCATTTGCGAATTACGCACAAAATACAGCACAGCCCCAGCTCCATAACATCTCAACACCATCTACAGAAATGATATAGAGCTTCCCAGTATCATTTTCATGCCATTGACAATTCACTCAGTGAACAGCTGGAGATTACAGTATCCCAATCTGGGTGTACACCATGTTTCGCTGACTGCCAATTTTTAGCTTATTTCACTAGCTTCATCACAAGCATCACAGGAGGCCTCTATGTCACCCCAGTCTTACATTTGAGGACTCGCACTGGTACTCTCTTCTATTGTCCTTCGAAGACTCGGTCTTTTATGCATTGATCGAAGTTTTTTGGCTCATGCATATGGAGTTTTGACTGGCTAATTTGACACTGTTGTTGACAATGTGCACAGTTCCCACATCAGTTGACTGGTTGGCCAAGAAAGACCAGCCAATATTCAAACAGCTATCAGTCTGGTCGAGAGACTTATTTATTGCACTGTTTATAGAGGCAGCTTTAAGATCCAAGACTCCCATCTAACTTGTTCTTAATAGAGCAGTACAACACTCTGTCTAATTCCACAACAGCAGCAGTGAATTTACAACTGGCAGAGAGAGACACCTTTCTCTCCACATCTATCTTCCAGAATGATCACCATAAGGCTGCACTTAGAGCATAGCCATTATCATCTAATCTGTTCTTTCATGGTCACGTTGAGAAGATTCATGAGCAGGCAGTCATAGAAATAAACACAGCACAGTCCCAACATGCAAGACTTTATGCCGTTTCAGAGCAGAGATGCAAGAAATAAGAAGGACCCCTCCCCCCCCACACACACACAATAGGGCATGCCAAATGGAAAAGCAGTCCTACAAGCCCTTCTCACACCCAAAATCATGCTTTCCAAGGGTTTCTGTTGCTAAACAGATAGGAGTTTCTCTCTCCACCAGCCTCTATGTTACAGAAAATGAGCTATGCTTATGCTGTCCTTTTTGCACATTCCAAAGGGGGGAGAATAAAACACTTCATCATGGAACGCGAATGAATTTGCCCCAATAATCCATGGGTCTTGCAAATCATTTTGGAGGGCTACCACATCACATTCAGTGCCCCTCCCCAGTTGTCATGGACTTCCTTCACTACAGACATCCCGAGACCCAGCCAGGACTGATGTTCTGCAGCAAGATATAAACAACCTACTCACAAAAAGGGTGGTTTGAGATTGCTCCAGACTAAAAACTGTACTTAGTCCCAAAAGCCAACAAGAACACCCTTTGTCCTGTCATAAATCTGAGCACTCTCAACCATTATATTTATTCAGGCACCATGGTTCAAAATAGTGACACAGAGACTGGTTCTCAATACTATTCAGGAGGGAGGCTTCACAGTCAGTTTAGACCTTTGTGGTGTATACCTCCATATTCCAGTTCACAAGTCTTCCATGATATTCCTGAGGTTTGCTTTCATAGACACTGTATTACAATTTATGGCACACCCTTTTGGTCTGAAGATCAGTCCTTGGGTCTTCACAAGAATTATGGACAGAGTTGTATCAGTCTTCAGAACCATCTCTATGTATGTGACTTCCAACTACCTCCACAACATTCTGCAAAAGCATAAGGTGAGTTACATTCTAAATCAAGGCATGAAATTCCTTGTTTCACTTGTGATTCATCTTGGATTCCTTGTCAACAAGGACAACTTCAGAATAATCTCAACATTTTACCCTCTTGGGTATGGAGTTCAAAATGTATGTGAACAGAGTCTGTCTCGTTGAACAACTTTGGAAAATTGTCTTGACAGTGTCTTCTGTTCTCTCAAAGAATCACATCTCAGCCCATGAATTTCTTTGCCTCATGGGTCTCCTTCAGTGCATCAGATGATCTCATCATCCTCAGGCACCTGTTTATGAGACCATTGCAAAGGATTATCTTGTCCCAGTGGTGTTGAAAGCTTTGCTCACTGGATCAAGTGATTCCAGTTTCATGATATATGAAGTCTCATCTCAGCAATGAGAGAACCTCAGCCGGCTTATAGAGAGTATTTCTTTGAAGCCACAGCTCCCAAAAATCACAACCTGCATGGATACAACCTGCATGGATGTCACCTGAGCACGCTGGGGTGCCCAGCTTCTGTCCTTGTTTTGAGAAGTCAGCAGCATGTGGCCCATTCAGGACTGTGAATTACATATCAGTCTTCTAGAGGTGAAGGCCATAGTGAATGCATTTTAATCATCCAGGAGATGATTTCTGGAGAAGATGTTCTCATTCTGTCTGACAACTCCACTGTGGTAAATCACATCAGCCGGCGAGGAGGGACCAAATTCCCAGACTTCTGCTTTCTGGTTTGGGATTTTCTCAGGTCAGGTCATCAGTAATAGATACACATTCAAGTCTGGCACATTTCCGGCAGACTCAATGCATTAGCAGACTCACTGTCTTAGCAAAGCAAGCTAACTGAAACTGAATGGTCAATTCATTCCTCAATATTCAGACAAATTTGCACCCGTTGGGGTCAACCACACGTGGATCTATTTGTGACAAGGTGGAATGCAAAGCTATCCACCTTTGTCTCTCCAGTCCCAGATCCAAATACTATGGCAGTCTACACACAGTCCAAGAACTGGAATTGTCTGGATACATATGCCTTCCCTCCTACCCCTCTGCTGCCTGCTCCATATTGCACCCCTCAAGTGGGAAAAATCATGGATAAACAATCTAGTAAGATGAGCAATGGAAATTCCGAGGAAAAACATGATCTTTCTTCACCTTCTCAAGCAACTGTGAATGCAGGATTTTCATCTGAATTGGGAATTGTTGAACCAGCATGCCTGGTTCATTAAACAAGCCCTCAGGGGAAAACAGTTCTCAGAACAATTAGTGGACATAATCACACGACCAAGAAGGCCCACCACTTTCAAAGCATACAGAGGGAAGTGGAAAGCTTTCTCCCAGTGGTGCAATCAGAAACACATTAATCAGTTAAAAGCATCAATACCACAGTTATCATACTTCCTCCTTTGACTATTTGAAGAGAAAAACTTAGCTCCCATCATGATATAAGAGAAGTTAGCTCCCATCGTGATAAAAGGCTATTGCGCCACAATTTCTAACATGTTTCATCATCATGAAAGGGAGAACATAGGCCTAAACAAAAATATCTGGCCGTTTAAATTTTTTTTTATCTGTCTCACTGACGGCTTTTGCGCCCCCCCCCGAGTCCAAAATGGAATTTGCCTTGGGTTCTGACATGGCTGAATAAAGTTCCTTTTGAACTTATGTCTGCACCTGCTTCCTGGTTATTTTAGCTGGTTGAATCAGTGAAATATATGCCTTATTGGTCGATCTGAACTTTTTAAGTTCTGTCTTCCTGGTTCAGTTTCAATCATGATGGTTCCTGCCTTCATTGTTAAGAAGAGGTTCCCACTCATGGGGAATAAAGTCCTTTGTTGTGAAACCTCTTTCTTCATTAGACCCTTTGCCATGGGGGCATCAACAGAACCCCAATTTCGCTTTGAAGTGATACCTGAAGCAAATCAAGCTCTTGCAAAGAGGGAGTTTTTGGTTATTTCTGCTGCACATAAAGAACTAACCCAAGACCAAATGAATTTCTTACACATATAGGCATTAGACACTATAGCATTTGAGTGTAATTTTTCCTTAGCTGACATTGTCCAAACCATGGGCTGGAGGTCAGAGATGACTTTCTCCACCTTTTACCTTGGAGATTTTTAATCTCAAAGGGCTCAGTTTGATGTAGTGGGACCTTTAGCAGCAGCACAACAGGCTACCGTACTGGATCCTTTAAAAGCTTCATATGATCAGGGCCTATTGACTTCCACTTGATTTGTGTAAGGAAAAATTATTTCCCTACTAGGCACATGCAGAATATCTTTGACTTCTGTATTCAGTATTTCTCATGAGAGTTGAAGCTGCTTCACATACATTAGGGGACCAGAGATTAGGCCTTCTCCAGGGGAAGAGGAATGTAACTCCCTCCACCTCTTACCTCTTCTCCTAATATATTATGATTGCATAATGTATTTGAAGAAGAAACCAATTTTTGGAGTGAAATATGTTTATGTGATAACACTTATCCACTTATAATAAGGCACACCCTCCCAGCCTCCATATAGTTACATTTTAAATCCTGGCAGAGCATGCATATCTGCTCCAGTAGTAACTTTAGTATGGATGGAATATATTGCCAATCCCCCTTTTAGGGGAGATCACTCTTGTTTGACTCCCACCTAGGTGGGCAGACAAATTATTACACGTTTATTATTAACAACCAGCTTTGTAGGACTGAATTTGTGAGGTAGTTGTCGTACTCCTAATATACCGGTATTATGATCAGGTAAGTATTATTAAAGAAAAATATTTTACTCCAGAAATTGGTTTTTAAAAATACCCTCATTTTTGACAGATTCATTCTGCAAAACTTTTTCTTAAATTGATGTATTCTTATTAGGTCAAATCAAAGGAAGAAAAATATTAGATACCTTTTCAAATCAGAATAATATTTAAAACAGTGTGCATTGGCTATCTGATATTGATTCCATCTTGTTTAAGTATTAGAGGCTCTTGCAGTTATGAGACTAAAGATAAAGTTTCAAGGAAGCGACAATTTTTAACTTGCCAGCAATTGACCCCTTGGAAAAACTAAGTAGGCATTACATTGTATAGTTACTAGGCTTTGTATACTTGTTACCATAACTGTTCCAGTGAAATTTACATTTTTCTTGTTGAGAAACATTCCCATTATTTAACATGTGATTTATACATATAGGGTGAAAATTTCATAACTATTGGATAAAAAATGTCCGGTTATACGGATTTTAAATTGTATTTGTTGTGTATAGAAAACTACCTAGGTGACCCACCCAAACAACCCTAAAACTACCAGTCCAAATGCAATTGCAAAATGTATTACACCTAGCTGGTGATTGGAATGATCGGTAGTTCATTTTAGTGTCTTATAAATATATGATAGTCAGATGCCACATATGGCTGAGCTGTGGCACTAAATGGGAAGCGAAATGATACTAATTTTTTTAAACTGTTCTAAGCATTCTTAGGTTTAAAGTGTGATTTATCTTTGGGGTTTTGTTTGTTCAATTATTTGTTTGTCTATTTTCTTGTCTGCCTGTTTTTATATAAAATATATTTTTATTTTATACACTGAACTTATTTGATGGTTTGTGTCAAGTGTATACTAGCCCCACCCATTGGATGATATTTGCAACACCTTAAAATAATGTGCATATATGTACACCTATCTGGTGATTGGACTGGTTAGTTGTTTATTTGAATCCCAGTTATGTAATTTGAGTCTCTTGGCTGAGGGGTCAAACTAAATGGGAAACTAAATATTTATTTTTGTTAACTGTACTAAGTGTTCTTTGGGGTTCAGTTGAAAGGTACTGACTCAAAAGTATTATTTATCTTGGGGTTGTATTTCTTTATTTTGTCTGTTTGCTAGTCTGTCTGTTTTTCTATAAAATATTTTTATTGATTTGATACACTGTACTTATTTTATGCTTTGTGACAAACATATACCAACCCCGCCCACAAGACGATATTCACAGCACCTTAAAATCGTGTGCTTATTGTGATACAAATCTTTATGTATGTACTATATGCCAGATATACATAATTCTGGCGAGAGATATTTATCACACTATTGGCATTCAGATCACAGTATTCAAAAATAAGATCAAAGGCATTGAAACCAGTCATGGGAGACCAGGCAGCCATGTTTTTCTTCTCCACACTTTTGTTTTTCCACACACTGAGATTGTAAAGAATATTTAAGATTTATTGGTCGTCCACATATTTATAAACAATACCTCTGCCATCAAACCCGGACACAATAGTTTTACAACAATACTTGTGCCCCAAAGAAGCCATCCTTGTTTATTTTCAGCTTGTTTCAACTCTCACATATCAATAATTTATTATGAACATTATACCCACTTCAAATAATCAGCAAAGTGAAGTTACGTAAAAAGATCTGGTAGATTTTTCATTTATTTGACACTGTCAAGTATTTTTGGGTGCTGTTAAGCACATGTTTTACCTAATAAGTTTATTGCAATGTAACATGATATCAGAGCAGTTCTTTTATGATCCAACAATATGTAACATTACATCACATCATACGATGTTTTAATGTGTAATCTAGTCATAAGAATATTTAAAACAGTTTTTCTTCAACAGTTTTTAATTCACTACATGTATAATTTAGTAAAAAGCTGTTTTAATAAAATGTTGTGATTTAACAAATAGGGGTATATAATAAAATGTATAGTGTTGGCACACTTAGATATTGTATTCTCATTCAAAGTATATTTGTCACAAGCTTGCACCATTGTACTTTTGGACAGGCTGTACCTTGGTCTTGCTTATGTAACAGTACAAACACTATAATGTGTAAGTATTAAGTGTTAATGCTCCTTCACACTGATTTTTGTGACATCCTAATTGACAACAAAGAAAATCTGTATTAAAAGAAAAAGGAATGCTCGTATTTTCTATTTTAGGCAAAATTTGATGCCAATTTTGTTTCAGGTTTTAAAGTTTTCAGGTTTTAGCATCAAATGTGGAATTATTGGGATACCCTCCATCTCTCTGTCCAGTTGTCTGTTCGTCTGTTACCACATCTCCCCCTCATCTGCTGGGTAGAAATTATGAACTTTTTAGTTACCTTGTCGGGATCTCATTCTTAGATTCCACCCATGGGGTCCCTGCGAGGGGGTCAAAAGTCAAATGTACACAAATTTTAATTTCAATGACAGTTTGAAATATTTGTAAACCAAACTTTATATGTACAGTAATAGAATAAGAATAAATGCTATTTGTTATATAAATTGCTTTATGATCCCTGTGTTGGTATCACATGGTTGGGGTGAGTGAGGGAAGGTTCATTGTTTGGAATATGCAGTTAAAAACATGGGGGATTCATGATGGCAAACCATCAGAGTTGCTCTGGTAGAAGATCTAAGACTAAATTAACTTGAGAAGTTTTAAAATAGTAATAATAATGATTTAGGAATATTTTGAAAGTTGACACATTTGTGCATTGTAACTATTTGCTATTTAATAGTTCCATAGTCCTGCACTATAATTTTCCACAATGGCCTCTCGCTATTTTTATTTTAATTCATATATATATATATATATATATGGATTGATCAGTATCAAAAGCCAACTGGAACTTGCTTAGAACAAACTTTGGTCTTACAAATTGTTGATGTAACCAAGTTCAAAAATAAGTTAAAATAAACATATAATTAGTGTATTTCTGCACATTTGAAACATTTTTACAAAAGTCAGTTTATAGTGAACAAATTTAACAGGTCCATTGAGGTTTGGCCAGAATGGGATTTTCTGTGCACATTTCTGATTGATTGATGATAATCTAATGGATTATGAAATTGGCATTTGAAAAATAATTTAGTGCAGAGGAAATTGGAGTAAGATACCTTGCCCAGATATACGCCACAGTAGCTGATGCATGTTAGTTTGGGCAGGATTTTAATCAATAATCCATTGATTCTGTGGCCTCCAGTTTTGATGGTAAATAATGATGACTTTTGTCCAATATTATATTGAACCCTCTTAAAACTGTATAATGTCTATACTTGCTTTTAAATCCAGTCCAACTGCAAACTGCACAGACCCAGATCTGCCATCGCATAATGCGCCAGCATATCTGGTATGCAGTTTGCTAGGAGTAATCAGTAGAACAAACAATACAGACCTTGACCTGCTGGTGCATTTGCAATGGAAGATCAGGGTCTCAGTGGTTGGACTCGACTTACACATGAGTATATACGGTATGTATAAGTCACAAAATAAGCTTAGAAGTGGAAGTCATCTCAAATATGTGCACATTGTAAGACCTTTTGACACACACACACACACCACCACTACCAGCAGTCCTCTCTTGGAGTTGCATTAAGGATCTAAAACCTTTGTGGTCATCTGCTGACAATAGTGAAACATATGCCACTGGCATGACCATCCATCAGTGTAGGCAGAGTTTTGGTTACAGTTTAACCAATGGATGCATAGACAGCAGGTGGATGGATGGAAATTACTGATCACAAAATATCCATAAAAGATGGATATGAATAGTTAAGTATGTGACTAAATAATAACAATAATACACCGGTATAATATTCTACACCAGGTAAATTATAAAATTAGCTCTTGTTTTAGGAACTTAAATTTCACACAGATTGTGGACACAATTTTGTTTATGTAATATTCTATACTAGGTAAATTATCAAATTAGCTTGTGTTATAGGAACTTACATTTCACACAGATTGTGGACATAATTTTGTTTATGTAATATTCTACACCAGGTAAATTATAAAATGAACTTTTGTGTTTTAGGAACTTACATTTCATACAGATTGTGGACATAATTTTGTTTATGTAATATTCTACACCAAGTAAATTATAAATTGAACTTTTGCGTTTTAGGAACTTACATTTCATACAGATTGTGGACATAATTTTGTTTATGTAATATTCTACACCAGGTAAATTATAAAATGAACTCTTGTGTTTTAGGAACTTACATTTCACACAGATTGTGGACATAATTTTGTTTATGTAATATTATACTCTAGGTAAATTGTCAAATTAGCTTGTGTTTTAGGAACTTACATTTCATACAGATTGTGGACATAATTGTGTCTAATTAGTGACATAATAGAAGCCATAAGGAAACTACTGTCTATACTCGCTGGTAAGTCAGATCTGACTGCAAACTGCATAGATCCAGGCCTGCTGTCGCATAATGTGCTGGCAGATCTGGGTCTATGCAGTTTTTTTTAGGAATAATCAGCAGAACAAACAAAATAGACCTTGATCTGCCAGCACATACGGTGACAGGAGATCAGAGTATATGTTGTTTGCAGTTGGACCCAGCGATAATTGCTTTTTCATTTACATGTGTATACAAGAAAATAGGAATTGTAGTAATCACTGATTACCAAATACATGTACTGCATTGAATAGTACATGGCACATGTTGATATGATTGTACTGTATCATTTTAACAGATTAAATAGGCTGTCTATTATTAGTGTCTTGTTTCTTTTTTTTAAGCAATCAAGATTTACATCAAGTGCATCTTTTTTATACTCTTTGTAAATTACTACTATGCATTAATAAGCAAATGCACATTAAATATGCAAATTTGTTTTCATCTTAACTTGCAATGTGCTAATTGAGCCTAATGCATGGAATGTTTGTTTCCTTTTCTTTCTTTCTCTGTCTCTCTCACTCTCTCTTTCCACCATATTCTATGGAGGTGACATGTAGTGTTGCCCAAGTTTTTCCATACATCCTGTACATCGCAAGTTTTAATTTTATTATTTTGAGGAACATAAGACTTTAAAACAAAATTTAGCATGAAGTTTGACTTTATTATTTCTCCTTCAAAATGTGAATTATGGTCATTCTGTGTATTATAAGTTTGCCCTTGCATTACAAATTTTGTTCTGATCCAACTTTTGCAAGGGGTGGTGGGGTGATTACAGGGCTAGAATTTAACACTAATTTCCTTGTAGCCAGAAGGACTAGTTGATTGAGAAATTTACTAGTTCTGCTGAATCTTCACTAGTTTTTCACACACAACAATGTCAGACACGTAGATTAACAACACTTTTATTTCTCAAATATCACAATCATTTAGGGGTGAAACGATTCATTGATATATCGATGCGTCGATACTGTTGCCATATCGATACACGTATCGATACAAGAGGTGAAGAATAAATACCAAACGATATTTACCCTATAGAAGTTACTTTAATTTTCAGCAGTCATGAATAATTATTAGTCGTTTGCCTTTTTATTCTTAAACTGAGAATTTATCTGAGATGGCCATTGCAGGCACAGGCACTGATGAATGGAAGGTTGTATCAACATGAGGTGTTCTCTAAAAGATTTCTTATGATGTCTAGTTGGTCTTAAATGAAAATGGTGCCAATATAACAACCAATATGACCACCACAGCAGCCATCTTGATAATCTTGTAATTGCTACTCCTGAATGGAAAGTCATATCTTGAAAATATTGTTATCTAAACTCCTGCCAAATAGATGGCTATATCAACATGGGGTTTTCACCAATAGACTTCTTATGATACCTAGTTGGTTTTAAATGAAAATGGTGCCAGTTGCACATCCAATATGACTGCAACACCGACTGTCTTAAAACTATTGTTGTCACTACTCTTGGATGGATGATCGTTATGACACGGGGATTTCACCAAAACACTTTTAATGATGTCTACTTTGTCCGAAATGAAAATGGTACTAAGCTGACATCCAGTATGTGTACCACAACAGCTAATTTGAAAATGTTGTTATCGCTGAAGAATATCAGAGATGGTTTCAACACTCGACAGTTAAAAGGAAGAAATGGTCTTATCTTGAATTCCTGGAAATTCTTTTCGCCCGGAAAAGCGTCAATCCCTTCGAGGGACTCTTGTTAATAACAAGGACCATATTTGATGGGGAATTCACACCAATTTGAGTAGTAGTAGCTGTTGTTTTAGTGTTAATGGCACGTCAGCACAATACTGGTCATATGGTGCCGATTGAAAGTAAAGTTTAAAAAAAATGTAAATAAAAAGAATTTTACAAAATTTAGGAATATGGAGACTTTCAAAACAAACATAAACATTAAGTACTAAACGATAAAAGCTAAAGGTTAAGACGTTTTTTATCTATTAAAGGTATATAAAATTAAAGATAAATGTAAAACGTGTAAAACACCAAAACATACAGTCAAAATGTGTTATATAAACCGCATTCCCTCAAAAACATCCAAGGTTTTCTATGGTGGTACAGCAGCATAAAGTTTTTTAACTTGGTTCACATCAAGATACTTCTGTGTCACAGGGTGGAAGTCGACACATTCGATAAAGGTCTGAGCAATTTCGGAGTAGAAGTCGTTTCATATTGTGTCTCTTTTTAGTAAATGCGGCTATGTTTGATGGTGGATTGGTACCAATTCGAGAGCCGTTTATGCCCTGATGCTTTCTGTCAGTTTTGGTGAAATTCGGTTCAATGGTGCTTGAGAAGAAATCATCTTTCATTTCTTTCTGGTCTGAGTAATGGTGGCGATATTTGATGGTGGATCGCCATCATAAATTTATCTATGCCAGGATGCTTTCTGTCAAATTCTGTGGAGCAATTTTTGCGAAGAAGTTGTTTAGATTTTTATACGCAAGCCATAACAGGGCTTGTATATTAAACAAAACAAAAAATATTAAAAAAAAAAACAAAAAAAAAACAAGTGGGCTTATTGTCGAATATGGCCTTGTCATATTAGAGCCAAATCGTAGAAAAATGGGTGCATCAAATCGTGCATCACTTGCCATGGGTACAGATCATTTCAGCCCCAAACCAGTTCAGCCCAGGTCGATTCGGTCGGGATGTTTCGGCCCACTATGTCAACCGGAACGGTTCGGCCCACTTGTGGGACGTTTTGGTCCACAATACTTTAATATGGTGTTACGACTCTAGTTCTTACAAATATGTAACTGAAAGAAAATGAAACTAACAATGTAAGTAAAATCAACAAGCAATTTATTACCAGACAATTAAAGTAAAAATTCAAAAGACACTTACAATTTGTGAGTTAAATTCCAGATAATCATAAATGTCCTAATAACAAGTCCAAAATGATAGAATGTTCTGAATGAATTACAATAGCCTTGAATGTCCTGATGTACCACAAAGATGTAATCCAGAATGTATCTAAATGAGTTCACATAAATCCCCAAATCATGTATTATTCCAAAATTCAATGAGCACTTTTATATTTCCAATGAATATTATAAATAAATAATTCCTCTCAAATAACTAGTATATCTAATTTCAACAACACAATTAAAAAAATTCCTTACAGACTGATCTTTTAGAACCAAAATTCTAGAATAGGAATGAATTTGTTTACCAAAATGTGTATAGAAATACACATGCCTACATGACCTATGTTGCATCAGAATATGAGTATTTCTAATGGAAAAATACTGGACTACATGACATATATCACAAAAGTCTAATTGCGAAATGCCTATGAAAATACTATGTAAACAACTGGACAATAGTTAAGCATGTATTTTCAAATAACCATACAATTTACAATCATAGACAAAAGTTAAGTATATAAACTTCATACATAACACCTCCCCTCATAAAAAAGAAAAAAGAAAAAGAAAGATTTATGCAATAAAGCTTTCTTTTAAAATTGCATCTGATATTATAATAATCAAAATTACATAGGAAAATGTCTTATGAATGACACTCAGCTAAATTAGACAAAATATACAGAAAATAAAGCAATATGGTACTTCGATACATTGGAGAGTGCATCTGCAATCACATTATCTTTTCCCCTGATGTGTCTAATATCAATGTTGTATTCTTGCAGCGTTAAACTCCATGTCAACAATCTCCAATTGTATCTTACATTTTATTAATGAAAGTAAGGGCATTGTGATCACTGAATACAATAACCGGAGAAAGAGCCGACGTAACATACACTTCAAAATGTGGTAAAGCAAATATCAAAGCCATATATTCCTTTTCATTTGTGGAATAATTGTTCTGGTGCCTGTTTAGTTTTTAGAATAATAGCACACGGGATGATCCACACCATTTTTGTCTTCTTGATTCAATACTCCACCAACCTCTTCATCACTTGCATCAACAGTCATTTAAAATAATTGGCTGAAATTTGGAGCAGAAAGAACTGGTGAATTCTTAAGCATAGCCTTTAATTTATCAAAGGATTCCTGAGACTGGTCGGACCAATGAAACTTGGATTTTTTACTCAACAAATTTGTCAAAGGTTCGGCAATTATGGAAAATTTTTAGCACAATTTCCGATAATATCCAGCCATACCTAAAAATCGCATCAGTTGCTATTTACAAACAGGCACAGGGAATTCAGAGATAGCCTTGACCTTAGCTTCTACAGGTTTAACTTGACCTTGTTTCACAATATGTCCTAATAATGTGACACAAGCATGGCAAAACTCACTTTTGCTTAAATTAATCGTCACATTTGCATCACTGAGTCAATCGAAGAATTTCCGAATGGTTTCCAAGTGGTTTTCCCAAGTGTCGCTGTAGATGATGACGTCATCGATGTACGCGCTACAGTTATCTAGACCATATGTTATTATGTTCATGAGACGCTGGAATGCTCTCGGAGAGTTTTTCATACCGAAAGGCATCACTTTATATTGATAAAGCCAATCTGGAGTTACAAATGCTTAAATTTCTTTTGCTCTTTCTGTGAGTGGAATTTGCGAGAATCCTTTTAAAAGGTCAAACTTGGTGACATATTTCGCATTTCTAATTTTATCAATGCAATCATCCATTCTTGATATTGGAAATGAATCCGTTTTGGCGACACTACTGACTTTTATATAGTCAGTACACAAACGGAATGTATTATCTGGCTTAGGCACAAGAATACATACTTAGTTCTAGAAAATCATTCTCCAGTAAATTTTGAATTTCTTTTTTCAAATATTCCTGTTTTAGAGGATTCATCCTGTAAGGATGCTGTTTCACAGGTGTAGAATCTACAATGTCAACGTCATGATAGATTTTATTTGTTTGTGTACGAACATCAGGACACAAGTGCTTATACTCATGTAATAGCTGTTTTAATTCACTCCTTTCCTTTTGTTGTAGTTGTGACAATTTCTGGTCCAGATTGTTTAATATTTCTGAATTCCGAAGTTTGGATAAACCAGAGTCACTACAGTTAGATCGTATTCCATTGTTGACATCCTCACTGTGTGAGACAGGTACAACTAAATTGATTGAATAATTAACTGCGCTATCTCTGTCAAAATACTCCTTTAACATATTTATGTGATAAAGTTGTTTCTGTTTCCGCCTCCCAGGAGTGTTAATGATATAATTTAAGTCATTAACTTTCTTTTCAACTCTATACGGACCATACAATTTAGCCCGAAGAGGATTTTGAGGTATGGGCAAGAGAGTCAGAACTTTATCACCAGGCTGAAAACTCCTTTCATGTGTATTTCTGTCATACCTTAATTTCCTTTTTGACTGAGTACAGTGAAGATTAATTCTTGCTACTTCACAAGTCTTTGACAACTTATATTTGAAATCAGAGACATAGTCAAGAAGATTAATCTTTGGATCTTCATTTGAAAGAAGTTTCTCTTTTAATAACTTCAATGGTCCACGGACAGTATGTCCGAAGACCAGTTCAAAAGGGCTAAAACCCAATTACTCTTGCACTGATTCCCTAACAGCAAACAATAGAAAATGAACACCCTCATCCCAATCCTTTTCTGTATCAAAGCAATATGACCGAATCATATTCTTCAAAGTTTAATGAAATCTTTCCAAAGCCTCTTGACTTTCAGGGTGATGGGCAGATGATTTAAACTTTTGGACGCCTAATTCATGCATAACTTGTTGGAAAATTCCAGACCTAAAATTTGACCCTTGATCGGACTGAAGATTTGAGAAAGCCAACAAGTGTAAAAAAAAAATAATAATAATAATTTAAAAACAATTACCAAAGCTTTTACAATGGTTTTTGTTTTAATATTTCTCAAAGGAATTGCCTCAGGAAATCTTGTCGACGCACACAATATGGTCAACAAGTACTGGTTGCCTGACTTTGTCTTAGGTACGGGACCGACACAGTCCACCATTATTCTACTAAATGGTTCGTCAAAAACAGGAATAGGTTGTAGATGAGCCTTAGGTATCTTCTGATTAGGTTTTCTTACCATTTGACAAGTGTGACAAGACCTAGAGTATTTAGAAACATCACTTTTAAGTTTTGGCCAATAAAAATTATTCAAGATCTTGTAATAAGTTTTATTCACTCCTAAATGACCAGCAGAGGGAGTTTCATGGGCTAGACTAAGAAGTTCCTGTCGATATGACCTCGGAACAACAATTTGATAGCTCACAGACCACTCGTCACCAGCGGGTACCTAGGTGGTCTCCATTCTCTCATAAGGACCCCATTTTTCACAAAATAACAATCTGGGACTTGTGTGGCTTCAGTTTCACTAATAGCCCTCTGAAACAAATATGAGATATTTAGGATCTTGTTCCTGTTCGACAACGAGTGATTGTCTTTTTTCACCCTGATTAGAAAATAGAGAGAATGAGTTGTAACAACAACAACAACAACAAAAAAAAGATAGCTGTGATCAATACCTTTTGATTGATCAATATCAGGAGAGAAAGTGACATCATAAAAAAACTGACCAATGAATGTGTCAGCTAAAAGAATAATTTCCTGATCAACGTCGTTCTCAAGAGCTCTTTTTGTCGTAGCTCTGGTAACTGTACAAGCAAGATACAAATCAGGGATTTCAATATCAATAGGGTTAACGTTTTGATCCAAACAAGGCTTGTCACTTATAAATGGATTAACCACAACCTAATCTCCAGCTAGGTCATTGTCTAGTAACAAATGGACACCTTCTATAGGTAAAGAAGTCACTGATCCAACAGTCACAGGTCCAGAAACTAAGTCTGATACGAAATTAAGACAATGAAGATCAACATTTACAAAGCCAATAGGTACACTATATAGTAACAAAGGCCAATGCTTTCATGGCTATTTCAAGTTTTCAGAAATTTTCTCAAAGTGAAGAAATTATTTATCAACTTCTTTTTCCTGAAAAGTGGGGTACTAACCTAATATATATGGTAACATCAAAACCTGAACTTGTGTGTAAAGGGGGGAAGAAATGGCCAGTTCTATTTCTTGTAATCTATGTTGCATTTCACTTCCTTCTCTTCGCATCTCTCTCTCTCTCTCTCTCTCTCTCTCTCTCTCTCTCGCAGCATCTGCATTTCCCTTTCCTCTCTCTCTCTACATCTGCATTTCCCTTTCCTTCATTTCTGTCTCTGTCTCTGTCTGTCTGTCTCTCTCTCTCTACATCTGCATTTCCCTTTCCTTCATTTCTGTCTCTGTCTCTGTCTGTCTGTCTGTCTGTCTGTCTCTCTCTCTCCATCCGCATTTCTATTTCCCTTTCCTCTTTCTGAAACTGAAGCTTTCTTAATTCTAATTCCATCTGTTTTTTAGCTGTAATTCCCTTAGTTTAAAATCAAAACCAGATACAGACTAAATAAACCCAGTGCACTATCATCAGAAATGTCCTTTCCCACCTTATATGAAATTAAACTATTCTTTATCTCTTGCTTTTTCAAACACGCTTTCGCTTCAGAAAGATCATAATATCTGGCAAGCTCAAGCAACTCGTCTTTTTTCATAAATTCGAACGCTACCCGGGTAGGACTTGAAACAAAGTTCTCAACCTTAGATGACACCGTGAATGCTTATTGGTTTCACTACAGATTTCTCAAATGGGTGAAATAAAAATCTTTACTAGAGGCAATGAAAATTCCAAAAACAAAGTGAATTTAAATTGTAATTTAAAGAAATTCATATCCCGGACAAGCCCCCAATTTCTTTCAACAACACAACTAAAATAGATTCCTTACAGACTGATCTTTTAGAACCGAATTTCTAGAATAAGAATGAATTTGTTTACCAAAATCTGTATATAAATACACATACCTACATGACCTATGTAACAAAAGTCTAATTGCGAAATGTTTATGAAAATACTGGCCAACCTGACATATGTCACAAAGTCTAATTGCGAAATGGCTATGAAAATACTCTGTAAACAACTGGACAAAAGTTAAGTATGTATTTTCAAATAACCATACGACTTACAATAATAGTCGAAAGTTAAGTATATAAACATCATACATAAAAATGGTCAGTAAATACACAGTTCGTGTAGAGATTCGATAATATTGATAAAGAACTTTTGTGACTTATTATACATATACATATGATGTGTTTGTAGTGTTTGTAGTTATGTAACAGATAAACCTTCAGTTCGCACTATTGACAATATATATCTTGAAATTCAACGAATAATCAGTTGTTGTCCGAATCGTTTTAAACACCATCTTTCATTTATAAATGATGGTTGCGGAGTTTGTAAGAGAAAACTATCATAATGCATAAGAAAATTGAATGTGCTGAATAGAATATGGAAAGAATACAGCACAGGAGATTGCGAAAAAGTGAGCTGCTTCTTTGACAGCAGCGATGTATGATAACATGCAGTTTTATAACCAGGGACAATTTCCATTATCTACTGATATTTTATTATATAAGAGATTTCCACGATTTGATTTTGTAACAAACAAGCATTACATTTCTGCATACTTTGTGCTGGGCAGGTATTTATACTTTAACAATTATAACTAGTATCTGTTTTATGAAGTTGGAATGGCCAGGTATACTTTCAAATATCACCTATTTGATTACATTGATGTTTGATCCAACATTTGTCTGGTCAATCCATTTCATTAACTTTTAATTTAAGTTGTTTTATTTCATCAAAATATATAATCAGCTGATATGTCACTATGACCACTGGCACTTTATTGCTCAACGTTATATCATTCCAGTAAAAACATCTTTATTAAAGTAGCACAGTATATCCCTAATAAAACGTAAATGTGCCGAAACGTCCCAGCCGAATCGTCCGGACTGAAAGTAGCGTTTGGGCCGAATCGACCAGAGCCGAACTGATTTTGGGCCGAAATCACCCTGAGCTCTTGCCAATCCTGTATTCCATGTTATTCACCTTTGATACGAAATATCTTCACCATGCACATGTAAGTTCCCAGTCAGTTGTCAGGAAAGTAGAGTCGGAACACCTCGTAGATTTTCTACCAATATCATTGGCGGAAATGCCCAACATTCTTCCGACTGCAGGAAAGTAGCAGTTGAGGATCAAGGAATCGATTTTTTCTGCTTGAGAATATATTTTTTACCGATTTCAAGCATGGTGTTGAATTGTTCTTAGCCTTATAACTATAATCCTTGATTCTCAAGACATTAATGTTGCCATGCGCATAACATTAACATAGGTGAATTTTTTAAATTTTTTGTAAGAGTTCGCAATTATCATTTCCTGCAAATATTCATTCCGGTTACAGCCTTTTGCTGTCCTAGCCCCCAAGACACAAGACTGTCTTGCTCGCGTCATTGTCCTCCATATTGTCGTTCTCACCGTCGTTGTTATCTGTTATTGACTGTCACACGTCCATCTGAAATATTTTTGAAAAAGTATTTTAGACGAAATTTTTTGATAGTTCACTCTTCTTGTAAATATTATCCAAAAATCATTCGACATTTACGTTTTCAGATGCGTGAAATTATATGCTTTGTCACTTCTTTTCAGTTTTTTTTTTGCCCACTTCAGTGTCAGAGAAATAAAAATCAGTTTTGTAAATGATTAAATAAGTCACATACTCATCACATTGTGACAGTCGAAATTTACAGTATTCTACAAATATTATTTCTGTCATTTATGCATATATTTGTTCATGAAATATGAACCTGTGTGATGCTAAAATTTGAAAACATTCTGTATATATTGCAGGTCATTATATGGCATTAAATTTATTCGAATTTCTTTGGGCCGTACTTCAATACGTTTTTATATGTTTTAAAGTTCGCTCTCTGTATAGTTTAAAATTTTTGGTTTTGTACTATATGTTCTTAATTTTGCTCCTTATCCCATATCACTGGCGCCATTTTCAGATGGCACTCATGCAAGCACATAAACATATTCAGATATATACGTTTATTTTCTTTCGTCGAATTTTTTTTTTTTTTTTTTGACAAAGATGTGAATGAAGTGGTTAATGCTTAGAAATATATATAGTATTGCTGAACTATTCCGTTACTCCTTGGGAACATTTTAAGGACTCTTAGTTGACCGCAGTTGCGTTGGCGTTAGCAGATAAAGACATTTTTGTAGATCAGTTTTTCAGACACTATTACTTCAATAGTCATGAATCTAGATTAGTACTACAACACGATACCAACAGTAAGTCAATGTGACCTCATTTTCACGCTCCAGTCAGGGCTAGGCAGATTTAATTTACCCACCTGTCCAATTGACAAGTAAACATAGATTTGGCTTGCCCAGCAATAAAATTGACTTGCCCAGCAAATAAAATCACTTTATATACTATGGCTTTTGTTTTACCAAAAACATTATTAACCTTTATATTGCCTTCTACTTGTAAATGCCAGTTTTCGAATTTGGGGGTGCCTATATAATGCCAGTTTCGAATTTGGGAGTGCATATATGATGCCAGTTTCTCATTGAGAGTGCCTATATGAGAAAGTCTTTTGAAAGTTTCAGTTTTAAGGTAAGAACATCACATGATTTCAATCTAAAATGTTTTTAAAAAAGTGCAGTTGTTTACGTGTAGGTGTAATAAACAAGGACATATGAATAATTTTGATAAATAATTTTGATCCATTTGTTGTTGTTGTTGTTGTTGTTATTATTATTATTATTATTATTATTATTATTATTATTATTATTATTATTATTATTATTATAGCTGCTGTTGGTTCTTTCTGATTCATTCACTTTCTGCTCATTCTTAATTTTGTTTATGTTCCTAAAACAACAGAGGTTTTTTTTTTCTAACATACTTGTATACATAGTCATGAGAATACCCGTTTCAGTAACTGTAGAAAAAGTCAGACAAAGGATTATCTCAGCTGAAATTGCATGATCATTTAAACCAAATAACATAAAGATCCCAATCCAAGTGCCTTGAAATTTAACATCATGTGAAATAAAGACGAAATAAGTGTTCATGTCCTGTTTTCAAAATTGTATAAATGATCAAAACAACTAACTGTGTTTCATTTCTTTGCAAACACGTAATTGGACCACTTTGTTTAGGATGTAACATTTAAGGGAAACAGTACTATAGTTTACATCACAGAACAGTTTTTCTGCGATTTTTTTACCCCCCCCCCCAAAAAAAATAAAAAAATTATTCATCTAATATTCACAAGCTTCCCAATCATAAACAATCGCCGAAATAATAATAAAAAATAATCTTATTGCAGTCCCGAAAGCATGGATAGTGACAGAGACAAATTTTGTCTAGAAATAAAGCACATAATAAATATTTAAGTAGGAAAAAGTTGCCAGGCCGGGCATGTTGATGGTAATGTGCACTTGCCTGGCAAGTGTTTCTACTTGTCCTTGGTGTATGCGCAATGGATTTCTCCAGCGCTGTCCAGTGATCACGTACACTTTTTACGTTTAGGCCAGTTTTGGGGATACCACTGCTTTTACAGTCATGAAACTTTATATGTACATTCATATTGATGAAGGGAGCTGTGGTACCTCATTTGGTAGAGCGTCGGACTTGTAATCCAAGGATCGTGGATTGGATACCTACCCAGGTCAGCTGCCTCGGCGTATCCTTGGGAAAGGCACTGAGGTCCCACTTCCTCGGCATGATATAGTCAATAATGTGTTAAACGTGCCTTGAAAACCAACAAAAGTAAAACAAACCATCTTGAGTTGTACTAGGCGTCACAGCGTTCGTACGGTTTTATCTTTTGCGGTATAAGTATGGCTGATACAACGAAGACGATGTATTGGGGTGAACTTGCGACGGAAACCTCGTATACTCGGAGTGATAATACGACGACGAATGCAGTGGTCAACATTCAACCAGAAGAGTTTAGTTTGGATTTTGTGGATTTTCTGTCCCAAGAATTTTTGCCTGAAACAACCACCGTAGTACCACCTTCCTTACCCGTGGTGGATGATTTTAGAAAGAGACAGAAAGAAGAATTGGAATTTTTGTTTGCAGCGTCAGAGAGAAGCAGAAGAAGCATTTCTTCAAGAGGAAAGAAGAAAGCAAGAAGAGGAAAGAAGAAAGCTTGAAGATGAGAAGTGTGAAGGACAGAAGGAAGGGAGTGGTGACAATCTAACGGCGAGTCTGCTACAAGATATTTTAGCAGAGTTAAAGAATCTGAGAAACATGTACCAGATTTCTTTAACTCAACCCAAGAGAAAGAGCCCATCACATTATCCACGCTCATTACTACTACTGAGATGCTACCACCACCATTGACTGCTACTATTACCACCACTACCAAAGCAGCAGGAGGAGGAGGAGTAGGACTTGGCCGTGGAAAGGGATTGAGACAGTTAAAGTTCATCATGTCCAGTCCATAAGCTTGTTTAAAAAAAAAAAACACCCCCAACGGTCCTTTTCAGGGATACCCACATTTCTTAGAAAAGAAATCAAATTGTCAAATCAAGTAAAACTTAAATCCCACCATTGGATTGTGTATGAGTGCGTGTGTGCGTCTATACTATAAATAAAAAACAATAGACACGTACTTATTTTCCTTTTTAGTATATTCTCTTTTTAAAAATCACAATGAACATAGCACATCACTCAAGTCCATATTTCACTGTCTGTCTCTTTTCTTGAATTTCTTCACAGGCATCATGGGTTCTTCTTCTTCACTGTCTTCCAGTCGTCTTGTCTTCTTACATTTCTTGACGACGGGGAAGAGTTCTTCTGTTTATGAAGAGCCCTCTGCTTCCTCCCTCTCTTGCTTGTTCTTTTTTTCTTAGGGTACTCTGAAGATCAATGTCCTTTTCTTGACAATGATAACAGTTATCTTTCCATCTTTCCCTTTGTCTCTGTTTTACTTTTAAAAGTACACCCTCAAGAGGTTCGCGAAGCTCTGGTGTTTCGAGGACCCAATTTCCCCGAGGGAATATACATTCACGTGTATCATCATAAAGATCATTTCGATGCCATCACCAGTATCACAGGATTTCTTGGATACTCTTACTACTGCGAGAAATGTGACAACGGATGTAACAGTCGGGAGAAACACATTCATTGTGGAGAGAGATGTCGGGGCTGTTTAGCTTCCACACCATGCATTCCTCAAGAACAGACTCATTGCTCAACGTGTCAACGAACCTTTGTCAGTTCTGCGTGTTACGAACAACATCGCATGACACAAGTTCACCAGCAGAAAAGTGCTTGTGACTTATTGAGATTGTGCTCCAAGTGTGGACAACTGATTGGAACCAATAACTCCAAGGCACACGTTTGTCCCGGAAAGAAAAGATGTCGTATTTGTGACCAAATAGTGGACTTTGAACATCAATGTTACATTAAAAATATGACAACCAACTGGAGAAAGAATTAAGGGTGATCAGCAGCAGAAGAAGAACAAGACAAAAATGGATTTTATCTGTTTTTACTTTGAATGTATGCAAGAGACGGGTATTCTCATCCCTAATTTCTGCGTCGCTCATCGGGCTTGTGAGAAGTGCATACAACAACCTATATCTTTTCACTGTCCCCATTGTAGCAAGATTCCAGGAGGGCGTGAAAAATCTTTCGGGGCCCCAACACTCTTGCCGATTTTGCCCAATGGATCTTAGACCCTATCGACGACATTTGGAGCTAAGAGGACATTCAACGTTACGGTTTCATGGTTCACAATTTCTCGGGATACGATGGACAGTTTCTGTTGAAATATTATTCAGAACAAGGTACCGAATGCCCCCAAGTCACCACGAACGGAGCCAAACGCATCTACATGAAAGTGGGACAAGTACAATTCAAAGATTCCATGAGTTATTTGACCATGCCTTTGAGTCGAATGCCTAAAACATTTGGAATGACAGAAATGGCCAAAGGGTATTTTCCCCACTTTTTTAATACCGAAGCCAATCAACACGTAGTACTCTCGCACTTTCATGACCTTCACTATTACGACCCCGATGGGATGCACACTGAACACCGAGAAGCCTCCCACGCTTGGTACCATGCTCACGCTTCAGACCGTTTGACATTCAAGAAGAAATGCTGAAGTATTGCCGATCCGACGTGAACAATTTACGCCGTTGCTGTGGAAAGTTTCGACAATTATTTCTAGATCACGGAGAAGTCGATCCTTTGAAGGAAGCGTGTACCCTATTCAAAGCGTGTGAATTAGTGTACCGAAAAAAATTCATGCCCAAGAACGAACTAGCCATCATAGCTTCTAACACTTATCTCTCGGTCAGCCGCCAATACTCTGCCAAAGCATTGCGTTGGTTGCATTACTTGTGTGAAAAAGAAGACAAATGGATACAATATGCGAGAAACCGAGGGGGAGAAAGGAAAATGGGAAGTCTTTTTGTCAATGGCTGGGATTTAGAAAACCTTCAGACGGTGTACGAATTTAGAAGTTAGAAAGTCAAGGATACCAAGTGGTAGAAATGTGGGCGCACGAGTACGATCGACGTTTCAAAACGGATCCAGAATTTAGACGCATTGCCCAAAGATACAACGCAGTAGACATCGAACATATGGTCCTCACGTCACAGTTTGTTTGGAGGACGAACCAATGCTACACGCTTGCTGTACGACGTAGACGAATCTCGAGGAGAAGAAATCAAATACATCGACGTGTGTTCGTTGTGTTATCGGGTGTGCAAATATGAATGATTCCCTACCGGACACTCTGAAATCCTGACAGAACACATCGACGTGGAACACATTCGTCAATACGAAGGATTGATCAAACGCAAAGTCTTACCTCCGACCAACTTGTACCATCCTGTCTTGCCCCATCATTGTCAAGGGAAACTGATGTTTCCTTTATGCTGTACATGTAATCAAGATTACCGTTGTCACCACACGGAGGAAGAGCGCGCTTTGACAGGAGCGTGTGTCAGCGTCGAATTGTTTCGAGCTCTGGATCGGGATACCGCTTGTTGAAAGTATACGAGATTTGGCACTTTCCTACCACAGCACAATACCAAAAGGACGACGCCTCGAATCCAGGCATTTTCTCAAGCTACGTCAACGAATTTCTCAAACTGATACAAGAAGCCGGTGGCTATCCTTCTTGGTGTCAGACGCCAGAAAGCCAAGTCCAAAGAACAGTACCGTTCCGTAGAAGGCATCACTTTGGAAGACGTAGGGAAGAATGAAGGAAGAAGATCGTTTACCAAAATCATGTTGAATTGTTTGTGGGGAACAATGGCACAAGGTACGATCTTACCCAAGACGGAATACTTTCAATTGGTGGACTACAAAGGCAAACTGATGAAACACGTGGAAATCATCCGTAAAAATTTGATCTTGGTCAATTACGAAGAAGAGCCCAAGATTGTTCACCCCGACGACTTTAGCAATGTGGCCATTGCAGCCTACGTGGCAGCCAATGCCCGCTTACAATTGTACGACGAGGCTTTAGAAGTGTTGGGCGATCGAGTCCTGTACTTTGACACCGACAGTTGTATGTACATCCATCGCCCTGGTAGCCCACACCCCACCATCGAAGGAGATCGTTTAGGGGCATAGACGGACGAGCTCCCCCAAGAGACTATTCTCAGTTTCGCCAGCGGTGGTCCTAACCATTACGGCTACCGATACCGAGACCAACAAGGCCAACTTTACACCAAATGTAAAGTCAAAGGATTGACACTGAACTATCGAGCCAGCCAAGTGGTGAACTTTGATATCTTGAAAAATGCTTTACAGTCTGGACAAGCTGAAGACTTTCGAGTGAAAACTTTAGAACCCCACAAAATCGCTCGTTTGCCAAACCACCAAATTGTCAGTCGCCCTTTAGAAAAATTCTTCCAAATTGTGTACCAGAAACGAGTGCGACTTCTAGACCACACCACTTTACCGAATGGGCACGCCGATCTTCAGTATATAAAGGGACAACTTCCAAGACTAACAATTCATTGTGACTCCAAACGTTGACCGAGCAAGAAGACGATGAATACTAATTCCTCACAGCCACCGAGTGAGGAACTCACTGTGAACTTCAAGTTCAGTGAGGAGGCCAGTACACAGGCACCTATACTGACGATCTCGACACAGCCAACGAGTGAGAGACCTACTGTGAACTCCAAGTTCGATCACGACATCGAGTGCGATGCAGTGCCTTGCGATGAGATGGATGCCGTACGCTTTGGCATCAGCGATTCAGCACGACCTTACCGCTCCTCTGGGACCATCGAAAGCGATGCTGTGCGTGTGCCTTACCGCCCCACTAGCGAAAGCGATGCAGCACGACGCCCTTTCTTCTTTATTGGTGATGCTAAACGTGTACCTACCTGCGGATGCCATCCATGCACTGGCAAAGAATTCACATTGCCTGTGGCTTTGCCTGGCTATTTGTGACTTTGAAAGTCAATTCCAGACCTTCAAAGATAAATGGCCTAAATATCTGGAAGGACCTACTTCCAAAGCATTAGCCAGAGCTGGATTTGTCTTCTTGGGAGAAGGAAATAAAGTTCAGTGTTTCAGCTGCGGTGTGGCGCTTCACGAATAGGAGTATAATGACTCAGCTTACTTGGAACATGCCAGATGGTCTTCGCGCTGTCAGTCCCTGCCTTTTGTCGGTCCAAAGAAGTAAAATGTCGGATACTTTGGAAGAGCGCATTCATTGTTTACCTCCGGAGCTGCGAGAACGCATTTACCAAGAGCCGGTCCAGATTCAAGTGAAACGCAAAGCACAATTGCATCCTTTATGACATAGGCGTTTTAACTATTGGTATCTGAATGCTATAAAAGTACTGGTTAGTTTAAAAGTATTCAAATGGTCAGTCATTCATGAAGGACTAGATGGCGCCTTTAAGAGTTTGGGTGCCACAACCTACAATGTGACACTGTTACACAGAATTCGATGGAACGAAGTTCAGGAAAAAGTGACAAACTTAGAGGAATACAAAAAACTTTTAAAAGAAGTGTCACCTCAAGACAAAACGCCTTCATGCCGTCTGAGGTGTAGTAAGATAATCACTGAGTGGCTTGGATATTCTTTACCATCCGATTCCATTTGGCAATTGTGTGACTATTTCGTCACCAAAGAAAGACGTGCCTGTGAATGACTAGTTTAGAAGAGCACATTCAGAAGCTGCCTTTGGAGCTGCGAAAACGCATTTAGAGAGAGTTTGTCAAGATACAAGTAAAAAGGCAAACTTAAAGTCATTTCTCGATTTTTAAACTATTGCTACTTCCGCAGTATAAGGAGACTGATTCTTGGGAGAGACTATCACAGAAGCCTTGGGGTAGACTATCGCATAAGATACAAACCTTGTGAGCCTGGATATAAAAGCTGACCATGCCACGACCGTTGCCTTCACTCTTTGAACGAATTCCGAGGAAGGAAGTCAATGATAGTGTTCAGAGCTTAGAGGATTACAGACAACTGATACTCAAACTGTTTCCATTGAATTTTGGACGATATGTGGTGTGTGTGTTAGTGACTACTTTTCTTGGATTTCGTTTCCCAGGACATTCGTTGTGGACTATATTTGACGAATAGTATTCGTTGTAGATTATTTATGAACGGTACAGGCGACAAAGACATGACCATTCACACTTTATCGATGCACGAAAGACAAATTGTGCTCAAAGTGTTGAGAATCCTGATAAGCATAAGTTTTGTACCTCGGTGTGAAGAAGACATTTGTTAAACTTTATCTACACTTCATACGTTTCAAGAAGTCTGTATCGCTCGTTGGTTACACCGACAACTTTACGATTGGAAAGATGTACGTGACTGGGAAAGTTTTGGTTTCGATGCTTGGCTACAAGAAGTGGCACAATATGCCAAAGACCTTGCGTGTCACTAATTCTTCAAGACAAAAAGTGAACTTGGAACCAAAGTAAAAATTGACATTAGTTACAGTGGTAGAAGAAGAACCTGACACAACGGAAGACAATATCTTCGTACAAATGGAAACACCTGAGAAACAAACAACGAGAGACATTCCATTCCACAACAGAGACAAGACCACCAGTGCGTGTACGTCAATTTCGTGGGACACACATCGATCGAGACTATTGTTGTACATTGACTTGCTTTTATACAGCTTTGGTTCTTTTAGTGTGTGCCGCATTGATGTACAGACTCATTTTTGCTTTATGTGTTTTCGTGCTTCATGACATGTAAATAACAATTTAAAAAATTAAAACATTAAACGTGAATGAAACGTATAAAATGTCTTGTGTCTTTCATGTTCCTCTCAAATTTCTCCATACTTCAGTCATGGCTGCATCCTCTTCTGCCTCCTATTCTGTTCTCAAAGTGATTGACGAAAAGTTAGATCGTCACAGTTGGGAAGCTTTGTATCTGCGCCATCCTTTTAACATGTTGATTGCTGGACCGAGTGGTTCAGGCAAAACCGAATGTGTCAAACGAATCTGATCGAACACAAATCTCATTTGTTTGATCGTCCTCCTCAGTGTATCGTGTGGTGTTACAAAGAGTGGCAATCGTCTTGAACTTTATTTCAAGAAAGTCAAGGAGTAGCCATTTCGTTTGTCGAAGGCATTACTCGCGAAGACGATGGGATCGTGTCTGACTTGAGTCAAACACATCTGGCCATTGTTACGACTCTATGGTCTAAGAAAAATGCAACAGAAAGAAAGTGAAACCAACAAATCAAGTAAAAATCAACAAGCAATTTATTTCTAGATAATTAAAATGAAAATAAAAAACGACACTTACAGTAACGTGTATTAAAATCCAAATAATCCAATAATAATTAGTGTCCTAATCACAAGTCCTAAATATAGAATGTTCCGAATGAATGGCTGTATCCTTGAATGTGTTGATGTGCCAATGGTCTTCAATGTCCTGATGTGTCAGTAGTCTTTAATGTGTTGATGTGCCAACATGAAGTACTCCAAAATATATTTGACTAAGTTCACATAAATTCCAAAATCATCAATTCAAACTCCAAAATCCAAAAGTCTATGAGCACTTTTATAATCCAATGAATATTTTAAATATTGCCTTTATCAGAATTTGGAATGACTTTCCACAACTGATGGAAATTTCGAAACTGAAAAACTGTCCACTAAACATGGTATAAATAAAGATAGATCACATGACAGAACATTCTAGAATAATAAATGGCCTGTGTGCTTTTTGACACAACTCTTAAGGGAATTCCAGTTTTATCTGTAAAAAAAATCAACCTTGACCTCAAATTGAATAAACATTGTGTTTATCAAAACTATCCTTGAACTCAAATCTTAAGTCAAACGTGTTTTCCTGATAAACAACTTTTAGGTTTAAGCAAATATTAAAGTCAAGAAACATTTATAATTTCCTAAAATATTTAGAATATTATATAAACATCATACATAACATCATCTTCGATGACATGTTAGGAAAAAACGAAGAAGAAAATAATATTTGGTTTACACAAAAATTGACATCATCTGAATGCCAGTATCATTTACATTACTCAAAATTTATTTCAACAAAGTAAAGCCCATCGTACCATCAGTCTCAATGCCCATTCTGTGGTGTTGTTTAAAAGCCCCAGAGACAAATCCCAAGTACAAGTGTTAGCCAAACAGTTAGGTACTCCTTGGCTGAATTATGCATACGAAGATGCCACTCAAACACCTCATGCGTATTTACTCATTGAATTAAAACCCACCACTCCTGATTATTTGTGATTTAGTACCAGTTTGTTGCACCATTGGTGTCAAGAAGGAGGTCCTGTCAATTACACGTCCCCTTCGGCAACTCTCTGAAAGAAAAAAAACTATAAAAACATCCACCACATCATTTCTTTCCCACAGTCTTCAAGATGACTTCCTTTCAATCTCATCCTTCTGCCAAATTGATTCGTGTCCTGTATGGCATCAGTCGCGAACAAAATGCACAAGTCGTGCCCTTTTGTTAGAAGATAGTCTCACAAAAGTTTTAAGATGCTTTACTTTGACATCACGGTAATTAATTCAAGGCATCATTCACATCCCCCATCAAACCCAACGTTTTTTTTTTAAAAACATAAAAATGCGTTGTCACAACTGGCAGATCCCAGAATCGATCCACACACTAAAAAACAAATCCTTTTGACACCTGGTGGGAGTGGTTCTTTAGGAGGTGTCATTATTCGTTCTCTTTTGAAATGGAATCCTAATGCCGAAGAAGAAAAAAACCAAATCCCCTCGAAGACGGCCACAACAACAACACACCACACAAGAAAAAGAAAAGCCCTAAGAAGAAGAAGAAAAGCCCCACTAAGAACAAACCAACAACATCTCCTCCTGCCCGAAAGAGATGTACTGCTGCTAGGACGCGCACGTACTCCCGAAAGCCACGCATTGCGGCGACGGTGTTTCCTTCTCCGTCTTCTTCGCCCTTCGGGATGATGTGTCCCAATGCTGATTCAGGACCCGTGTTTCCTAATTTGATGCAAAAATGGAAACCCATTTCGAAAGTCACTTCTTCTTCTCCGGGGGCTTCTACTTCGTCTGCTCTGGCCACTGCAGCTGTGGCTAAAAAAAAGTGACCTACCCTAAAACCAAAGTCCAAGAGAGAACCGGCGTGTTACAAAGTTTACTGGATATATCCTAACAAGTACTAACATGATTATATCCATTAAAAACACCTGAACGTCGAGTGATGCCTGTCATGAAGTTGGTACGCCGTTCAGACCATCAGTGGATACGAGTTATAGTATAAAAAATAAGTGTGACATCAGAATGACCGCAGTTATATTTATTGCTCCTGACACCCAAGATGACCCCAAAAAGTGCACACCACAACACAAGCCCTAGTCGTCCCAAGAAAAGCAAAACCAAAAAGGACTTTCACCTCGTCTTGCCATACATTGGGATGTGTTTTCCGTCCTGACTAAATCCAATCCTCCCATTCGAAAACAACTCATTCAAACAGCCCCTCAAAAAATCATCGATACCGTCTGTGAATGTTGTTTGAATGTGTTGAAAAGAACGGTACCTTTGTCCAAGATGCAGAAACAGAAATTAGGAAAACATCGGAACGTTCTTCGCCAAACGGTCAAAAAGAAAATACCTCTCAGTCAAAAGAAAAAAATGCTGGTGCAACGAGGAGAATTTCTACCCATGCTGATAGGACCGTTGTTAAAAATAGCGGCTCCTTTGCTAGGAACGATTGCTGGATCTCTTTTAGGAAGAGTCATGAGATAAAGACGGGAAGAAAAAGAAGATAAAAAGGACACGATTCTCTGCAAAGACAACACACTTGTACCTTTGGATCTTATGGAAAGACGAAAACTGACTTTGGTTCCTTAAAAACGATGGATGGAACTCCATCGTTGGAACGAACACAGGATACCTCATTTACCTCCTAATCATAATCTCAACGAAATGTCACAGTTACAACAAGAATTACAATCGCTCATGGATCGAAGTGAATTGTCAGAAGCAGAAAAATAGCAACGGTACGGTCAACTCTTACAACGTCTTCAACTCTTTCACCAGAAAGCTTTAGACGAAACAGCTAAACCCACTCTGTTAGATTTCAAGGCCACGATGAAAAGCGAACCTAAAACACCAAAAACAGAAACCGACACGGGGATGACAGAAGAAGACGACCCACGAGATGTTTTCAAACTCCGTCTGCTCCCATCCCTAGTAAGATTTTTTGCAGCTTTCTTGTTGACACCCTCTCCCACGCCTCAACGAGAAGAAATGAAAGCTTGGGTTAAAAAGATGATGTCCACTCCTTCTTCCACAGAAGGAAAAAAGAAAGAAGGGAAGACAGAAGTGAAAAAAAGAGACCAAGAAAAAAGTCACCACTTCACAACCAACTCATGTGGCTCGTCGGATGCGTCAAGCTTCGTCCAAACCTCCCCTCCCCCACGACACCAAAAGTGGTAGTATCGAACAGTGGGTGACCTACTGAGGAGTAAAATCATGGAGACACTTTTAGCCAGCATTTACTACAATCCTGCCCACGCTGCTGGTTACAGAGGAGTTCAAAAATTGTATCGGGTAGCTAAAAGCAAATTGAAAAGTGTACGTTTGCCAGAAGTACGACGATGGTTACAAGAAAAATCGACGTACACGTTACACAAACCATTCGACGTAAATTTTCTAGAAGTCAAACCAAAGTGGCTGGCATCGATCATCAATGGCAAGCAGATTTAGCCAATGTCTCTCATTTGGCAGCCTACAATCGTGGTTACAAATATTTGTTTTGTGTCATTGACGTGTTTTCCAAATCCGCTTTGGTAGTTCCTTTGACTTCTAAAAGCAGTGCCGAGTTACTTCGCGCTTTAAAACTGGTGTTGAAACAAAGTGGTCGTCACCCTTTGCGATGACAAACAGACAAAAGCACCGACTTTTTTAACCAAGCTTTTCAAAAAGAATTGAAACAACGCCACACTCATTTTTGTACCACTGAAAATCCTGAAACCAAAGTCAGTGTCGTTGAACGTATTCAAAGAACTTTGAAAGAACGCATGTGGAAATATTTTACATATCAACACACTCTCAAGTACATCGACGTGCTACCACGTTTGGTCAAAGCTTACAATCAATCGTACCATCGTAACATCGGATGTGCCCCCCGAAGAAGTCACCCCTGAAAACGAAGTGAAGGTGTTTAACAAATTGTTTGGTACACCTAAGATTGGACACAAGAAAACCTTGGAGCTCAAGCGGGAGATTGGGTTCGCATCGGAAAAACCAAACGCACTTTTGACAAAGGTTATTTACCTAACTGGACTACCGAATTGTTTCGTGTCACAGGACAAGTTCGTGTGGACATGATCCTGCTGTCTATAAATTGGAAGACATGCACGGAGAAGTGTTAAAAGGAAATTTTTAATTGCGTGCGTTACAACGAGGGACCAAAAAAGAAGATGACGTGTACGATATCGAAAGCATTATTGAACGAAGAACACGTAAAGTGGGTAAACGTCGAGCGGAAGAAGTGAAAGTGCGTTGGAAAGGATATCCTCCAAGTTTTGATTCTTGGATTGCCGCTTCCCAAGTCATCGACTATAAAAAGAAGAAGTAGCCAACATGCCGTTCAACAAAGCAGCTATCTCTTCTTTGCAGAGTTCCTCTCTTAAAGAATTACAAAAACAACCTTTGTTGGTGTGGTGCGGAGAACGTGTACCTAAAAAATCAAATCGTCTTTTTCTGCCAAATCTTTGTGGTGTATTGTGTCATCGGAGCAGCCATTGCCAATTTGAGTTTGCAAGAAGGTGACAAACAATTGTGGACCATTTTACTTAACAGTTGCATCAGTTATCTTCTGCCTAGTCCTTCCTTGAAATATACGACGGACAGTAACAACAGCAACAACCACAACGGTACGGCCAACGTCAGTCATCCTTCTTTCAGTCACAACAACAACAGCAGCCCTCTTTTGGAACATTTTGAACATCATTCTCCTTTGACCACGAGTGACTCCTCAGACACCAAAACCCTCGAACTACTATGAATAACCGATTTTATTTAACCTTACCGAGTGACAGTTCCATGGATGTGTTTCCCAAAAATATCTTATATTCTTTCACGGCCAAATTACCTCAGTTTATACAATTGGATCACGAAGCTCATTGGGAAGTGGCTTTGGTAGAAATCATTCAGCCTACGCAAGCCCTCAATATCAACGAAGGTCAACACACTTTCATCGTGGATATCCTGAACGAGCAAGTGCAAGAACACTTGGACAAATATTATCCTAGCATTTACGAATCCAAAAAAGCATTACACACCAATCCTCCTTCATTGACTAGCTATACTATGAGAATTCCTACAGGGTATTATTGCTCAACATGCTCAACAGTTGGTGGACACCATTGCAGCTATGTTCAACGACCAATTTGGCAAAGCCTTGGACAAAGCCAAGAAAACTGTCATGATCGAGTACCATAAAGTTTCACATCGTCTTACAATGCATTTTTCGGACCCCAGAATATTGTCCATCACTTTTTGTCTTGGGTTGTTTATTATTTTGGTTGGATACACAAAACTAGCTCCCATGAAAGACATCCACAACAACGATCGATTTTGCAAGTTTTTTCTCTACCCTGTCGATTTGAACGTAGACACCCCTTCAGAGCTCATAAACAATGTTGTTCCGAAAAGAATAAGAAAAGAAGAACTGTCAGAGAATTAAACGTATTTGATTACTAACCATTAAAATTATGCACCGAGATTCTTGCGAATGTACCAAATCAGAACTGGATCTGTTTGCCATGCCCCCTATCATGATGACAATGCAAGAATCCAAATTGGTCGAATTTCATCCTGTATCGTCTTTTAAAATCAAAGGACAAACCGAAGATTACATCGATCTGAACAGCAGTCGCTTGTATCTGAAACTTAAAGTGCTCAAAACGGACAACAGCAATCCTGGGACCGACGACAGAGTAGCTCCCGTCAATATTTTCATGAATTCCTTGTTCAGCGAAGTGGATTTGTACTTGAATAACAAACTGGTCAGCAGCAGCATGGATACTAACCCTTACCGTGCTTACTTGGAAAATCTCTTGAAGTACGGAAAATAAGCCAAGAACACCAATCTGGATGCTTCCGTGGTATGGAAACCTGACACCTTGGATACTTTCAACGAAACAGCGTTGACATAAGATGACAATCCTCACAATGTGGGATTTAACAACCGTCGAAAGAATATCAGACAAGGGCGCACTTTAGAACTGATGGATCGTTTGCATTTGGACATGTGATTGCAAGACAAACATTTGTTAAACGGAGTGGATGTACGCATGAGACTGAATCGCAGCAGGACCGTCTTCCATTTGATGGCTAATGCGAACGAGTACAAAACTATCATCGAAGAAGCCAGACTTTACGTGCGCCGTGTACAAGTGTTACCTAAAGTAGCCAACGACATCAGTCAAACTTTGAACAGAACCACCGCCAAGTATCCTGTGGGACGAATGGAAGTGAAAACGTTTACTATTGCCTCTGAACCAAAGTCGACGATGACGTCTTCCAAGGATAGCTGCCCAAACGTTTGCTGATTGGTATCGTCAGTAATGCAGCCCTCAACGGAGCCATCGATCAAAATCATTTCAACTTTCAGCACTTCAATGTCTCCAAAACAGAAGTCACTCGAGATGGCCAGACGTTTGGTGCCAGACCTTTTGAACCTAACTTTGCCCAAAACAATTACTTGAGATCTTACTTGATTCTGTTTGAAGCCACATGACAGTTAAGCACCAACAGCAGCCACGGTATTTCGTACGAGGATTATGCAGGAGGATATGCTTTGTGGGGACTTGATTTCACTCGCGACCAAGGCCGCGGCGAATGACATTTCCACCCTATAAAATCTGGCCAACTTCGTGTGGAACTTCAGTTTGCCACAGCTCTAGCCAACACCATGAACGTCATCTTGTATGCAGAATTTGACAATACTCTGGAAATCAACAGTTTGAGCGAAGTGATTCTAGACTATTAAAGATGCAACACGAAGAATCTATGGAGATACAAGATGAGGGATTTTGCGATGACGATGTTTTTGATCCAGAACCAAAAGAAGAAAAAGAGACTGTATTGATGTCAAGATGGCCAGAACAAGAACAACATTTAGTCTCCTGTTTTGCTGCGGATTTGGCTGAAAGAATTACAGGTCTGACCAGAGAACATAGTCATGGATGTCAAATCGAGCATCCGAGTCAGAAACAACACGACAAATGTATGATGATGAGTGCAGAAGAAAAATTGGTAGAGTATCTAGATGAGGCATGGTCTCAGATCTTAGAAGAAAAGGTGTTGAGAAAGTGGTATAAAGACTTGCAGGATCGTTCCTCACCTCCATTGACGTCTCTGGAGACCCAACGCATCGAAGCTCTCTTGTAACAGAGTACAGAGACTACCCCTTCATCGACTTACTTGACAGACATATTCAAGCATAAAGTCAAGTGTGAATTGATGACTTATCATTACCTGTGAAAACATGGATACCTGGAAACTTCATTACCTGTTGACTCGCAGTTCGTACACCGCTTCTTGGAATCCTGTGGTGTTTGCTAAAGATGAACTTCCACATCGCAAACCTAACGACGTTCAAGCTTATGTCATCAATACCGACGACAGTGATCGACCATGAACCCATTAGGTGGCAGTGAACTTTCCAAACGATCACAGTGAGGAGTATTTTGATTCTTATGGATTACCTCCTTTGGAAGACGACATCATTGACTTTATGAGAAGAAATGCTACCTCCACTCGATTCAGTAATGTGAGATTACAAGGATCAGATTCCATGGTGTGTGGACAATATTGTGTACATTTTCTTCATCAACGCAGTCTTGGATATCCCTTAGAACATTTAGTGACTTTATTTTGATAGAGAGTACGCTAGAAACGATGTAAAAGTAGAAAGATGGTTTTGTGAACATCGTGGTTATCTGTTGTCTTTAGTTCAGAAATATAGTGTGCATCGAGGGCAGAATGACTTTGAACAGTGGAAGTCGAGTTTGACTTCAAAACGTTGTCAACCCTATAAATACGTTCCCGTTTAAAAATGTTTGTTTGTATTTTGTGTCAGAGATGTTTCTTCTTGTTGATTAAAAAAATGTTGATTTAAAAAAAATGGTGTTGTGTTATTTTATTAATTAATAAAATTAAATGTATATGCTCTTTGACTTCTCTCTATCGATCTGAGGTAACTACTCTTACACATTTCTCTCTATCGATCTGAGACATGTTTTCCATCGCGTCCGCGCTTCCAGCATATAAAGCGGTGCGTTTGCCAGTCGGGTCAATAAGCTCCCCACACATTGATTTTAATGGGCTAAACTCCTCAAACCCCCTTGATCGTTCAGTACAGTGTAGGGGCCCAAATTTCGAGGGAGACAGCTACGGGGACCTTAATAAAACCTGCCCTGAAAGTCCCGGAATACCTTTTAACTCACCCATCAAACAGCCACCGAAAGTCCGGATTGAAATAGGCCCCTCTAAACAAGTGGAAAGTCAGGTGAAAAATACAACAAACGAAAAAAGGGCAACCACCGCACCTAACATTGAGAAACATCAGGAGGAGGGGAAAAGTGGGAGTTCCGACACCACAACACACACAAAAGATACAAAGACAAAATTAGATAAAGTGATAAACGAGGGACTTAACAAAGGATCGTATGCGGATGTCCTAAACCATACCATAAAAACCAAGTCAAAACCCACACAGCTAAAATAAATATAAGCCAAAAACAACAATACACAGCAGCCAAACAGCGGGCCCGTCAAAACAATTGACAGAGGAAGATCTGCTATATCCATCACCTGTTAAACCCCAAGAACCCCCACCCAAAAAAAGGAAAAAACAATAAATCCAATACAAGGAAAAGGAAAAGGCCCACTAAAAGGGAAAACAATATACAAAAACTCTAAAACTAAACCTACGGAAACAAGTCAGGGATCACAAAACCAAAGAATGATTAATAACAACAACAACAACAAAAACAACAACAATGAATCAAAAACCCACCAAAAACAATAGGAAAAAGGCAAAGCAAAACTGCATTCAAAACCTTACCATCCAAAAGATCTGACTGCCTTTTAGAAGAGCTCAGATATTAACATAAACAAAATCTGCACCAAAAGTGTAACCAACGAGTTACTAAAACACCACGGGGGAGAGTTCTTGGTCGCCCAGACCAGACAAAACTTCATAATCATAAAATGCAATAACACCAAACAACTAGCTAAATTCATGGAGGTCACAAAAATAGGACCTTACAGGGTGTCAGTAACAAAACACAAGAACATAAAAAACAAACATAGGAAAAAAGGAAAAAACAACCCATCGCCCTTCCATAAAAAAAATAGTAAAAATCAACACAGCAGTGGAACCCAAAACCATCATAACACAGCTACAAAACCAAGGCCACGAGATAGACCAGGCAATAAGATTTAAAAATAAACAAGGGAAATAATAATTAGTAGTCTTACTACACTTCAAAAAAAGACCAGACACATCAAAAATGGTTCAACTCGGCCCACACGGAGTGCGATACCGGCTGGAGAAAGTTCAGAACAAAACACGGTTCTGCGCTAACTGCCTAAGATGGGGCCACTACTCCACAATATGCCGAGCAATAAAAAGATGTAACAATTATGGAGGAGAACACCTTGGAAAATGCAGCTCAAAAACCACTAAATGCCCAAACTGCAGACTACCACACAGGAGTAGTAGAGGGGGGGGGGTACTGAGCTACAAAATTTAGGGGGTGGCACTTGAGCTACGTACGAGAGTTTAACATGGCGGGGGTACTTGGGCTACGTACGGGAGTTTAACATGGTGGGGGGCACTTGAGCTACGTACGGGAGTTTAACATGGTGAGGGTACTCTGGCTACGTACGGGAGTTTAACATGGGGGCAGTCTGGCTACGTACGGGAGTTTTTAACGTGGCGGGAGTGTGGGAGGGAGGGAATAGAATTAATCTTTCTTGAAAAAGGGTGGTCCTGATAAGGACCGTTGTTTTTTTTTGTTGAAGAGTTTTTATTTTTGAGGTGGGGGCACCTCCCTGGCTTTGCCCTGCATGCAGGGCAGCTCCCCCTCCATGTTTCTTCATTTTGTTTACATGGAGCTGTGAAGGCCGACGGAGGATGAGTCGCTTCTGGCTCCCAATTTTCTTCCATTATTGGGTGGAGCCTGATTGGTATTTTGTTTTCCTTCTCCTCCTCCTCCCTTTCTCCACTTCATGAAGGAGGTGCCAGGCCACCTCGAGATGAACTCGGATTTGTCTTACAATTTCGACGGTATTCATCTTGATAGATAAAATGGGGTAGCTTAAGTTGTGAAGACGTGGTTTTAATATACTAGAAGCGCGGACGTGAAGGAAAACATCCCTTTCACCTAAAAAAAAACAAAAAAACATCACCCCACTACCCCCGCGTCTGACGTCATTCTTTCTACGTCATTCATGGCTTCGCGGAGTTTACACTCCATGACCCCTGACTCTAAAAAGCGCGGACCTAAAAGAAACTGCTTTTTATAAAAATCAAACCTACACACCATACCATCCCTAAATTTTTTTAAAAAAAAACTTACACACTATCTACATTTTTTTAATAAGATATAATTTTTTTAAAACAAATCAAAAACACATACAAACACACTATCTACATTTTTTTGAGAGGGAAATTTTTTTATATATCAATCACACACCACACAAAACATATAAGGGAGAAGGTTTTTTTTGTTTGAGGGTAGACTATCAGAAAAAAAAAACAATATACAAAGATATAAAACACACCTATAGATATTTTGGCAATATTTGAGAGTAGTAATCTTTTCTAGAGATTGGGTGGCCCTAAGAAGGGCCGTTGGGTTTAAGAAGTTATGTTTTTTAACTTCTTAGGGTGGATGTAGCCGTGGCAGTAGCTCCAGCAGGTCGGCCCCGTTTAGCGATAGGTCTTACCGCTTTCAGACAGGCAGGTCTCTTTCGGGTGAAAGAGAAAGCAAATTCCTCGCAGTCAATCTTGCATTGGACTTCGCTGTCAAATAGTTTGCTGGACTGCTGCTGCTGCTGCATAAGTTGTTGCTGTTGCTGCTGCTGTTGTCTTTGTTGCTGCTGCTGTAGGCGTTGTGCTGCTTCCCATTCTGTTCTTTCTCTAAGTATTTCTTCTCTCAGGACCTCTTCTACTAGATCATGAGCCATTTGAATGAACGTCATCGTCTTTCTTTCTGGGTTGGTCTCCATCAAATGATTCTTCACCCTCATTATGTTCACCATAGCTTCATTCAGCTTTGTAATCTTGGTGGCAGCCATCTTCTTCTTTTTCTTCTTGGAACTGTTGAGATCTTGACGAGTCAACGAGAATGACTACACTGGCCAGTGAACCACCTTACATGCTTAACGCGCGGACGCGATGGAAAACATGGTAAGGTTTTTTTCAGATCGACAACATGGTAAGGTTTTTTTCAGATCGACAGGGAGATCATAGATAGAGGGAAAAAAGGTTTAACTTTTTTTTTAGATCGATAGAAAGAGAGAGAGAAAGAACATATTCATTATTTTTTCAAATTCAATAAAATAAACCACACAACACCATTTTTTTTCAACAATCAACAAAATTTTTTATTCAACAATAACTATTCTAACACTAAAAAACTAACCATTTAACAAAGAAAATTTTTTCAAACAGGAACATATTTACAAGGTTGACAACGTTGGGAAGGTAAAGTAAATGTTAAATTTTCTACATCGACATCATCATTTTGATGTACACTACGATTGTGAGCTAAAGACAAGAGATAACCATAACGTTGACAAAACCATTGTTGTACTTTAGCATCGTTTCGAACATAGTCACTATCAAAATAAGTCAGTAAATGTTCTAAGGAATATCCAAGACTGCGTTGATGAAGATAATGAACACAATATTGTCCACACACCATAGAATCTGATCCTTGTAGTCTCACATTATTGAATCGAGTCGAGACGGCATTTCTTCTCATAAACTCGATAATGTCTTTTTCCAAAGGAGGTAATCCATAAGAATCAAAATATTCCACACAGTGATCGTTGGGAAAGTACACGGCAATCCAATGGGTTCCTGGTAGATCACTGTCGTCAGTATTGATGACATAAGCATGAACGTTTTTTGGTTTACGATGAGGTAGTTCATCTTTAGCACATACCACAGGATTCCAAGAAGAAGTATAGGAACTGCGATTCAATAAGTAATGAAGTTCCCTGGTATCCATTTTTTTTCTTCAACAATGGAAATATTGAGTCAGCAATGCACACCTGACTTTAAACTTGAATTGATCTGTCTTGTAATTCCACGAATATTCACGTCGGATAGGTTCTGCACTCTGATGAATTAGTCCTTCGATCCGTTTGATCTCCAGAGAAGTAAGTGGAGGAAAAGAAGAAGTCTGCAAGACTTTATACCACTGTTGCAACACGTGTTCATCTGAGAGTTGTGTCCAGGCCGTTTCCAAATATTCATCCAATTTTTCTTCACCTGTCATCATCATACATTTGTCGTGTTGTATCTGACTGGGATGATCGTTTTGACATCCATAACATTGTTCTTTAATCAGACTGTTAATGATTGGACTCAATTCCTGAGCATAACAGGTCACTAACTTTTTTTCGTGTTCTGGCCATCGACAAACCATAAATCCAGTAAACACAGGAACGGAATGGTTTTCTTCTTCTTCTTCTATTCGAGGTACTGAATGAAGGACTTCGTCATTATCATTATCATCATGCTTTGTGGTAGTTGGTGACTGTTGAATCACTTCACAAAATCCCTCATCTATCTCCATAGGTTCTACGTGTTGCATCTTTGTTTTTTTTCTTCTAATAGTCTACAATGACTTTTCTCAAACTGTTGATCTCTAGAGTGTTATCAAATTCTGCATACAAGACGACGTTCACTGTCTGGGCTAGAGCTTGACCAAACTGAAGTTCCACACGAAGGGGGCCTGATTTTATAGGGTGGAAATGTCCTTCATCGCTGCCTTGGTCCTGAGTGAAATCAAATCCCCACAAGGCATACCCTCCTGAATAATCGTCGTACGAAATGCCGTGGCTGGTGTCGCTACCTAACTGTCCCGTGGCTTCATACAGGCTCAAGTAAGAGCGCAAGTAATTTCTCTGGCCACCAAAGTCAGGTTCAAAAGGTCTGGTACACAAGGTCTTGCCATCTCGACTGACATCTATGTTGGTGACGTTAAAGTGTTCAAACTGGAATGGATTCTGATTGTTGACTCCATTGAAGGCTGAATTTCTGACCATACCAATGATCAAACGTTTAGGGAGCTGTCATTGGAAGATGTGATCTTCGACTATGGATCGGAGTCCAGCGGCTGCAGTAGAGGTTTTCACTTCTACACGTCTAAGAGGATACTTAGCAGTGGTTCTGCTCAAGGTTTGACTGATGTCGTTAGCTACTTTTGGTAAGATTTCTACACGTCGCACGTAAAGTTTGGCTTGTTGGATGATGGTTTTCCACTCGTTGTTTTCACTCATCAAATGGAAAGCGGTACTACTGCGATTTAGTCTCAGGCGTACATCTACTCCGTTCAACAAATACTTGTCTTGCAACCACATGTCCAAATGCAAACGATCCATCAGTTCTAAACTTTGCCTGATTTAAATCCGACATTTTTTGAGTCTGCTGCTACTGGTGCTACGTAATTTGGCTGACCTTGTACACCTACCGCCGCTACCGCTGCTACAGGTATTTCTGTATTGTCGAACTTTGTCGCAGTGTCAAGTTTCCAGACCACAGAAGCATCCAGATGAGTGTTCTTGGCATCTTTTCCGTACGACAAGAGATTTTCCAAATAAGCACGGTAAGGGTAAGTATCCAAACTGCTGCTGATCAGTTTGTTATTCAAGTACAAATCTACTCCACTGAACAAAGAATGAAAGAAATTATTGACGGGAGCTACTCTGGAATTTTCCACAGGAAGGCTGTTGTCATTTTTTTGTACTACCAGTTTCAGGAACAAGTAACTGTTATTCAGATCGATGTAATCTTCGGTTTGTCCTTTGATATCAAATTCGATAGGAGCTGATTCCACCAAAGACGATACAGGATGAAATTCCACCCATTGTGATTCTTGCATCGTCATCATGGTGGGAGGCATAGAAAACAGATCTAGTTCGGACTTGATACATTCGCAAGAATCTCGGTGCATCATTTTCACAGTTTTTAATAATCAAATACGTCTAATTCTCTACCAGTTCTTCTTCTTTTCCTATTCTTTCTGGAAGTACTACCGTGTGTTCTTTTATGAACTTTGAAAGGATTTCGTCGTCGTCGTCTCTTTCTACCTTGTCCTTGCTGCTGTGAAGTAATGCCAGAGCCTGAAGCGTGAAGCGTATTTATAGGATTTTCTCGGAGACCTAAAAGATCTTTACCAGTGGTCATCAACACATTTTTGCCTGCTCTCAAAAAGGCTTCTTTAGGATTTTGTTTGTCGATGAGGACATTTTGCAAAAATTCTTTTCCTTGTGTCAAAGCGGCATCTTTTAAGGCATGAAATCCTCGAGTCACCATCGGTTTCAAAATAGGAGCTACCGTCCGAAAGGCTGATTTTAACATATCTCCTAAACCATGTCCTCGTTGTCGAGCTACTCCTTGGTACACTGGATACATTGTTTTAGGTTACAAGGTGTTAGAGAATTTGTTTTTTTCGAAAATGTAGTTTCACCGTGACTTTTCCTTGATCAATGAATGGTACATCTTGTCCCAAATCTCCTTTTATACTAATCTGGACACTGTCAAAATACGATTTACTCACTGGAAGATAATGAGATGAGGATGTACAAATTCACGGTGAACGTGAAAGGTGTTGCCACCAGCACCACTACTACTGGTACTACTTTCACCATCTTCGCTCACAGAAACAGTAGAATTACCACCACCAATATCCAATTTGAAAGGAAGGACTCTCAGTAACGGAGCGGATGTGTGTCCCACCACGTTGTACTCCACCACATCGGAGTACACAAACATTAAATTCAGTCCACCATTCAATTCGATAGGACGTTTAAATTTATGTCCAAATTCTACATTGGTTCCAAACTCTATATCGTCTTCAGCGGTAAGTGAGCTATTTCCACCCAAAATACCAAACAATCCAGATCAAAATTCAATGCTCAAGTATCTTCTCTCTTCCAAAGGTAAACCTTTATCTTTCTCAGTAATGAGTTGCCCTCTCTCTTTGAAAAATTGGACAATTAAACGGTGTGACAAAGCATGGTAAGCGATTCGTACAAATTTATTGGTGGCTGATAAGGCTTTGCCAAATTGACGTGCAAATTGGGTTCTAATGGTGTCCACCAAATGTTCAGGACTAAAATAATACCCTGTAGGAATTCTCAGGGTAATCTGGGAATAGACAGTAGGTTTAGTAGATTTAGGATCTGGTACTAACTTTTTGAATGAGCCCTTCATGTCTGGATCTTCAGGGTCTTCTTTCCAGATTTCAGGATCATTATTCACCAACTCATCATGTATATTTTTGTTCAAGATTTGTACAACCATAGTGTTTTGAGTTTTGTTGATGTTCATGATTTGTGTAGGATGAATGATTTCTACCAAACTCACTTCCCAATGAGTATCGTGATCCAATTGGATGGATTGAGGTAATTTGGCCGTGAAACAACATAAGGTGTTGTTGGGAAACACATCCATGGAACTGTCACTAGGTAACGTTAAATAAAATTGGTCATTCATAGTTCCAAAGTGGTTCTGGTGTCCGAGGTGTCACTCAAGTGGACAGAAGAAGAAGAAGGATGTTCAAAAGGTTCCAAAAGAGGACTGGTATTTTGGTGGTGATAACTGGACGAAGAAGGTGGACTGGCGTTGTTGTGGTGACTGCTGTCGGTCGTTGTCGTAAATTTCAAAGAGGGACTGGGTAAAAGATAACCGATGCAACTGCTCAGTAAAATTATCCACAATTGTTTGTCTCCTTGTTGTAAACTCAAATTAACAATAGCTGCTCCGATGACACAATACACTACAAAGATTTGGCAGAAAAAGACGATTTGATTTTTAGGCACACGTTCTCCACACCACACCCAAAGTGGTTGTTTTTGTAATTCTTGAAGAGAAGAACTCTGTGAAGGAGTCGTTGATGTCGTCTGGGTGGCTACTGAGGTGAATGGCATGTTGTGAGTTTACTTCTTTTTCTTTTTATAGTCGACGACTAGAGAAGCCGCAATCCAAGAATCAAAACTAGGAGGATATCCTTTCCAACGTACTTTGACTTCTTCTACTCGACGTTTACCTACTTACCGTGTTCTTTGTTCGAGAATGCTTTCGATGTCGTACAAGGTGTCTTCTTTTTTAGTCACTCGTTGTAACTCAGGCAAGTAAAATGTTCCTTTGAGTACTTCACCGTGCATGTCTTCCAATTTATAGACGGGAGGATCACGTCCACGGACGGGGGTAGTGACACGAAACAATTCGGTAGTCCAGTTAGGTAAATAACCTTTGTCAAAAGTACGTTTGGTTTTTCCGATACGAACCCAATCTCCCGTCTTTAACTCTAACAAGGGTGTCTTCTTTTTCTTTTTTTTTTTGGTCTGCTGGGGTGAACCAAATAATTTATCAAACACGGTCACTTCGTTTTCAGGGCTGACCTCTTCGGGGGCATATCCGATGCTACGATGGTACGATTGATTGTACGCTTTGACCAAACGAGGTAACACGTCGATGTACTTGAGAGTATGTTGATGTGTAAAATATTTCCACATACGTTCTTTCAAAGTTCTTTGAAAACGTTCCACGATACTGGCTTTGGTTTCAGGATTTTCGGTAGTAAAAAAATGAATTTGTCTTTGTTTCAATTCTTTTTGAAAAGCTTGGTTTAGAAATTCGGTGCCTTTGTCAGTTTGCCATCGTAAAGGTTGGCGTCCACTTTGTTTCAAGACCAATTTTAAGGCCCGTACCAATTCTGTACTGCTTTTAGAAGTCAAAGGCACGACCCAAGCAAATTTGGAAAACACGTCGATGACACAAAACAAATATTTGTGACCACGATTGTAAGTGGCTAAATGAGAGACGTCGGCTAAATCGGCTTGCCATTGATGATCGATCCCTTCCACTTGAGTGGTACTTCTAGAAAATTTACGTCGAATGGGTTTGTGTAACGTGTACGTTGATTGTTCTTGTAACCATCGTCGTACTTCGGGTAAACGTACACTTTTCAATTGACTTTTAGCAGCTCGATATAATTTTTAAACTCCTCCGTAACCAGCAGCATGGCCAGGATTGTAATAAATGGTGGCTAACAGTTTCTCCATGATTTTTTTTTTCTCAAGAATAAGTTAACCAAGTTCCAATACTCTTTTCTTCGTGAGGTATCTTTTTGGATTGTTGTTGTTTACGTGTCCGACGTGCTACTGGGGTAAAGGTGGTTTGAACAGGGGTCATCGGTTCTGTTTTGACTTCTTTCTTCACTTCTTTCTTTTTCTCTTCTGAGGGTAAAGGGGTAGGCATCTTCTTTTTCATCCAATCCGGTGTGGCTAACTTTTTTATTTTTTTAAGAGGTGGAGTTAGTAAAAACTCTTCTTCTTCTTCTTCTTCATCTTTGACGGTCATCCCTGTACCGGTGTCTGTTTTAGTGGTGGTGACTTTAGGTTCGCTTTTCATCATGGCCTTAAAATCTCTCAGAGTGGGTGAAGCTGTTTCGTCGACTGCTTTTTGGCGAAAGAGTTGTAGACGTTGTAAAAGTTGACCGTACCGTTGGGATTTTTCTGTTTCGGACACATCGTTACGTTCCATCAGGGATTGTATTTCTTGTTGTAACTGAGACATTTCGTTAAGATTAGGATTGGGTGGTAAATGAGGTATCCGTTGTTCGTTCCAACGATGAAATTCCATCCATCGTTTGTAAGGTACTAAAGTCAGTTTTCGTCCTTCCATTTCATCCAAAGGTACCAAAAAGGTGTGGTCTTTTCAGAGATGGGTGGTCCTTTTTATCTTCTTTTTTTGGGGGGTTATCTCATGACCCCTCCTAAAAGTGGTCCAGCAATCGTTCCTAACAAAGGAGCGGCTATTTTTAACAACGGACCTATCAACATAGGTAGAAATCCTCCTCGTTGCACCAACATTTGTTTTCTTTTGTTGAAGAGGTATTTTCTTTTTTACCATTTGACGAAGAACGTTCCGATGTTTCCCTAATTTTTGTTTCTGTATCTTGGACAAAGGTACCGTTCCTTTCAACACGTTCAAACAACATTCACACACGGTATCGATGATTTCTTTAGGAGCTGTTTGAATGAGTTGTTTTCGCATGGGAGGATTGGATTTGGTCAAGACAGAGAAGACGTCCCAATGTTTAGCCAGACGAGGGGGAAGTCGTCCTTTTTTGGTGGTTTTCTTCTTTTTTTGGTGGTGTGCACGTTTGGGAGCCATCTTTTAGAGGTGAGGAGGAGTAAGTCTGAAGTTTTTGGCTTTTTACCCTTCTATTTTATACTGGTATACGTCTCCACTGATTGTCTGCACGACGTACCAACTTCACGACAGGTCTCACTCGACGTTGAGGTGTTTTCAAAGGACTAAATCGTCTCAATTCATCTTTGGATAAATCCACTAAACTTTGTAAGATACCAGTTCTTTCTTGGACTTTGGTTTTAGGGGATGGTACTTTGTTGGTGGCTGCTGCCATGGCTAAATCAGCTGAAGTCGACGGTCCCGACGGGGTGACTTTTGAAATAGGTTTCCATTTTTGCATCAAATTAGGAAACACGGATCTTAAGTCTGGTTTGACAGGCATCATGGTAAAAGAGGGTGAAGAAGACAAAGAGGAAGAAGTGGACGCAAAAGGAGACCTCGTCATCATTGGGGACTGTGATGGTGGTGATGGTAAGGGTGGTGGTGTTTTGCGGGTGTACGTTTGAGTCCTGGCTGCAGTACCTCTTTTACGTCGGGTGTTAGTGGTGGTGGTGGTAGGTGTGGTTTTCTTCTTCTTCTGGGCACGACTTTTCTTTTTCTGAGGGCTGCCTTTCTTCTTTTTCTTGGTGGTGGTGGTTTTCTTCTTTGGACTTTTCTTCTTTTTAGGAGTTGTTTTGGATTGAGCATTAGGATCCCATTTCAAAAGGGAACGAATCATGACCCCTCCTAAAGAACCACTTCCACCAGGAGTTAAAATGATTTGTTTTTTAGTCCGTGAATCGATTCTAGGATCAGCCAGTTGTGACAATGCCGATTTATGTTTTTGAAAAAAACGTTGAGTTTGATGAGGGATGTGAATGATGCCTTGTAGTAATTGACGTGCTGTCAAAGTAAACCATCGTAACACTTCTTTAAGACTCGCTTCTAACAAATGAGCACGGACTTGTGCATTTTTTTCACGACTGATGCCATACAAGGCACGAATCAATTTAGCCGAAGGATGAGATTGAAAGGAAGTCATCTTCTCTCAAAAAGAGTGTGAGACAGAAATGATGTCGTAGGTTGTTTTTATAGTTTTTTTAAAAAAAATGGGCTGAAGGGGACGTGTAAATGACAGGACCCCCTTCTTCACCCCAAGGGTGAAACAATTGGGCACGAAATCTCAAATAGTCAGGAGTGGTCGGTTTTAAGTCAATGAGTAAATACTCGTGAGGGGTTTGAGTGGCATCGTCGTACGCATAATTGAGCCAAGGAGCCCCTAACTGTTTGGCTAACACTTGTACTTGAGATTTGTCTCTGGGGCTTTTAAACAAGACCACGTAATGAGCATTCAAACTAATGGTTCGATGGGCTTTACTTTGTTGAAATAAATTTTGTGTAATGTAGACAATACTAGCATTACGATGGTGTCCTTTTCGTGTAAACCAAAGTTTAATTTCTTCTTCGTCTTCTCCTAACATGTCATCAAAAATAACCAAATGAGTTTGACTCACGTCAGACACGATTCCATCGTCTTCGTGAGGAATACCATCCACAAATGAAATGGTTTCTCCTTGACTTTCTTTCAATAACGTGTAAGACGGTTGCCACTCTTTGTAACACCACACGATACGTTGAGGTGGACGATCAAACAAATGAGATTTTTGTTCGATCAATCGTTTGCCAAATTCGGTTTTCCCTGAACCACTCGGTCCAGCAATCAACATGTTAAATGGATGGCGCAGATACAAAGCATTCCAACTTTGACGATCTAACTTTTCGTCAATCACTTTGACTACAGAGGAAGTAGAAGAAGAGGTAGACGAGGCAGAAGAAGATGATGTAGCCATGATTGAGGTAAGAAGATTTTTGAGAAGAAGACAAAAAACCCAAGGCATTTTATACATTTTCATACACGTTTATTTTTTTTTTTTTTTTTAAAAAAAACAACCAACCAACAAAAACATATTTTTTTACAAGTCATTAACACCACGAGTGATAAAATAGCAAAGCAAAATCATCAGGTACACAATGAAGGCTCCTACTAAAACCATCAAACTGTCATATAAACACGTCAATGTACAACAATAGTTTCGTGTCCTAGTCATGAAAGACACTGTTTGTGGTGACATTCTTCTGCTCGTCTTTGTTTTTGAATCCTCTGACGGTAGCGGTGGTGGTAAAGAAGGGTGGTGGTGTTCCTCAAGAGGCATTGGAACCACAGTGGTGGTGGTGTCAGGTACTTCTTTTTCTTCTTTCAGGGTTTCCCATGGAGGTTCCCATTTTTTCACTTTTAGAACCTTATGGACAAGTGGCCAAATCTTTGCTGAACTGGGCCACTTCTTGTAAACAATATTGGAAACAAAGGTTTCTCCAGGGGCGAACATCTTTCCAATAGAAAAGGTGTTGGTGTAACTCACTAGCAAAACACACTTCTTGAAATGTTTTATACACAGATAAAGTGTGACGAATGTCTTCTTCACATGGAAGTGCGTCACTAATTTTCATCACCACTCTCAACGCTTTAAGTACAATGTGTCTTTCGTGGACTGATAAAATCAAATTTTTATAGTCTTCTTCTTCTACTAAGTCCGAAAAAGAACACAGGGTCATATTGTTTTTTGGAACTCAACAATTGAGTCCAAAACAACCACGGATCCTCCAAAAGAATCCAAGGCAAACACTTGTCCTCAAAAATATTCCACAATGAATGTCCTGGAAAACGAATTCCAAGATAAGTAGTCACTAAGACACACACCACATAACGTCCAAAATTCAATGGAAACAGTTCTTGTATCACTTTTTTATAATCCTCTAAGGTCTGAAGATGATCTGTGATTTCCTTCCACGGAATCCGTTTCAGAAGTGGCGTGTAGAGTTTAGGCATACCCCCTCTTTTATAGCCAGGCTGTCCAATAATAGACACTTGGCGTGTACCGATAAAGCATCAAGGCTCATGTTTGACTTTCCTTCCACGGAATCCGTTTCACGAGTGACGTGAAAGGTACAGACGTGCCGCCTCTTTATAGGGGTCGATGGCCAAGGTAGGTATCTTGGGTGGCATGTTTTTATAGCCAGGCTCCCAAGGTTGGTACCTTTTGAGAAAGTCTCCGTGAACGTAGCTATTGCGATAGACGTTTCCCAGAATCAGTCTTCTATGACTTTGGAAGAGAGCATAGTGCACAGCTCGAGAAATGACTTTGAGTTTACGTTTCACTTGGATCTTGACAAACTCTTGGTAAATCATTTGGCGCAATTCCAAAGGCAAGCCACGAATGTACTTTGGTAAAGTTTCCGACTTGGAAAGAAGTAACTCTCTTTTGTATTCTTCACGATACTGGTGATAGTTTTTCTTCAAAATCAGATTTCTGATGCGACGAAAGTAGCCATAGCATTGAAATTGAGGAATCACTTGAAGTTTACGTTTCACTTGAATCTGGACAAACTCATCGTAAATCCGTTTTCGTAACTTCAAAGGTAATCCACCAATACGATCTTCTAAGGTAGAAGGTATATACTGAAAAATATGTTCTCGCAACTCTAAGGGTAAACCACTAATGTATTCTTCTAAAGAAGTATTCTCCTTCTCCTCCGCCATGGAATTTTTTTTTTACTTCTTCTTTTGTTGGGCATCTGGCTCATCGTACCCGTACTTTTCTAAAGCCACTAAAGGTAAGAAGTGACAGTGCGGAGACCATCTGGCATGTTCAATGTAAGCTGAGTCGGTAGGCTCCCAATGGTGAAGTTCCACACCACAACTAAAACATTGAACTTTATCTCCTTCTCCCCCGTATTTAAATCCAGATCTAGCTAACCTTCCGGTTTAGGTCCTTGTAGAAATTTTGGCCACTTGTCTTTGAATGACTCGAGTCGACTTTCATACTTGGAATAACCAAGTAAACTCACAGGTATTCTGATATGTGAATAGGGACCCACATTCACCTTGTTGTCATTAACGTCAATACCAGTTCCTTTAGTATTTCCAGTAAAACATAAAGGCCGTACTGCCTCTTTAGAGGGTGGTCGATGAGTGGTGGTGGTGGTGATGTGACAAGCTACGGAATCCTTTTGAACGTGTGAATCGGGAATACCAGAATCCGTTTCATTGCATGGTTCTGCATCACACTCCAAGTCGTGGTGATTCATCTTTTTTCTTCTTCTTGCTTCTTGGTTAACGTTGAAAGTGAGAATGAAGGGTTAGGCTTGGAAGGGGTTCCTTTTTTATACCTGTCGACTGTACCATCCGAAAAGTATTGTAATGTGATCGGTGGAAACGCTAAAGAAAGGTAAGCACAGTTTGGTGACCATCTGGTATGTTCCAGGAGGGCTGATTTCTTACAATCCATACGAATAGTGACACCACAACTAAAACACTGTACTTGTGTTCCCTGTCCAAAGTAAACAAAGCCTGCTCTGGCTAAAGCGTAGGAAGTAGGTAATCCATTGTTCCTAAGTTTTTTTTTGTGCTCCATCGATGAGGACAATAACAATAGTCAGGCATGTGTTTAGGCCATTTTTTAAACGTCTTCAATCGACTGGTACAATCAGCATAGTCAGGCAAGGCCCATGTTGTTGAAGTCATCTTTTCTGTTTTTTGAAGAGGAGGGTTTCCTTTTTTTATACTTCTCCAAATCGGCGTGTCCGTAAGGTAAAGTGGTGTGATCTGGAAGTCTCACTCTTTTTTGGTACACGATACGATACACTTTTTGAACAGGTCGAGTCACGATTTGATGATTAGGTAGGCGAACAATCTTGTGAGGTTCTAACGTGGCTACTTGAAAATCTTTCACTTGTCCAGACAGTAAAGCATTTTTTAAAACCTCAAAGTTCACAACTTGGTTAGTTCGATAGTTCAGAGTCAACCCTTTGACTTTACAGGAGGTGTGAAGTTGACCTTGGGGGTCTCGGTATCGGTACCCATAATTTTTAGGGTCACCGCTAGCAAAACTCAAAATGGTATCTTGAGGGTGCTCGTCTGTCCAGGCTCCTAAACGATCTCCTTGAATGGTAGGGTGGGGGCAACCGGGGCGATGAATGTAAATGCAACTGTCAGTATCAAAGTACAGGACACGATCTCCCAAGACTTCTAACGCGTCGTCATACAATTTCAAACGAGCATGAGCAGTCACGTAGGCGGCAATGACTACGTTACTAAACTTGTCAGGTTTGACAAACTTGGGTTCTTCTTCAAAATTGACAATGATCAAATCCTCACGGATGATTTCGACGTGCTTGACTAGAATACTTTTTTCGTCCACCAGTTTAAAGTAACGATAAGGATCGTCCACGTATTCCGTTTTGGGTAAGATCGTACGTTGGGCCATTTTTCCCCACAAACAATTCAACATCACTTTAGCAAACGATCTTTTTCCTTCATTTTTTTCTACGTCTTCTAAAGTGATGCCTTCGATGTCACGGTATTCTTCTTTGAATTGTTCTTGGTCTTCGGGAGTCTGACACCACGAAGGATAACCACTAGCTTCTTGTTTCAGTTTGAGAAATTGGTTCACGTACCCCGAAAAAATGCCTGGATGATGGGTAGCGTCGTCCTTTTGGTATTGGGCTGTAGTTGGAAAGTGCCAGATTTCATACACGTTCAATAAACGATATCCACGATCCAGAGCCAGAAACAATTCGGCAATGACCCACGTTCCTATCAACGACCGTTCTTCCTCCGTGTGGTGACAGGGATGATCTTGGTTGCACGTTTCGGCACACGTCCGACATAAAGGAAACATCAGTTTTCCTTGACAATGGCAAGGTAAGATGGGATGAAACAAGTTTGTTGGAGGTAAAACTTTACATTTGATTAATCCTTCGTATTGACGAATGTGTTCCACGTCAATATGTTCTGTTAAAATTTCAGGGTGCCCAGTGGGAAAACGAGCATATTTGCACACCCAAGGATACAAAGAACACACGTCAATGTATTTGATTTCTTCTCCTTGGGATTCATTCACGTCGTACAGTAAACGAGTGGCATTGGTTCGTCCTCCAAATAAACTGTGGCATGGATCTAAAGGTTCGATGTCGGCTGCATCGTAACTTTGAGTAATGGTTTTAAATTCAGGATCGGTTTTCAAACGTCGATCGTATTCGTGCTCCCACATTTCTATCACTTCGTAACCTTGACTTTCTAACTGGAATCGTCGTTGACAAGTCTGTTCGTATAACTGATCCATGGTAGAATCTGAATAAGGGCTTTTCATGTCTCGGTCAGGATAGCAGGTAGGGCATCCGTGAAACAAACAACCCTGAAACTCGTACACTATGTGAGGGTTTTCTAAATCCCAACCATCCGCGGAATAACCTCCAATCTTTTTTTCTCCTCCTCCGTTTCTAGCATGTTGTATCCATTTGTCTTCTTTTTGACATAAGTAATGAAGCCAACGTAAAGCTTTGACCGAATATTGACGACTAGCAAAGACACCCGTATTGGAGTCGATGATGGCTAGTTGGTTCTCGGGCATGAAATTTTGCCTGTAGACTAAGGAACAGGCTTTAGGTAAGGTGGCTGCATCTTTCAAAGGATCGACCTCCCCATGATCGAGAAATAACTCTCGAAATTTTCCACAACAACGTCTTAAAATATCTACATCCGATCGACAATATTTGAGCATCTCTTCTTGAAACTCAAAGGGATCGTTCTGGTGAGCACGGTACCAAGCGTGAAAAGCTTCTCGCTGTTCGGGGCGCATTCCGTCGGGGTCGTAATCATGAAGGTCAGGTAAATGAGGTAGGACGGCCTGTTGATTAGCTTCCGTGTTAAAGAAGTGAGGAAAGTAACCTTTAGCCATTTCTGTCATGCCGAAAGTTTTTGGCATTCGACTCAAAGGCATGGCCAAATAACTCATTGAATCTTTAAATTGAACTTGTCCTACTTTCATGTAGATGAGCTTTTTTCCGTTCATGGTGACTACAGGACGTTCGGTTCCATGGTTCAAATAATAATTAAGTAAAAACTGTCCATCGTATCCCGAAAAATTGTGAGCTATGACGGTAGCATACCGATGACGATCTCCGTAACGATGAATGTCTTCTTCGCTCCAACTGTCGTGGGTGGTAGGGTCTAAAACCCATTCACCAAACTCAGACAAAGTGTTCACTCCAAGAAAGATTTTTTCACGTCCTCCTGGAATACGACTACAATGAGGACAGTGAAAATGAATCGATTCTTGAATGCACTGATCACAAGCCCTATGTGTTACACAGAAATTAGGAATGTGAATGCCTGTTTCTTGCATACATTCAAAATCAAAAAAGATGAAATCTACTTGTTTCTTGTTCTTCTTCTTTATTTCTTTCTTCTCTGTCTTGTCAAACTTTTGAATAAAACATCGATGATCAAAATCGACGATCTGATGACAAATAGAACATTTTTTCTTGCCAGCACAAGCGTGTGCCTTGGGGTTGTTGGTTCGAATGAGCTGTCCACACGTAGAACACGATTGTAATAACTCACAAGCACATTTTTGTTGGTGACCTTGGGTCTTGCGATGTTGTTGGTAGCAAGAAGGACTGACAAAACGGCGTCGACAGGTTTCACAATAAACGTGATGTTTTTGTGGTTCAGGAAGGCATGGTGGGTCGGCTAAACAGCCCTGACATCTTGCTCCGCAATGGAGGTGTCGCTCCCTATTATTAAACCCATAGTTACATTTCTCACAGTAGTAAGAGTATCCCAAAAATCCAGTAATACTGGTAATGGTATCAAAATGTTCTTGATGATGATAAAGATGAATGTATTTTCCCTCAGGAAAATCAGGGCCTCGAAACAGTAGAGCTCCGCGCACTTCTTGAGGGTGAACTTTTAACGTATAATGAGGAGCCAAAACATCTTGAAGTTGCTGCATTTGAGAAATGCCACACACGGTCTCTTTAGGGATCCCTGCTTGTTTCAACAAGAGTTCTGCTTCTTTTCGTTGTTTGGGTCTTTGCGATGTTCGAATATTATGCCAGGCTTTTTTCCATTCTTTGCTCTCGTTCTTGTTAGCATAGATACGGCCCACCACGATAGCTCGAGCCAAGCACATTTGGTCTTGAGTATTGTTAATTTGGACGACACTGCGTTTGGTAGTAAGAAGATCGTCCACCAATAACGGTTTTCTGCTTCGACCACTTCCTCGAGGTGGAGAAACGTGTGTCATGTAAAGGGTGGCCTTTCCATCGGTGATGGTAAACTTGTCATTGGATTGTTGCACATGTTCTATTTTGGACATGACTTTGTCTGGCGTTAATTCTGCCGGAGTGCTAAACTCAATCCAAACGGGACTCTTCAAATTGTCATGATGGATGGCCAGTCTCAAGCGATCCTCTTCTTTGGCTCCACATTGCCGTTTCAAGTTGATTAAGACAGATTCCCACAAATCGCTAATGAACCCTGCCGCTTTCTCGGGAGGTACTTTGGACTTGAAGTCTTTGAAGTGCACTGTGTGAGTGTACGCCGTGGTCCTAAATTTTCGAGAAGTTATTTTTTGAGTCTCTCGAATCCTATAGTAATTTTCAGGAGCCACGGTAGTAGGACTTTCTTGGTCAGGGGCTCTGGTGTTGGCAGTGGTTTTTGTTTTGGGTGGTGGTGGTTTGGAAATTTGGGTTTCAGGTTCACTCATCTCGTCTTCAAAGTCACTGGCATGGACTTGAGCTAGTAGTTCCTCTAAGGGTGTTTCAGGGGGCACGGAATACCTTCGTCGACGTGGTCTCTTGGTTTGTTCTTCAGGTTTATCATGGTTTGGGCGTGATCTTTTCATCTTGAAATCTGATTTGAAACTGATTGAGTTTTCACCCAGGTACCTTTATATAGAGACAGAAGAGTATATAAAGAGAGAGCTTCTTACCTTCAGAATCAGTCTTTGGTGATTGAACTTTCAAGCTGTCAAGATGGAAGAGTCAAAAAGACAGATTGCTTTTTTGGTGAGAGATTTGCAGACAGTGATTCGAAAGTATACTACGAACAGTAAGAGTAAGGACTACTCCTCTGTCTCTAGAGATAAAAGTGAAGATACTTGTTACATCTGTAAAGAGAAAGGACATTGGGCTCCAGAATGCCCACAACGTCAACAGCAAAAGAGAGATAAAGGGAAATATATCTGTTATCATTGTAAAGGACTAGGACATTGGTCTTCGGAATGCCCTCAGAAGAAAGAACAAGAAGAAGAAGAAGAGGAGAGGGAGGAAGCTGATTCAAAAACAACAAACCTAGAAGAAGAAGAAGAACATATCATCAAGAAAAGTAAGAAGAGAGAAAGAAGAATGGAAGACAGTGAGAATGAAGAAGAAGAAAAGGAAAACATGATTCCTATGAAGAAGAAATTAAAGAAACACAAGAGAGACAGTGAGAATGAAAAAGAAAAGGAAACTATGATTCCTGTGACGCAATTCAAGCCACACAAGAATTTTAGAAAGTGAACTTTGTTTCTTGTGTTTTTTTTGGTGTTATATGTTATATGGATGAAATATTTTGTAAAAAAAATGGATGAATACACCAGACTGGAGAGAAAAAAAAGTAAGTGGTTTTGTGTTATTTTGTTTTAGAGTAGAGATGCACGCACGCACGCACTCACACTTTTACCATGGGCTTTTTTTAAAGTTTTAACTTGATTTTTTTGGCAATTTGATTTCTTTTCTAGAAATCTGGTGGTCCTTAGAAGGACCGTTGGGTTGTTTTGTTTTCAAAACAAAACTTTCAAATCAACTTCAAATGCCGTAGTCCTTTACCACGGCCTAATCCATATCCTGTTAATGCTGCTGCTACAGATGGTGTTTTCATTATGGTGGCAGTCACTGGTGGTGGCATTGGTGACATGGGTGGTGGTATCTCACTAGCACTGGAAGGCTTAGAAGAAGAATGTTGTTTAGCCCGTGATGGTCTTTTTCGTTTAGGTGGTTGATGAGTTAAAGAATACTTATAGACATTGGCCATCCATTTTAACTCATATAATATCTCTTCTAACAGACTTACAGTTTTTTCTTGAAGACTGATGCCTTCCTTTCCTGTTTCCTTCTTCTCCTCCTCTTGTAACTGCTGCTGCTGTCTGATTTCTTCCTCACTTTGTTTTCTTCTCTCGTCTTCTTCTTTCTGCTGTTGTTGAAGAAGAAGAAACATTTCTTCCTCTTCTCGTTGCTTTTTTACAAAATTTTCCATCTCTTCCATTTGTCTTTTTTTAAATTCATCCACCATTGGTACAGTAGTAGTAGTAGTAGTAGTAGTATTCTCAAACTCTTGATTTAGTAAATCTAATCAAAGTCTTCCGGCCGGAAGTTCAATAATGCAGCAGCATTAATCATTGAAGGCTCACTCCAATACATTGTTGTATTACTTGTCTTTTCAGTCTCCATGAAGGCTGTCGAAAAAAGTAATAAACCCCCTACGAACGCTACGATACCTTTATACCCGAGATGACGTCACACCCCCGCTCTCTTCCCATTGGAAGAAAACCCGACCGACTTGTAACGCAACTTTGGATTGGTAGTTGATTTCGATCCATTTCAATCCTATCGTGAGGTATATATACAACCGCTGGTTTCATAAAGCTTCACCGGTTTTCTCCAAGACCACTCATAAAGACTAAAACATAATGTGGGTTAGCGTGGAAGCATCGAACATTGTCTCGGGAATGCTGTTTAATCCAGGATTCCCCATGTATGTAAAAGCCTCATGGGCTACCACCAAACTAACAGATTCCACCGAATGGAAAAGTCGCATTTACATCGAACGTCAAGGATGTTTAAAGAGAGTCCTTTTCTTCGGCCCAGAAATTAGAAGAAGTAGAAGAAAAAGAAGACCTAGCCGAAGATGTACATGCTAAAACCCACCAAAAACAAAAAAACCCCAAAGGCCCTTCTTAGGGCCACCCAATTTTCAAGAAAAGATTAATTATTCCAATGATTGCCTATATAAGAGTGTGTTTTATATGTTTGTAATGTTTTTCTGATAGTCTACCCCTCAAACAAAAAAACCCTTCTCCCCATGTATGTTTTGTGTGGTGTGTGTTTTTTTGGAAAAAAAGGGGGGGATGTTTTCCATCACGTCCGCGCTTCTCGCATATAAAGCGGTGCCTTCCACAGTTGCGCCATTCACACTTCATTGCTGAAGAATGATTGACATCATTGAAAATCTACAGGAAGCCTGGGACTGGATGGTGGAAGTTAAGTATTATAGGGAAAAAATGATGTGGTGGTATCCAGTCAGTCTGAAGTGGGAAATAGAACACTTTACCTACATTAACTTGATTTTGAATTTAATTCAAGAAGTGAAGAAGGAGGAGGAAGTTAAGAAGAGTAAGAACTCCTCTTCACCTTGTCGAGTAGGACTTCTTAAAGAAGTTTTGGATTGCATCCATAAATTGGATTATAATTTAAAATGTATCATCCTCACTCGACAAGAAGCGGCCCTGCTCCGAGTGGAAACCATTATTAAAAAAATTATGGAACAGGAGGTCGCCAAAATCAAGTTAATGTGGGTGAAGGAAAAAAGAGAAAAACAATTCAATCGTCTGAACTTGAACTGGATGAAAATTCAGAACAAGTTCAGACAATTGAATCATCCCGACTGGATACCTGAGAAGAAGGAGGAGGAGGAGAAGAAAAACAAGTTCCACCTCCCAGGCTTCCTAACTCAATGTTGGGGGAAATAAAAATATTCCTCCTCCAACGGCCCTTATCAGGACCACCCTTTTTCAAGAAAGATTAATTCTATTCCCTCCCTCCCACACTCCCGCCACGTTAAAAACTCCCGTACGTAGCCAGACTGCCCCCATGTTAAACTCCCGTACGTAGCCAGAGTACCCCCACCATGTTAAACTCCCGTACGTAGCTCAAGTGCCCCCCACCATGTTAAACTCCCGTACGTAGCCCAAGTACCCCCGCCATGTTAAACTCCCGTACGTAGCTCAAGTGCCACCCCCTAAATTTTGTAGCTCAGTACCCACCCTCTACTACTCACAGGGCCAACTCCCTAGATTGCCCTAAAGCCATCAGGGAAAACAAATTGTCGATTACATGTCCGACAAAGAAGTATCATACATTGTTGCAAAAACGGCAGTACTAACAAAAACCCAACAATCAGAAGAAACCAACACTAAACACACACCAAAACAAGACTTAAACAACAAGAAAGTAGATAGTAAAGAATCTGAAAACTTCAAAACTAACTCTGACAAAATCAAAAAACAAAACCAGATTTTAAATAAGCCAAAAAACACACCTACACCACCCTTAAAAAAACTCCAGTCCAACAACTCATTAAACAATAATAACTCTAAACGGGCACAAGCAACACCAGCCCCAAACACAACGGGAAAGCAGGGGGAAAAACCCCAGGCTAAACCAAAATCAACTCCCGAAAATAATGCAGCAAAAAACAAAGTAGGAAATGTAGGACACATCCCAATAGACCAAGTGCTCATTTTAATCCAAGAAATAATAAATGAAACATTAAACCTTACCAAAAGTAAAGAAATATCTGTTGACAATCTCTGCAACAAGATATCCGCCATTACCAACAAATTAAGAATTCAAGCCAGAGGTTAATGGGGACAACTAGGAAACTCAGAAAGGTCAAAACAAGTAATTATTAATAAAATATATCAAAGTAAATAAATAAAAACTATTATGAATAACAAATCAACAATAATAATTTGGCAATGGAATTGCAGAGGCATTAGGTTAAATGCCGGAGAACTCGCAATCAAAATACTAAAAGAAAACAACAAACCGGATGTGGTGTGCTTGCAGGAGACGCTCTTAAACGATAAAACAACTACCTTACCGAAAATCCCCGGCTATTCAACAAATTACTGTAAACAAAGGCCTGGGGGGAAAAAAGGCGGAGGACTAGCTATCTATGTTAGCGACGCAATCTCGAGCGAGTCTGCTGAGAGCACACCACCAACCACAATCGATAATACCGCGCTCGAACACCAAATAATTAAAATAAACACAGGTAACACACCACTAACCATAGTCAACATATACGACCCAGGCGGGGACCAACATACTGAAATAGAAACCCTAAAAGCAATCACTAACAATATAGGGGATACATTTATAATATGCGGGGATTTCAACGGCCACAGTGAACAGTGGGGAGGAAACCAGTTGGATAGAAGGGGCTCAATTATTGAAAAGTGGACCTCGACGTCCAACTTGGTTATCCTAAATGATGGAAATGGCACCAGAATCAACCCGACGAACGGGAAAATATCAGCCATTGACCTTACCATATGCTCTCCCAAGATCGCGGAAATAGCCGACTGGGAGGTAGACCAATCAGGGACCTTAGGGAGTGATCACTTCCCAATATGGACCATCATCAACACTAAAATACATAAAAACAACAAAACTGGTTCTCCAAAATGGAGATATGACAAGGCGGACTGGGGGTCGTTCCGTTCACTCTGCGAAGAGATTACATACGCTCGGCTGCACAGTGAGGACATTGACACGTTTTATCAAAATATCATAGATGCACTGTCATCAGCGGCCGAGCGGTGTATACCGAAGGCGGGAGGAGGGGCCGGCAAACAGTCCATACCATGGTGGAACAACGACTGTAATCAAGCTATAAAGGAGAAAAAGAAAGCTTTAAATAGGTTTAGACATACCAAAAACTCCATTTACTTTCTTGGTTACAAATAAAAAGAAACACACACTAAAAACATCATAAAAGAAGCAAAACAAGCATCATGGAAGTCATTCTGCTCATCGCTAAACTATAAAACAAATTCAAAACAAATATGGGATTAAAAAACTTATGGGAAAAGGAGTACGAACGTCTCAAAACTTGCAGGGCTTACCACCGATTTGGAAAAAGCCGAAAAATTAGCCCAACACTTTGCTAGTATGAGCAGTAACGCAAACCACTCCGAAAACTTCAAAAAACACCTAAAAATGGTAGAGGAAAAAAACACCCCCATTTGTTCACAGATAAGGGCGAACAATCAAACCCCTTAAATACGGAATTCAACATAAGCGAATGGAAAAGGGCCTTAAATAGGAAACATAAATCAACAGCACCCGGGGAAGACACGTTAGAGAACGACATATATAAAAATGTACCGGAAAAAACGGCCTTGATGGTTTTATGTATGCTGAATGCTTCATGGAGGTCGGGAAAAATTCCAAAAAAAATGGAAACACTCAATAGTGGTCGCAATCCCGAAACCCGGAAAGAGCCCGGCAGACACAAACTCATACAGGCCTATCTCCCTAACAAATAGTCTCTGTAAAATCATGGAGATCATGATAAACAATAGAGTTAAATACCACCTGGAAAGCAAAGGTCTGCTATCCCACAATCAAAGCGGTTTCCGTAACAATGATCCACATTGGACCAGATAATGCGACTGGAGTTCCGCATAAGACTCGCATTCAATGTCAAAAGAAAAAGGGACTGTAACCTAATCGCTATCTTCTTAGATCTCGAGAAGGCTTACGGCCTAATGTGGACCAAAGGGTTAATAGCAAAACTGAACCATTACGGAATATCAGGCCGAACACACAAGTGGATAGCGGAATTTCTTACATGTCGAAGCATTAAAATCAGGGTCGACAACAAATACTCGGAATGCCACAATGTCGAAAATGGCACCCCCCAGGGAAGCGTTCTGAGTCCGACCTTGTTCAATATAATGATAAATGACCTGGAGAAATCGATCGACCCATTCTGTCTGGACCTGTCTCAGTTCGCCGACGACAGCGAGATCTGGAAAGGGGGAAACCCTGACAGCGAAGCTGTGGTTGGAAAACTGCAGGTGGGACTGGACAGGATCGGTCGATGGGCTGACAGGTGGGGTTTTAAAATCTCCCCCGGTAAAACGGTAGGCGTTATGTTCTCCCCAAAAACAAAATTCAGACAGAAACCCCCAAAATTATATTTAAATCGAGTTATAATAAAATTTGAAAAAGCTGCCAAATTATTAGGCATGCTCTTCGACGAGCACTTGACCTGGGACAAACACATAGAAGAACTAGTGAGACGATGCGGACAGGACCTAAACCTCCTCCGGAACCTTAAAGGCTCCGATTGGGGGACGGACCCCGCAACTCTCCTCACCCTCTACAAAACCCTAATTAGGTCAAAATTAGACTATGGGTGTCAAGCGTACACCTAGATATAGTTCAGCGCAAAGCCGAAATTATATGCACCGGAACTCTCCGGAACATTTCCGGGGAAGAGTTAAATATCTTAACAGGAGAACCCCCCCCCCTCAACCTGAGACGGGAGGAACTTCTCTTGAGATATAATGCCAGGATCTCTGTTCACACCAAGGCGCATCTCACCCAAAAAGCCTTAAATAAATGCGATAAACCATTCCGACACCAACTACTAAAAAACCTACCAGGTGGAAAAAGAATCCAAGAATTAAAGAAGGAGCTAAACATCCCAAATATCCAGGCGAAAATCATTAAATACCCAGACAGCGCCCCCTGGATGAATAAGCCCCCCAAAATAAACTTAAATGCATTAAAATATGGAAATAAATATGAACAACCAATGAAATGAGGGCAAAAATACTTGAAGAAATAGAGACAAGATACGAGGGATACACCACCATATACCCAGATGGCTCAAAATCCCCCGATCCAGAACGCACTGCTGCGGCAGTGGTTATCCCTGGGGACGGTATCACACTGGGGGCGAGACTACCTGATCTCTGTTAAATTTATACAACTGCGTTCTGGGCCATCAAACAAGCCATTGAATGGATCCTAGAAACCAAAAACAATAAAAAACAGTTATCATTAGCGACTCCCTCAGTGTGCTCAACTCCCTGGAATCTGGAAATGCCACCAGCAGAGAAAACCTACTGCGAGAGGTTAAGCTTAAACTTAAAATATTAGACCAAAATCACCATACTGTGGAATTTATGTGGGTGCCCTCTCATATAAACATCCCTGGGAATGAGAGGGCCGATAAAGAAGCCAAGAACAGATTAAATGAACCCACAATACAAGAACTGGACTAGAACGTCCAAGAAATATATAGTATTATTAGGAAAAAAGTTAATCAAAAATGGCAGTCGGAATGGGATAAATCAAACAAAGAACGCAGGCTATATGATCTGCGAAAAAAAATCAATAGAAATATTGAACATCCGATCCTGGCAAATCCCTACGATTTCAAAATTATAAATAGGATAAAAACCGATAAAACGCTATTAGCAAATAGCTTTGGAAAATATGTGTCGGATTTAAACTTAGCAGGAATTAACTGCCCAAACTGTCCCACACCTGAAACATTGGAACATGTTTTTAATATTTGCCCCAAGTATTATAACGAAAGAAACATGTTCCAAGAAAAACAGACAAAATTAAGATCCCAACTTACTTATCCGGATTTCCTTAAAGAGGGAAATAACAACATCAAATCGGTGTATGCCAATACAGTGGGGTATATCACAGAAATCGGTAAAAGGGGAAAAATCTAAAATTATCATTATCAACAACAACAACAACAACAACAACAACAACAACAACATCAACATCTTATACACAAAGAGAATAAATTAAATAATAAAAACTCATTGGAAGCAATAATAATCGCATATAAAGGAAAAAAACAGGTCCAGGGCGGGAGAGGAGGGGCCCTACCCAGGGAGGAAGGGATTGGTATGCCGGGCCATTAGGGGCTACAGGTACGCCGTTAAGACGAAACAATCTCAGCCCCCCGGGGATGGAGGATCTCCACTCCCATGGATAAGATCTGGGGTCAAGTCTAAAAAAAGAAAGGAAGAGAAAGGGAGAAAAAATGCAACTTACAGGAAATTTGATTTTTTTTTTTTTTTCTCTCTCTACTTTAACTAATTTTATACCATAACAACACCGATCCCCTACTAAACAATTAACCTAAACCTCTGTCGTACGGATTGGGCTCTGGTCTGATGCGAGTTTTTCGGTCACGCTTTTAAACAGATGCTAGGTAACATACTAGCATACACCTGGGCGGAATCCCTGCGTATCCTCAAGGTGTGAGTGATCGTAGGATTTTATGCTACCCAAAGCACTGGTGCCTGGAACCATACGGGCATGCCAGGACTGAATCCTTGCTGGAGCCGGAAGACTAGTCCTGAGATAGTCAATGTTTTATTTTTTGTTTTTTTTAGAATGAAAACTAGATTTTTCCCACCCTAAACTGTCAAGACAATAAGGTGATCATAAGCCCTGATTACCAGGCCCTGCCGCACAAGGTGGCACAAAATTGGATATTTTAACCCAAGAATGTAGATAGACATAAAAAAAACCCCACGTATATTCAATGCATAAGGTGGTTCCAAGTCCAAACCATCAGGCCCAAACTGCACAATGCGGTTACCAAATTTCTGAAACGTTTTTAATATTAAGTAGGATAATTAGAATTTAAAACTAAAGACTAAGAGATAAAAACCTGTACAACTAAATAATCAATATAAGGTGGTTCTAAATCCCGGATCATCAGGCCCAGCTACACAAAGTGGCAACTCTCAAAACTGAAAACATTTTTTTTTCAACATTTTTTTTTCCCACTAACCAATAACCACAGCCATATGGTATAAACATAACATTCAAAATTTGTCATTTCTCAACAAATCTTTCCTCCTTTCGGCCAAAAAATCAAAATCAATAAACATTAAATAACCCTGGACCAGCCGGAGCCCTTTGGGACACGATGTCGCAGCCTGCCGACCCTTGCCTTCTTTGCCGCGCCCTGACAGAGTCAACGCAACAAATAAGTAATCCTGTAAACATTGTGGCTCTATTCCTATGAACAGGAAAAATATTCAAAAACTCAGAATTTAAATACACGCACCCCTAAATATCACTCCTTCAATGAACCCCCTTAGTGGGGAAACCATGTAGCGATGGAGCGGTGCGAAAATAGCGTCCATACACGCATCAACTCCGTCTAGTGGATTGCAGCTCTGTAACCCACTGGACGAAAATAATAAGTGTGCGTCTCAAATTCAATAATCAATCATCAATCAGTCGGGTCAGTAGCTATGGCAGATTTTTACCAGGTATAAAAGAAGCAGGAATAAATTGCCCACACTGTCCCACCCCTGAAACATTATGCCACATTTTTAACGAATGCCCCATATATACCCAAGAAAGGGAAAGATTCCAGGAAAATCAGAAGAAACTAAATACCTCAGATAGCTACCCGGATTTCCTTAAAACAGGAAATAATACCATAAGTTCGGTGTGCTCAAACATACTGGGATTCATCACCGACATTGGGAAGAGAGGGAAGATATAATCCCTGGTTAAGAAAGATAACAACAACAACAACAACAACAACAACAACAAAAAACATTTATTATGGCAAACCCGAACAGTCTAAGACGGGAGAGGAGGGGCCCCGCACAGGGGGTAAAGAGATTGGTATATCAGGATCGCTAACACGCTAGGGTGCCGTGGTAAGCCGCAAAGGCAAGCCAATCTGCGCCCAATTAAGCGGGAGAGACCCCTCTCCCATGATAGGACTGAGAGGCAAGCCAAAATTTTTTTAAAAAAATAATACAAAATACAAATTGGAATATATGAATCAAATAAACTTGGGATAGTTGCCTATAAAGATTCAGACATAGAATTCAAAATTGAAAAAAAGCGATACTTTTTAACCGCGCCTTCAATGAACCCCCTTAATTGTGGGGAAACCATGCAGCGATGGCGGGTGTATAAAATAGCGTTTCTTATACGCATTAACGTGTCAGGTGTGTTGTGACAACACACCTGTCCATAATTTTAGTGTGCTCAGAACACACTCCAACCCCCTAGTGCGTGCTTCGCACGCACTAGTGGTACATAGTCGTACATGCCACGACTTTAATTCAAATATCAATCAATCAGTCGGACCCTCCATCGTTGACTCATCAACAAAGAAGAAGAATGAGTAGTAATAGGGCAGAAAAACTTAGCCAAGTCTTAGTTCACCTAGAGCATGTTCATCGCCTCCTCGATGACCTCGAGGAGCTAGATCCAGACAGGAAAATATTCCTGAGGAAGATAATAAACTTAAAATTTTCCAATCAACTGATTGTGGCATCTTTGAAGGAAGAAGTGATAGAGGACAGAAAAAATTGGGAGAAAGAAAAGAAGTTAAAGATACGTCTCAACTGTGCTGTCAAACCAATGGTGAGGACGCAGCAGCAGCGACAGCAAACACAGCAGCAGTAGTAACAACAGCAGCGACAGCAACCACAGCAGCAGTAGTAACAACAGCAGCGACAGCAAACACAGCAGCAGTAGTAACAACAGCAGCGACAGCAAACACAGCAGCAGTAGTAACAACAGCAGCGACAGCAAACACAGCAGCAGTAGTAACAACAGCAGCGACAGCAAACACAGCAGTAGTAGTAACAACAGCAGCGACAGCAAACACAGCAGCAGCAGCAGCGTCAGCAACCACAGCAGACAATATTCACGGTCCCTGCAACAGAGAATTGGGACGGCGAAGCCACTCAACCCCCGTCCTCTTTTCCCATCTCCATCAATCCCTGGGGTAGAGATCGATGGAGTGGGAGATGTGCTGCCTGTGGGGCCAGACCGGGGAGGTGTCCACATCTCTAGGTGAACAAAAACAAAAACCAAACGGAACTTTTCAGAGCCACAACAATTACCAAGAAAAGAAATCTTATTTGCCTACAAAATTTGTGTTTGTATGTTGGGTGTGTGTTTGTGTCTGTCTTTTTAAAAAACAAAAAAATCCCTTTCCCTCGTGTGTTTGTATGGAGTTTGTTTGTGTAGAGTGTGTATATAAACACTCCCTTGCCCTTCCCATCTTAAAAATACTTTCCTTTAAGTCCGCGCACTTGGTGTGTTTTGTGTGTAAGAACTTTATTTTTATTTTTTGGGGATGTTTTCCTTCACGTCCGTACTTCCAGCATATAAAGCGACGCATTCACCATTTGCGCCATTCGTAGTCAACTGAAAAGAAGACAAGAATGATAACAGTGGAGAATTAGCAGGAAGCCTAGGCTTGGATGCTGGGAGTGGAGTATCTGCTTGAAAAGATACAGTGTTATTGGCGTTATCCAGTCACCCTACACTATGTGACAAGGCAAGTGTCAGCCCTTACAAGAGCCAAAGATCTTGTCCATGACGTTATGGAGGAGGAAGCGATGAAGATGAAGGTGTCCTCGGTAGTTGCACCCTGTCAAGTGGGAAAGTTAGAGAAAGCCTTGGGTTTGATGGAAGAGGTGGAGTACTTCCTAGATAGGGTGCATGAAGACTTTTGGTTTTATCAACCCCTCAGTAGTGTGAGGAGGGAAGAGGCTGCCCTGCTCACAGCCAAGGGTGTTGTTAGAGAAGTCATTGAGAAGGAAGTGGTGAAGATCAAGAAGGTTTGGGCTCAGGAAAGAATGGTGAATAAGCAGGAGAAGAGAGAAAGGGACTTCCACCGCTCATTGGATCAAGGTCCAGGAGAAATTCAGGAGATTGGGTCAACCGGACTGGATCCCTGATCCGCCTAAGAAGAAGACGAACATCCTAGGCTTCCTGAAGAAATGGTGGTCAGGGAGGTCAAAGTTAAAACAAACGGCCCTTTTCAGGGCCACCCACATCTTTTAGAAAAGAAACAATCAAAAACATTGCCAATGGTGTTTCTATGTTTCTATGTTTGTGTGTTTGTTGGGTGTATGTGTCTATTCTGTCCGCATACAATACTTCTGCCCCATAAACACTTTTACCCCATAAACACTTCTACCACATAAATACTTTCTTCCCCATAAACACTTCTGCCCTATAAACACGTCTGCCCTACAAACATTTCGGCTATATAAACACTTCTGACCCCAAAGGCCCCCCCCCCCATGTTAACCTACGGGCTAATATTAATTCCCCAGTACTCCCCCTCCCCCAGTACTAATCATGAATATTTTGGCGGAGGAAGAACCCGGGAAGAACCATCGACTCACGGGAAGCTAATTGCAAGCTTTCTCACATACCCACGTTCGCCGAGTCGGGACTTAAACCCACGCGACAGTAGTGAGATGTGAATGATATGTAAAGGCTCGCGCCTTAGACCACTCGGCCACCAGCGCCCCTGGTCAGTCAAACGGTTTATTGGTTAGTAGGTGTCGTTGATGTTCAGTCAAACGGCGTGTAGATTAGTAACATGGTGAATCTTTTTCACATTGCATTTTCGTTTGAGTTCAAAGTTCATGTTAAATTCCCCTTGTTCCACAGCCTCGCACTCACCTATGGACATTTTAACATAGAATTCCCTTTGACTCCAGATTCCCACTAACATGTTAATCCTATAAACATTTTTAACATTATCTTTTCCCTTGACCCCAGAGTACCATTTTGTATCTAAATTAAAAACATTTTATTTGGTGAAGGGAAAATGTCATGCATATTTTATAATGTTAAAACCGAGTGACCCCAGACTCATACTCACATATTAAACCCGGGACATTGTACATGGAATTCCCATTAACCCCAGATTCCCGTACTTTATATATCGCGACCGTAGTGTTAATTCCCACCGATGGGCCCATTTAACCCCAGGGTATACCAATATACTATTTATGAACAAGGGAGACATTACTGGTTTTCCAGTATTTTTAATCTGTGTTTAATATTGTAAACATTCCCTTGCATAATATAGACCTTTACCAGAAAATGAATCACACTAAAATGTTCTTTAAACAAATTTTGTATGACAAATATAAACAATGTTAACATTACAGGTATGATTCCAGCAATAAAAGTGGAAACTTTTCATCGTGAAGCCAGTATTTTGGGGAATTTTTAACGCATAGGCTTATTGTTTATGACCTCCTTACCCTCGTCACTCATAGTTTTTGTTGTAATTTATTTGTATATGTCTCTATATAGCAGATTAAAAAAAATAATATTGTAGACCAAAATTACTTATATAATTTGGTTCTCGTTTTGTAGAAAAGTTGCCTTTTTAAATAATAGCGGTAGTAGACATTTCTGTTGCTCTTGTGTTCTTGGTATAGAAGCAGGGTTTTTTTTTTTAAAATAACAAGTCCTTAATATTGTAATAAATTTGGGTATGTTCCATTTGTATTTATGTCTCCATTTATAGGTTCGTTAGATTTTAGTGATTAGTTGTTTGATTATGGGAAGTCGGTGTTGGGAAATATTTCCCAGCCCGAGTAATTAGCCAATTTATAGGAACAGTTCTACGAAAATTCCGTGCTATAGTAAATAGTCACGAGACCAGTTCCCGCCAAAAGTTACCAGCCTATGTATTTGATTCAATTGTACACAACGCAGGCGGACATCTTGGGAATTTCTTTTTTAGGGCTGTGGCAGGATTTTGTTACAAGTGAGTATCTTAAATGATTTATACATTGACTTGGAATTAGTATGCTGCCATTAAAGATATTGTCACGTTAGAAATTCGGTACAAATTTTTTGGTAATGCAACTTTTTCTTATATTTGAATGATTGCACGTGCATTCACTGTATGATTGTGTCACACCAAACACAACAACTCAATAACGAGCCCATTTCAAACTAAGTAGTATGAGCGTGTGTATCATGTCACTTTTTATTAGCTATTTGCATGCATTTCCAATCCATTGAAGAATCCCAGCTAACCCTTTCATACTGAAGCCCAATCAGACGTGCAGTTGTGTAGAACTGGATTTTTTTTCTCAGTCGGTGGTATAGCAGCATGCAGTGATGTTGGTCAATCTGGCTTTACAGGACAATTTTTGCAAATATTTTTTCCAATTTTGTATACCATTTTAAAACATGCAATTTTCTTTAAGGATATATATTTTTTTAACTGAAAATTTTCTGACGTAAGAACTGCAGTTGAAAGTAAAATTATGCAAGCAAACAAACGTGCTTGACAATTTTTATAACTTACTTTAAATTTAATTTTCCTATCTGCAATATTCATTTGGTCTCACCGTATAGTTTAGTATTTTGACCCCCACCCCCAATTTTTAAGGTAGAAGGCATGAGCCTAATTAGCCGAAGCCTAGTGTTTATAAATAATACACAGAAGCTAAATCTGTAATATGGTTTACATTTATTTCGAGTTAGGCTTGAAAATGGGTTGACTTGTTTGGTGACTGCATGTCATAGATTGACTAGCATTGGAAATCAAATGCGTAACTTGGGCTGCAAATGAACAGCCAACTTGGCTTACGCATTTATGTATGTCTGCTGCAGCGGTAAGTATCTCAAAATCGAGATGGTTAAGGGATGATGAGAAGTATGTTAATTTTTTATGATAACAGTGAACTTTAATCATACAGAAGGCGCATACTGATTCTTTGAACCTCCTTTTTGCAGGAAAATATTCAAAATAGCTCTTTGCTGTCAAAAATGAATGTAGACAAGAGGGGTTGGTGGTAGTGTCGGTTTAGTATAAAAGCCATCAGTTGAATACCTCAGTCAAAATCTTACAGACATGCTTTCCACAAAAAATTATTGGCTAGTTTTTATTTGTATCTTCCATGTAACATTATTCTCATTTTTCTGCAATATGTCATTGTCAGATGAAAATTCACCAAAACAACTGTATCCTGGACTCCCCTATTTTGACGCACTTAAGAACTTACTTTCACCTTTTCAGAAATATACTCCTTTCATAGTGATACCTCTCATTAGTATAGAAACATTAGTTATTTTAGCAAAGCATGCATTAAAAATGACAATGATATATTCCCTAATACTCTTCCTTGATTGCTTTCAACCAGACGACCCCTCGTTGGAAAGTTTGTGTATTACGTCACCCATTATGACGCACTTCACAGAAGTCTATTCTATTAGTGACACCATTGTACATATGCGCGGGAAAAAAACTATATTACAGAGGAACATCAATAGGACATAGAAAACTCAAGTTTATGGGAAAAATTATGGACAGAAATTTAACTTGGCATTCCTTAACTTTTCGTACATTTATCATTAATTTGGTTTTGGTACAGATTTTGTCTCGAAAGGAAAAAGAATCAAATTTGGAAAAATCATGATGGTATTAATGTAAAATTGTGTAGTTATAATTATAAAATAATTAGATTCAGCATGTGACCTTTTTCCCAATACTTAATTGGCATTGTGAACATGCAGCACCTCAATCTTTGAATGTAGTTTTTGGAACATCTAAACTGTTTTGCAACCTTCACAACTTATTTATCCAGAATGCAAATAATCAAAGACAGAAGACATAAAATTACAGGAGAAGGTTTTATTTTCATTATTTATCATTCATGCCATTATCAAACAAATCTTTAAAAAATAAATTGGTCAAAACAAGTTAAATATCAAGAATGTCTTAAAAGATTATTGAAAATTTACTGTTAAATTAAAATTGCTTAATTATCAGATAAAAAATCCTAATACTTTGATTTAAATAAGCAAAAATGTAAAGGATACTAATTTAATTATGAAATATATTGTAAAAGTATGTTACTTGTAAATTTCCACAAATTATAATAACAAATAACCACCTATGAAAATCAGTTGTGACAGATCCACATGAAACTATAACATTGTACACCTTTCTAAACAGTGTTACTGATGCAGTTATTAGCTGCGAGTCACATTGCCAACACATGTTGAGTAGCAGACTGGATGCCTATTATGGCGGCAAGTTGATCTGCCCCGTCAGAATAGTTAGTAAGGATTTTAATGAGGACTTGCTGGTTGAAAAAAAAGAGAAATAGTGAAATGGCGTTTTTTTCATGGTATGTGTCTTTGTTTCATTTTGCAACCGATAAGGATTTTCTACAAATTTTTCTGTCTGTGTGACTCGATGTTGATCAGTGTACATTAATGTTGTGCTTGTGACATCATTGAAAGATGCGTTCTCTCGAAAACTGGGAGTTTATGACACTGCGTCAAAATAGGGTAGCATCAAAATAGGGTGTGGGACGATAGTGGGACCTTAAGAACTGATGCCATTTTAAAAATCTTGTCAAATCTTATTAGCTGTGCCAAAAATCATTTCCTTATTACCTCTGTGTCTTGAAACTGACACAGTAAGGTATTCCAAACACACACTCCCTATAGATTTGATATATAATACATCATAATAGAAAAAGGGACCTAAGTCAGCACTGTCAGAGTTAACACCTATCTCTTCTGATCCATTCTGGTAATGAACAAAACCTTATAACTTTAATACAAGGTGGTTTAATTTAAGTATTTCATTTCCTTATTCAGTTTATCAATATTTACAGTACATACTTTCTATATATTAATTTAATGATGATTGCTTTAATTGCATGCCTTTATATTCTTATCTACTCATGATATAATATTTCAATACATAGATTTCATCTTATTTACAGACATTTCAGTTATAATAGCCTATATATACACCACCAATCTAACACTTGCTGAAAAGCAGCAATTTCATGTTATTTTAAGCAATAAAACTCAAAAATCGGACACATGTACAATTTGGCTTGGACCAAAACCTTCAACATGGTATGGAATGATTCGTACACATTTCAGAGAGAAGCGAATAAAATTAGAATACGTTGTCGGCTATTTTTCTTGCACCATCCTAATGTGTTCATCTAAAAAAATCTACATGTGTCCCATATTTGCCACAATAAAACTTCAATAGAGATTTCACATTTATCTTTGGAAACAACATCAGTTAATAATAAACGACAAATTTGTTGCAACACCGGCAAGTGCACAGGACATTATAGCTTTCCAAAGTGCACAGTGTAAGGTAATAATTACAAATTATTTGCAGTTTTTCTATTTTAAGTACTGTTCTGTTTATGTTATTGTATTTAAACTATATTCATGTTCCTCTGCAATCTCTTGAAGTCTTTCAGAGAAAACAGAGTTCTTATAGATTGTTTGATTGTTTTTCTTCTTGTGAAGAAAGTATCTATTTCTTTTGTACTGAAAAGTCATTTGCCTCTGTCATCTTTTGCCTTTGTATCAGTTTTGTTTAATTGCTGATAAAATGGATCATGAGATTTAACTTGAATTCCTATGTATTTTGCCAAATGAATGGTAGACTGACCAGATCTGAGTGAAGATGAATGAGTGGCTGAATTACACAAACCAGAAAAATTAATCACACATATGGGGTTGAAAAACTTCAAACAAATGTGATAGTTTTTTTAATTAATAATTAAATTTTCATCTGAGTCTTCTGATGACTGACTGCATTTTTAAAGTTCTGGGTTTTCTTTCCTTGTAGGCCATAAGGTGTATGGTAACACACCTGCCGAAGTGATACTGCTGGCCTGGACAACATCACAGATTTCCTCGGGTGTCTGCTGCACCAGTTGCTGTGGAGTTTTCACAGGAGTATCCACATCAACTTCATTGGAGCTTTGGTGAGTTGTGTGAAATGGATGTCCCTTTTTAAATTTTATTTTTCTCCTCTCCTGATTTTGTTTGCATGATTTTTTTGTGCTTTGGATTTGATTCTAGGCATGTTACAATCACTAGCAAAACAAGCTTCAGCAACAATAATTGCAAATTATGTGACAGGTTACCCTGAACAGGTTAAATGTGCATTGTATATGTGAATGAGTATAGGAATTACATGAGTGGATTGCATGCTTCTCATGTCAGGCCTCGGGTGTAGTGGCTAATCAAAGCAGGATGCATGAACTATGCTTCTAATATTGGCCGTCACTCCAAGGTTACTAAAAAACTGTGACTTTTATTCAGTAAAATCTGGCTTCTAGGGGTGGATAAGGATAATAGCTCCTGACGCAGATTTCTTAGGAACATTGGTTTCAAAAAACTATCTCTGGTTTTTATGAACTCATTATTGTACCTCTACTTTGATATTACAGAAAATAATGTTCCTTTTTTATTGTTTTATGTCTTTTATGCAGTGTCAAAGTATGCATGCATGTATATATTTATGTATGTAGTACGTACGTATGTATGAATGTATATGGTTTAATGAACGTCAGCACAATGCTTGCTATATAGTTCAAATTAAAAGTAAAAGTGTAAAGATACAAAATTGCAAATAAAACTTTAGTTAGTAAAGGGCCAACATTTCCTTGACAAAGTTGATCAGCATGATAATTAATGTTTACAGTGGCTGATGGAGACAACTAAAAGCTTCAAAAAAGCGAGGTATTTAATCGTTGATTACATTCTGGTTTCTTCTCGTACTGGGTTGGTCAAGAGGTCGATAATGAACCCAGTAGGTCATATATGCGGCTTGTACTCTATAAAATATACACGAACAGTGTGCCCGAGAATTGGACTGTCTTTCTTGGCTTCAGGGCCCCAGGTGGCCGAGTGGTCTAAGGCGCTCATCTTTACATATCACTGGCATCTCACCTCTGTCCGCGTGCGTTCGAGTCTTGGTTCGGCCAACGTGGTGTATGAGAACGCTCGCAAGAAGCTTCCCGTGGGTCGGTGGTTATTCCCGGGTTCTTCCTCTACCAAATATACTGACCGCCATGTATAGCCTGTAATGTGCTGAAAAATTGACTATAAATTGACTATAATAGAAGCATAGGGTACCCTGGACGCACAATAAATAGGACAGTGTACATGACAAAAATCTAGAATCTATATTTATCGATGATATAATGTCCTCTTTCCGCTTCCTGTGCACGCATAGCTAATGCGGGGTGGGGGGAGTTAAAAGGAAAATAACAATAATTTGCTTCAAATAATGGCTTTGTTAAAGTACGCCATAGACTCTTAGGTATGTAGATACATCGGATTGCATTGTATCGCCTGTGCAAAATTCTAAGTGACCGCTAACCAATCCTATCGAGTTAATGCTAAATAGTAAGTTCTTCTTGGAGGAAACTTCCATCGGCAAAAGTAGGCAACATTAACCGTCAAGGTCAAGTGAGCACAGACACTTTTGTATGCACAGTCATTAAATTTGATGTGTGTGTGTGTGTTCACTTTTGATTTCACCACAGGCAGAAGGTACATACAGGTAGAAGTGACATACGTGTACTTTTCATGTTCCATTTAATATTACATTTTCATACATTTACATGTAGTTCAGTTACCTAGACACTGTTGCATGTATGGTTATGAAACTTGATGTGTACATTCACCTTGATCAATTATCTCAGCAACAATAAAAGTAAATTGTGTTGTTGTAATGACTAACTGTTCTTGCTAAATTGACTATGCTAAGTTTTTGAATTATGTGACGGCGAAGCCTCCGAGGCATGGCATCTTCAGAATTTCCTGTTGGTTCATACTTAACTGGGGCCTTCAAATTTATATCCAATTATAAGCGTGAAAGGAGAGAAAAGTGTTTAATTTGGATTTATTCCATGAATTTGAAAAACAGTAACAACTCTATTTCATGCAACATTTCACTTCCGTCCTCTCATGGTAGTTTTCTAAGGTACCAATGTTATTATTGTTTATTATATATGCATTATTAATTACCTGTTGATACTGTCGTCTTTCCATTTATTTGTGTGGACACCTCTCGGACCTCAAGCTATATAAGCTAACAGTCCTTTAAGGTGACCCCCATTGGTTCCGAAAGAGTATAAAGGTCTTTTTTATATATCTGTCTGTTTCCCCCAAAGGTCTGTTGTTGTGGGTTTTATTTTGGATGAGGCGTACTTGTTTAGGTCCCCGTTTCCAGGTCCCCATTCTTTCTGACCCTTGGTCTAGAGGAGTATATAATTTATGGTATGTACTCGTCTTTCCCTGTCATGTTATTCTCAACCCTGCATCTGATACTGACACAGAAAACCTTATGTCTCACTGTACAGTTTCGTATTTTGACACCCCATTAATTTTTAAGGTAGAAGGCATGAGCCTAATTAGCATAAACCTAGTGTTTATAAATTCACACAGAAGCTACACCTGTAATATGGTTTACATTTACTTAGTTAGGCTTGAAAATGGGTTGGCTTGTTTGAATCTGACACAGTAAGGTATTCCAAGCACACACTTCCTATAGATTTGATATATAATACATCAGAGTAGAACAAGGGAGCTAATTCAGCACTGTCAGAGTTAACATCTATCTCTTCTGATCCATTCTGCTAATGAACAACAAAAACCTTATAAGTTTCATAAAAGGTGGTTTAATTGAAGTATTTCATTTCCTTATTTAGTTTATCAATATTTACAGTACATACTTTCTATATTTTCTTAATATAATGATGATTGCTTTAATTGCGTGCCTTTATATTCTTATCTACTCATGATATAATATTTCAATACGTATATTTCATCTTATTTACAGACATTTAAGTTATAATAGCCTATATATTCACCACCAATCTAACACTTGCTGAAAAGCAGCAATTTGATGTTATTTTAAGCAAGAAAACTGTCAAATTGGACACATGTACAATTTGGCTTGGACCAAAACCTTCAACATGGTATGGAATGATTCGTACACATTTCAGAGGGAAGCGAATAAAACTTATAACACATTGTCTACTATTTTTCTTGCACCTAATGTGTTCATCTAAAAAAAATCTACATGTGTCTCATATTTGCCACAGTAAACATGCATAGAGATTTCACATTTATCTTTGGAAACAGCATCGGTTAATAATAAACGACAAATTTGTCGCAACACCGGTGAGTGCACAGGACATTATGGCTTTCCAAAGTGCATACTGTAAGGTAATAATTGCAAATTATGTGCAGTGTTTCTATTTTGAGTACTGTGATGTTTATGTTATTGTATTTAAACGATATTCATCTTCCTTGGCAATCTCCTGAAGTCCTTCAGAGAAAACAGAGTTCTTACAGATTGTTTGATTGTTTTTCTTCTTGCAAAGAAAGTATTTATTTCTTTTGTACCGAAAAGTCATTTGCCTCTTACTGTCATATTTTGCCTTTTGTATCAATTTTGTTAAATTGCTGATAAAATGGACCATGAGATTTAACTTGAATTACTGTGTATTTTGCCAAATGAATGGTAGACCGACCAGATCCGAGTGAAGATGAATGAGCGGCTGAATTACACAGACCAGAAAAATTAATCACACATATGGGGCTGAAAACTTCAAACAAATGTGAGTTTTTTTAAAAACAATTATTAAGTACATTTTCATCTGAGTCTTCTGATGACTAACTGCATTCTTAAAGTTCTGTGTTTTCTTTCCTTGTAGGCTTTAAGGTGTATGGTAGCACACCTACCGAAGTGATACTGCTAGCCTGGTCGACATCACAGATTTCCTCGGGAGTCAGCCGCACCAGTTGCTGTGGAGCTTTCACATGAGTATCCACATCAACTTCATTGGAGCTTTGGTGAGCTGTGTGAAATGGATGCCCATTTTTAAATTTTGTTTTTCTGCTCTCCTGATTTCTTTTGCATGATTCTCAGTTTGCTTTGGATTTTATTCTAGGCATGTTATAATTACTAGCAAAATAAACCTCTCTAAATATCAGCTTCAGTAACAATATGAGCTGACCAGTGTGAAAATGACCCAAATGTGACTTTCTTATTGTTCTTAAAACAATAATTTTCCAAAAATATTGTCTAATCAGCAGTTGGGGTGAGTAAGGGTATAGAATTTCATTGTTTAAGTTTCCCTAATGATGGGGTTAAGTTTACTAACATTGGTCCATATATTTTGGTTACCTGAGGAGTTTCCTCCCTTATACTTTGCCTCAGATTTCTTCATTGTAGCATAGATTTGACCTTCTTCATGAAATCAGTGAGAGAGTGCTGGTCAGTTTATATATGCTGTGCATCGTTCATACTTTTTAAGCACTTAGCATGCAGATTTTGCAGTTACTTTACAAGAGAAGCAGCTTGACTTCTTTTACATCTTTTATTCACTACATTTTGAGAGTTCAGAAGAGTTGTACTACTTGTGCTGTGATATATCACTGAGAGCACCAGACACTAACACTGCACGGTTTATCACTTATGAAAAATGATGAAACTGACATGTAAGGACATTTTAGGTTTAAGTGGGGAAAGCAAACGATGAAGTATGACGATGTCTCATTGCTGTTGATGGATATGATGGGTTCTCTGTCATTGACAAATGCAATAAATCATGCCAAACAAACTGTTTTGAATTTTACCTATATTAATGTTGCATTTTATTCAGAATTGCCCACAATTTTGAAACTGAGAAGCTTTTCCCCTAATCAGGCTGGTATGTGAATTCTTAAGGTCTCACTGTACAGTTTCTTATTTTGACCCCCCCTCCCTAATTTTTAAGGTAGAAGGCATGAGCCTAATTAGCATAAGCCTAGTGTTTATAAATTCACACAGAAGCTAAATCTGTAATATGGTTACATTTACTTCGAGTTAGGCTTGAAAATGGGTTGACTTGTTTGGTGACTCCATGTCATAGATTGACTAGCATTGGAGATCAAATGCGTAACTTGGGCTGCAAATGAACAGCCAACTTGGCTTACGCATTTATGTATGTCTGCTACAGCGGTAAGTATCTCAAAATCGAGATGGTTAAGGGGTTATGAGAAGTATGTTAATTTTTTTATGATACCAGTGAACTTTAATCATACAGAAGGCACATACTGATTCTTTGAGCCTCCTTGTTTTAGGAAAATATTCAAAATAGCTCTTTGCTGTCAAAAATGAATGTAGACAAGAGGGGTTGGTGGTAGTGTCGGTTTAGTATAAAAGCCATCAGTTGTACAAGGAATTAACCTGAATACCTCAGTCAAAATCTTACAAACATGCTTTCCACAAAAATTATTGGCTAGTTTTTATTTTTGTATCTTCCATGTAAAATTATTCTCATTTTTCTGCAATATGTCATTGTAGCATGAAAATTCACCAAAACAACTGTACAGTGAGACCTTTCACCTCCTATATGTAAGTGTATGAAATGTGTACCTCCGATAAGTTGTGCTTTTTTGTCGTTGTCAGTAAACCAGTCTCCAGACTGTAAACAAGGGAAAAACATGTAACCGCTTTTACGGTCTCGATACCGAATTAGGTCGCTCTTGCGGAAAACCACATTTCATTGTATGTGATTATGTTATTTGTTTTATTTTAAAAGCATAATTGGTGTAGCATAATTCTTTATAGAATGCTGGCATAATGGAATGGGTTATCTCTGTGTCTGTCTGTCTCTCTATCACACACACATGAAGAAAACAATATGTATAGACATTTTAAGTTTTTATTCAGTATGAAAAGAACTGGCAATTTGTTTTTTCTTCTGGCAGCAGATAATAATAATGATAATGATGAAAATATTTCCCACTGTTCACAACAACACTTATAGTAAAAACAACAGAGATAGGTATAACATACCTCTTGATAAGAAGCAAAGATTCAAAAGAATTGAATTTTATAAATTGATTTTTTTCCCCTTTTTTGGAGGGTACAAAATACACTTTATTTAATTATACAAAAAATGCGGCGAAACAAACAAAAATAGTACTATTTGTACAAACTTTTAATAATATTTCATCATCATTTTCATAATCTTATATGAAAAAATGTAAACACATTAGTTTAAAGAGACTATTTTTAACTCTCTACACCCCACTTTTCTCTATTTTCACCAACTTCACCCTATTCTGGTTGAAGAGAGGTAATTTCGCCCTAATATTATGGTCCAACTTGGACCATGACTAATTACAATTAAAGTAACTTAGTAGCAATCCCAGGCTTTTGCGGATTTAGGTGACTTCTGGTAAGATAAAGGTAAAATTATGGTTCAGATCTAGTGACACATGTTAAGATGTTAATAGGCTGAGGGTAAAGTTCGGGCAAAAGCCAGTTTTATACTAACTTTCAATTGGATATTTCAAAATAAAAATTATGGCAGATAGCATATCATCTCTGTGTCATTATCAGCCATATCGCATACATTGGAAATATAGACATATTTCTTCTTCAAGTCACACTTTGCACGTGAAAAAGATATCTCTCTGGAAATCAAAGACTTCTCTGAAAGATGTATTCTTACAGGGCTGAGCAAATTATTTTTTTAACCACTAGTCCAGGACAAGTGGTTTCAGAAAATTAACTAGTCCCACCTTACTCTTTACTAGTCCCACCTTACTCTTCACTAGTCCCACCTTACTTTTCACTGGTCCCAAAATGGTAATCACTTGCCGAGATTTGATGAGATGTATGTACTTGATCCATAGAAAAAACAAACAAAAATATATACAACATAATTATTTCTTAAAAGAATTTATTTTTTCAAAAACATTTGTTGTTATACATTTGGCTTCTTCAGGTTCATGTATATATGTTTTAGCTCATGGATTTGAAAAAATGACCAGGTATATGTCTGCCACCTGCACCAGCACTAAGCCAGCAGTTGATAGCTGTGACTGTGTTGAAGTCCTCAAGCTCTGGTCCATTTGCGGAAATGTTCATTAGCATTTGTAAACTCTTTTGGTTTAAGGAATTCCTTAAAGAAGTCTTGATTAAGTTCATTGAACTAAATCCTCGTTCACACTCAGCAGTGGATGGGCTTATAACAAACATGATTTCTAATAGTTTGCATGATTGACTGAGACTAGGTGGAGTATTCACTAAAAGTGTTCCAAGAATTTCAACAGGTGGATCTGGTGACTGCTTCCTTCCGAGTCAATACATTCAAGCCAGGGATAACAATCAACCCAATGCGGCTGAAAATGTCTGTCTCTTAGTAGTGTCATATTTGACATTTTTTGCCATCACAGACTGTTGCTTATGTCTCTTTGGAGAAATAGCTACCGCACACTCAGTATCAGTCTTACGTTTTATCCCTCCACTTTCAAACAAATTTTCCTTCTCCGAATCGCTGTTATTACCTTCCTTGCGAAAATAATTTGGCAAACTCATTTTATCCACAGAGTATCTATCTAGCTTGCTTGATCACATACTTCTAAAGTGATCATAACATACATTTTCTCTTTTAAATACGAACAGAGACAGCTCATTAATTAGTGTAATTGTTTCGCTTCAAACGCAGTATCGCATGTGGAAGTTAATCATCTGTATAATCAATTAAAAATTAAAGAATCATTACTGTCATTTAATCAGTTCATAAAAGAAACCAACACTGATGTCGGTAAAGTACCTTTCATTAATTTAATTACACTGACTCACTGGATTAAAATCATAGTGAGCCGCTCGTGATAATCTGGCTTGAGTAAACTCAATGCATCAAAGCCGCTTAAAACACTACTAATTGATCATACTGGCTTTCTTTTGTTTGACGTGTTTTGATTTGCCGATAATTTGGTTGCTTAGCCCAATATGCAGTCAAGCGGTAACAGGATGTAAATGTATACACGAAGAGGGGTAGAATCAAGTATTCAGTATGCCTGGAGGGCATGATTGGCCAAATAAAGGTAGATATAGTGTTTAACACAAGTCTATTCATTCCTGATTATTTAATGCTCTGCACCTTAACTGTCATCAAGAAACTTTTAGGCAAAAATTATTGATCACTATGGACTTTTACAGTGATGATCAGGTACTAAACTGGGTCAAGATTAGAGCATGTCGGGTCTAATTGTCGCAATATAGGGTAGTACAATTTTTTCCGACATGCGTAGCTTTCATTGTGATGGTTTTTGAAGACTACACCTGGTATGCTTTGGAATGAATACGACTATAGTCACACCCTCCCATTTGTGTGTACCCTGCTACCGATTTTAAAAACGAAAAGCATCAAAGATATGTAAAATGCACACAACTTCGTTGTTTCATTCATCAATTTCAAATTTCAAACCTGATTGTCGCAAGGACACGAAGTTAAAGCAATTATTTCTTGGGACACCTAAAAAAATTTTCTTGTACTGATCGATCGGCGTATTTTATCGATCGTAACCTCATGTAAAATAAAACAGGACTTCATGGTTAAGGGACTCTCATTATGAATTATTACATGGAAATATTATAAATTATTACAATTTGTTTGAAGAGTCAATAAATATATTGAATTTTCTCTGCTTTCTTATCATTTCTATCAAATTAAAATATGTATAATTTAATCAGACAATGACAAGAACTGAGCATTAGCGGTATGTTATACCCATTCAACAATAACTTTTCCCTATTGTGCTCTAGTTTACTGTTGTCAGTTTATGCATTATTGCATTAAAATTGTCGAAAGTCACCTGTAAATTATTGGGGAGTTTTTTTCCTGAAAATGGAAATACCTAATTCATTACAATGTGATACCAGGATGAGAACAATGAAAATGGTGTTTATTTCAACTCAAGCATTTATTGTACGCATGTTTACATCATGGCGTCACCACATGCACATTGAAGATTTTACTTGTGATGAATGAAGCACATACATTTGATTTGAATCATAGGCACCTCTGCACTAAACTTAAATAATATCTTTAAAATACGATAAAGAAGTTTAAGAAATAATGCTTTTAAAATAAAAACTCCGTGGTAGTTTGCTTTGATGTAAGCGACCTTAAATAAGTCCTGTTTACTCAGTTATGGTAATCGTGCTAATATTACGCAAAAGACAAATCCGCCAATTATAAACAAAGGAGACGCCAAAACAACCAGCTTGCCAAAACCAAAAGTTAAAGGAATAATGCATGGAAATTATCATTTTGTGAAGCTGAAACACTAAACTAAAATGGATCAATGATGCTCTTAATTGATCTATTCAGAATTTTAACATATATTATATATGACATGTTATTTGAATTTATGCTGGTTATGTGCTTTATAAAATTAAACACGCGTGCCTTTTCATATAGATTACATCACTTTGTAGGATCACTTATACCACTGAAAAACAGTAACTGTTGAGCGCATGAATCCAAATAAATGAAACAGCAATGAACGTGTAGCTGAAATGTAATCTAGAAGAATGCGATTTGGTAAAAATGATGAATAAAGCAAAATCTGCATCAAATATTTTTGGGAATAAACAAGGATATAAGTGACGCCAAGTACGATTTGCACTGTGTCAGTACTGTACACTCTAGTACAGGTCTTCCCTTAAATGTAAGCGGCCCGTACATTGGGAAGTCTTTATTTACCTTTGTTTTAAATCATGTTGGAGAAATATGAAAATATGCACATGCAAAATAATATTATAAACAAGCATAGTAGTGTATAACAGTTTATTGACGAATGACGTGGTAATTGAACGAGCTGGTCACTGCTGTGTGACGTATGGCGATCTTCCCAATTTTGTATTTACATTTTTTTGTCTACAAGTTTTGGGACACCGAAAATTTTATATATTTTACAGGCATATAAGTCTTGGGATAAGAAAAAAAATAATTATTTTTTCGTGTCCCAAGACTTACCGTGATTACAGTGATCAAATTCTAAAAACGACGCCCATTGCTGAAGTAGTCGGTACTGAATGCAGGGATGGTGCTGGCTTTAAAAAAGTTGTCGCCAAAAAAATCGCAAATCTCAATATTTTGTCACCAATTTTCAAAAAGTGTTGCAAGCAAGGAGTAAGTATATTTCCATGTCTATTAATGTGGTAGGCAATGAAAATTGAAAAAGATGGAGTATTTATTACTTTATTGACAGCAAACAATACAATACCACAATATTACAGAATAAATCATTGCATGACTGTTTTGTGTGCTTATTGTTTTGCATATTAAAATGTTGTTTCATAAAAATAATAAAATCGAATGTCACATGAGTATGCATCGTGCCCACTTGCTGAATGCAGTTTCAAAGTCGAAGTCACCTTCACATTCGTACGTGCCGATTCTCATTAGGTTATCTCTCTTTGATGTACTTAACTTAAGACAAATTGGGTTGTTCCACTTAGTGTACTTTACCTATGCAAAATTAACCTAATGGGCTCTCCCTCAGCATTGCTCAAAGGATTTGACATGACACATCACCCAAGCTATTGTGAGTCAATTCAATAAATCTCTGAAAGGTGTCTGTTTATCACTGACCGCCTTACCTTTTAATTGTCTTTAAACAGTTGTATAAACTAACCGACTTTTTATCATATTAAATGATACACTGTATTCAGTTTATTATAGACTTAGTATTTGTAAATTTCTTGTGTCGGCTGAACAGTATGTACATGTTTCAATATAGTTTTCTAAAGTTTCTAAAGTCTACTGTTCAAGACTAGTTTTCTTTATATATTTTCTTCTTTTTTTTTTGCCCGCACTGACACATGGATAATCAGCACACGGAAAATCGCGAGTATGCCTCCTATGTGTATACAATTTATTGAAAATAGTTTACCTCTTATAGGGCAAGAAAGCATTATACATGAATACATTTGCGTAAAATCAATTTATGTATGAGAATAAAGGGTAACCTTGGAAATATTCAATCGAGAAGGACCTAATCGTTTGAATGTACAAATTCTTGAAGATTGTCCGAAAAGTATGAAACACATATCACAGAACATCAGTTTTAATTTTCTATCATATCTCTGCCATGGACGCCCACATTTCCAAAAAAAAAAAAGGATTAGCGGTCGTTTGGTCGATTGTAGCTATAGTATGGGCCCATTCCATCCTGAATCGTGCACCACTATATAAAACGTGCACATTCTAAATGCCATGTAAATATGAATTACATATTTTTTACACCTTTTTTTTACCAAATCAGTGATGAATACAAATAAAGGTAGAAATGTAAAATCAAATAGTTAATACTTTTATTGTAAGGTGCACGGTTGTGATGTTGATCTGTACTGTATTACCGTACAAGATGCCAACTACTTTAATGACTATGACTATAATAAATGGATACAAAACAACATTAACAAAATTCTCTAAATCATATGTCATTCTCTAACTCATAAATATGTCAGATAATTAGATTATAGATTTTTATCATTTTTATATCATATGTTAAACATTCCACAAAAAATGCAGTATGAACATAAGTGTCTTCACCATCTAAATATATTTAATTCATATTTACATGGCATTTAGTATGCCAGCAGTTTGATTAACATTTAAAAAGAGCTTGTACAAGTAATGTAGACATTATAATTATTATTATTATTATTGATCTTGTTCAAAATACAAATAATTCCTAAATATAAGTATAAATGTCTGATAAACATATAAATCATTATTATTAAAATTATTTATTTTACAATCTGATTAAATTTCTTAATTTTAAAATTGTGATACAAAATATCAGCATTATTATACAATATTATTTCTGTTTTTATTTGTATTCATTTTTGATCTGGGAAAAAAGTATTGTCATCTGAATATTTTAATTATTATTTGAATTATTACTTATTCTGCATGCATGTGTATATTTTCTTTTTTTTTTTGTTTTGGTCTTCTATAATAATAATAATAATAATGTATAAATTTCTTGCTATTTTAAATGTACTTAATTAAGATTTTTACAAAAATATTATAATGCTATTTTTATTCAGACTTCATTATTTTGGAATGTGTGGCATATAATTAAAAAAATGATAAAGTCTATATTCTACTTACATTACATTTTTATGATTCAGATAATTTTGTTCACTGTAGTTTCGTAGCCTTTATTTGAATTTTACTGATTATAGCGGATGATATTGTGCACGTTTTATACAGTATAAATGTACCGACTTTTAGTTTTATCTGCGCGAGGATCCACATCGCAACCATGCACCGTACGACGTGTTTTAGGCAGTGCTTGTACTATAAATAGCATTTTCTTTAACATTGCACTCGCCGTTAACAACTTTATTTTTGCAAATTAAAAAAGTATTCGTAGACGGAACAAGGTTTGGTTTGAAATTTTTTAAGGTATAAAGAGATTAAATAATCCTCAGCTAGATAGTAACTGGCCCAGGTAAATACTTTCGAAGACCGAAGGTGGTGTACGATTCAGAATGGAACGGACCCATACTAAAGTCCGGTAGCATGACTATTGGATTGTATCACCGCATACAGTACTCGGGCCAGATGTCAGCATAAGCGGTCGATATGAACAAATGATTAGTTTATGTAACAATAAAGAGATTCCAGTGCATTGTATACCCAAGTTTGTGGCTTCCTTTCGTGGTGCCTTTGAATTCCTGCACTCCAAACCCAAGATTGTATATACAAGTTTTAACAGCCAAAAACATTGTCGCCAAAAAAATCACCAGATGGTATATTTTGTCGCCAATCAGGAAAAAAAATCGCAATTTGCAACATTGGCGATGCACAGCGCGATCCCTGGAATGCATTCATGACCTGTATGACTTTTACTATGGCATTAGTGTGCCAACATGTCTGCGACATGTGATCTCGGTAAATGTAAGAGAAAATTAATGAAGCTTGTGTTTCCCTTGTTCCCATTTTTATATGTAAAAATAAAGAAAATGTATACCGATAAATATTTGCTTATTAATTGGTAGTTTGCACTGGGGACTCCTTGTTTGCACTAGGGACTCTTTGTTAAGCATTATCGTCAGTAGTATTCTAAGGGTTCTCAATAGACGTGTACCCTCGGGTTTTGACACTTGGAATTTAAGTTTGACCACCCGTACAGAAAAATTTCACCAATTCACATGAGCTGCTCATGAGCTTCACATGAGAACCTTGTTAGAAACGTATGCAAATTGGGTAGATTTTGCAAGCTTATGTGTGCAGTTTGTTAGATCTTGTGAGCCATTGAAAAACTAACCAAATTTTCTCATGTGCAGACTTTGCTCACTTGAGAATTTGAATGTTCACATGAGAATGTATGACTTAGAAAACATTCTTTCCCCTTACATCTGACTATGTTTGAAAATAAGGTTGAGTTCTAATTTCTCATGTGAGTCATCACGTGAGAAATTTGGACTTCGATTCTGATCAGACACATTTTAGATTTGTTCTAAGTTGGTTTTTCTCATGTGAGTTAGAGACCCATCCCATTCTTCCAGCATTCTATAAAGAATTATGCTTCAAGAATTTTACTTTCAAAAACCAAATCAAATAATAAAATAAAATCACATAAGATTAAATGTGGTTTTCCGCAACTGAGACCTAATCCAGTATCGAGACAATAACGCCGGTTATTTCCCAATGTTGTAACCATATTGAAGTAACTTCTCACGTGTTTGCTCTACCTGTAGTTTACCATTGTCAGTTTATGCATTATTGCAGTAAAATTGTCAAAAGTCACAAGTAATTACATTTTCTGACTTGAAAATGTAAAGACCTGTTTCGTTAAAATGTGGTACCAGTATTACAACAGCGAAAATAGTTTTGGTTAATCGCTCGCATTTATAGTGACCTTGTTGACATCATGGCCTCACTGCATGTACATGTACGTTGAAGACTTCAACTTGCGCTGAATGAAGTACATCTCTTGGTTTCGAATCATAGGCACCACTACACTAAACTTCAGTACTCAGGGAATTTTGTCCAAATGCCGGTGCCCCTTTGTTCTACAACATTACTCCTTTTATGACCTTTTACTACATAACATTAGCATGATTACCATAAATATGTACTTATTTAAAGGTTGCTGACATCAAAGCAAACTACCACTGCATTATTATTGCAATTATTTTCAAAGCATTAATTCTGACACTTCGTTATAGTATTTTTGAGACATTACTGAAATGTTCTCTTGTGTTCTGAGAACACTGTATTCTACAGTTCTTCAATTTTCTTGATCTGTACCAGCCTGTATGGACTTTTCACCAGACCTGACATAAAAATTATGAATGTATTACCCTTTTTGGAACATAGAATCTTACATTTATCGTATTTTATGTTGCCAGGTGCTTTTTAAATGCATTCATTTCTCATTAACAACTCTGTGTCAAGGTATTAGTTTCCTTGGATAGGTTAGCTCCCCTAGTCCATTTTTTTTAGAATGAACTAACAGATCTCATAGTAACAAAATCTGAACTTTAACACTCTATTGGTATTTTTGTTTTATTATATTACAGTTAGGAATCATGCAAAGAGATCTTCCTCTCAGAATATATTGTATTTGTACACATATTTTGTCTGATACATTGTTTACAATTATATTTTACCTGTTAATCATTGTTTTCTTTTTTCTTTACATGACTTTCCCCCATGAATTATGCAATGAAAAATAGGAAACCAAATTGATTGATAATGTTTATTTTAATATTGAATGATGATGAATTTCTATTTACCTCTTTTGTTCGGTGGCATGCAGATCAGCCTCTAAATCTTTGGTTTGAGTTGGCCATAGGAACTTGTATTGCATTGAAACTTCCTGTTTCTCAATATCAAAGTGTGAACTTGGTCTTTTTGTGACAATATTGTACTTTTCCTCCGAAAGTCTTTTTTTTTTTATATAGTTTTTGTGACGTCAGTATCTACAGTTTTCTCACTTGTTACACCCTTGGTATGAGGAATATTTCCTGGTCTGATGTGAAACTAAATTCTCGCATTAAGACAACCTTTGATTTTCCTCTGTACTTTTGACATTTTTGACATTGTAAAATAACTAGTTTATGTTTTGAGTTTCAAAGTGTGAATTCAGTACCTGCTTAGCACTGTTAGAACTACATTCAGCACTGTTTATATTGTTTCTTTACATCAATGGAAGCTAGTATCAGTTTACAGTCTGGCCAGACTTGCATTTTGCCTCAGATTCCAAACCTCTACATTTATCAATTTTTCATGTGACAAGTGATGAAAAATAAAATAAACCTGTTGGGTGCCATAAATGCTTCTTAATATATGATTCAAGAAAACATTATCTCCAGTTAAGGAAATTTTAGGCAACCAAAATATGATCTTTATACCAGAAATTGATGAAAATAGGGGGTTGTGTAATTTGACACCTCTTATTACATAATGTTTATAAGTGGATATTTCATGCATGCATATCTGAATGGCAGACACAGGAAATAAGGAAAAACATGAGACAAACTATTACAATCACTGCATTAAGTTATCTACATCTATAATATATGAAAATGGTAAACATTCTTGAAATACAACATTCATTCTGATCATCTATCAATATTACCATTTAGTGTGCTTAGAATATCACCCAAGTTAGTATAGTACATACATGGTGTCTAAGGCTGTCGATGGTGTCAAAGGTTGTCAATATACACAAATGTATGTTTGGTATTAAACATGTCAGCTGAGATGGTGTCATTGGATTGACATCTAGTACAAATTCTAGCTGCACACTTTTGAAGTTTGATTGTACAATTAATATTAGTTTGTGTGCATGAGCCCAATACTATGCAACAGTGGTCCATAATAGGTAATATGCAAGTTGAATATAATAGTTTCCTTGCATGCATTGGTCGATATTTCTTTTGTCTGTGCAGTAGTGTTAGTTTGGAGACTATAATGTTCTTTACACCATTGTCTTTACACCATTTACTGATGTACCTACTAGCATTGCGGTTGTCTTTTGGTATTTACGTACATTCCATTCTTGACACAATTTACTGATGTTCCTACTAGCATTGCAGCGGTATTTTTGGTATTGATATACATTTCATTGTCTTGACACATTTTACTGTTGTGATTAAAATTATACTGAAGCTGTTGTTGGATTGTGTTACTGTTTTGATTCGATGTGTGGAATGTTGCATCATCTGCATACATATCACTTTCAGTGTTTTCTGTATACAATGGCAGGTCATTAATGTAAAAGAGAAATAAATAAAGAAATAAGTTAAGTGTTGTTTCAAGTTTATCTCAAACTCTGTTTATCTTAGTATCATCACACTAGATGAGTATGCATCTCTATTAGTACCATATACTTACCACAAAAGGTCATTGTGACCTTCATGTTACACTTTACTGGCTTTGGGAAAGTTTTTGCATTTGGCTCATGACCAAAAAAGTTTTTGGTACCCAACACACGTTGTTATCTCAACATTCATGAAGTGAGGATGTATCTTAAGTACTACACCTTCATCACAAAAGTAGGTCACTGTGATCCATATTGCATGTTTCACTGCGTTAGTTTTACTGTCAAGCACTGTTTATGCCAGAATTGTTGAACTAGGTGATTGTACCCTATTAGTACAATACCCTTACAACAAAATGAGGTTATTGTGAAGTACATTTCACATTTGAAAGGCTTGTGTTAAGTTGTTAGCTCTGTGAAGTAGAGTTATGCTGTTGTACTACCCATTGTGTTGGCATCAGCATCCACACAGGTATACATCTGTACACTCATTGAATGTTGACTGTTCTTTATTCCTAGGTTCTATGAAACAGTTTGGGGTAGGTTTCATGGCACTTACTACTAGGGGAGGGGGCTGAAGGGAAGAAATTGCTAAAGTGAAAAATTTGGGTATTTATCTTTATTTTAAAACCAAAATAATTTTTATTTTCAATTTAAAAAAAAAAAAAAAACTTCAGTCAAATAAAATCATTAATATTTGTCAAGGATTTGCTAAACAAAGTGGCATAAGCCTAAGATCTACATTTGCTTTCAAAACCAAAAATTGCTAAACTTTTTTTTTCCTGTTAAAGTTTTTTTTAAAAAAATCCGCAAAGGATATCCTTTTTATGGACATTCATCAACAGATGTTTTTCACCAAGTCTTGCTCATTGCAGGAATTCTCGGGATGCTCTCAAGTGCCTATATAATCCTTTTGAGATAGGCTGTGATTTCCATTCCCTGTATTTAGTTCCATGCTTGTACAGAGAATAGTTGGAGTGGTTGTTGAAACCATGTGACTGCCAAATAAAGGTGACTGTTCAGGAAGGTTTGACTATACATTAAAAATATTCTCTATATCATTCTTATTTTTTAGCAGATTTTTGTTTTTTATTTGCAAGAAGAATTAGTGCCCATGACTGAGCAAATCCCATAGCCCGACCTCATTTTCGAAGTCGGACAAGTAAAATTTTCCAAGTGCTTTTTGCCTATTTTTAAAAAAGTCAGGCAAGTGCTGATTTTCATGCCATAATCACTTTATCTACCTTTGTCTGGCTGTGCATGCCATCCGGGTGTACTTTAAACTTGATTCTACCCCTATTCATGTATTCATTTACAGCCAGTATCACACCTACAATTGGTCATTGATAACTCTTGCTTAATTGTGCGCATGTTATTATACCGCTTGACTGCATATTGGGTAAGCGACTAAATTATTGGCCACTCGAAACACACGAGACAAAACAAAGTTGGTATGATTAATTTTAGCAGTGTTTTAAATGGCTTCCTTGTGTTTACTTAAATCAGATCCTCATGAACGACTCGCCCTATGATTTTAATCCAGCGAATCGATCCAATTAAATTAATGAAAGGTACTTGACTAACGTTAGTGTTGGTTCCCTTTATGAACTGATTAGATGGCAGTGATGATTCTTTAATTTTTAACTGATTATTTAGAGGATTAACTTCCACATCCATTAGAAGCAAAACAATTATGCTCATTAAAGAACTCTCTCTTCACATTTAAGGGACAGAAAGGATGTTATGATCTCTTTAGAAGTAGTTGAGCATGGTGATATTTACTACGTGGATAAAATGAGTTTACTAAATTATACTTGTAATGGACCAGTGGATGAAAAAAAAATTGCTCAGCTCTGGTGCCTCAATGTTACACCTGTATATAGCATGAAAAAATGTGTTTGACTCCTGAAAATTAAAACTTGATTCTTCAATTGGAGGATTTGATTCTTTTTGTTGGCATTGAATAGCCACTTTGGTGCCGAGGTACCATAAAGCACTACATACATACATACTGATTCTCTAAAATTTTACTTGGGGCTTCCATGGACCCATGTTTTGAAATTCTGTTGAGAGAACTGGTTTATTGAATATATAGTAGACAAAGAAAAAAAGAAAAAACTTTCTTGTGTTTTGTCCTTGGAAATTATCCTATCCTACAATAGATTTTTGCACAGTTAAATGCTTTGTTTGCTTTGCAAACATGGATTTACTTGTACATGTATATTTTATAGTTTATTAGCTTTGCTGGTCATAGGCCAGAGGAGCTTATGTGATGACCTGTTGTCTGACATGCATCATCCTTCTATCCATCTGTTCGCATATCTACTGGAGAAATGCCATGAAACTTTACATACAGATTCATCTGTGTCTAGTTGGTCCTAAATGAAAATGGTACTGTTTGGGCATCCAATATGGTAGCCACAGTGCCCATCATGAAAATCTTATTGCTACTCCTCCTAAATGATTGGTCACAGCAACATGTGGTTTTCACACGAAAAAAACTTCTTATGATGTCTAGTTGGTACTAAATGAAAATGGTGCCGACCTGATATCCAGTATCTTGAAAATCTTTTTATCAAAACTCCTGGTGAATGGAAAGTTGTATCGATATGGGGTTTTCAGCAGAAGACTTGTGATTTCTACATGGTCCTAAATGAAACTGGTACTGCTTGGACCTCCATTATGGCAGACAGTGGATGGTCATATCAGAATGGGGTTTCACTAAATGACTTCTTGTCATATTTAGTTGGTCACAAATGTTGTCAATCTGATGTCTAGTATGGACTTTTTGGCAGCTGTATTGAAAATGTTCTTAATGTTAATCCTGAATGGATGGTCATATCTGCACAGGTTTTCACAAAAAGTCATCTTATGAGGTCTAGTTGGGCTTGAAGGAAAATTGTGCTGATCTGACATTCAATATGAACACCATCTTGAAAATCTTATGGCTAGGGGTTAAACGATACACCTGTGCCGCAGATTGATATGATTCATGATACACAGCCTATGATACGATAAACTATCAATACACGTATCAACTTGATGGTCTTTTCTTCTTTAGAAGGTCTGTCAGTGGTAGGGTGGTGCCCTTGTATGCGAATTGTCATATTGGTTATATTTTCTGTATGCAGATTACAGAAAGATGTAGCATCTGCTCATACGCCATTCTCAGCCATGCATACCTGTGAATCTACCGGCGGTACACACGTGGTTTGCATTTCAGTGTAAATTCAATGTTTTAAGGTTTGTTTGTTGTTTTTTTTAAAGCAGAAGTCAATGTCAGTTTGTATGTTAATTGTCCATATCAGAGAATTACTTTCCTTTGGAACAAAATGATAAATTTATGCTGTTTGAGAATCTCAGCAAAGTGTGTTTCTCATCAAGTTCGTGCATAAGTTTGTTCATATTTCTTTTAATAAATTGAAAGCATAAACTTCTTGCAAAAGAAGCCGATCAACCTTTAATAAACAGTAATGTGTACTGCATATACAAGACTTTTGACATTATTTTTGTTTTTGTCCAAATATATGATCAAAATAAAGACTGATTCTTCTAATGGTATCTGGTTGTAAATCACTGTTGAGGTTTCAGTCTTTCCATAGGTGGTCTTCATTCATTGGCTGTGCAAATGTCAGTCAGAAATGTCGACCAGCCCCCATCCACAGTGGAGTTGATGTCAGTGTGCCTGCCAAGGCACGGCAGTGATTTGTAGGTATTTATTCCTCCGCCACAGAGCTAAAGTGGAGGAGATTAAGTCACCCACCGCGAAGTGTGGGGTTCCCAAAAATTGCGAGCTGTACTGTAGCCCTGGTGTTGCCCATTGGTGTATCCCGCAGTTGAGCTTGAAACATATTTACAGCAGCAGGATTTGCCCCATGTTTATTTGTTTTTATCTCTTCACGCAGCTTGTAGTCTGACTACTTGAAACTGCAGTTTTACACATCATGGTATGCTTCCAAGCAAGTCCCCATTTTCTTTCACTAGCAATTTGGAAATCGGGTCTCACATCTGTTTTGATTGCTGTGACGATGGATGATATCGTTCCACATTTCAACATGTTTGTTAATACAGATCATATGTGTCGCATCATGCTGATTCACTTCTGTCTCTTTCAGGGTCAGTCTTGCTTTGGATGATGGCTGTACAATTCTAGCTGATCCAGCTTTGTGTTGGTGTTTTCAGAAACAAGGGGATACAGCATTGCATTGGTTGCAGGTGAGTCACTGTTCTGTACAACCCTTATTGTGCCCCACTATGGCAGCAGCAGGGGCTTATACATTTAGTGTACTTTGTTACCTATCCATCTGTTCATAAATGTCTACCCATCTGTCCATCACACCTTTGTTAGACTGCGAATTGAAGTCAGTTTTAGGTTGGAAATCTGTTCCATCAACACATTGTTAGTTTAATTTTGTAACTGTACAACAATTTATTACAAATAATGCCACATACACTTTTTATGGCTCGGATGTTAGTATGAGGAGGTAGTCTTTGGTGCCGTGGAAACCAGAGAATCTTAAGAAAAGCTGTGACCATGAATGAAAGACCACTGTGCACTTGCTAAAACTGGGGAGTGAACTTAACATGATCCAAGCACTATCTGAGGATGCCTGAGACCTCGATTTCAACAATTAACATTGGGACAAAGGTCCATGATTGTATACAACTTTGCAGGATTCCCATATTGCTCAAGTTTCAGATAAGGTAGTCACCGATATATATAGCAGCAAGAAAGTCTCCACCTTTGTTTTGCATGGTAATATTTCAGAACAATACTTTTGACTTTTCATTGAACAAAAACTAATCCTGTTCTAAATGTGATAAATAGGATATTTACATTTGTGCTTTTCTCAGACAAAATGTATGAAGCTTGTTCAATAATTTAAATCTTGAGCTTGTTAAATTTTTCAAAAAAGATACAAATTATTCAACCTGTTTTATAAATTTCATTTGAAATGAGCACTTGCATGAAGTTCTTGCTTTGTTTGAATTTACAAACATTCTTGGCATTTTCTGTTGTTTGTTCCTGACCCACTGATACTGATGTTTAGATGTGAGACTCGATTTTCATACACTGTGAAATGCAGGTCGTTCAATTATAAATAACATTAGCATGTAGTTTTAATACATTGTGTTCATAATCATAAGAAAGAAATTTATTTTCACCCAGATAGCTGCAGGTGTTATAGTAATGCACAGGATCTCCCTTTATGCTGCAGTTGTTATAATACTGCAGAAGACATCCCATTACAAATTGCTGCAGGTGTTATAATACTGCACAAGACTTGCATTATCTTATAAAATCCAACAGTTCTTGTGAGGAATGCATGACATTGTTTAATTGGTTCCACAAACCTATGTTCAGCTTCACAGACTTGCAAATGGCAAGATTCATAACCAGAACTTCACAAAATAATCTATGCCTTTTGTCTTGCTTGTGAATGATTAAACATAGGTACAGTGACTTGCATGCTGGTAATGGTGGCATAGGGCTCAAGAATGGCTTGATATTATATTAAAGTATTTGAAAGTTGTATATTTCTGCCTTATTTGCTTACCCAAAAATGAAACTTTAGATCAGTATTAATGCATGAATCTTTCTTAAAGATTTTACTGCGTGATTTAGGATTCCATGTGTCCATGTGAGATGTTCCAGAGATGTCCCAGTGAGATGCCAGGATTCCATGTGACCAGGGAAGATGCCAGGATTCCATGTGTTGTGGTAGGATATAAGGATGCCATGTGTCTTGGTGAGATGTACATATTTTATTACGATCAGTTCTGTGTGGAATTAACCTTTTTTTAAAAATTTGGTTGTGATGGTTTTCATAGTGAATAAATGAGTGTTCATCAATAATTGCATATTTTTCAATACATTTTAATGAGTTGTGCTTAGAAATGTCCAAGTTTGCAATTTTTTCTAGGTAGGAAGGGTATGTTGAAAATATTTCTCTGTTGAATTCATTCCTCGTCACATATTATTATTAGGAAATAAATTCTGCTGCCTCAACTCCAGCCCTCACAGAAAGAGAAGGGTATGTTGAAAATATTTCTCCATTAAATACATTCCTCCTCACATTAATATTAGGAAATAAATTCTGCTACCTCTTGACTCCAGCCCTCACAGAAAGAGAAGAATATATTGAAAATATTTCTCCGTTGAATACATTCCTCCTCACATTAATATTAGGAAATCAATTCTGCTACGTCTTGACTCCAGCCCTCATGGAAAGAGAAGGGTATGTTGAAAATATTTCTCCGTTGAATACATTCCTCCTCAAGACATAGGTATCACAATAGCATGGCAAGACATAGGTATCACAATAGCATGGCAAGACATGGGTATCACAGTCAGCATGGCAAGACATAGGTATCACGATCAGCATGGCAAGACATAGGTATCACAATCAGTATGGCAGGACATAGGTATCACAATCAGCATGGCAAGACATGGGTATCATTGTAATGGTATGGCAAGACATGGGTATCACAATCAGCATGGCAAGACATAGGTATCACAATCAGCATGGCAAGACATATGTATCACAATCAGCATGGCAGGACATGGGTATCACAATCAGCATGGCAAGACATGGGTATCATTGTAATGGTATGGCAAGACATGGTTATCACAATAGCATGGCAAGACATAGGTATGACAATCAGCATGGCAAGACATAGGTATCACAATCAGCATGGCAAGATATGGGTATCATTGTAATGGTATGGCAAGACATGGGTATCACAATCAGCATAGCAAGACATAGGTATCACAATCAGCATGGCAAGACATATGTATCACAATCAGCATGGCAGGACATGGGTATCACAATCAGCATGGCAAGACATGGGTATCATTGTAATGGTATGGCAAGACATGGTTATCACAATAGCAAGGCAAGACATAGCTATCACAATCAGCATGGCAAGACATAGGTATCACAATCAGCATGGCAAGACATGGGTATCAAAATCAGCATGGCAAGACATGGGTATCATTGTAATGACATGGCCAAACATAGGCATCACAATAGCATGGCAAGACATAGGTATCACAATAGCATGGCAAGACATGGGTATCACAGTCAGCATGGCAAGACATAGGTATCACAATTAGCATGGCAAGACATAGATATCACAGTCAGCATGGCAAGACACAGGCATCACAATAGCATAGCAAGACATAGGTATCACAATAGCATTAAAAGACATGGGTTTCACAGTCAGCATGGCAAGATATAAGTATCACATTCAGCATGGCAAGACATAGGTATCACAATAAGCATGGCAGGACATGGGTATTACAATCAGCATGGCAAGACATGGATACCATTGTAATGGTATGGCAAGACATGGGTATCACAATCAGCATGGCAAGACATAGGTATCACAATCAGCATAGCAAGACATAGGTATCACAATCAGCATGGCAGGACATGGGTATCACAATCAGCATGGCAAGACATGAGTATCATTGTAATGGCATGGCAAGACATGATATCACAATCAGCATGGCAAGACATAGGTATCACAGTCAGGATGGCAAGACATAGGCATCACAATAGCATGGCAAGACATGGTATCACAATAAGCATGGCAAGACATGGGTATCATTGTAATGGCATGGCAAGACATGGGTATCACAATCAGCATGGCAAGACATAGGTATCACAGTCAGCATGGCAAGACATAGGTATCACAATAGCATGGCAAGACATGGGTATCACAGTCAGTATGGCAAGACATAGGTATCACAATTAGCATGGCAAGACATAGATATCACAGTCAGCATGGCAAGACACAGGCATCACAATAGCATGGCAAGACACAGGTATCACAATAGCATTAAAAGACATGGGTATCACAGTCAGCATGGCAAGATATAAGTATCACATTCAGCATGGCAAGACATAGGTATCACAATAAGCATGGCAGGACATGGATATCACAATCAGCATGGCAAGACATGGGTACCATTGTAATGGTATGGCAAGACATGGGTATCACAATCAGCATGGCAAGACATAGGTATCACAATCAGCATAGCAAGACATAGGTATCACAATCAGCATGGCAGGACATGGGTATCACAATCAGCATGGCAAGACATGGGTATCATTGTAATGGCATGGCAAGACATGGGTATCACAATCAGCATGGCAAGACATAGGTATCACAGTCAGCATGGCAAGACATAGGCATCACAATAGCATGGCAAGACATAGGTATCACAATAGCATGACAAGAAATAGGTATCACAATCAGCATGGCAAGACATAGGTATCACAATCAGCATGGCAGGACATGGGTATCACTCTCAGCATGGCAAGACATGGGTATCATTGTAATGGCATGGCAAGACATGGGTATCACAATCAGCATGGCAAGACATAGGTATCACAATCAGCATGGCAAGACATAGGTATCACAATCAGCATGGCAAGACATGGTATCACTCTCAGCATGGCAAGACATGGGTATGATTGTAATGGCATGGCAAGACATAGGCAACACAATATCGTGGCAAGACATAGGTATCACAATAGCATGGTAAGACATAGGTATCACAGTCAGCATGGCAAGACATAGGTATCATCGACATCGAGAGAGCTTCATCTTCTAGATCTTCATCGAGAGCGTCATCTTCTAGATCTTCAACATCCATGATCATCATCGAGAGCGTTATCTTCTAGATCTTCATCATCCATGATCATCATCGAGAGCTTCATCTTCTAGATCATCACCCATTATCGACATCGAGAGAGCTTCATCTTCTAGATCTTCATCGAGAGCGTCATCTTCTAGATCTTCATCATCCATGATCATCGTCAAGAGCGTCATCTTCTAGATCTTCACCACCCATGATCACCATCGGGAGAGTCATCTTCTAGATCTTTATCGAGAGCGTCATCTTCTAGATCTTCATCATCCATGATCATCATCAATAGCGTCATCTTCTAGATCTTTATCGAGAGCGTCATCTTCTAGATGTTCATCATCCAAGATAATCATCGCGAGCGTCATCTTGTAGATCTTCATCATCCATGATCATCATCAAGAGCATCATCTTCTTGATCTTCATCACCCATGATTGACATCGAGAGATCTTCATCTTCTTTATCTTCATCGAGAGCGTCATCTTCTAGTTCTTCATCATCCATTATCATCATCGAGAGCGTCATCTTCTAGATATTCATCATCCATGATCATCATCGAGAGCGTCATCTTCTAGATCTTCATCGAGAGTCATCTTCTAGATCTTCATCATCCATGATCATCATCAAGAGCATCATCGTCTAGATCTTCATCGAGAGAGTCATCTTCTAGATCTTCATCATCCATTATCATCATCAAGAGCTTCATCTTCTAGATCATCATCACCCATGATCATCATCGAGAGCGTCATCTACTGGATCTTCATCACCCATGATCACCTTTGAGAGCGTCATCTTCTAGATCTTCATCACCCATGATCGTCATCGAGAACGTCATCTTCTAGATCTTCTAGATAAGTATTTTTTTCCATTATGGTGGTCTCCTTTAGACCTCATCCCGGTAAAATTGTTCGTTCCAGCACAACACCATCCTATCTAACTAAGTACACCTGGCAGTGGGTCGGGTGGAGGAAAATGGCACCTTCGCAGGGTGTCATTTTCCTTCAGTCAATTGAAAACGAATAGGACATGTACTAAATAAGTGTTTTTTTCCATGATGGTGGTCTCCTTTAGACCTCATCCCGGTAAAATTGTTCGTTCCAGCACAACACCATCCTATCTAACTAAGTACACCTGGCAGTGGGTCGGGTGGAGGAAAATGGCACCTTCGCAGGGTGTCATTTTCCTTCGGTCAATTGAAAACGAATAGGACATGTACTAAATAAGTGTTTTTTTCCATGATGGTGGTCTCCTTTAGACCTCATCCCGGTAAAATTGTTCGTTCCAGCACAACACCATCCTATCTAACTAAGTACACCCGGCAGAGGGTCGGGTGGAGGGAAACGGCACCTCTCTCATGGCGTCGTTTTCCTTCGGTCAATTAAAAAACAGTTAGGGACATGTACTAAATAAGTGTTTGTCACGCGGGGGCCTTGTCTAGTAATGGACCTGCCCCGGTAAAATTGTTCCTTCCAGCACGACACCATCCTATCTAACTAAGTACACCTGGCAGTGGGTCGGGTGGAGGAAAATGGCACCTTCGCAGGGTGTCATTTTCCTTCGGTCAATTGAAAACGAATAGGACATGTACTAAATAAGTGTTTTTTTCCATGATGGTGGTCTCCTTTAGACCTCATCCCGGTAAAATTGTTCGTTCCAGCACAACACCATCCTATCTAACTAAGTACACCCTGCAGAGGGTCAGGTGGAGGGAAACGGCACCTCTCTCATGGCGTCGTTTTCCTTCGGTCAATTAAAAAACAGTTAGGGACATGTACTAAATAAGTGTTTGTCACCCGGGGGCCTGGTCTAGTAATGGACCTTCCCCGTTAAAATTGTTCCTTCCAGCACAACACCATCCTATCTAACTAAGTACACCTGGCAGTGGGTCGGGTGGAGGAAAATGGCACCTTTGCAGGGTGTCATTTTCCTTCGGTCAATTGAAAACGAATAGGACATGTACTAAATAAGTGTTTTTTTCCATGATGGTGGTCTCCTTTAGACCTCATCCCGGTAAAATTGTTCGTTCCAGCACAACACCATCCTATCTAACTAAGTACACCCGGCAGAGGGTCAGGTGGAGGGAAACGGCACCTCTCTCATGGCGTCGTTTTCCTTCGGTCAATTAAAAAACAGTTAGGGACATGTACTAAATAAGTGTTTGTCACCCGGGGGCCTGGTCTAGTAATGGACCTCCCCCGGTAAAATTGTTCCTTCCAGCACGACACCATCCTATCTAACTAAGTACACCTGGCAGTGGGTCGGGTGGAGGAAAATGGCACCTTCGTAGGGTGTCATTTTCCTTCGGTCAATTGAAAACGAATAGGACATGTACTAAATAAGTGTTTTTTTCCATGATGGTGGTCTCCTTTAGACCTCATCCCGGTAAAAATTGTTCGTTCCAGCACAACACCATCCTATCTAACTAAGTACACCCTGCAGAGGGTCAGGTGGAGGGAAACGGCACCTCTCTCATGGCGTCGTTTTCCTTCGGTCAATTAAAAAACAGTTAGGGACATGTACTAAATAAGTGTTTGTCACTCGGGGGCCTGGTCTAGTAATGGACCTACCCCGGTAAAATTGTTCCTTCCAGCACGACACCATCCTATCTAACTAAGTACACCTGGCAGTGGGTCGGGTGGAGGAAAATGGCACCTTCGCAGGGTGTCATTTTCCTTCGGTCAATTGAAAACGAATAGGACATGTACTAAATAAGTGTTTTTTTCCATGATGGTGGTCTCCTTTAGACCTCATCCCGGTAAAATTGTTCGTTCCAGCACAACACCATCCTATCTAACTAAGTACACCCTGCAGAGGGTCAGGTGGAGGGAAACGGCACCTCTCTCATGGCGTCGTTTTCCTTCGGTCAATTAAAAAACAGTTAGGGACATGTACTAAATAAGTGTTTGTCACCCGGGGGCCTGGTCTAGGAATGGACCTTCCCCGTTAAAATTGTTCCTTCCAGCATGACACCATCCTATCTAACTAAGTACACCTGGCAGTGGGTCGGGTGGAGGAAAATGGCACCTTCGCAGGGTGTCATTTTCCTTCGGTCAATTGAAAACGAATAGGACATGTACTAAATAAGTGTTTTTTTCCATGATGGTGGTCTCCTTTAGACCTCATCCCGGTAAAATTGTTCGTTCCAGCACAACACCATCCTATCTAACTAAGTACACCCGGCAGAGGGTCAGGTGGAGGGAAACGGCACCTCTCTCATGGTGTCGTTTTCCTTCGGTCAATTAAAAAACAGTTAGGGACATGTACTAAATAAGTGTTTGTCACCCGGGGGCCTGGTCTAGTAATGGACCTCCCCCGGTAAAATTGTTCCTTCCAGCACGACACCATCCTATCTAACTAAGTACACCTGGCAGTGGGTCGGGTGGAGGAAAATGGCACCTTCGTAGGGTGTCATTTTCCTTCGGTCAATTGAAAACGAGTAGGACATGTACTAAATAAGTGTTTTTTTCCATGATGGTGGTCTCCTTTAGACCTCATCCCGGTAAAATTGTTCGTTCCAGCACAACACCATCCTATCTAACTAAGTACACCCGGCAGAGGGTCAGGTGGAGGGAAACGGCACCTCTCTCATGGTGTCGTTTTCCTTCGGTCAATTAAAAAACAGTTAGGGACATGTACTAAATAAGTGTTTGTCACCCGGGGGCCTGGTCTAGTAATGGACCTCCCCCGGTAAAATTGTTCCTTCCAGCACGACACCATCCTATCTAACTAAGTACACCTGGCAGTGGGTCGGGTGGAGGAAAATGGCACCTTGGTAGGGTGTCATTTTCCTTCGGTCAATTGAAAACGAATAGGACATGTACTAAATAAGTGTTTTTTTCCATGATGGTGGTCTCCTTTAGACCTCATCCCGGTAAAATTGTTCGTTCCAGCACAACACCATCCTATCTAACTAAGTACACCCGGCAGAGGGTCAGGTGGAGGGAAACGGCACCTCTCTCATGGCGTCGTTTTCCTTCGGTCAATTGAAAAACAGTTAGGGACATGTACTAAATAAGTGTTTGTCACCTGGGGGCCTGGTCTAGTAATGGACCTCCCGCAGTAAAATTGTTCCTTCCAGCACGACACCATCCTATCTAACTAAGTACACCTGGCAGTGGGTCGGGTGGAGGAAAATGGCACCTTCGCAGGGTGTCATTTTCCTTCGGTCAATTGAAAACGAATAGGACATGTACTAAATAAGTGTTTTTTTCCATGATGGTGGTCTCCTTTAGACCTCATCCGGTAAAATTGTTCGTTCCAGCACAACACCATCCTATCTAACTAAGTACACCCGGCAGGGGGTTGGGTGGCAGTGGGTCGGGTGGAGGGAAACGGCACCTCTCTCATGGCATCGTTTTCCTTCGGTCAATTAAAAAAACAATTAGGGACATGTACTAAATAAGTGTTTGTCACCTGGGGGCCTGGTCTAGTAATGGACCTGCCCCGGTAAAATTGTTCCTTCCAGCACGACACCATCCTATCTAACTAAGTACACCTGGCAGTGGGTCGCGTGGAGGAAATGGCACTTTTGCCTCTTTTCTGTCTGCAGTGTCCTTGGCTCCTGGTGAACCTGTGCATTGGAGTGATCACCCTTGGAATGACTGTGCAGCATGACTTCCTGTTCTGGGCTGAGTTCTGTACCTTAGATGAGCCTGTATCATATATCCCCTGTCTTTCCAGTACACAGTTCCTGTTTTCCGGATACTTTGGATACAAATGATGGTAAGTACAGTGTTTTATCCATTTGATCCAGTGATCTCAGAGTACTTGGTGAAAGTATACCCCCAAGTGTTTTACTTTTGTTTTCAGAGATGATCCAAGTCTGTTATTGAGTCTGTGTATTGTTGAATGCACTCTTGCCTCAAAGTTTCTTGAATAGTTGACATTTTTAGGTACGGAAACACTGATTGATCTGTTCACAGCCTCACATTTCTGCGTGTTTGTATTAAGTTGCAGTCTTTGTACAACATCACAGGAAAGTTTTCATTTTCAGCACTTCCAGGAGAAGTATTCTTATCATTTTCTGTCATGTTTAGATGAGTCACTGGATGATGGCCCATTGTCTGCCATATCCATTTCATTTAGCTGTACAGTAGCTTGACCTACAATGTGGAAGCCCTTTTCATTGATGTTCTGCTAGGTGGTGGAATGTAAGAGGCTGCAAGTAGGTATCTAGCCCTGGGTGTTGCCCATTGGTGTATCCTGTAGTCCAGCTTGACATGTCATATTTACAGCAGCAGGATTTGGCCCAGTTTAGCTGTTTTTATCTCGTCATACAGCTTTTACTCTGGTGACTTAAAACTGCAGTTTTTACACATCATACGGTAGTATGCTTCCAAGCAAGTCCCCACTTTGTTTCATTAGCAATTTTGAAATCAGGTCTCACATCTGTTGTCTTGATTTCCATGATGATGGATGATATCATTCCAGATTTCCACATTTTTATTCATACAGATCATACATGTCCCCTCATGCTGATTCACTTCTGTCTCTTCAGGGTCAGTCCTTGCTTTGGATGATGGCCGTAGAATTCTAGCAGACCCAGTGTGCCATACAGTCTGGTGCCACAACTGACTGGAGACACCCCACCTGTCGACTTCGTCACTGCCAATGAGAGAGAACTTGTCTGCATCCATCTTCTGGTCACTTGAGCAGATGCAGCACTGGAACTTGGTAAACTATCATCAGTCCAGAAATCCTGACCCCTTTGTTATGTGGAATATTTCCTGTTTAAAGACATTTTTCTTCTTCTTTGGTGTACCCTTTCATGGTTTCAGTTAAAATAACTGCATGTAAAAGTACAAGAATTATCCTCTCTCCCCCTTATATAACTGGGAAAAGGTGTGCTGCCCTGGTATCATAGAACTTCACGAACTCTTCAATAACATTGGAAGCTTAACATCTAAGAGCTCCTCCCCTTAAGGGGTGAAAATTACATCACTACCTTAGTTACTACCCCTAACTAGCGTAGTCAGATACCACCAGATTTCAGGTGATACATATTATTGACAGGACCTGGTTTAATTACTTCACACCTGAAAAGGAAAACCATTCATGTTTGTGATAAAGTGATTGGAGACATGTTGCAAAAGAACAAAATTTGTCAACTTGAGTTTTTAAATTTCATGAAAATTTAATTTAAATTCAATTTTTAAATAAAAATATGTATCATATTTTAAAATGGACTCTCCACTGAGAGTTTAGCAGCCAGGTTTAATTTCTAGTAATTTTCAGATTTGTATGAAGACTAAAAACTAACTACAGTTTATTTCAAGTGTTTATCTTAATTAATAAATTCACCATTCAACTTTAAGTTTTGTGAATTCTTCACAGTCGGGGCCATTTTGAAATTCATACTGTTTGTAATACAATGGTGTCAATAAAATTTATATGTATGCATCAAATTCACTGAAACTTTGCAGCAGTATTTCAGACACATTTATTTTAGTTTTTTTCCATTCAGGTGAAAATTTCTGACCCTGATAGGAATCGGGACACAATTAATACTTCCGGTTCAGTACCTACGAATGTAGTCCTGAGTCTATTTTAGATCCTTTTTTCCTCTCTCATTTTGGTGGTGATGTATGCATTAGATTTAGTCATTCTTAGTATTGATTTAAAGGAAATTGGTTATTGTTTAGAATATGAGCATTATAGTGTGGTTGTTGGTGTGTATTTTGGGCGACAGTGCACAGTGAGTAATGAGGCATTGGTGCTGATCCGCAAGTGAAATCTGTGACTCATTGCACATTGCTTTGTTTACAGTCCCAGCCATTCACAAGAATGCCGGTTAACCTTTGACAAGAATTTCAGCGTGAGTTCATCTTTGAAGATACTTACAGCAACATATGATTTATTAGGATTTGGACACAGTGGAAAGTTCAGTACTGACAAACAAATGTAGAGACTATATAGGAAAATGAATTGTGGTCTAAGGCCTGTCAGTAAGGAAGGTTATAAAAGTTTAAATTGTTTATCCTGAGTTTATTATTCAAGGTAGATGCATGAAATTTGGACATTTTGTGTATATTGACTTTAAAAATAGAACAAGGAAATTAAAAATTAAAAAATTTTAATATTTTTTTAAATTTAAATTAATTTTTAAAATAAAATTAAATTTTAAAATTTTTGTAAAAAAAATGTACATGTATAGAGCCTATGGGGTTGATACTCTCAGTATTATCACCATGTATGTATTTCTACATTCTTATAGAAGTTGCAAAGGTGGATATTTTTTGAAATTCTGTCAGAGAAAAAACTTGTTCAAATCTGTGCCAGAACCTAACAGTACTTGCATATTCTGGACAGGCGATGTAACATCAAATATGTTATATGGGCTATTGTCCATATAGGGAACCCTGAGACTAACATTTGAGAAAAAGAAACCTGTCCATAGACTGGCATTCACAATAAAGATGAGAAGTCATCAACATTCCAAAAGAGTTAGATGCATCGCAATTTATGCCACAATAGTTTGTGTGTGTGAAT